>OX328123.1:165072872-165735098 GCA_946811695.1 Gonocerus acuteangulatus
TCATATTTCTAGCCTGCAGTTATCACGTATATTTATTTACATGCATTCCATTTATACTATATGCATCATGTTTTCTATTTGCATTATATCCTATTTCTATTTCATGATTTAAATTGCAAGGTGGAACATATAATATTATATCAGTTCTTAAGTGGGTTTTTTCATATAAATAACATAACTTATTGTAAAGTTTCACTCACGATTATTCAATTAAGTTTCATATTCATAAGCGCTCATTATCTCCATTAGCGATTTTCTTCCATGTTAGTAAATGCCTGTAGCTTCAATTAAATCTATTACATCTTGACTTGGTATTTATTGAAGTTTTATTGCTCAAGATAACTTTATATTTCCATGCTTATCATGTTTCATGCCTTTATCAGGCTTCTTCAGGGGACTTTTCATTCTCTATTTCAGGTGGATTGGGGATTTTATTTCATAAATGTCATTTCTTGCTTATAATATTTATGCTTAACCTATTCAAGCTTTTAATATTCATGCCTTTACTATCTAGGCTTGTTCTATTTATATTTCTTTATTTATGTCATTTATGTTTATTCTATTTTGCTTATGTCATGATGTTTTGCCCTTATGCCTATATTTCTTTAGCATGCCTATCTTCTTGTGCATCGATTTTGTCTTTCTTTCCCTGCTTGCCCCCCTCAGAGCGCGGCAAGCACGTTGCATGTCACAAGTTGTTGGCATCATTGGTGCAAGCTCCAATTTCCAGCACCCCGAGTCAATCGCACTCATTTCAGGGCATGTTCCAGTCCCGTGACAGGACCTTGTTTGTTTATATCTAAGCATCATGTATTTCCTTATTTGTATTTTACCCCTCTCCACTGCCTTTCATTTATCTGTTTGCTTGTTCGCTCCCCTCTCAGCATGAATTTTGTACATTGTTCGCTGTCTTGCCTACTGTTCTCTTCTTCTTCGTCCTCGTCGCATACCACCTGGCCGGTATGCATTATCATTTGATTTATTTGAAAGTACACAATGTCTGACAAACTGGCATTAACATTAGAGCGGCGGCTACGCAGTTTAGCCCGTAGCATCACCGGCATCATCAACACGTTGAAGGCCACCGCGGATGATGATGTCCACCTCCTTGAGGCGTCGCTTGACACAGCGCGCTCATTCTGGAAGCAGTATCAAGAATCATTTCTTCAGCGCGAGGAACTATCCGGCGAACCCGACGTGAGCCCTTTTCCCGCCGAATCATGGAACGCACAGTTTCTTTTATTTCAAACCGAGATGATCACCCATGAGGCCAAACTTCTTAGGCTCAAAGACGCAGCATGCAGAGCCGCTAGAGTTTGTGAAGCGTTACCACAGCCTGATGACATTCCCAATGCTACCTGCAACGGAGGCCACACCCGTCTGCAGCTTCCCAGGATTCCTATCCCTTTCTTCTCGGGCGACCTACTAAAATGGACAAGCTTCAGGGACACCTACACCTCGCTTATCCACGAGGAAGCCTCCTTAACAAACGTAGAAAAATTCCACTACCTCTTAGGAGCCCTCAAGGGTGAGGCTGCTACCCTAGTGTCCCACCTTGTCGTTGATGACGCGACATACACCTTTGCCTGGGAAAAGATCATGACCACTTACAACAACCCGCGGATCCTCGCCAGCTTCCTCATCAACAGGCTTCTTGAGTATAAGGCCTCCTCAAGTGTCAACGCTGGGACAGGCCATGATTCATTCATAAATGAAGTGGCAGACTCTATCGAGGCTTTCAAGGCCCTACATATTGAGAACCCCGAGGAATTCCTATTGGCGTCCTTAGCCCTCCGAGCTCTTGATCCTGAGACAAGGCGCAGTTATGAGCTTAGCCTAGGTACTGCTCAGATGCCAACACCAGACTCAGTAATAACGTTCGTGAGGCAACGTAGGTTGGCGCTAAGAATGGCAGACGACCTCGCAAGCTCGTGTTCCTCAGTTCCTCATTACAGTCGCCAAAAATCCACCTCGCCACGAGGCTTCAAAAGAAGAGGAGTTTCCCTTCACATTTCATCACCAAGTCTGGCACAACCCAAGGCAGAGAGGCCCCAAGCGAATCCAACCAGCGGCACAGCAAGGCGCCAGCTCCGATGCGCCCAATGCCAACAGCATCATGGTCTTCACCAGTGTCCTGAATTCATCAAAATGTCCATCAAAGAAAGGCTGAATGTGGTGAGAGCCCATAATTCTTGCTCCAACTGCCTTAAACCGGGACATCACGTCGCCAACTGTTTTTCCAGATTTCGCTGCAGGAATTGCGGCAAAAGACATCACACCTTACTGCACGGTGATACCCGACGCTCCGAGCCAGCAAAGGAGACTGCGCAGCAAGAGGCGACTACGAGCGCGTTCATTGGATTTGGCTCTGCCCCAGTTCATCCAGTTGCCACCACCACTACGGTCCTTTTAGGAACCGCTTATGTTCTGATCCGCGGTTCTCGGGGCAATTATCAATCAGCCCGCGCCATCTTGGATTCTGGGAGTCAGCACTCTTTCATCACCAAGGAGCTCGCTCGCAATCTGGGAGCCAAAGTTTTGTCATATAGCGGCCAGGTTCTTAGCTTAGGCGAATCGCAAATCCCAAAATCCATCCTCAAGGGAACTACCTCTTGTACGATCCGCAACGTTTCAGGAGAACGAGAACTCCCAGTTAATGTTTTAGTTGTGGATAGAATATCATCATCCATCCCTAGCCAGGAAGTGCCCTCCGCCACCGTCCAGCAACTCGCGCAGTATCCGTTGGCGGATTATCAATTTGGCAGCCCTCAGCCAGTTGAAATACTTATCGGGGCCGATCTCTATTCGCACGTGATCACAGGAGCACCTCAGCCTTCTGGAATTCGAGACATATTCTTCCATCCATCAATATTCGGCCTTATTGTGACGGGAGTCCTCCATAACGTGCAGTCCTCGCAGACTCATTCCTTTTTCCTGGACTCTCCAATGAACGTGGAGCAACAACTTAGGGCTTTCTGGGAGCTAGAAGAACCCTCCCCGGCGCAAAGGGACCATCCAGATGATGCCCTCTGCGAGGACCACTTCCTCCAAACGCATTCGAGAACCGCAGAAGGCAGATACGTCGTTCGCTTGCCTTTCAAGGATAAACAGCCTCGTATAGGCCACAACAGGGAAGTATCTCTACGTCGGTTCTACTCACTGGAATCCAAGTTCCGCAGAGACCGCATATTCGCCCAGAGATATGGTGACTTCATGAGAGAATATCTCGCCCTCAAGCATATGTCACCCACAACGCAGCAGTCTCAGTATCTAATCCCTCACCACGGCATACGGCAAGAAGGTCCGCAGGGCAGCAAGCTACGTGTGGTTTTCGATGCGTCCTGTCCCTCTACAGCCCAAAGTCTTAACGACCTCCTTCATGCAGGACCCAAGCTGCAAGAAGACCTATGTTCTATCCTAATCCGCTTTCGATTGCACGCCGTCGCCGTCTGCGCTGATCTCGTGAAAATGTATCGACAAATCCTGATTCATCCAGAAGATCGGCGCTATCAGCATATACTTTGGCGCAGCGATCCCTCGACATCCGTTTCGGAAATGGAACTTTCCACCGTCACTTACGGTGTGAAATCTAGCGCCTTTCAGGCCCTTCGAGTGATCCGCCAGCTCGTTCTAGACGAAGGCCATCGTTTCCCAATAGCCGCTTTGCGAATACCACGCGACATGTATGTCGATGACATTGTAAGCGGAGCAGAGACGAAGGAAGAGGCAACTCAGCTTATTCACCAATTAACTGATCTTTTCGCGGCAGGAGGATTTGAACTAAGCAAGTGGGCGTCAAATTGTCCTAAGATTCTTCCTTCATCATGCAGTTCCGACAGAGTTGATCTAGTCTCCGTCGTGCCGCCAGAAGGCGACTTCGTGAAAATCCTGGGGCTCTGCTGGAATCCACACCTTGATTCATTTCTGTACACGATCCGGAATCCCCCCTTCGAGCACGTCACCAAGCGCGCCATGTTATCAGCCGTCGCGAGAATCTTCGACCCTCTCGGACTACTCGCTCCCATTGTGCTCTCGGCCAAATCTGATGAGGCGGGTGTTGTCAGGGTGGGCGGCCGTCTTCAAGAGTCGTCACTCCCCCCGAGCCAAAAGCATCCAATTTTGCTGCCGCCCCGAGCGCATTTATCAAAGATTCTGATAGACGACATCCATGTGCGCAACTTTCATGCAGGACCTTCACTATGCCTGGCGCTTCTAAGACTGCGCTACTGGATTCCTAGAGCCGCTAAACTAATCCGCGGCAGGACCCAAAGTTGCGTCCACTGCCGTCTTTACAAGGCCAAGCCCATCAATCCAATAATGGCACCTCTACCCAAGGAAAGGTTCAGCATCATCAAGGCCTTCGATCACGTAGGCATAGATTACGCGGGACCATTTTACATAAAGGAATCTAGGCGACGCAACGCTTCACTCGGCAAATCATACCTCTGCCTGTTCGTCTGCATGGCCAGCAAGGCACTCCATCTCGAGCTTGTTAGCTCTCTTAGCACCCCAGCTTTCTTAGCTGCCTTGGACCGTTTTATAGCCCGAAGAGGCACACCAAGCATCCTGTTTTCGGATCATGGTTCCAACTTCATCGGTGCCTCTCGGTTCCTAAAGGCTATAGTTAAATCCATCAAGACATCCAATGACGAGATCCAAGGGCACCTGTCTCCCCGTGGGATCAAATGGTCTTTCATCCCACCACGCGCTCCGCACTTCGGCGGACTTTGGGAGGCCGGGGTGAAATCTGTAAAATCGCTCCTCACTAGCGTCATGGGCAAACAGCCTCACACATTCGAGGAACTCTCCACAATTCTCTCCAGAATCGAAGCACTGCTAAATTCTCGACCTCTGTGCCCACTTTCCGAAGATGCTTCCAGCTTCGACGTGCTGACACCTGGACACTTCCTCGTTGGAGCCCCACTCTTGGCATCGCCAACTGCACTTGGCTTCTCGACTCCCACAGCGTCTCCGATGACCCGTTGGCAGGCCGTCAAGACACAGACTGCACACCTGTGGAACCGATGGAGCAGGGAATATCTCCATACCCTCCAACAACGCTCCAAGTGGTCTAGACCTACGCCCAATCTCAAGGCTGGTGACCTGGTCATCCTTATTGAGCGCCGCCCTATGACAGGAGTATGGCCAGTCGGTAGGATTGCAGAAGCCTTCCCCGGCAGAGACGGAGTCACCCGTACCGCCGTTGTGCGCACTCCTTCCGGCACGCTCCTTACCAGAGCAGTGACTCCTTGGTTCCCTTATTTTATCACGAGTCAGGGAACTCTTAGTTAGTTTATTTCATCCCCAGGGGGACTTCAGTTCATTGTTATTTCTTAGCTAGGTTTGCTATTATTCCTTTTTTTTTCTCATTTTATGTCGCTCCCAACGAGCCTTTATTATGTCTTTGTATATATTCGTTCTTATCGCAAGGTGAGTGAAGCTATTTACTTTTAACGGGCATTGTAAGCCCTCATTACATTTGTATATTACTGCTACCTTTCTTATTGTAATTTATTAAATCAGGCGGACACCGCTACACTGATTTAGGTGGGCGGTTTGTTCGATCTACGAGCTTGCTATATCACTCGCCTATCGAAGATGATGCTCTCCTACATCCCACGCACTCTCTCGGACCAGCGGGTGAAGCAGGAAGTTCTGCAAGCTCGCACTGCAGCACGCAGCGCTAGGCTACACGCACGGAGCCTTGAGAGTACAGTACATCCTGGGTAGCCGAAGAGCAAGTACCCCGCTCAACAGCTCTTCCTCAGCAAAATCTCCTCACTCATTTCACCGAGGAAATCACACAACATCATGAGGGAGTAAAGGCTCATCTCCGGCCAGGAGCGCGAGTGCGGAGGAGAGAGGAGCGGAGACAGCAAACCGGCGAACGTCGAGGCAACATCACAGCATGCGGCCATCATAATCCCCAGGCAACATTAATATCAATCATTAACAATATTAACACCATTGGCTCTTCAAGCCCAGGGAAGAAATATGTTTTATTTAATATAGCTATTTTTCTCATATAAATCTTTGTTACATATCATTTCATACAGTCCACTTTTATCAACTCCACGCCGGGACTCATATCCCGCGATCCCGAGCTTGCTCGATCAAGATTTGCGCGCACCACCCATGCCAGGGAGGCGTGCAAATTATACAACGGGATTGTTTTCTAGATGGATATATATGGATTCAGAAAGGAGACGCTTCTCAAAGTTGGGTTCAGTGGAGAGGATGGAGAAGTTTTGGAAATCAAATGTATGTCCGTCCGTGATAGCATGTCTAGAAAGTGCGGTTTTAATGTCTCTGTTCTTAATGTTGTATTTGTGTGTTGTGAGTCTGCTATGAATGCGGTTCTTCGTCTGTCCAATGTAAGTGCTGTTGCAGTGTGGTGTAGAGCAAGGAATTCGGTAAACGACGTTGGATCTATTTCCTTGTGGGATGGGGTCTTTGAGTGTGGTATATAGGGTTTTCAGTTTATTTTTAGTGGATAGACCTAGATTTAGGTTGGGAAATGTGCTTCTGAGGGATTTTTGGATTTTTTTCAGAGAGGTTAGGGATGTACGGAAGGGATCTGAATAGGGGGGCGACACTATCTTGCGAGGTGGAGGGGGGTTTAGGATTTTTAATTGAATTTATGAGGGAGGTGATGGTGTGTTTCGGGAATCCATTGGCTTTGAGTATTTCTAGGAGTCGGGATGTGTTCGGGAATATTAGGTTTCTAGCTGTATTGAGGATTTGATGAGGGGGGTGTGAGGATTGGTAATGGAGGAGTCGGCCAGAGTAAGTGGGTTTGGTGTACCAATCGGTGGTTAAGGAGCCATCAGGGTTTCTAATCACAAGTAGGTGTAGGAAGGGTAGAGAGTTATTGGATTCGGTTTCAACGGTGAATTTCAATCGGGGGTGGTAGGAGTTAAAGGCGGCTAAGATCTGAGGAATACTATGCGGGTTGAGGATGAGGAAAAGGTCATCTACATATTTTTTAATGAAAATTATGTCGTTGGGGAACATCGGGAGGGTGAGATTGAGGAGGTCATTTAGGGTGATATTGGCTATATCGGGTGCAAGACAATTTCCCATGGCGAGGCCAGAGGTTTGGTGGTAGTATTTGTCTTGGAAAAGGAGGTAGCCAGATTTACAACATAGGGATAGGGATTCAAGATAGGAGGCTTGGGATAATTTGGTGTGGGGTTCTATAGTTTGCCAATTGGTTTCGACGATTTCAAGGGCTTTGTCAATGGGGATGTTGGTAAAAAGAGACTCGGCATCGAGGGAGACAAGGATAAAATTAGGAGGGACGTTAATGGAAGAAAGTTGTGGTTTTAGGTCGTAGGAATTCTGGACATCATAGGAATTATTATGGCTAAGGGCTTGTAGGGGGGTTAGGAGAAATTTACTGAGATTAGAGGAGGGTGAGTTGATGTTGGATACGATAGGACGTAAGGGATTGTTAGGTTTATGAATTTTTGGGAGACCATAACATCTGGGGGCTTGGGAGTTGTAAGAGATAAGTCTGTAGTAGGTACGTTTGTCAATTTCGTGATTGTGACGGAGTTTGCGGATGTGTGTGTTGAAGGTTTTTATAAGATTGGGAGTAGGGTCTTTGTTCTTGGGGACGGGTGAGTATGTAGTGTTGTCAGAGAGGAGCTTAAACATTTTGTCGGTGTATTCAGTCCTGTCCATGACTGTCTTGTTGCCTTTGTCAGCTCTGCTTACAATAAGTTGGTTATGTGTACTAAGGAAGGAGCGGGTAGATTTCAAGTCTTGGAAAAATTTATGAGAAAGGTTAGAGGATTTGTTGGGGGGGGCGGTGGAGATGATTGGTGATGATATTGGAAATGCGATAACGGGAAAGCTCTCGCTCTTCTTCATTTACAGAAAGGAGTTTATCACGGTGAATGTATTCGATATCAGTTATCAATTTTGGGACCAATTTGCTGAGGTTATTGACAGGTGTAGCAAAATTGGGCCCTAGTGACAAAATGTTATTAACCTCGGGGGGAATATCGGTAGAAGAGATATTGTGCACCCATTCAGGATTTCCGGATGGATAAGTTTTCTTTTTTTGGGAATCACTTAGTATTCAGTTGAACTTGGCAATGTGTGTTTGTTTTTTATGAGTTTTAGAGTTCATTTTCATTGTCTCTAAAAAGGAGATAAGTTTGTTGAAATCTCTTCTGTCGATATTATCCCGGAGGGAGTTATACATATTTTCAAGTTTCTTATCTCTATACTGTATGTTATCATTGATTTCCATTATTTTTATATTTAACAGGGATTTCTTAAAGTTATTTTTAATCTTAATAAGTTTTTCGGAATAACGGGGTGGGAGTACAATATTGTTAAGGGAGTTGTCGATAAATTTTGGGAATACATGTTGTTTGCGGCACTTCAGAAGAAAGGTCCTATGTTCCCTAGCATTAATATTGGTCTGGGTGACGTGGGAAAGTTTATTAATGAGGTTCTTTAACTCGGGATATTTAGATTTAATATTCTTAAAAAAGTTGCGTACCTCATCTGTATTCGGTAGATCAGTTACTACATTTTTCCTTTCGGTGTTCAGCAAATTGGTCTCCATAGGTTTGTCTGTGTGCATCCTCTGCGTGGCTAACCGGGTTTGGAGTCGAGTCCTTCTTTGTGTTGTGTCCATAATGTTTCTATTCACCCCAATTTGTCGATAATTGAGAAGATATGGTCGACCGTTCGGAAGTAGGAAGCGTTGATCGTCGGGGTTTCGGTCAGTGTTCTTATTCAATAAAACACATTTTATTTGCTAAAATGTATATTTATTGCCGCCAACGTTTCGGCTTGCTATACAAGCCATCTTCAGGGCTGTAAAAACATATATGGTATAACAATGGTAAGGAAAAAAAAAAAAAAAAAAAAAAAAAAAAAAAAAAAAAGGCTAGAAACATTAACATAAATATGAGTACCTATATGCTTGAAAATATAAATATAAATATATATATAGATATATATATATATATATATATATATATATATAGAATAATAATAGCAATATAAATGAATATACATGTATATGGTATCCAAGCGAATACAGTACAAGTGTCATAGTAACATACCTATTGCTAGAAACATTAACATAAATATGAGTACCTATATGCTTGAAAATATAAATATAAATATATATATCCATATATATATATATATATATATATATATATATATATATATATATATATATGTATATATATATATTGTAATGATATTTTACATTACATATTTAAAATTTTTAAATTCGAATAACCGTTAAAGGTAAAAAAGGCGGGAAAAGACGAATACAAGGTTTGCGGAAAATAAAAAACAAATAAATTTTTGTATATTTAACTTTCATCAAAAATTAAAAGTTCTAAATTAAAAACTAACACAGAAAATTCGGAAAATCCAATAAAGCTCATTGATATGTTAAGTTCATTGTGATAAACAATTATTATTTGTTATATTGGTCTAGCAGTCCATACAGGTAGCAGTGGATACCGGTATGACGCTCCCGCCATGAGGGTTGAGTTCAGTCTGTTACAAGCCAGTCTGTGAAAAGGAGGCAGTCTGTTGTGGGAGTCTGGTGAGTCTGTTACAAAGCAGTCTGTTACAAGGGAGTCTGTGAAAAGGTAGCTCCAGGTTCACATGAGAGTCGGTTACAAGAGACAGTTACAGTTTGGTATACAGTGGTATCATAGTCAGTCTTTTTGAAAGCAGTGCAGTCTGTTTGAGTTAAAAGGAAGCTGTTTTTGTAACGAGGATCCTGTTCTCTGAGGTTGGTTCCAGATTTGGTTTTTATATCAGGTAATGCTTGTTTGTCTAATTCGAAATTTAATTTATCTATGAGTTTTTTCTTATGTAAAATGGTATTTGTGTTACTTTACTGAACATCGAACCCTAACCCTGAGATAAAGAGTTTCTAACATAAATTATTATAAAATTTTTATTATTTTTTATTTTTTAATATTATAACATTTTGGCGACCCAACGCGGCGCAATTATCTAATTCAAATAGTTTAAATATAAATAGTATCTTTTTTATTTTTTAAGATTATAACATTTTGGCGTCCAACTTGTTGGCTAAGTAAAGAAATAATAAATAAATTAAAATGTCGGAAAATAGTATTTTAAATATTTCGAATGGAAGCCAGAACGCGTCTGGTGATGACGTCATCCAATGCGAGGAAGTTGAACTCTCGGAAACGGCCGATGTTGCGAGTGGCGAGTTCCTACAACCAATGGATAATACTATGGAACCAATGGCTAATACTATGGGCGAGGTCCTGCAAATATTACTAAGCCAAATTAACGATATAAAAAACGATATAAAAACAGGACAAGCCAGCCAAAATAACGAATTAAAATCAGAATTACGCAACCAATTCAACGATTTTAAAACAGAACAAGTCAGACAGATTAGCGATTTAAAAACATCATTCGATAATTTTGAAAAGAAAATATCTAAAGATATAGACATTAAAATCGAGTTGCTAAAACAAGGAATAAATGGGCATGATAAAAAATCAGAAAATTCTATTAATGATTTAGATCAAAAACAAAAAATAAACACAACAAATATTGCTGATATAAAAAATGACTGTTTTAAACACGAAGAAAACATTTCCAAAATAGTACAGATATGCAATGAAAAATGTGATGACATTCTTATTAAAAATAATGAGAAAAATGATGAAAATTTAATTGAATGTAATGATAATTTAAGTGAATTAATAAAAGATAATTTGAATTATGATTGTAGTATTAATGATCAAAAATTTGAAGAAAATAAAATAATTTTTGAAACTAAAGATGAAAGTGAGAATGTTTGTTTAGTGAATGAAGATGGTAAAAGTAAAGAAATATTATTGAGTAATTTGAATAATAATAATGAGAAAATAAATCAAATAATTAAAAATAAAATAACTAATGATAAGTTAAAAAATAAAATAAGTACAGACGTTATGGATGAGATTTTGAAACAAAATGACATAAAAAAATTAGTTGATGATCATATAATTAATTTAAAAATAATGAGTAATAATAATGGTAATAATCAAAGTAATATAATGAATAAAAATGTTAACAACAGTGATCATCTGAAAAATTTGGACATCAAATTTGGAAATAAAGTAAAATTTCTTTTTGAGTATCAATGTCAAAATGGGATATTAAAAATTGCAAAATTAAATCGACCCCCAAGAAAGAGAATAAAACAAATCCTTAGAAATAATTCGGACAGATGCAAAAAACAAAAATATTAATGATAAATAGTGGATCCAGGACAATTTTTAAATTTAGAATTAGTTTAGTATAAGATTTAATTGATAATAATAATATTTAAAAATTTATCATACATTTAATAATCATATTACTTTAGGATAAGATAGTTTTGATAATGATAATGTTTAAAAATGAACAATGAAAAATGATAAATTGATTTGGAAAATTATAATGAATAAAAAGTATGTAACGAAATAAGTTATTGAAAATTTAAAGAAATAATAACAGGCTGGCCAATAGTTCTAATCTCGATAACCAAATTTTAAATTTTAAATTCTATTTTTTATTTTAATACCGAGCATAAATCATTTTTTTATTATTTTTTTTTTTTTGACAGAAGTGCAAATGTAATGATATTTTACATTACATATTTAAAATTTTTAAATTCGAATAACCGTTAAAGGTAAAAAAGGCGGGAAAAGACGAATACAAGGTTTGCGGAAAATAAAAAACAAATAAATTTTTGTATATTTAACTTTCATCAAAAATTAAAAGTTCTAAATTAAAAACTAACACAGAAAATTCGGAAAATCCAATAAAGCTCATTGATATGTTAAGTTCATTGTGATAAACAATTATTATTTGTTATATTGGTCTAGCAGTCCATACAGGTAGCAGTGGATACCGGTATGACGCTCCCGCCATGAGGGTTGAGTTCAGTCTGTTACAAGCCAGTCTGTGAAAAGGAGGCAGTCTGTTGTGGGAGTCTGGTGAGTCTGTTACAAAGCAGTCTGTTACAAGGGAGTCTGTGAAAAGGTAGCTCCAGGTTCACATGAGAGTCGGTTACAAGAGACAGTTACAGTTTGGTATACAGTGGTATCATAGTCAGTCTTTTTGAAAGCAGTGCAGTCTGTTTGAGTTAAAAGGAAGCTGTTTTTGTAACGAGGATCCTGTTCTCTGAGGTTGGTTCCAGATTTGGTTTTTATATCAGGTAATGCTTGTTTGTCTAATTCGAAATTTAATTTATCTATGAGTTTTTTCTTATGTAAAATGGTATTTGTGTTACTTTACTGAACATCGAACCCTAACCCTGAGATAAAGAGTTTCTAACATAAATTATTATAAAATTTTTATTATTTTTTATTTTTTAATATTATAACATTTTGGCGACCCAACGCGGCGCAATTATCTAATTCAAATAGTTTAAATATAAATAATTTCTTTTTTATTTTTTAATATTATAACAATATACACATATATATATACATGTATATATATATATATATATATATATATATATATATATATATATATATATATACATCCATAAATATAAATATATATATATATACACACACATGCATATATATATATATATATATATATATATATATATATATATATATATATATATATATATATATATATATAGTATAATAATAGCAATATAAATAAATATACATGTATATGGTATCCAAGCGAATACAGTAAAAGTGTCATAGTAACATACCTATTGAGAAGATTGAGAACTGCTCCTGAAGATTGAGAACTGATTTATGTTAATGTTTCTAGCCTTTTTTTTTTTTTTTTTTTTTTTTTTTGTCCTTACCATTGTTATACCATATATGTTTTTACAGCCCTGAAGATGGCTTGTATAGCAAGCCGAAACGTTGGCGGCAATAAATATACATTTTAGCAAATAAAATGTGTTTTATTGAATAAGAACACTGACCGAAACCCCGACGATCAACGCTTCCTACTTCCGAACGGTCGACCATATCTTCTCAAAAATCTGTATTAAGGACGTTTCGGCTACTCATTGGTAGCCTTCGTCAGCTAAAATGACAAAAAACAAAGAAAAAACAGAAAAAAAAGGTTTAACTGTAAGATAACTGATAGATCTATACATACAAATCAACTTTTTTTAAAATACAAAAACAATTTTTTGTTAAAATATGAGAACAATTATGTTGTTACTAAACGGGTGAGTGAACAATAGTTGTATATCTAGAACATAGTTGTAGAAAATCAATAGAAACATAAAAAAAAACTAAAATGAGGTATGTACAAGTGCATAGACAGTAATAATAATATTAATTAATTTTTAACAGTAAATGAGGTACTACATACCAATGAAAGTGCCGGGAGGCAGAGAAAGACCAATGTTAACACTTAAGTAACCATCGTGAAAATATACAAGAAAAGTGGGATCTTCCAGGGTATATGTGACTGAACAAAAACAAGTGGTGGGAGGAGGTCGGTACGGATCAAAGGAGTTTTATGACAGGAAAGGAGAAGAAGATGTTAATGGAAGGATACATAAGGTGCATGGGAAAATACTAGGTGGGGGGGTCGGGAGAGTTTGTGAAAAAGTTGATTTGTATGTATAGATGTATCAGTTATCTTATTGTTAAACCTTTTTTCTGTTTATTAATTCTGTTTTTTCTTTGTTTTTTGTCATTTTAGCTGATGAAGGCTACCAATGAGTAGCCGAAACGTCCTTAATACAGATTTTTTTTACAAAAATTGTATTGATGTTTTCTTAGCCGAATCCCAACTAATTCCTGATATTAGTATATATATATATATATATATATATATATATATATATATATATATATATATATATGGTAATAATGAAGGAGAGTGTCCTCAGCACCGATTTTCTTCAAAATTTGCACTATAACGTATTTTGATGCACTAAACACGAATTCGTTGAAAAAAAAAGTTGCTTGCAACTAGGAAAAAAGTTATTAAGCACTAAAGTTCACTGTTATGGAGGTTATAAAAGACGGGGTAAACAGCTTATATGTAAACACGCGCCTGCGCAATAGTCCTTAATGACGAAGTGTAATTGAAATTTAGACTCACCTGTGGTAGCTGACTTGGTCGTAAACTGTCGCTTTTGGGCATACGTGCTATGCGTTTCCGCTCGCTCAAGAAAACATCAAAACCCCTAGTCAATCCAACTCGCAGAAATGAAAAGAATTCTATGCCCAATAGTCGTCCAAGGCAGTCTTCCCTAACCTTCATAACAGTGAACTTTTTTTTTAAATAACTTCTTTCCTAGTTGCGAGCAACTTTTTTTTTCAACGGATTCGTGTTTAGTGCATCAAAATACGTTATAGTGCAAACTTTGAAGAAAATCAGTGCTGAGGACACTCTCCTTCAGTTTTACCATATATATATATATATATATATATATATATATATATATATATATATATATATATATATATATATATATGTATAAGTAAAGATGGAATGGTTGGGATTCGGCTAAAGAAACCTCAATATGATTTTTTTAAAATAAAAAATCTATATTTTGGACGTTTCGGCTACTCATTGGTAGCCTTCGTCAGCTAAAATGACAAGAAAAACAGAAATTAATACAAAAAAAAAGTTTATAATTGACATAAGTAACAGAAATATAAATACACTTAACTTACTATAAAAGAACAATTTGGTCTTTTGGAATTTAAGAAATTCTTTTGGAATTTGTATTAATTTCTGTTTTTCTTTCCATTTTAGCTGACGAAGGCTACCAATGAGTAGCCGAAACGTCCAAAATATAGATTTTTTATTTTTAAAAAATCATATTGAGGTTTCTTTAGCCGAATCCCAACCATTCCATCTTTACTTATCCCCTCGACGGCTAACTATCTAATCATCTTATTATATATATATATATATATATATATATATATATATATATATATATATATATATGTGTTTGAATGGTGCTATTAACTCTCTATTTACTTACATGCAATCTTTATAAATTTTAAATATATGTTTTGATGCAGAAAGCTAACTTTTAAAAACAAATATCCATATAATTATTAGTTAACCAGATAAAATTACCTCACAGCACTGTTTGTAAATTTCCTCTTGGGCAACTTCACATCGGGTGGATCAGACATTTCAAAGTTATCAAGCATTTCAGCTTTCCTAAGCGAGTCCATTTTTATACAAGCTTCTTCATGGGTCAAAAGTAGAGAGACTGTCCAATCATCTTAAATATTAAACAAAAATGGAGGTTTCAGCAATTGATATGAGAATAAAAGCTCCAAATAATTATTAGTAATATACGTCTGGAGTATATTTGTTTAAATTATTTTCAACTCAAATACAGCGGACAAATTATTGGGGAACTCAGCCAAATTGGAGCTGGAGGAAGACACATATTTCCTTTCTGATTAATGTAATTAAATTGATTAGAGAAAGGAATATCCATCAGACATTCAGAATTAACTTATCAAGCTTATTAGTCATTTTAAAATTAATGTTAAATATGATAATTAAAATGTTAAATATGATAATTAAAAATTATTACGTTTAGAAGTTCCTAAAATAATGTAACTACACAGTTCACGATTCAATTATTGAGGAATCTCATATTTCAAACTAACAGACAATCAATTCGGAAGGAGACCGGGGAGAGAAAAAGATATTTATAATAAATTACATATTAATTATCTTAAACAGATAGATTTCTAAAACTGTTGTCATATTTTAATTTCAAAACATAGATTTGAAAGTAGCCTCCCTAATTTATAACACTACAGCAGGTTACAAACATAGATATAGAAAGGATAGATGCCTAACTCTCGACCTTTTTGTAAAGGACCCCTTAGATCCTGGCGGCCATCTTGTTTAAGGGAAAGACATTGACAGTAATCCTAGGAAAGTTTAGGTTTTTCCTTCTAGATTTTGTATTCAACATTATTTTAATTATTATTTTTATATCGTACATTTTTTCGTAAGTACCTAATACTTGACTTGACCATAGATTCTTTCTCAAAGCCCTAATAGTAACTTTTTCCCCTTAAAAGCCACCAAATTCTCAACCTTAGGCCATTGTATGTATAAGATTAGTTTCTTTAAATAATTATTTGTTTATTCACATATAGATAGAGGTACATAATAAATTACTATACACTATATAAATGTACATAATTATACAAATGTATGTAAATAAATTAATTTTACAATTTTGATATATACGCATATGTATATGTATATATCTATATTACATAATTTAAAATTCCTTCATAGTTCATAATTAAAGTGAAATGAAACATTTTTATTTTTATTTCTTTTGTATGCTTTGTTTTTGTCAGACAAATTAATGTATTATGTTTATATTATGATATAAATATTATGTTTATAAGAAGAGAAAGTCACTTTAATTGCGGTGTAAAATATTTTTGCGAGCTAAATTTAATTATTATAAAAGTCCTTTCTGAAATTCCCAAATAGCCTAAATTCATTGTTCTACGTAGCTCCAAGAAATATGTCTTAAAGTTGTTTTTCTTCTTAGATGCCCATATTTCCTATGAGAGAAGGACTATCCATAAAGAAGAGCTCGTGAACCTTAGAATTTGAAAGGGAATCTTTAGAATGTTAGAAAGGATGACGTAAAAACGTGATAAAATGTTAATCGCTACTAAATCCTGATCCTAATCTTAGAAAGAAAAAATTCAATAAGAAAACGTGAAAGTGTTTTTGAACAAAATGTTTTTAAAACTTTCCTTTTGGCATAAATAACATAAATCCTATATCACTTCCTCTTTCGTTAATAGAGAAAAGCCTAAGTTACAGTTTATTAAATGAACAAGAATACAATATATTATATATTAATATAATATTTGAAAAAAAAATACAAATAAAGAATATATTTTTAGTTATACTTGATTAAAACTTATAATGGACCACACATTTTTTCTTTTAAAACAATTAAAGTATAAAAATGTGTGCTTCATATGTAAATATTAAAAAATAAATAAATAAATAAAATGATTAAAATAAATTAATAGAAAAAAAAGTCCGTCTCGCAGGAACTGCATCATCTTAGCGCGGTTCCGTTCATATCCCTAGTCTAATTTGGAAAGATTAAAATAGAAGCAGTTATTATTTTGGTTCCACCAATCTTTTTTTTTAATTAATTATTTTAATGGCGAGTCAACCCTTAAGGTCACTAACGCCATTCCTGTGTGTAGTAAAGTCTTGAAAGGCCATGATTTACAATCTTACCTGGAAGGGTCGGCTAACACTAAAAACGGACCCGCTAGTGACAAGGTCTTGGAATCCTTGAAATCTATATTTCTAACAATAAATTGTTTTTGTTATTTTACTGAACCAGTTTTATTGTCAAATGCATTATCCAACTATAAGCAATTAAAAAATAACAAGGAATAAAACAGACAATACCATAAAAGAAAAAAAAAATTAAGGACAATATACGAAGATTCCGAACCATTTCATGTCTGTTAATAAAATATTTTATTCTAATCCCAATGACGCAACACTTATACACAAATAAACTTTTTTTAGGTACCTATTTACCTATACGTATAAAATAAGATTATAATGAGCAATCCGCTGTGGCATACACCAAGTACTACCACCGTGTGGAGTGCAACTAGTATAGACCGGTACGTCAGTACCACTGTGGTATGTAAAGAGCGGCTGTTCTGATACTGGCAAAAATTAGAAATCCTACATTCCTAAGGTTGTTTAGAGGCTTATCTTTATGACCCTAGAAAGGAACTTACAGATGACGAGGGCACACTGGGCGATACCTGTACTGGGAATGCCCTCCACCCTAAGCCTCCTACCTCCTCACCATCGAATACATATGATTTTGTTCAATGAATTTAAAAAAAAAAATTAATAAATAGATAAAAACTTCTGAAAATAGGGAATACCAAAAACAATTCTATAAAACGAAATCAACACCAGTACAGTAATCTAGATATTCATAGGGCATCTTCGAATTCCAAGATGCCGTTGAAACAAAACATTGTTTCTATTTATACGTATCCTGTTTTATTGACTAAAACATTTGACTACTATAAGCAATCACAAAAATAACGAGCAGTGAAAAAAAAAAACTGTAGGAAACACACAAAAAGATTCGTTCAAATGAACGAAATTACCTTTGTTTTAAGCACTTATTTCTCCAAATATGACCATCCCATCGCAAATGTCTTCAAAACATTTCTTGTAGAAAATTTAGCAACCTTTCGAATGGTAATCTTTTGCTTGCCAAGATTCCAAACCGTTTTCGTGATATTAATGAAAATATACGAAGTTCCCAAAACTTTTCATGTCTAAAAATGAGATATTTTATTTTAATCCTTCCTTTACTCCAAACGTAACCAAATTTTCAACATATTAGTTCTGATAAAATTCAACCATGCAGAAAATGTTTCAACTGAATCCCATAATTCTAAGTACGAAAATCAAAGACAAAAAGAACAGTTCGAATGAGCGAAATCAATTACTTTAAAGTTTTAAGCACATATTTCTCCGATTGACATCGCCTAATTAAAACTTTCTTCAGAACCTTTTTTGTAGAGCATTTAGTAAGCTTTCGAATGGTAATCTTCCGCTTCACAAGATTGTCAACGGTTTTCGAGATACTAACGAAAGTATACAAAGTTACCAAAACTATTTTTGTCTGTTAATAAAATATTTTATTCTAACCCTTCCTTAACTCCAAACGTAACCAAAATTTCAACATATTAAATGTAGAACATGCAGAAAATGTTTCAACTGAATCCCATGATTCTAAGTACCCAAACCAAAAACGGTATTCAAAAACAATTTTTCCAATTTTCTCGAAAACGGTTAAAGCTATCGCCTTGAAAATGATTTCATTCGTTTTCATAGCCCAGGGAGCATATTAAACGAGTACTTACAAGCTTATGAACTCAAAAACATAAGCGTTACGATTTTTTTTTTCGCGAATTTCGGCCCAAACGCCATCTTCCAGTGGGCGGATTTTGCTGGTTAACGAACTTGACCTTTCAAATTGGACGACAGATTTTTGTACCAAATTTCATCAAAATCGGACGATCAGGGAAGCCAGAAATCCGCGAACAGACAAATATATATATATATATATATATATATAAATAAATATATACATGTATATATATATATATATATATATATATACAAATTTTAACCACCGTTATTTTCGGTCTCTAGGGGTTCTGAAACGCGAAAATTTCTAGTCGGCACTTCCGGATTGTTTCATTGTATCCACCTTATAAGCGGGGTTCCTCCCTATGGGGGAGGGAGGAACCGCGCTAAAAAGAAACGGTATCAGCCCTATCCTTCCTAGAAAAGGGTGGTGACCTATACATAACCCGTCCTAAAATTCGTTGTCAATAATAAATAGACGTTAAAATTTAAATAAATAAATTAAACACAGGCAATTTGGTTTGGATTTTCTTTTAAACGATATTACCTTTAAATGATTCCATTATACTTTTTAAAATAAGGGCTAATTTATTTTCCACCCCTCTGTCCCATCTTTAAATGTATTTTTTTCGCTTTTTACCCGCAGGAGATAGTTTTTTGTATACAATTTTAAATTATTGTAATGTATAACCCAGTTAACTTATAAGCAGAAATTTTATTAAATAGAATAGAATTAATATTAGAAATAAAATAAAATAAGACTCTCAAGGCATAACTTATAATAAATGTATTCATTGTATTTACAATAATGGTAATTATTTGCAATATGTTCTTTTGAATTCTTTCACCGTTGATTCCGAAGTGTCCTCCTACCCTTATCAGTGCAAAAATTGTGTTTACGCAGTGTGGGAACGATTAGGGAATTCACTCTTCAGCCATTCCGCCGGCACTCGTCCATTTGAAAGCAGAGTGACTTAATATATGGTAGATGGGCTTGTATAATAAACTTCATGTAGTTTGGGAAGGATGGGACACCATCATCGTGTGAATTTAAAGAATTTGTTCAGAATGGCTCCTTCGCGCAAGAACGAGGTACCATTTTGAAGCTTATTAAATAATGCAACTTTTGGGACGGAGGCAAACCTCTAAGTCTGAAAATAGCTGATTAAGAAAATATTGAATAATTTAATAAAACACTAATATTAAACATTCCCACCTATATGGCTTTTAATATAGCTCTTAATTTACATGGTAATATTTCAAGGGTCTTTTTGCGAAGACCACATCCAGTTACTTTTGAAGTAGCAGTAGTGATTTATAACAGTTACTCGTACTCGCTGATAAGCTTACTGATTAGCTTATAGGTTCTTTGCTGGTTATCTACTACTTCTTGACTCGTTATCTACGGTTATAATTCATATTAGATAATGGCAAGCAATATTTATTAATAAAAAGGTTAATATGATCAAAATCAATTCTCTCAACTATGAAATAAGTTATTAAGCTTTAAAGTTGACTGTTTTGCAGGTTATGAAGGATAACAAACAACGTTATTTGTAAACAAACATATTTTATTCCTTTTCTCTCTCTCTTTTTTGGATATTTTACATTTATTAGGCATTACATGCTATGCGTTTCCGCTCGCTACGCTACGCTCCGCTCGCTCAAGAAAATATCAAAACCCTAGTCAATCCAACTCCCAATTAATAGAATTATATTAATTGTAGCGACTCTAGTCTATCCAACTCGCTAAAATTAATAGGATTCCATTAATTTTTCTGAGTAAGAAACCAATCCCTTTTACTTTGTCAGGAACATCGCGAACTATTTGTAAAAGACTCATTTTTCTCACAAACATAAGCAGAGCTTTTTCATAAACAAAAGCTAATTCACTGTTGAAGGTTACTTTACTCCCAGCAAGAACGAATGCAATTGGTCATCCAATCCTCCAATAGGAAAGCAAAGGAGTTATGCGCATGCGCTAAATCACTGATACAATCACTACTGCTACTTCAAAAGTATCTGGATGTGGTCTTCGCAAAAAGATTTCAATAAGGGGTGTTTATTATCGGAAATTTAATGTAGATTCTAAAATTGTGGTTGTTATTTACAATGCATTGATCGAAAATCCGGAAAACACAGTTTTTCTTTAAATGATCCAGTAGTTTTTCAAATAGACAAAAGATTGAGTAGCTCCTCTACATTTTCAGATAGAACGCTAATTTTTGCGCTACAAATGGGTTGCAGTATAAACCCCTAAAGTTATGACACCTCAATGCGGGACACCCTTTATACTTTAGGGTTGAAAAGGCTCTTTCAACACTTACTTGAGTGGCTGGGCTGGGGGTGTAGGATAAGTCCTAGTTAATATAGCTAATGAAGTGTGTATTTTCTTTCTTGTAAGTATTCCACGGGGTGAACATTTATTTGGGCGAAAAAATGCAAGGTTGTGTAGCGGATGGTTGTCGCTACTAAAGGTAGGTTAGGAAGGGTTGGAAGGATGTGTCGGGAGAAGGTAGCCAGGTAAGTACTGTGTCCCGGTTAAGGGCGCTTCCTTGAACCTGGGGGATACCGACTAGGTACTAGGCGTTAGCTGTTCCACTGAGTCGGGGAGAAGGTGTTCGGTACTGAGCCGTAGCCGTTCCTCGAAGTAGGAGTGAGAGGGGTAAGGAAGTACATGAATAAACCAGGTATTGATTAGAGTTGGGGGAAGTAGGAGTCGGGAGTGTAATGACTGGAGGCTGGCTTGACCACTGGGTCGAGACGGCGGCTTCGTACTTTGTCCAGAGAGAGAGCTCGAGCAGGTAGCAGGTCCTTGATCCTAGCTGGCTTGGTCCTGAGTGCATGGCTGGCTGGAGTCTGGCCTTGAGAGAGCTGAAGTGTCCTGGAGGCAGAGTTGGGCAAACGTTAGCGCGCGCTAATATCTAATACCTTCCCGCTAATTTAGCGGAACTGATAAGAGCCTGCGCTAACGGTTAGCGCATAGCGACGGCAGTGCGCTAATCGCTAATTCACCTATAATGTTCAAATATCTTTGTAGCTAACTAGGAGGAATATTGAAGGTGGAATAAAAAAAGGATATTGGAAGTGTTATTACAAAGGACATTGAAGGTCGTATTTGGAAGTATATAGGAGGTGGTATTAGGAAGGATATACAAGGTGGTATTAGGAAGGATATAGAAGGTCGTTTTAGGAAGGATATACAAGGTGGCATTAGGAAGGATATAGAAGGTGGTATTAGGAAGAATATAAAAGGTGGTATTAGGAAGGATATTAAAGGTGGTATTAGGAAGGATATTGGAGTTGGTATTAGGAAGGGTATTGGAGGTTGAATTAGGAAGGGTATTGGAGGTGGTATTAGGATGGGTATAGAAGATGGTATTTGGAAGGGTATAGAAGGTGGTATTAGGAAGGATATTAAAGGCGGTATTAGGAAGGATATAGAAGATCGTTTTAGGAAGGATATACAAGGTGGCATTAGGAAGGATATAGAAGGTGGTATTAGGAAGGATATAGAAGGTGGTATTAGGAAGGATATTAAAGGTGGTATTAGGAAGGATATAGAAGGTCGTTTTAGGTAGGATATACAAGGTGACATTAGGAAGGATATAGAAGGTGGTATTAGGAAGGGTATAGAAGGTGGTATTAGAAAGAATATTAAAGGTGGCATTAGGAAGGGTATTGGAGGTGGTATTAGGAAGAATATTAAAGACGGTATTAGGAAGGATATTAAAGGGGGTATTAGGAAGGAAATAGAAGGCGGTATTAGGGAGTAGTAGTGAGAATTGGAGCGTTCTCGGCCCTCATTTCGTACGGAAACCAGTGTAAACCAGCTGACGTCAGCTGGCTGACACTGTTTTCCTTGCAGGAAATGACGTCAGCTGGTTTACACTGGTTTCCGTACGAAATGAGGGCCGAGAACGCTCCAATTCTCACTACTGGGAGTATACGGAAGGTGGCAATAGGAAGGATATTGAAGGTCGTAATAGGAAGGATATAGAAGGTGATATTAAGAAGGATAATGAAGGTCGTATTAGGAAGGTTATAGAAGGTGGTATTAGGAAGGTTATTGGAGGTGGTATTAAGAAGGATATTAATGGCGGTATTAGAGAGGATATTGGAGGTGGGATTAGGAAGGATATAGAAGGCGGTATTAGGGAGGATATAGAAGGTGCTATTAGGAAGGATATCGAAGGTCGTATTAGGAAGGATATAGAAGGTGGCATAAGGACGGATATTGGAAGTAGTATTAGGAAGAATATAAAAGCTGATATTAGGTTGGATATGGAAGGTGGTATTAGGAAGGATATTGAAGGTGGTAATAGGAAGGATATAGATGGTGGTATTACGAAGAAAATAGAAGGTGGTATTAGGAAGGGTATATAAGGTGGTATTAAAAAGGATATTAATGGCGGTATTAGAGAGGATATTGGAGGTGGTATTAGGAAGGATATAGAAGGTGGCATTAGGAAGGGTATTGGAGGTGGTATTAGGAAGGGTATAGAAGATGGTATTTGGAAGGGTATAGAAGGTGGTATTAGGAACGATATTAAAGGCGGTATTAGGAAGGGAATAGAAGGCGGTATAGGGGAGTATTTAGAAGGTGGCATTAGGAAGCATATTGAAGGTCGTAATGGGAAGGATATAGAAGGTCGTATTAGGAAAGATATTGAAGGTCGTATTAGCAAGGATATAGAAGGTGGTATTAGGAAGGATATTAATGGCGGTATTAGAGAGGATATTGGAGGTGGTATTAGGAAGGATATAGAAGGTGGCATTAGGAAGGGTATAGAAGATGTTATTTGGAAGGGTATAGAAGGTGGTATTAGGAAGGATATTAAAGGCGGTATTAGGAAGGATATTGGAGGTGGTATTAGGAGGGATATAGAAGGTGGTATTAGGAAGGGTATTGGAGGTGGTATTAGGAAGAATATTAAAGACGGTATTAGGAAGGATATTAAAGGGGTTATTAGGAAGGAAATAGAAGGCGGTATTAGGGAGTATACGGAAGGTGGCAATAGGAAGGATATTGAAGGTCGTAATAGGAAGGATATAGAAGGTGATATTAAGAAGGATAATGAAGGTCGTATTAGGAAGGTTATAGAAGGTGGTATTAGGAAGGTTATTTTTTTTTTTCCTTCTAAAAGTAGCCCTTTTAGAAGGCCGTTTATTGTACTACATGTATCATACAAGGTACAGTATATCACATGTATGTTTTTTTTTTTTTTCTTATCTTAGTTAATTTTGTTCAATTTAGTATTTTAGTTAGGTTTACATATAAATAATTCACGTTAACTTAAAACAATTAGTATACAACAAGGAGTAAAAAAATAAACTTATATATTCAGTAAGGTCCGCTTTACTTCAATAAAAATGCAATTTTTCATTTTTCACTCAATCGTTGAATAATTTCTTTGCATAAAGTTGAGAATAAGTTGGAATTATTAAAAAACAATTTATTTTCTTCAATAGGCCAATTGGTTATTTTCTTTTTAATTCGGTTTCTGTATTCGTTAAACAGTGTACAATTGTATATGATGTGGTGTGCTGTCTGTTCTGTATGTCTGTCACAGGGGCATGAATTTTCTCTTTTTATTTTAAATCTACTTAAATACGATAGAAATACCCCGTGTCCCGTGAGAACTTGTGTTGTGTAAAAATTTGTTTGTATGTTTGTATTATAAAAGTTTTGTATGATTGGGATAAATTTGAATAAATGGCGACCTTTGTTAGAGGTATCCCATTTTTGCTGCCATTCTGCAATTGATTCTAGTTTGAATATATATTTTAAATGAGTTTTTGAAAGTTTGTTATATTCTATGGGTAGTGCCGTATCTTTTGACGCTGCTTTGGCCAAACGATCGGCGATTTCGTTACCTTCGTCACCAGAATGACCCTTTATCCATTTAAAATATATTGTATGCATATTTTGGCATATTCTTAACAGTTGTCGTATTTTTTCTATTAGTGCTTCATGTATGTCAGTGTTTTTGAGTTTTTGTAATGTTATCATGCTGTCTGTATGTATCTGTATAGAAGATGGTGTAGTGATGTGTTTATTAATGTAGTCTACAGATTTTAATATAGCCAGTTGTTCAGCTTGGTTGTTTGTACAGTAATGTCCAAGTCTAAATTTAAGTGTTGTTAATAGTTTATAGTCTTTGTATATGATTGTAGCTGCTCCAACCTTGTCATTGTCTTTACTGCCTTCTGTGTATATCTGGTAATCTGTTTGTTTGTTTGTGAATCCGTTGAGTTTGAGTGGTTTTCCGGGATGTGTCCATTGAGTATAATGTATCGTCTTTTCCAAATCATCAGATTTTATGTTATTCGAGTCTTCGTTCAGTTTCAAAAGTTTATATTCTTTAATATATTGCTTTGCTAGAATGTCTATTGGCATTATTTTTGCTAAAACGCAAGCAGCATCATAAGAAATAGTTCTATAACCTTTTATTATTCTTAAAGCAATCAATCTCTGAACTCTTTGCAATTTGCTTAAGTTGTACTTCTTTTGCAGTCCACTGTGCCAAATATGTAGTCCGTAAGTAAGTGATGGTACGATTGCTCCTGTGTAAATGATGTGTAATGCTGAAGATTGCAGTCCCCATGTGTTACGAGCTGTGAGTCCTAAGTAGTTGATTAGTTTAATAAGTTTGTTTTGTAAATTTTCTATGTGTTTATTCCAAGTTAGTTTGTTGTCTATTAATATTCCTAGGTATTTTGTTACATTTGTTTTTGTCAGTTCGTTTCCTTGTAATGTAACGTGGATGGTCGGTTCTAATCTGCTTCGTGTAATTATCATGTAAGTTGATTTTTGATTGTTGAATGTTAACTTGTTGTGTTTTGCCCAGTTTTCGACTGTGTTAATGATAATGTTAATATTGTTTTGTATTTGTTCTGGAATTCTGGATTTTACTAGTATTAAGATATCGTCTGCAAATGCTATTAATTCTACGTTAGGTTGAGTATTAGTTTTCAGTAAGCTGTTCATGATAATATTCCAGAGTAATGGTGAACAAGAAGACCCTTGTGGGGTACCAATTGTCTGTCGTTTCATTTTCATTATGTTGTGTGTGATTATGTAAGTCTCTCTATTGTTTAAGTAGTTTTTAATAAGTGTATAAATGTTTTGAGGGCAGTTATATTCTTTCAAAGAGTTTAGGATTGACGGCCACCATGCACTGTCAAATGCTTTTTGTATATCTAGTGAAATAAGTACGATATGATTTTTATTATTTAATGCTTGTTTTATAAATGTATTCATTTTCTCTAAAGCTTGAGAAGTTCCTGTTTGAGGAGTAAAACCAAACTGATTGCTATTAATTATATTATTTGAGTAAAGGAAATGTGAGAGCCTTCGATGAATAATATTTTCCAGGATCTTCCCTCCTATTGGAATTAAACTTATCGGTCTAAGGGAAGATATTTCATTTGGTGGTTTAGTAGGTTTCTTTAATAGAGTTAGTTTTGATTTCTTCCATAAATATGGAAATATTCCTTGAGAAAAGCATTTTGAATAAATTGTATGCATGAAATTAGGATATTTTTGATAAACTGTTTGGATAATTTCGACAGAAATGCCGTCTATTCCTACTGATTTTTTTTAATTTAAATTATGTATAATGTCAGAAAGTTCGAATTTTGTTAAAGGTAAGTCATTTAAGGTATTGGGCGGTATTTGAGAACAAGTTCTTAATAATTTATGTTTTTCATTGTCTGTTTCCTGATTGTCGTTGCCTACTATATTGTTAATTATATATTCGTAAGTAGATTCAATGTCAGTAGTGTAGGTCCCGTCTTCTTTTAGAATAGTTTTCAAATTTAGATTTTCAGGTAAATTTTGTTTAGAATATTTGTAGGGCCACGACCAAGGATTTGTAAAATCTATGGAATTACAATAGTCTTGCCAGGACTTTAGTTTTTTTCTTCTAATTTCTCTGAGGTATATTTGTCTTTTTTGGAAATATAAAATTTTACGTTCTTCTTTTAAATTAGAATCATTTGGAGTACGCTGATAACGCCTTCTAAGACGATTAGTTTCTTTTCTTAGTTCAGATAAGTTTTCATCCCACCAGGGTGTATATTTATGGGGTTTCTGGTTATTTTTATGAAAATAAGTTTTGATTTTGAATGATTTATTACATGATTTAATCAAACATTTTTGAAATTTATTTAGACAATCGTTTATTTCAGTGTTATTAGCTATTGCCGAAAGTTGAATATCTGTAGTATTATCTAGAGATAACTTAAATGATTTTATAATTACTGACTCTAAATTTTCCTCGAAATAATTCCAATTAGCATTTTTTGTAATATATCTTAAACCGTAAGTTTTGTTAGGAGAATAAGAAACAGGATGTTCTATTGTGTATGTTATAAGAAGGTGGTCAGAGAAAACTTCATTTGTTAGAATATTCCAATTTTTAATATAATCTGCTAAAGATGGTGATGTTAGTGTGACATCTATATTGCTAGTTCCTCTAGGACCATCAAAAGTAGGAAGGTTTTTGTTAATATTTGCTAAAAATAAATTGTTAGATACAATGTAATTTTCTAGTTTCCGTCCTCTTGAATTTGTAATTTTGTCATAATAGAATTTCGATCTACAATTGCTGTCCATTCCTATTAGGATATTTTCTGTTTGGAAATCTTGTAGTATTTTATCTAATTTACGAATATCTATTTCTATGTCTCTGTTTATATCAAAATAAGCGCTAACAATTATACAATTAAACGAATTATATTTTATTTGAATAACAGTTATATCATTGTCTGAATATTTATTTAATAATAGAGCATCAATATTTTTATTTAATAACATTATTTTAGTGCGGGAATTTCCATTTCCTCCAATAAAAGATTTATATTTTGTATCGAAATGCATTTGTTTATGAACATATGGTTCCTGTATTATAGCCAAATCAATGGATTTTCTTTGCATGAATTCATCTAATAAAACAGCTGTTTTCCAAGAATGTTGTGTGTTTATTTGAACTACATTAATGCTTTTAAAATTAACCATAAGAAAGGTTATAATGTTTTGATAGTTTATTTGGGCTATTTTTTGGAGATGAAAAGTTTATTCGTGTCGATAAAACTGATTTAAAAGGAAAAATATTTTGTAATGACACTACAAGAAAGCATTTGAATGGTGTGAATAATAAAATGTTTAAAAAACTATGCTCAGAATGTATTTTCCTTGGGAATAGTGTTTTAATTATGTAGTGTGTATTATTCATATTGATGTGTAATTAGTGTTTTGGATTAATTTTTTAATTGCATTTTTATAAGAAGGGCATAACTTACTGAATGATGTATGATTATGTGAAATTCTTTGATGCGGCTTGCAATGTTCATTAAAAGAATAACAATTTATGCATTTGTAAGCTCCAAGTTCCTCCTTCTTCGTGCAGGTGTTGGTAGGATGTTCCTCCATGCAGATGGCGCAGGTCAGCTTCCCTCGGCAGTCAGCTTCTGAGTGGTTGTACTTATTGCACTTCATGCAGCGTCGGATCCCAAAGTAATCTTCTGCATAGCCGATCCAAGTTCCTCCTTCTTCGTGCAGGTGTTGGTAGGATGTTCCTCCATGCAGATGGCGCAGGTCAGCTTCCCTCGGCAGTCAGCTTCTGAGTGGTTAAACTTATTGCACTTCATGCAGCGTCGGATCCCAAAGTAATCTTCTGCATAGCCGATCCAAGTTCCTCCTTCTTCGTGCAGGTGTTGGTAGGATGTTCCTCCATGCAGATGGCGCAGGTCAGCTTCCCTCAGCAGTCAGCTTCTGAGTGGTTAAACTTATTGCACTTCATGCAGTGTCGGATCCCAAAGTAATCTTCTGCATAGCCGATCCAAGTTCCTCCTTCTTCGTGCAGGTGTTGGTAGGATGTTCCTCCATGCAGATGGCGCAGGTCAGCTTCCCTCGGCAGTCAGCTTCTGAGTGGTTAAATTTATTGCACTTCATGCAGCGTCGGATCCCAAAGTAATCTTCTGCATAGCTGATGGAATAGTATAACTTCAATCTTCTATTCAGCAGCATTTCCCTTAGTTTAGGATTCACTTCGACCACTGCATTCCGTCTAGAAGAGTCAGATCTTATTTTGGTTATTCTTATTAATTTAATATTCTCCTCGTTAAATCCCAATTCTTTATTCTGTTCTTTTAAAGTATCCACCAGATTGGATTCATTAACCTCCTCTGGAATATTCTTAATAATCATTCGTGGGTTAAATTTATTCAATGTTGTGGGTAGTAGTGTGGACTTCTTATTACTTGTAATAACAGCTGTTATTTTTTCAAGATCTGATTTGTTTTCAGTCTCAACAATAACATAAACTTTTTTTGTGCTTCTTAAATTAGTTATTCCTACTTTAAGAAATCTAGGATTAATCTCAGCTTTAAATTGCCTTTTTGTTTCTTCTGCGGGGGCACTATCATTTTTGTTTTTTATAATTATTTTATGTTTTGATTTTACATTTTCAGGTCTAACTCTTAATATGTCTGAGTAAGACTTACATGTAACTGCAGGTTGAGATTTTTCTTCATTTTCTGGTCTTCTGTCTTCGGGTTTTTCTTCCAAAACTCGTTGCACCGATTGTATACACGTTAAAGCTTGAAATAAAGCTGATTTTAAGTCCTTTCTTAATATTGGAAATTGTGAAATTGTGTTTAATAGATCCACTGCATTAGCTAGCTGTTTTATACAATCCGCCATCTTGGCACTTTAGGAAGGTTATTGGAGATGGTATTAAGAAGGATATTAATGGCGGTATTAGAGAGGATATTGGAGGTGGGATTAGGAAGGATATAGAAGGCGGTATTAGGGAGGATATAGAAGGTGCTATTAGGAAGGATATCGAAGGTCGTATTAGGAAGGATATAGAAGGTGGCATTAGGACGGATATTGGAAGTAGTATTAGGAAGAATATAAAAGCTGATATTAGGCAGGATATGGAAGGTGGGATTAGGAAGGATATTGAAAGTGGTAATAGGAAGGATATAGAAGGTGGTATTACGAAGAATATAGAAGGTGGTATTAGGAAGGGTATATAAGGTGGTATTAAAAAGGATACTAATGGCGGTCTTAGAGAGGATATTGGAGGTGGTATTAGGAAGGATATAGAAGGTGGCATTAGGAAGGGTATTGGAGGAGGTATTAGGAAGGGTATAGAAGATGGTATTTGGAAGGGTATAGAAGGTGGTATTAGGAACGATATTAAAGGCGGTATTAGGAAGGATATTGGAGGTGGTATTAGGAAGGATATTGGAGTTGGTATTAGGAAGGGTATTGGAGGTTGAATTAGGAAGGATATTAATGGTGGTATTAGAGAGGATATAGGAGGATATTGGAGTTTGAATAACTGTGTAGCACATAATAGAGGAATGCCCTAAATACCGGTGCCAATTTGCTGCGGAAGGTATCAACAGAAAACTTGCAGTGTGCCTTGGAAACAATACCTCAGAAATTGACAGACCTTCCTAATACTTTCTTGAATATCCATCCCTTTACCACCTTCAATATCCCTCCTAATACCCTATAAACATTCTTCCTAATGCCACCTCCAATATACTTCCTAATCCCAACTTCAATATCCTTCCCTATACCACCTTCTTTATCCTTCCTAATACTACCTTCTAAATCCTTCCCTAATACCCCCTTTAATATCCTTCCTAATACCACCTCCTATATACCTCCAAATACCACCTTCTATATCCTTCCTATTACGACCTTCAATATCCTTCCTAATACCACCTTCTATATCCTCCCTAATATCAGCTTTTATATTCTTCCTAATATAAGCTTATATATTCTTCCTAATACTACTTCCAATATCCGTCCTAATGCCACCTTCTATGTCCTTCCTAATAGCACCTTCTATATCCTCCCTAATACCGCCTTCTATACCCTTCATAATACTACTTCCAATATCCTTCCTAATACGACCTTCAATATCCTTCTTAATATCACCTTCTTTATACTTCCTATTACGACCTTCAATATCCTTCCTAATACCACCTTCCATATCCTGCCTAATATCAGCTTTTATATTCTTCCTAATACTACTTCCAATATCCGTCCTTATGCCACCTTCTATATCCTTCCTAATACGACCTTCGATATCCTTCCTAATAGCACCTTCTAAATCCTCCCTAATATTGCCTTCTATATCCTTCCTAATCCCACCTCCAATATCCTCTCTAATACCGCCATTAATATCCTTCCTAATACCACCTCCAATAACCTTCCTAATACCACCTACTATAACCTTCCTAATACGACCTTCATTATCCTTCTTAATATCACCTTCTATATCCTTCCTATTACGACTTTCAATATCCTTCCTATTGCCACCTTCTGTATACTCCCTAATACCCCCTTTAATATCCTTCCTAATACCACCTCCAATATCCTTCCAAATACCGCCTTTAATATCCTTCCTAATACCACCTCCAAAATGCTTCCAAATACCGCCTTTAATATCCTTCCTAATGCCACCTTCTATATCCCTCCTAATACCACCTCCAATATCCTTCCAAATACCGCCTTTAATATTCTTTCTAATACCACCTTCTATACCCTTCCTAATACCACCTTCTATATCCTTCCTAATGTCACCTTGTATATCCTGCCTAAAACGACCTTCTATATCCTTCCTAATACCACCTTTAATATCCTTCCTAATACCACCTTCTATATCCTTCCTAATACCACCTTCTACATCCTTCCTAATACCACCTTCTATATCCTTCCTAATGCCACCTTGTATATCCTTCCTAAAACGACTTTCTATATCCTTCCTAATACCACCTTGTATATCCTTCCTAATACCACCTCCTATATGCTTCCAAATACGACCTTCAATGTCCTTTGTAATAACACTTCCAATATCCTTTTTTTATTCCACCTTCAATATTCCTCCTAGTTAGCTACAAAGATATTTAAACATATTAGGTGAATTAGCGATTAGCGCACTGCCGTCGCTATGCGCTAACCGTTAGCGCAGGCTCTTATCAGTTCCGCTAAATTAGCGGGAAGGTATTAGAGATTAGCGCGCGCTAACGTTTGCCCAACTCTGCCTGGAGGAAGCGCCGGATCCGAATGAGTTCTGGGCAGCAGGAACGCCCCTATAGGCCGAGGTCGGGGTGCCTCGGTCAAAGTCGGGAGTGCTCGGCCAAGCGCTCTTTTCAATTGGCTGGCCTGGATGCTTCTCATTGGTCCACCAGTGGTCGCTTGTCCAATCATTACATCTCCACAGTTGTTACGCCCTGAAGCAGTATTCCAGGTATTGTAAACCAAAGAAACCCTACAATTCTTGACAAAAATACTGTAAACTTTTATTTCACATTGAAAAAAAAGTATTATATTAACATTTGTTTTCCTAATACCTAATTTTAGAAATTCCTAAATAACATTTACTCTTAAAAATTTTAAATAAAAGTTTTTTTCTAATAGTTATTTTTTAACTTATAAAATAAATGTTTTCTTAACAGTTAAATTTGAACTTTTTTGATAAAAAAAAATAACTGTTTCGATCCCTGTAAGAAAGTTATTGGATTTTCTTTAACTACAAAAAATTATGGACACCCTGTTGATATCGTTCAGCGCACCACCATCACTGTGATTAATATGGAGTATTGATTAAGCAGTCAATTTGATTTAATGAGAATCACATTTATATAAATATTTAAAATGTATTTATTCAACAACCCTGTAAAATACAATAACAATTATTTAATGTTGTATGTACAAATACGAATGTTACTTTGTTTGTAAGTACAAATACAAATGTTACATATTGGTGTTGATTGCTTAGCTAAAATATAACAGAAAAAAACTAGAATTCAATTAATGTATATTGCATGTGTATGTTAAATGTTGAATGTAAATTTTATGGAAGTATTCCATTTATTGTATGATGAATTTATTGGATTGTGTTAAGATAAGTTTGGATAGTCAACTGATTGCTCACATAATAATACAAGGATTTCGTGAACATTATTGATTAAAATGCTTAATTTAATTTATGCTTAATATAATAACAAAAATAAAATGCTTAATATAATTTATTTAATTTTATGTTTTTAGCGCGGTTCCTCCCTCCCTTCAAAGGGAGGAACCCCGCTTATAAGGTTGACCTCATAAAAAAATCCGGAAGTGCCGACTAGAAAATTTTACGTTTCAGAACCCCTAGAGAACGAAAATAACGGTGTTTCAAATTTGTATATATATATATATATATATATATATATATATATATATATATATATACATATATATATATACATATATATATATATATATATATATATATATATATATATATGTATATATATAATATTTGTCTGTTCGCTCTTTCCTGGCCTCAATAATGATCCAATTTTGATGAAATTTGGTACAAAAATCTTTCGTCTAATTTGAAAGGTCAAGTTCGTTAACCAGCAGAATCCGTTCACCGGAATATGGTTTTTCGAGCGAAATTCGCGCGAAAAAAATATTTACGCTTACATCATATGCTTGTAAGTGCTCGTTTTATAGGCTTCTTGGGCTAGTAAAACGAATGGGACCATTTTTAAGGCGAAAGCTTCAACCGTTTCCGATAAAATCGGAAAAATAGTTGTTAAATCAAGTTTTTTGTTTGGTTACTTACTTAGAATCATGGGATTCGGTTAAAATATTTTCTGCATGTTTGAAATTCATACATACAAAGATGTTTAAATTTTGGTTACGTTTGGAGTTAAGGAAGGATTAGAATAAACACGTTTGTTTTGTTCTTTTGAACGAGTTTTTGTCGTAGTTTAAATCACTTTTTAATTTTTGAATATTTCCCTTAGTTTTTATTGCTTTTATTTTTGTAATTGCTTATATTAGGAAAATGTATTTGACTGTAAAACAGGATATGTAAAATGAGAATCAATTTTCTGTTGTTAGAAATAGATGGGTTAGAGAAATATGGGCACACTTGCATAAATTCGTAGCAAAATAAAAATTTCCATGAAGGTTAGGGTCACCATTATAATGTTTTTTTTTAAACTTGTTTCCTTCTTCTCTCTTTTGAGGGGGAGAGGTTAGCTCAGTGAAATGTTATGCTGTAGGACATAAGTTCGAACTTCGAATGCACAGGTAAACGATTTTTTCTTCTAGTGTCTTCGTTCGTGGGTTGGATGGTTGTGCTCTCTGGACATCTCTAGGCCCACTCAGCCTTAAATTTATTAATGATTACCTGCAAAAGGGAAAATCAGACGGCCAGAGCATAGTACTAACCACAATATCTCCCTCCTGTGCTGCATGGGCAATAATCAGATAGGTACATCCACAGTTTCTGTCTCTCTAGGCCCCTTTGGCCTGTTACCGGACTGATCTTTTTTTTTTTTTTTTTTTAATATTCATGAATGTATATAAATAACACATTCTAAGGGAAGGTATACTACACTAATCTTATGTCACCTCAGTTCATTTTTGTTTATATAGAAAAATTTACAGGCTCTGGTAATGAATAATATATAATTATTCATTACCAGAGCCTGTCAAGATGTGGCAATATGGCATTTATTTTGGTATACAATTCAAAGAAATAAAAGACAAAACTCAAATTTTGCGAAAAAAGGTACTGAATATATATATATATATATATATTATACACTAATGTTAACAAACTACTTACAATTGCCTGAGCATTGTCAAAAAACTAAAATAAAAATGTTTCTAATGAAATTTTCGATATATTGATCTCAGACGGAGAAATCTGTGCTTTAAATTCGAACATGTTGGTTTCGTTCCTTTGAACGGTTTTAGCGCGGTTCCTCCCTCCCCCATAGGGAGGAACCCCGCTTATAAGGTTGATACAATGAAACAATCCGGAAGTGCCGACTAGAAAATTTCGCGTTTCAGAACCCCTAGAAACCGAAAATAACGGTGGTTCAAATTTGTATATATATATATATATATATATATATATATATATATATATATATATATATATATATATATATATTTATTTATATATATATATATATATATTTATTATATATATATATATATATATATATATATATATATATATATATATTTATATATATATATATATATGTATATATTTATTTATATATATATATATATATATATATATATATATATATATATATATATTTGTCTGTTCGCTCTCTAGGTAGAAGACGAATGGTCCGATTTTGATGAAATTTGGTACAAAAATCTGTCGTCCAATTTGAAAGGTCAATTTCGTTAACCAGCAAAATCCGCCCACTGGAAGATGGCGTTTGGGGCGAAATTCGCGCATAAAAAATCGTAACGCTTACGTTTTTGAGTTCATAAGCTTGTAAGTACTCGTTTTATAGGCTAGGAAAACGAATGAAACCATTTTCAAGGCGATAGCTTTAACCGTTTTCGAGAAAATTGGAAAAATAGTTTTTGAATACCGTTTTTGGTTTGGGTACTTAGAATAACGGGATTCAGTTGAAACATTATCTGCATGTTCTACTTTCATTAAAACTAATATGTTGAAAGTTATGTTACGTTTGGAGTTAAGGAAGGGTTAGAATAAAATATTTTATGAACAGACATGAAAAGTTTTGGTAACTTTGTATACTTTCCTTAATATCTTGAAAAAGGTTAAGAATCTTGGGAAACGGAAGGATACCATTGGAAAGCTTACTAAATGCTCTACAAAAAAGGTTCTAATGAAAGTTTTGATTAGGCGATGTCAATCGGAGAAATAAGTGCTTAAAACTTTAAAGTAATTGATTTCGCTTATTCGAACTGTTCTTTTTGTCTTTAATTTTGATACTTAAAATTATGGGATTTAGTTGAAACATTTTCTGCATGTTTGAATTTCATCAACACTAATATGTTAAAATTTCGGTTACGTTTGGAGCTAAGGAAGGATTAGAATAAAATATTTTATTAACAGACATGAAATGTTTTGGGAACTTCGTATACATTCCCTGATATCTCGAAGACGGTTAGGAATATTGGTAAACAGAGGGTTACCATGCGAAAGCTTACTAAATGTTCTACAAAAAAGATTCTGAAACAATTTTTGATTAGGCTATGTCAATCGGAGAAATAAGTGCTTAAACTTTGAAGTAATTGATTTCGTTTGTTCGAACGGTTCTTCTTGTTTGTTTTTATTCCTTGTTGTTTTTTCATTGGTTATAGTAGGATAATGTATTTGACAATAAAACAGATTAATTAAAATAAGAAAAGCAATTCATTGTTAAAAATATATCAGGCTGTACCGTATGAAATGTCAGTTTTGGATTTGTCGATTTCCTTCAAATGTCTTGAAACTGTCGAGGCTCCTATTCCGAGTTTTTTGGCATATTCCTTAGTGTTTTTAATTGCTTATAGTAGTCAAATGTATTTGTCAATAAAACAGGATACGTATAATTAGAATCAATATTTTGTTTGTTAGAATTCGAAGATGCCGTATGAATATCTAGATTACAGTACTGGTGTTGATTTCGTTCTTTAGAATTATTCTTGGTATTCCCTATTTTCATCTGTTACCCATAGTTTTTTATTGTTAGTACGTTTTTCTTATTGATTATAGAATATAAATCTATTTGGCTATAAAACAGGATAAGTGAAATTAGTGACAATATTTCGGAGATTTCTGAGCGAAATACTTTTAAGACTTTCTACCACCACGAACGGCTTTTTTCCTCTATTTTTATCCACTAGATAGGCATTATTTTGCACATTATTCTATATAAGTTTTATTCAGCAGGGGATTCTGATGAAATGTCGTGTTTTTGCTGTGGATTTTAAATGCGATGTATCTAAGATTGGGTAACATTAGCGAGTCTACATAGTTAAGAACCGACGACGGAGGATTACTTCTTGCTATGATTTAGTCTACATATGTATATTAAGTCCTAAATCCAAAAAATAAACTTCACAACGGTTAGATACTATGAGCGAATATGGCGGTTCAATGCCCGTAGAAGCAGAAGGTCCGCAGGAAATTTACCTGCTAAGAGTTAATCCTCAAGAGCTGTAAATATACCCCAGGTATCTGCCGACACAAATACAAAGCCTAGGCGGAGAGCACCCCAAAAACACAGATCCAAACATAGGTTATATACTAAATATTCATAAAGACTACTTAGTTGTAAACCGATTCATCAATTAGCAATCAATAGTTTTCAACAAAGGTTATATACTAAATATTGATAAAAAGTATTTAATTAGAAAAAAAACAATATTCCTCAAGACTTGTTTTTGGTCCATTTGTGTCTACTCCATAGACTTAATTAGGTATATTATTCTATTGTAGTTGGGCAACTAAACTTTGTTTTATTTTGTTAAATAAAGTTTTTTTTTCTTGACTTATTATTCGTCAAGACTTTTATTTGTCCTTGTGTATTTTCTAGGTAGGTTTTATTCGGCATATTATTCTATATAGGCTATATTAGGCAGGGTATTCTACTCAATCTTGTGTACTTCTTCTTGATCCTTCTGTACATGGGCGTATATAAAAACAATTTTGGAGGGGGGGGGGGCTGAGACCATTTCCAGGGTATGGAATACTAAATATTTAGAGCTTGGAATAGTTTTAGGCAACTAAAACGCTATTTTTTTTTTTTTTTTTTTTTTTTTTTTTTTTTTTTTTTTTTTTTTTTACGGCGCATCGACAAATCTTGGCCATTAGCGCCGGGCCTCCAGGGTGCAACCAGGAATTTTCTCAGCGAGCCCTGAGATGAGAAAATTCCTGTCGCCGGTGGGGATCGAACCCACCATCTCCCGCTTATGAATCCAGCGCGCTAGCCACTAGACCACGGGAGACCCCTAAAACGCTATTACACGTAAAATAAAATATGTTTTATGAACTATGTGATCTTATTTAATTTATTTTTAAGGGTTTTACGAGAAGTTTTTATCATCAATTCAAAATTTCGGGAGGGGCTGCAGCCCCCTCAGCCCCCCCCCCTCATATACGCCCATGCTTCTGTATCCACTAGAAAGGCTTTCTTAGGCATATTTTGTATTGATTTATAGAGCTTTGCTTTAGAATGAGAGCCAGATTCTGTAATTTCCGCTTCTGTCGGTGTCCCTGACGCCTTAATATCACTTTTATTCGAGATGTTCGAGAGGATTTTGAAAATTTTCACGAGATATATAAAAAAAAAAAAAATAAGTTTATTTCTTTTCTAAACTTATCAAACGGCACTAGGGACATGAACGGACCGCGCTAAGATGCTGCAGTTCCTGCGAGTCGGACTTTTTGTAATTTTTGTCTCTTTCCCTTGGTTTTTTATTGCTTTTTATTTTTGTAATTTCTTATGTTGTATTTGTAAGGAAAATGTATGTGTGTGTAAAACAGGATAGGTAAAATGAGACCAATTTTCTGTTGTCAGAAATAATAAAAAGTTTTGGGAACTTCGTATAATTTCTTAATATCTCGAAAACGGTTGAAAATCTTGGGAAGCGAAAGGTTACCATTCGAAAGCTTACTAAATGGTCTACAAGAAAGGTTCTAAAGAAAGTTTTGAATAAGCGATGTCAATCGGAGAAATAAGTGCTTAAAACTTTTAAGTAATTGATTTCGCTTATTCGAACTGTTCTTTTTGTCTTTGATTTTGGTACTTAGAATTATGGGATTCAGTTGAAACATTTTCTGCAAGTTCGAATTTTATTAACACTAATATTTTGAAATTTTGGTTACGTTTGGAGTAAAGGAAGGGTTAGAATAAAATATTTTATTAACAGACAAGAAAAGTTTTGGTAACCTTTTATACTTTCGTTAGTATCTCGAAAACCGTTGACAATCTTGGGAAGCGAAAGGTTACCATTCGAAAGCTTACTAAATGGTTTACAAAAAAGGCTCTAAAGAAAGTTTTGAATAAGCGATGTCAATCGGATAAATAAGTGCTGAAACTTTGAAGTAATTGATTTTGTTTATTCGAACGGTTCTTTTTGTCTTTGATTTTGGTACTTCGAATTATGGGATTCAGTTGAAACATTTTCTGCATGTTCTAATTTCATCAAAACTAGTATGCTGAAAATTTACTTACGTTGGAGTTAAGGAAGGGTTAAATTAAAATAATTTATGAACAGATGAAAAGCTTTGGAAACTTCGTATACTTTCCTTAATATCTCGAAAACGGTTGAGAATCTTGGTAAACGAATGGTTACCATTCGAAAGCTTACTAAATGCTCTAGAAAACAGGTTCTGAAGAAAGTTTTGATTAGGCGATGTCAAATGGAGAAATAAGTACATATAACTTAGATGTTTGATAAACGATAATTGATTTCGTTTATTTATACGGTTCTTTTTGTCTGTTTTTATTTCTTGTTATTTTGTTATTGCTTCTAGGAGGAGGATGTATTTCTCAATAAAACAGGGGAATAAATACAAATTGTTTGAACCTATAACAGAACTGAAAACGTAAATATTCTCCGTGTAGGGTCATTCCGGGTCGAGGTAGTAGGCCGGTTCAGGTAGGCTTTTATTGCACTTCATAAATCAAGATTCATTGTTCTCATCAAGCATTCTAGGACAGCTGACAGTTACCTTTACCTGTAGGAAGTCATGCAGCCAAATGCTATACTAGAAATATAATTATATTTTGTGGTTGAATGTGGCCGTAGTTCAATAAAAAATAACACTACTTTCTCATTTTCATGTACAATTTTCTTTTGTTTAATTGCATTTAAAAGTAAAATGGATATGTTTTCACTGCAAGTTAAGTAAATTAGAAATATATTCGTAGAAGAGTCTTCGTAGACCGAAACTTGGGACGGCAGAAAGAGTAATTTCTGCTTAGGATAGTTTCATACCTAGCCGAAAATCTTGTTTTTTTTTTTTCATATTTGTTTACATTAGGAATGATCCAAACAAAGTAATAACTGTTTCTATTGTAAGTCTACAAAATAACACTAGGGATATGAATGGAACCGCGCTATGATGACGCAGTTCCTGCGAGTCGGACTTTTACTGTTTTCCTCAATCTTTAAAATGAATATTTCATTAAAACAAAGCAAGTAAATTAAAAACGTGTTTGTATTAGATTTCCTCCAATTACTTCCAAAATGAGCAGATTCCACTTAGTAGTTTTTCTCTTTTCCTCAGTTTTTAACAGTTTTTTTTTTTTTTTTTTTTTTTATAATTCTATTTAACAGTAAAATTATATTTCATTAAAACAACTAAAGTAAATGAGAAAGAAATTTGTAACAGAGTTTGGTAAACCTGAAGGAGATTGTCCTCAACACCGATTTTCTCCAAACTTTGCACTATAACGTATTTTGATGCACTAAACACGAATCCGTTGAAAAAAATTGCTCTTCTCAATCAGGAAAGAAGTTATTTAAAAAAAAAGTTCACTGTTAGCGGGTTACAAACGACCAAAGGTGCTGTTAGCGGGTTACAAACGACCAAATTTTCTTCAAAATTTGCATTATAACGTATTTTGATGCACTAAACACGAATCCGTTGAAAAAAAAAGTTGCTCGCAACTAGGAAAGAAGTTATTAAGCACTAAAGTTCACTGTTATGGAGGTTATAAAAGACGGGGTAAACAGCTTATATGTAAACACGCGCCTGCGCAATAGTCCTTAATGACGAAGCGTAATTGAAATTTAGACTCACCTTGTGGTAGCTGACTTGGTCGTAAACTGTCGCTTTTGGGCATACGTGCTATGCGTTTCCGCTCGCTCCGCTCGCTCAAGAAAACATCAAAACCCCTAGTCAATCCAACTCGCAGAAATGAAAAGAATTCTATGGCCCAAAAGTCGTCCATGGCAGTCTTCCCTAACCTTCATAACAGTGAACTTTTTTTTTAAATAACTTCTTTCCTGATTGAGAAGAGCAATTTTTTTCAACGGATTCGTGTTTAGTGCATCAAAATACGTTATAGTGCAAAGTTTGAAGAAAATCGGTGTTGAGGACAATCTCCTTCAGGTTTACCCAGAGTTTTATTTAAGAATGAGCGAGAAGGCGCACAGTGGGGCTTTGTATACCGCGTAAAGCTGCTTTTCCGTTACTGTTTTCACAAAATATTAAAAACCAAATAATAACCTTTTCTAATCCAAGCCTTGAAAACGGCACTATGGATAAGAAGGGAAAAGGGATAAGGGAGGAAACCAGCTAATCCTGCGAGTTCTACAAATGGAAAATAATGTTGTGCTCTGGGTCAAGATTTTACTTTAGGTAGGAGTTTTAGAAGGCAATTAGGATCTTATTTACGAAATATATATAATTTATTTATTTCTTTTACAATTACATGCTTTTGAGAAAGTTTATATAAGTACACATATATATATATATATATATATATATATATATATATATATATATATATATATATATATATATATATATAAGATAAATTTAAAACTAATACATTTATTTCTATTTCAATTATAATGGCTGTTTTATTCTCTGTATGTTTTTATTTTATTTTACAATATAATTTTTTTTTAAAGAATTATATTTCTCTGGTTATAAAGATGACAAAATAAACCATTTACAAAAATACATTACAAATTCTTTAGCTGATAAAATGTATTTATTAAAACTATCTTTTTTATATATACATAAGGATTAAGATAAAAATTTTCATCTTCAAAAGTTTTTTTTTTTTAATAATTTTTGTTAATTTTTGTATAACACTTTCTAAATTCACAAAAAAAAAATTAAGAAATAAGTTATGTTCTTCATCAGCTTCAACAAAAAAAAAAAAACTTATTGAATAAGAGAAAATGTCAGTCTTATTGAATAACTACAAACTACTTCATGGTTCCATAAATCTGTACAATTTTAAAATATACATTTATTAATTTCTATTTTAGAAGTCAAGTATATAAGTGGCTTTATTAATTTATTCTTCGTGTGGACAATATATTCCACACAATGCCTCTTTGAAATTCATTGTCTCTATGAGAAATTTCCGTCCGTAGGCCAGACGAGTGTCAATTGCGATTTCGGAAAAAATAACCCCCATATTGATCCCCGCAAAATTGACCTTGAAATGTTATTTAAAGTCAAATTTTTGTATTGCATCATTGAATTTTGTTCTTATTAAGCAAAAAAGTCTTATAGTTAATGAGAAGACAGTAATGCCTCTTAATTTCTTAATAAATACAGCAGAAAGAGCAATGTTCTATTTCATCTTCTACTATTTCCCCTCTGGTAGCTGCATTTCTTACAAAATCTGAAAAAGTACAGGCTAACATTACATTCAGTACTTAATAAATTTATTCAAATCATTCAAAATTAGAATTGAACTTGATTTAACCCGGTTAGGTTTACGGGTCTGGTATCGTATGATAATGAATCTGCCAGAACTTGATTTAACCCGGTTAGGTTTACGGGTCTGGTATCGTATGATAATGAATCTGGCAGAACTTGATTTAACCCGGTTAGGTTTACGGGTCTGGTATCGTATGATAATGAATCTGCCAGAACTTGATTTAACCCGGTTAGGTTTACGGGTCTGGTATCGTATGATAATGAATCTGCCAGCACTTGATTTAACCCGGTTAGGTTTACGGGTCTGGTATCGTATGATAATGAATCTGCCAGAACAGTTCCTTCAGCAGACCCGCTCTCATGACGTGTTTGACACTAAACTAAAATGTAATTAATCCACTAAAAGTACATTATTTCAAAACTTCCTTCACTTTATTTATTTATTTATTTCCGAAATAACTATACAAAAAAAAATCTCATTTTTTCACTGAAAAAATTAATTTTGTAAATAAATTTTGTCTTAATATTAAATGTTATAGTCCGCTAAACACCTAGGTAGCAGAGGATTTCAATAATAATATTTTAAAAAATATTATAGTTTTTTTATATTAATAAACAATAAGATTTATTGTGATTCCTCCCTCCCCATTGTGAGGAAACTGACTTAAAGAGCATCCTTTGATATTGACACCATAGAGAAATCTGGAGGTGCCAACTAGAAATATCCTAAATCCTGTAGATCTGTACTACTTTTTCAAAGTTTTAAGAACGTAAAATCAAAATTAATTATGAAAAATATGTTAACTTCAATCAATTGCATTTAATTGAAAGCAAATTATAGGAAATAAAAACAAAATTAACAAACATACAATTACAATTGTAAAAAGTAGTGTCAGTTGCAATAAAGAGTGGGGAGGAAGGCATATTTTTGATAATGAAACCTGTGCTTTTAAGGTAAAATGCTTGTGATTTTAATTTTATAATGATCAATAAAGGCAATTAAGATTCTTTTTTTGGATAGCAACAAAGGACAGAAGTGTGCAAGTGAGGAGTCTTTTAAAAATAAATTTTTAATTGAGAATATAAACATTTCATCTAAGTTCATTTAGAACAAAAATTAATTTATTATTTACTCTTTATCATATACATATTTTCTCAAAGTCTGTGCCATCTGGATAATTGTCATCACAGTATAATCCAGGGGATGTCTATTATAATATATGATGTTATATTTTAAAGAGGAAAAACGTCCTTACTGTTGTTGTGGTAGGTACCGTCATCTGGGTTGAGTTGGGACAGGTCGTATGAGTTCAGACAACAGTGAATGGCCCAGGAAATCGCTGCACTGATGGTTTCCTGCACCATGTCCAAACTCTCCCAATATGATGGTGCTTAGGTTTACAGACTTTTGCAGATTCTTGTAAAATTCACCTCATGAGCCCAGAATAAGTGGGCATTTCCTTAAATCCTTATGTATTACTCCAGCTTTGGAAAAAGCCCTAAGGAACACTTTGATGTTTTTCATTTCCCAAAATCTGGTCAGCAGGAAAGTTCATTCCCTTTATTTTTCTATTTTACCTTTGATTGTGCCTCATATTTTGCTATCTTTGAGAATTTTTTAAAATTTCTATTATCATTTTACTATTTTATATATTTCTCTAAAATGTCAATAGTTCTTCAGTAATTTTAAAATACATTACAAATTAAAATTTAAAAAGTAACTGATTATCCTGGGAATAGAGTAAAGTCTGTAAAACTTGCCAGCAAGCCTTCTTTCATTGATGGCAGACAAAGACTCTTGTAATTTTAAAAGAGGGTTTTCTTCATCATCTAAGGACTCCAACCATATTAACATCATACGATATCCATGTTCCTTATAACCCGATGCACCTGTAAAAACATCTTTATTACTATACTTTGTGAATATAAAGCTTTATATTTAGAAATAACTTAATTTAAACATATTGTTTCATTGAATGTTTCAGGTTCAAGGAATTTCATACTCATTTATTACTAAATGAGTAAGTACAGAAACATGTCCCGTAAGAACCGTAAAACTTCATTGCTGCATTTCTTCTGAATACTTTTTGCTTATAGAAGACCTACTATTCACGAAGATAGGAGTAAAAGAACCCACTGACTGTAAGTTACATCTACATAAGTTTGCAGTAGGTTTTGAAGAAGATCAAGGCAGTAGTGGCTTCTTACGAGGCTAGCTGCTCATGGATCTCCCTCGTGAGAACCTTGCAGCTCAAACCAACCTTTGCTAATGTAACTCGTCGTAATAAACAGCCTTCCGTAGCAGTGCCTAACAAGGATCAGGGAATACTCTTCCCTGCTTTGGATGACACGCCTATATCCAAATATATTTATGCAACAGGTGAACTTGTTGGTCCGAGTAACATCTTGTTTGCAACAAGAATCTCCAACAACCACATTTCCATCTTCCTCTCAAGTCTCAAATGTGTTGATGAATTTATTTCTAACCACAAAGGAATTACCATCAATAATGAATTTGTTCCTGCTCGCCGACTAATTATACCTTCTAAACGCTTGGTCATATCAAATGCCCCACCGTATATATCCCATGAAATAATAGAAAAAAGGTTAAGCGACTTAAAGATAACCTTGCTCTCACCTATTAGCTTTCTTAGAGTTGGTTTAAATGAGAAATCGTATTCACACGTCCTGAGCTCTAGGAGGCAAGTGTTTATAAAAGATGAAAATACAGTCATTCCATCATCTGTTTTAGTTCAGTTTGAAGGAGATACTTACAGGGTATTTCTAGGTGATAATGACACCAAGTGCCTGAGATGTGGTGAAATGGGCCACATCACTAAATGTGGGTACTCTAGAAATAAAAATAATGATGCAGTCTCCATTCAACCCACTAATCTCCCTGTGAACTCTGACTCTTCCAACAGGGAAAACCTCATCAATACATTTCTGATCAAAGGTCCATCCAATTTACAGCCATCTTTAAAACAAAACCCCAAAATATTAAATTTAAATGAGCCGATTTTAAACACCAATATTGCTGTTAATGCAGTAGAGCAGAAACTTACCGCAGCAAAGAAATCAGATGTCCTGAATACTGCAATACACCCTAACACGAGTTCTACTCCAGAACCTAAATCACATCTACAAGTATCTCAATTAAATATAATAACCCGAACATTAGATAATTCCGGAGAAATTCTACAGAACGAGGAAACGACAGGATCTCCCAGACACTCTGAAGTACCAATCCAAATGAAGGTAAATAATCTGAATAAGAGTTCAGAACACTCTACGCTTTCTCGAGCTTTCAGCCTTGAAGAAGTGAAGCCTTTCATAGAGGAAAACTACTCAAAATATCCAATAACATTCTCTCAACTTGAATCTCTACTGCAGATAACACTTCAGGAGAAGAACGTACAAGATGTTATTTCAGAATTCACTACAGATGTAAATGGAATTGTCCAAATGCTTATTGATACACGAAGAAACATTCGCGGGAATAGATCTGCGAAAATCAGAATAACCAAGCTGCTTAAATCACTAGGTGTATCAAAGGGCATTCAGAATTCCTCTACACCAGAGCCAAGTTCTTCTGATCGAAAACATACTCGGGGGAACGATTTCAATCACTAATATTCAAAATTTAATCAACATATGCTTTATTTCAAAATATATTTTAACAAATCTTTCGGTTATTATTTACATCATGACAAATAATTCAAAATTACATATTCTCCAGTGGAACTGCAACGGTTTCTATAAACAATACGAGTACCTAAAATTACTAATAAATGAAAAACAACCCCATGTTTTTTGTCTACAAGAAACACATCTACAACCTTCCACGAAAACAAACCTTAAAGAGTCGCAAATATTTCGAAAAGATCGAGCAAACGCTTCTTCATCCTGGGGAGGTGTCGCTGTTTTAATTACAAAAAAACCATCTTAGGAATAGAAATACAAATTAAAACCCATCTGGAGGCAATCGCTGTTCAAATACATACTCCAGACCCAGTCACGATATGTAACATTTATATAGCCCCAAACCAAGATTTCTCTTCTAATGACTTACATCATATAATGAATCAGCTTCCGAAGCCAGTGGTGTTCGTTGGCGATTTTAACGGACATAGTCAGATTTGGGGATCAAAGCTAAATGATCACCATCACAGAGGAAAGAAAATTGAAAAATTCCTAGAAAATGAACCATCTCTTACCCTAATGAATAATGGATCGCCTACTCATTTAGACAACAAGAACGGATCGTTCTCAGCAATTGATATTTCTTTCATTGACTCTCGGCTCGCATTAAAAACGGAATGGACGGTAGAAAAGCATCTGTTTGGGAGTGACCATTTCCCAATTTCGATGTTCATAGATATAGATAGAGACTTGCAAAATTATGTTTCTACAAAGTGGAAAATCGAAACAGCAAATTGGGAACACTTTCGAAACATAATTGAAGTAGAGTTCGATCGAAGCATGCCAATTGTTTTGGATAGTCCTGTACAGGAAAAAGTAGACTACTTTACAAATCTATTAATTTCTGCAGGAGAACTATCAGTTGATAAAACGACTCCTTCACAGGGAAAATGCCGAGTCCCTTGGTGGAACGAATCGTGCAAAATTGCTATTAAGGAAAAAAAGAGAGCTCTAAATAAATATAGAAAAACAAAAAACCTCGAAGATTTTTTGGCCTTCAAAAAGTTTAGATCAGTAGCTAAAAGAGTGATAAAGGAAAGCAAGAGAACTTCGTGGAGAGATTATGTCTCATCAATTAATTCTAGTAGCTCGATGAAAGAAATGTGGAGTAAACTCAAGAAGATACAGGGCATTAGAAACAAAGATCCTCTGCCAGGAATTCTTGTGGAAGGGAATTACATCACGGACAAATAAATAATAGCTAACAAGATCGCCGAGAACCTTTCGAAAATATCGCTGAACGAAAATTATCATCAAAATTTCTTATTGCATAAAAACGAAGAAGAAGCCCGTGATATTCCAATAGAATCCGACAATTCAGAAGATTTCAACTGTCCACTAACACTGCTGGAAATGAGACGAGCCTTATCTTCTTGTAAAAACAAATCTTCACCTGGTCCTGATCTAATACCGTACATAGTTTTAAAGAATTTACCCCCTACTGGAGAAACTTTCCTTTTATCAGTTTATAACCAAATTTGGCTGCAAAACACATTCCCAGAATCTTGGAAAAAGGCATCTGTTGTTCCAATTGTCAAAAAGAAAGGACAGCTCGATCTTAACAATCTAAGGCCGATATCACTTATTTCTTGTCTGTCGAAAGTTTTAGAAAAAATCGTAAATAACAGATTAGTATTTCGCCTCAATAAATTTAACTTGATCAGCTCCTTTCAATGTGGCTTCAGGAAATTTCACTCAACTATTGATCAGATGGTAATGCTTGAACACCATATCCAAACAGCCTTTTCGAAAAATTCACCTCCAATAGCGATATTTTTCGATATTCATAAAGCATACGACAAAATGTGGAAACATAAAGTGATCAAACAGCTAGTAAACTGGGGTTTGAAGGGAAGATTAGTTCAATTCATAAAAGCTTTTCTGGAACATCGGAGGTTTCAAGTTTTAATGTCCGGAAAATACTCAAACACATTTCCTTTAGAAAATGGGACTCCCCAAGGATTAGTTTTAAGTACTACGCTATTCCAAGTTGCAATTAATGATATCACCTCGACTCTGAGACCTGGCGTCCTGTGCTCCTTGTATGCAGACGACTTCGCTATCTATATGAGCAGTGATTCTCTAGAATTCATAAAAATGAAGCTACGAGGTACGATTAATAACTTGGAAAAATGGAGTGATACTTCGGGATTCACATTCTCTGATGAAAAGACAAAGTGTATACATTTCTGCAGAAAAAGAAATTGTAAAATGAACCCTGGTTTTACAATGTTCAACAAACACTTATCGTATGTCGATAATTTCAATTTTTTAGGCCTCCAAATTGACAAGAAGCTGAATTGGATCTGTCACATCAAAGAAATTCGGAAGAAATGTACAAATAGAATCAATTTCTTAAAAACTCTAGCGAGTACTCGATGGGGTTGTGACAGGAAAACTCTGCTGTACATTTATAGGGCTTTAATCAGATCTGTCTTGGACTACGCCTCTCAAGTATACAGTTCTGCTAGTCCTTCTGCCTTGAAAATGCTCGACAGCATACACAGTGCCAGCATTAGGCTAGCTTTGGCTGCATTTCGTACATCGCCCGTAGAGAGTATGCATATAGACAGTGGTGAACCTCCTCTATCTGTAAGAAGAACGATTTTGTCGTTATCGTATTATGTAGCAGTAACAGGAGTCAGTAATCATCTTGTCCAACAAAATATACTGACTAATAATAATAATAAGTTGAACAACCTCACACCTTCGAATACGTTCAAAAGTCGAGTTGAGAAATACTTACGCCAAGAAAATCTATTACTCCCTGAAATATGTAAGATAGAGGCAGCAAATCTACCTCCTTGGTGGATTCCCAAGATGTCCTGCAATATTTCCTTGTCACGTCACCAAAAAGACTCAACACCTGCTGATGTGTACAAAACCTTGTTTTTAGAAGAGATCAATAAATTCTCAGACCACTTCAAGCTGTTCACAGATGCATCAAAAATAGATCAAGTAGGATGTGCTGTCGTGTCTTCTTCATTCAGAAAACGATTCAGACTACACGAAACTAATTCATTGTTTTCTAGTGAACTCTATGCTATCTTACAAGCCTTAAAAATCGTAAAAGAATCGAAAGAGAAGAAGCATTTGATCATCACCGATTCACTAAGTTCAATAAAGGCAATCATGGCAGGAGATACCACTCATGGATTTCTACAGAAGGTTCAAGAATTATGCTTTCAGTGCAGTCACCAGGAAATATCGTTTATGTGGGTTCCATCACATTGCCAGATTACACTAAACCAACTAGCAGACCAACAAGCTAATTACGCACGGACAGAGACAGAAACAACCATAATTAATGAAGCAACAAAAGAAGACGTCAAGAGTCATTTGAAAAATGTCGTAAGATCAAAATGGAACCTCACATGGTTCGGAACCCAACGTACCCAAATCGCAAGAATCAAAAAGACTACAGAGACTTGGACAACAGCTCATCGACATTCGAGACGAGAAGAGACCGTTCTGACAAGACTGAGAATAGGACACACTGCACTGACCCACAGCTACCTACTTAACAACCTCTATCACCCGACGTGCACCACATGTGAGACACAAAAAACTATAGAACATATACTAATGCACTGCCACAAATACGACCACATCAGACTAACTCTCAAGATACCCGAGACACTGCAAGACGTTTTACAAGACGACGAACTGACAATTCGAAAACTCCTCACGTTTCTTAAAACAATCAACATTTACAAAGACATTTGACTTTTAACTGACCGCACTGCCAATGACCCAACAGGGTAGAGGCAGTATAATAAAATAAAATAAATAAAGAAACATGTCTCACTGGGAAGAGCATGTAATAATATCAAAGGGGAAAAATAAAGAAACATGTCTCACTGGGAAGAGCATGTAATAATATCAAAGGGGAAAAATAAAGAAACATGTCTCACTGGGAAGAGCATGTAATAATATCAAAGGGGAAAAATAAAGAAACATGTCTCACTGGGAAGAGCATGTAATAATATCAAAGGGGAAAAATAAAGAAACATGTCTCACTGGGAAGAGCATGTAATAATATCAAAGGGGAAAAATAAAGAAACATGTCTCACTGGGAAGAGCATGTAATAATATCAAAGGGGAAAAATAAAGAAACATGTCTCACTGGGAAGAGCATGTAATAATATCAAAGGGGAAAAATTTCCTTTTTTTTGGTTCAGTAATAAAGACATGGTAAAAACACGGCTGACTTACAATATCAAGGTTTTTTAAGGAAGTTTATAGGAAATCATCTATATATATAAAAATCATATGTCTGTATGTTTTGCTGTCTGTTTATTTGCTGTTTGTTCTTTATACAAATCCACACCGTTTGACCGATTTTGACCAAATTTGGAATAATGGTAGGTCTTGATTCGAGAAATCTCCTAGGCTAGGTCAAAAAAATCTACCAGCTGTCTGTCTGTATGTTTGTCCCTTATACAAATCCACACCGTTCGTCCGATTTTGACTAAACTCGGTACACATGTGGATCTTAATCTAAGGAGTGTCGTAGACTAAGTCAAAAACGTCTAACCAGCTGTCTGTCTGTATGTTTGTGTCCTGTAAAAATCCACACCGTTCGACCGATTTTGACCTAAGTTGGACCAAAGGTAGATCTTGATACGGCGATTGCTATAGGCTAGGTCAAAACGGCTACCATCTGTCTGTCTGTATGTTTGTTATTTATACAAACCCACACCGGTTGACAGATTTTGATCAAACTGGGCACACTGGTTGGTCTTGATCAGGGGATTATCATAGGCCAGGTCAAAAACGTCTACCAGTTGCTGTCTGTATGTTTTTTTTTTTTAAATAAAAATCCACACCGTTAGACCGATTTTTGCCAAACTTGGCATACATGTATGTCTTGATACGGGGGGGGGGGGGGTGTTATAGGTTAGGTCAAAGTCGTCTAGGACTCCCAGTTGGGAGGTCACGGGTTCGAAACAGTTACAGATTCGTGTTATTAGATTTAAATAATACTTATTTGGTTTCTAATTTATTTAGGCTTTTCTTTATGCAGAAAGTAGGTGTAGCATGGCACACCGGGTAACAGCTAGTTAATAATAAAAATATGGTGTAAATTAATTAATTGTTGACAAAAATTATCTACCTGAATGGTCTAACTGTAATGCATAAATTTGCTCCTCAGTGAATTCCCAATATCGTGCCAATTTCAGCCATTGGTTTTCTTTTAGTTTTTGGAAGGCTAATTGATTAATTACAGCTTCTATGAGGGTAAAGTTCCTCGTTACTACTTCTTTTGAGTTCTCCATTGTGTTAGCACACTTTACAAATCTTTCCAAAGAGGTTGTCTTTTCCTGTACATAAAAATTTATTTTTAGCAATAATACATTTATTTTAGCATACATACATAAGCTTTGCATGCACTCTAACTGTATTAATATAATGATCTAATATCAGATAGTAAATATGCTAAGTTAGTAAATACCCCAGTAGTCTTATATATGGAAGTATATATAGCACTATTTAAAAACCAATGGGTTTGTCTTGTAATTATTTAATTTATAAACGGATGCACAATGGTCATGAGTGGTAAGCTGTACGCACTCCGTGCCAAGGGTCATGGTTTCGGTTCCCACTAGGGGTGGTGGCTTTTTTTTGGAAAAAATAAAAGGCATCAGCCCTATCCTGGCTAGAAAAGGGTGAACTTTAGATAACCCCTCCTGAAATTCTGAGTTAATTATAATTGGATGTTAAATTTAAATATTTTTTTTTTTTTTTTTTTTTTTTTTTTTTTTTTTTTTTTTTTTTTTTTTTTAAAGTCTACCTCAGCTGGTTTTATAATATGACTCCTTTCAGATTTGATAAGAATGTCCACAATATTTTGGAAATTCGCGATAGCACCCAGGCTGAGGGGTGTTTCGAGAATAGAAAAAAATGTGTTTTTTTCCAAAAATGACAGACATTCAAGAGCGGATATATCTGTAACTAAAGATATCTCGAAAAACTTTATTGAGTTGAATTTGTAGCATATTTAATCAACTTTCATTTGTTATAGAATGGTCATGTCGCTAAGACGCAGGGTTTCCGAGATATAAGTGAAAACCCCAAAAATGGGACCTTCTAAACCCCCCTCCCCCCCCCCCCCCCGGCACAAAGGATACGGGTGAGGGCTTTTGATATGTTGACCTCCTAACAAGCCGACTAAAGTTAAAAATTGTGTTCCAAACATTTCCATCTATAACTCTTAGTTGCCTGGACTATTATTCACAAAATTTCAGATTCCACGAGGAACACTGAAATTATTTTTACGTTTGAAGGAAAATACATAAAATAGCAAAGTAATATATATGATTAAAGAGAATGCAATACTCTACAGCCCTTTAAACGTTATTTATTTTTGGGTTCATCGTTGAAGAGTTATCTGGTCAAAACGGGGAAAAAAAAGTCCGACTCGCAGGAACTGCATCATCTTAGCGCGGTTCCGTTCTTATCCGAAGTGCGATTAGTAAAGGAATAGTAGCAGCTATCGGTAGGTTTTGATCTGTCGTTAAAAATATAAAATAAAATCTCAAAGAGAAGGAAGCTTAAAGAGCCACATATGGAAACTGACAGTTTTCTAAACGGATGGGACTCTCCCGTCATCGCGACGCTCACTCTAGGAAAACTCTATTACCAATATGATTCTTATTTTCTCAGCTTTAATGAAATACTCATTCCACCGTTAAATAAACTTAAAAAACAAAAGTGAGGTAAACAGTGACAAAAACCCGTTTAAAATAACAAAACTAACACTTTCGTAGTTTTAAGCACTTACTTCTCCGACTGACATTGCCCCATCGAAATTTGCTTCAGAATCTTTTTTTTTAGAGAATTTAGTAAGCTTTTGAATGGTTAAATCGTACTTCCCACGATTTCTTAACTGTTTTGAAGATATTAAGGGGGGGGGGAAATGGTGCTAATACCTACCATATCATAGCTGCTATATTCCTTCACTAATCGCACTTGAGATAAGATCGGAACCGCGCTAAGATGAAGCAGTTCCTGCGGGTCGGACTTTTTTTTTGTCAGACAAATTAATGTATTATGTTTATATTATAATATAAATATTATGTTTATAAGAAGAGCAAATCACTTTAATTGCGGTGTAAAATATTGTTGCTAGCTAAATCTAAGTATTATATAAGCTCATAAGGAAAAAATGGTGCTAATGACTCAGATTTCGATACACCATAAAAGAAAAAAAAAAATTAAGGACAATATACAAAGATTCCGAAGTATTTCATGTCTGTTAATAAAATATTTTATTCTAATCCCAATAACGCAACACTTATACACAAATAAACTTTTTTTAGGTACCTATTTAATACGTATAAAATAAGGTTATAATGAGCGATCCGCTGTGGCATACACCAAGTACTACCACCGTGTGGAGTGCAACTAGTATAGACCGGTACGTCTGTACCACTGTGGTATGTAAAGAGCGGCTGTTCTGATACTGGCAAAAATTAGAAATCCTACATTCCTAAAGTTGTTTGGAGGCTTATCTTTATGACTCTAGACAAAGACTTGAAGATGACGAGGGTACACAGGGAGACGAGAGTACCTGGGGACAGGGAAAACGCCCCCCACCCTAAGCCTCCTAGCTCCTCACCTTCGAATTCATATGATTTCGTTCAATGAATTTAAAAAAAAAAAATTAATAAATAGATAAAAACTTCTGAAAATAGGGAATACCAAAAACAATTCTATAAAACGAAATCAACACCAGTACAGTAATCTAGATATTCATAGGGCATCTTCGAATTCCAAGATACCGTTGAAACAAAATATTGTTTCTATATATACGTATCCTGTTTTATTGACTAATACATTTGACTACTATAAGCAATCACAAAAATAACGAGCAGTGAAAAAAAACTGTAGGAAACACACAAAAAGATTCGTTCAAATGAACGAAATTACCTATGTTTTAAGCACTTATTTCTCCAAATATGACCAACCCATCGCAAATGTCTTCACAACATTTTTTGTAGAAAATTTAGTAACCTTTCGAATGGTAATCTTTTGCTTGCCAAGATTCCAAACCGTTTTCTTGATATTAATGAAAATATACGAAGTTCCCAAAACTTTTCATGTCTAAAAATGAAATATTTTATTTTAATCCTTCCTTTACTCCAAACGTAACCAAATTTTCAACATATTAGTTTTGATAAAATTCAAACATGGAGAAAATGTTTCAACTGAAGCCCATGATTCTAAGTACCAAAATCAAAGACAAAAAGAACAGTTCGAATAAGCGAAATCAATTACTTTAAAGTTTTAAGCACTTATTTCTCCGATTGACATCGCCTAATCAAAACTATCATTAGAACCTTTTTTATAGAGCATTTAGTAAGCATTCTAATGGTAATCTTTTGTTTAACAAGATTCTCAACCTTTTTCGAGATATTAAGGAAAGTGGGGTCTCCCGTGGTCTAGTGGCTAGCGTGCTAGATTCATAAGCGGGAGATGGTGGGTTCGATCCCCACCGGCGCTAGAAATTTTTTCATCTCAGGGCTCGCTGAGAGAATTCCTGGCTGCACCCTGGATGTCGGCGCTAATAGCCAAGATTTGTTGATGCGCCGTTAAAAAAAAAAAAAAAAAAAAAAAAAAAAAAAAAAAATTAAGGAAAGTATACAAAGTTACCAAAACTTTTCATGTCTGTTCATAAAATATTTTATTCTAACCCTTCCTTAACTCCAAACGTAACATAACTTTCTATATATTAGTTTTAATGAAAGTAGAACATGCAGATAATGTTTCAACTGAATCCCGTGATTCTAAGTACCCAAACCAAAAACGGTATTCAAAAACTATTTTTCCAATTTTCTCGAAAACGGTTAAAGCTATCGCCTTGAAAATGGTTTCATTCGTTTTCCTAGCCCAAGAAGCCTATAAAAAGAGTACTTACAAGCTTATGAACTTAAAAACTTAAGCGTTACGATTTTTTTTGCGCGAATTTCGCCCCAAACGCCATCTTCCAGTGGGCGGATTTTGCTGGTTAACGAACTTGACCTTTCAAATTAGACGACTGATTTTTGTACCAAATTTCATCAAAATCGGACCATCAGGGAAGCCAGAAATGAGCGAACAGACAAATATATATATATATATATATATATATATATATATATATATATATATATAAATATATACAAATATATATATATATATACAAATTTGAACCACCGTTATTTTCGGTCTCTAGGGGTTCTGAAACGCGAAATTTTCTTGTCGGCACTTCCGGATTGTTTCATTGTATCAACCTTATAAGCGGGGTTCCTCCCTATGGGGGAGGGAGGAACCACGCTAATATGCGGCAAAAGTGTTTTCCCCAAAATGACAGACTTTCAAGAGCGGATATTTCGAAAACTAAAGATATCTCGAAAAACTTTATACCTTGTAGGAAATTTAATTAGCTTTCATTTGTTATAGAATGATCATGTCGCTAGGACGCAGGGTTTCCGAGATATAAGCGAAAACCCGAAAAATGGGACCTTCTAAACCCCCCCCCTCCCCGGCACAAAGGCTACGGGCGAGGACTGTTGATATGTTGACCTCCTACCCAGCCCAAACAAAGTTACGAAGTCCAAAATTTCCATCTGTAGCTGTTTTTAAGCATTCGTTGCCTGGACTGGTAGGACTTTCAATGATATAAATCCATTCGTCATTCACCGCTCGATTTGTTCATTTTCCAAGACATTGAAGGTTAAAAAACTAAGAAAAAGCGGGATGTTGTTTTTAGAATTCCCGAATGACAGTATTTCAAACAAACTTTTGGAACAAACGGCATTTAATGGTTTCAAAATACTAGTTGAACCACATAGAACGTTAAATAACTCCAAAGGTGTGTTTTACTGTCCAGAAATCCGTGATGTTGCTGATTCTGAAATACTCAATGAACTGGAAAATTAAAGCATAACAACCATTAAACGCCTAGGCCGCTATTCCAAGAACTCGGCCTTATTTTTGGCGACTTTTGGTACTCCACAATTACCTGAAAAGTTGATAATTGGTTATTTGTCAGTACCAGTTCGCATATATATCCCACCTCCACTAATCTGTTTCACCTGCGGTTCACTAGGCCATCATAAATCTTCCTGTGAGAATGATCAAACTTGCAGAAAATGCGCTGAGCCGATGCATGAAGGAGACTGCAAAAGAACAAAATGCTGCCTGCGTGGAGGAGAACATAGAACAACAGCAAAGCTCTGCACAGTTTATGCACAGGAATGCGAGATTAAAAAGAAGATGGTCCTACAAAATATTACCTATTCTGAGATTAGTTAGCAAAATCAGGAAGGATGCATATGCTGCAAAGGCATCGAAACAGACGGACGAAACGAATGAGATATCAAGACTTACAAATTTAATTGGAGAAATGACCAAGAGGATGGAAATATTAGAAAAACTAATTCTTAAAGAAATAATCCCGGTCAAGCTTCACGGAAATAGCAAAATAACTGACAACATTAAATTAAAGCAATATAATACAGACACGGAACAATCGAACCTAAAAGATGTCGGAAGACATGAATTATCAGAAGACCAAAAAATTGAAGACAAACATGAAGAACATGGAATTAATTGCCAGAAGAAAGATGAAAACTCCGAACCTTCTGTATATCGAACTCCTCCGAAATTGAAGACAAACATGAAGAACATGGAATTAATTGCCAGAAGAAAGATGAAAACTCCGAACCTTCTGTATATCGAACTCCTCCGAAATTGAAGACAAACATGAAGAACATGGAATTAATTGCCAGAAGAAAGATGAAAACTCCGAAACTTCTGTATATCGAACTCCTCCGAAATTGAAGACAAACATGAAGAACATGGAATTAATTGCCAGAAGAAAGATGAAAACTCCGAACCTTCTGTATATCGAACTCCTCCGAAATTGAAGAAAGTACAGACAACAAACGACAGGAAAGTACTAAATCCAGAAAACGGTAGGACTTGATTCAGACAATGAATTTATTCCTTTACTTTCCTTATTCATTTGTATTTTACTTTATTTTATTTGAATTCCATATGTCACTGTTCTTTTCTTATTCTGGCTTACGTTATTTTTCAATTTTCCTTTTTCCTGAGGTACGGGAAAGCTTAATAGTCTGTCTTTTAAAAACAAAAGGGGGGCGAGGTTAGCTCAGTGGTAGAGCACTGGACTAATAAGCTGGAGGACCTGAGTTCAAATCCCGAGCATAGTACTAAAGATTTTTTCTTCTAGTGTCTTCGTTCATTGGTTAATTCGGCCTCCCTGACCGTCCCTTGGCCAACCCAGCCTTTAATAAATTTAATAATGGGTAACTTGGGTGCTAATGACTCCAGCAGTCGAAGCAGCCAAGGGGAAAATCAGGCGGCCGGAGCATAGTACTGACCAGACTATCTCCCTAGTGTGCCGTATGGTCATGAATCAGATACCTCTATAGTATCTGCCCCTCAGGGCCCTCGCGGCCTGTTACGGGACTGATTTTTTTTTTTAAAACAATAGTCTGTGTTTTAGAAGTTTTAATAACGAATTTAAAGTATTACTTCATCAGCTGTTTGGCCCTGGTTGCTAGTGACGCTTACTAATTTTTAGTGCTTCTTTTTTTCAATTTTAAGTGGTTTTTTCTTTAAATTTCTCTAATATTTATTAAGAATAGTTTCATTTAAGTGTTTAGATTAAGTTTATGTAGTTTTTTCACCTATTAATAGCTTATGAGGGAAGATATTTGATATTGAAGTTTGCTAACCTGAAGCTAGAGGAGGAGTAGGCTCCATTGTTGGGACAGGAGGCTGCCTCCAATTGTTTCTTCACTCAGGGAGTAGACTTTACATTATAAACAATTCATTTTCTTTTTGATTTTCATCATTTTTTCTTGTATTTATATTTAATTTATTTTAGTCCTGTTAATATAAAGTATATCTTACTCCATGGATATGGAAAATAATATAATTATAGAACCTAAACCCCCGGATCCCGGGGTTTCTTCAATAAATAGCTTTAAATTTGAGTTACCACCCGGTCGGTGGACATAAATTTCTTGTTATGACCTTAGCCCCTAATAGAGAAAAGAAAACCCTTCGTGATTTCAGTCCTTTTAAAATTTGTAGATTCATTAAAAGTTTTGGTCCTCAAATAAATGTTAAATTTTTGAAATCAGGTATAATAATTTTGGAAATTTCAAACGAAAAAGATTTCATTAATCTGGGAAAAATGAAATCCTATGAAAATTATGATATTCAATTTTCATTACATCGATCGCTAAATTTTTCCAAAGGAGTCATCACTTGCGACGAATTCCTTCATTGTACAGAGGATGAACTTAAGGAAGAATTAGCCAAACAAAATGTAGTCGAAGTTAAGAGAATATTTAAAACGATAAACGGTTCAAAAATTCCAACTCCATCTATCATTCTTACATTTAATCGGTCCGATCTACCTGAAAAAATAGTTTTCGATTTTTTAAGTGTACGAGTCATTCCGTATTATAGACCTCTTATGTGCTTTAACTGTTATGGATATCGGCATGGAAAACGTCAGTGCAGAGAACCAGTTTCCCTGTGCGGTCGATGTGGATTAGCAAAGCACGAGGGAGAATGTGAGGCGAAGTGCCTCCATTGTACGGGTCCCCATCCTGCCTGGTTCTCCTCATGTCCGATATATAAAAAGGAAAAACAGATAGAGGAATAAAGGGGAAAGCATAAGTATAGTATAAAGTAATAAAAGTATAAAGTAAAGTATATAAGTAAGAAAGTATCTTATTTCCAAGCAGATAAATCCCTCCAGCCTAGAGTACAGGTTCATCCTAGTACCTCTCATAGTTACTCGGAGGTCGCCTTAGCATTACCAACTAAAAATGTACTCCTGGAACAATTCGAAAAACTGACATGTCTCGTGCAATCTCTTGCTGAAAAAAAATAATTATTTAGAATCATCAATAGGTAATAAATCTCCCCAATTAGTTAAAGATAAATCTGGAAATAAAAATAAATCTAATATACCTTCTAACCAAAACTTATCAAACACATTGGAAATATCAATAATTCCCGACCCTAAACAGAATATTTCTCAATCAAGCCAACTACCCCTTCCGAAAATAGGAGATAAAAGGACTAGACCTCCTTCCCAGAATTCTACTCCTTCGTCATGTGGCTCTCCAACGTCCTCTCATGTGGATGACGGGGATCTGAATCCAAAAATTCGTAATAGATACAAAAACAAAACAACAAAAAAATGAATTTGATCCGTATTTTATATAATTATTCATTAAATTTTGTACACTTGCCCTTAATATGGACACACAAATGCACAGTATTTTTTTTTCATTGTTGTTCTTTCTTAAAAATCTATTTTTAAATGGAAATCAAATTTCATTACCATTCAAATCTTATTTCATTAACACAAATAGTTTAAAAATATCCTCCGATAATTATTTACTTATATATACAAATGAAGATTTTTGTTTAAATATATTACTTTGTTCTACCAACTTTTCAATCTCCAATACTTTGTTAGTTTAAATATTCTACATCTTAATTTTGATCTTCATATTATCCCACTGTTTCCACATGTTAAACTTGTATTAATTTATTCCAAGCACACACCATGACCATTCTGCAATGGAACATTAATGGTTTACATTTTCACAAAGCAGATCTATTATCAATATTAAGGGAAAAATATTGCCCTTTAATCTGTCTGCAGGAGACGCATCTGAAGGAAATTAGCAATTTCACCCTTAATGGTTATAGTCACTTCCGGAAAGATTATTGTCATGGACTTATTGCTAGTGGTGGTGTTAGTGTGTTAGTCAGTCATGATATTCCTTGCACTGAGGTTCCATTGGTGTCGGATTTGCAAGCTGTTGCTGTCAAAATATACTCACATCAGTCATTTACATTATGCTCCATTTATTTACCTCCAGGACAACCTTTTGATGAGAACCAATTAGTAAATCTTGTTGCTCAACTTCCATCTCCTCTTTTATTACTTGGAGACTTTAATAGCCATAGTGGCGTTTGGTTCTCAGATACAACAGATACCAGAGGGCGTATTGTTGAGTCTTTTCTTAACTCCTCTGAATTAGGTGTCTTGAATGATTTTTCGCCGACCCATCTTTGCAGCTCCAGTGGAACTCTATCCTCCATCGACCTTTCTTTAGTTAGCCCTGCCCTTCTCCCTAGATGCACTTGGTCCACCATGGACGACCTTTATGGGTCGGACCATTTTCCGATTCTAATAAATTTTCTGGAAAGAAATCCTCTCCCGTCACGTTTACCTCGCTGGAAGACGGAAGAAGCCGATTGGGATAAATATAAAACAAATACCGATCTTACTTGTGTAAACATAAATAGCCGCTGTATAAACATTTTGACAAACGAAATTAATAGCGTAATATTATTCTCAGCTGAGATGGCAATTCCAAAAACAAAACCTCGTAGTAATAGAGTCCTAGTTCCATGGTGGAACGAAGATTGTGCTTCTGCTGTTAAGAAAAGGAAAAAATGCCTTAACAAATTTAAGAAACATCCGTGTTCCATGCATTTAGAAGAGTACATTAACAGCAGAAAACAAGCGCGATTTACAATTAGGACACGAAAGAGGGATTGCTGGAGGAATTTTGTCTCTAATATTAATATACACACCCCCCCCCCCTCAGATATATGGAATACAGTCAGAAAAATAATAGGCCATTACAAAAGTAACAAACATCCTTTTAATATTATTAAAACTCCAAACGAAATTCTAACAAATCCTCTCCAAATAGCCAACCATCTCGGCCGATTTTATGAAACTATTTCCTCCGATTCAAATTACAGTCCACAGTTCCTTGAGATCAAGCAAGCAAAAGAATCCCAACCAATATATATACACAAATATCCTCTTGACCCTTTAAATCTCCCCATTACGTACATAGAACTTGAAGAAGCCCTCAAAACTCGCCTCTCCCGGTCCGGATAATATTTGCATCGGAATGATAAAACATCTAACAGTAAAAAATAAAATCATTATATTAAAATATTTTAATAAAATTTTTCAGAGCGGTATAATTCCCGAGCTATGGACCAAATCAATTTCAATTCCCATCCCCAAAAAAACCCAACCCCCTTTCCATGCATCGAGTTACCGAGTAATTTCATTGACAAGTTCCCTGTGCAAACTATTTGAAAAAATAATAGTCAATCGCCTGCACTGGTATTTGGAAAGTAAAGGTTTGCAGGCTAAGTGGCAGAGTGGATTTCGACGAGGAAGAAGCACGCGGGACAACTTGGTAAAGCTTGAGGTAGAAATTAGAGAGGCTTTTAGGAAGAAGAGAAAACTACTAGCTGTTTTTGTGGACATTAAAAATGCGTTTGACACCATTTGGAGAAGGTATATCTTAGACTGTTTAAATGAAATCGGAATAAGAGGTTATATTCTAATATTTATCCAGAATTTTTTAACAAACCGATCATATAAAATTCGGAACGGAACAGTACTGTCGGCAGAATTTATTCAAGCAAACGGTGTACCGCAGGGAAGCGTCATGAGTCCTCTTCTCTTCTCCGTCGCCATCAATCGTATCCTGCAGATTATACAACCTCCGGTAGAAGGTATGCTCTATGCAGATGATCTCGTTTTATATTTATCAGATCGAAGCACAGCAAATCTTCAGAATAAAATACAGTCTGCTTTAAATGTAACGAATGAATGGTTCACTGAGCATGGGTTTCAGATCTCCTCTACTAAGACCGTATCCGTCCTATTTGCCCCTCGTATAGTCGACGATCCACCTTCACTATACATAAATAACATTTTAATTAAGAATAATCAAAATGCAGAATTTTTGGGCCTAACCTTTGACCGCAATCTAAATTGGTGCTCACATCTAAAAACTCTAAAAGATAAATGTTTGCAGTCAATGAATATTCTTAAAATGTTAGCAAATACATCTTGGGGAGGAGATCGAACGAGTATGCTCATGCTCTATCGAAGTCTTATCAGATCCAAGTTAGACTATGGATGCATGGCCTATGGGTCTGCCTCTCCGAAAACTCTACAATTGTTAGACACAGTTCACCACTATGGCATTAGAATTGCTACCGGAGCTTTCCGTTCCAGCCCCGTGCTGAGTCTTTACGCGGAATCTGGAGAACATCCCCTTGGAACACGTAGAAACCAGCTTTCTCTTAATTATTATATATAAAAAAAAGCCAATCCTTCCCACCCGCTTAATGAATGTTTTTTGAACCTCAATAATATACAAAACTACAGAAAAAGGAGAAAACCTTTCACTATTAGAATTAAGGATCTCCTTCAAAGCCTAAATCTCTTAGAAAACCCACCAATCCTACCAGAAATACCTTATAATGATGCACCCTGGACTCTGCCTCCTGTTACAATGAATCTTTCTCTAACTAAGTTCATTAAGAAGCAAACAATTCAACAAATCTTCTTACAAGAATATAATAAGATCCGTAGCGAGATGCCATCCTCTTCTGTAGTTTTTACCGACGGTTCTAAAAGCGATGATGGTGTTGGTGCAGCATTTTTGTCCGACAGTGGTTCAGGAATGTTCTCTTTGTCCCCTGAAGCATCCATCTTCACCGCGGAATTAGTTGCCATATCCAAAGCCCTCAATACCGTAACCCCTCAAAAATCTAAATTAACTGTTTTTTTCCGACTCTCTTTCTGCTCTTCTAGCATTACAAAATTCCTATTCTAAGCACCCAGTAATTTTAGATATATTCACTTCTCTTGTGTCTTTCATTGAAAATAACTGCAAAGTCACATTCTGCTGGATTCCCAGCCACTCCGGTATAAAGGAAAACGAGGAAGTTGATTGTTTAGCGAAAAGAGCCATTAGAGAAGGGATTCGTGTTCAAACTATCACATCCAATGATTTTGCCTTATCCGTAAAACGGAAGACATGGGAACCATGGGAAAAGAAATGGTTTACAATCACTGATAATAAATTGAGGCAACTTAAATCTAGTGTCCAATCGTGGAGGTCATCGGTGCGCCGGACGAGAAGGGAGGAAATTGTTATAACCCGTCTTCGTATAGGCCACACGAAAGTTACTCACTCATATCTAATGTCAAGGGAAGATCCACCGATGTGTGAAGTTTGTGGCACAATCATAACAGTCAAGCATATTCTTCTAGAATGCCAATCATACGTCATGGAAAGACAATTAAATCAACTAGGGACAACAATTGATGAAATTATAGGCAATGATTCAACAAATTTAACAAAATTGATAAAATTCTTAAAATCAAGTGGTTTATTCGATAAATTATAGCTTTAGTAACTTGGATTTTAATATAAAATTAGTTTGAATGAGGAGCGATTCGGGGTGGAGTTGTGGAGGCGTCCGGGGGCTTTGCATCGGTCTTAAAAAAGTATTACTTGATCTTCCAAAACATTATGGTTACAAATCAAATATTTGTGTTGGTCAAATGTTCTCCGAGTTTATTTCTCAACTATCTTACATTCATTACATGCACAGGTCCTCCAAGAATGGGAATTTTGACTGGCAGAGATCAGACTCGAAATTACGAGTAATTAAAAACACTACAAAAGCCTGGTCAAATGAACACTGCATAAGGCGTGAAGAAGTGATTTTGACTAGGCTTCGTATTGCCCACTGCCATCTAACCCATTCTTACTTAATGTAAAACAAGCAGATACCAACCTGTGCAAGTTGTAATGAGACATAGACAATTAAACACATACTGACAGACTGTAGACTGCGTACTGACTTAGACATTCCTCACGACCTTCACGACTTACTGACTCAAGGTAGTCCATACATCCACACAATACTCACATTTTAAGACACTGAACATGTATAACAAAATATAACACATTAAAATAACCTGAATTTACTTTTCTTCTATGTAGCTATATATATATATATATATATATATATATATATATATATATATATATATATATATATATATATAGATATATATATTCCTTTTTTTTTCCTCATTTCTCTTCTCCTTTTTTTAAATTTATTTTTCTCGTATTAATATTATTATTTTTTTATTATTTATTTATTTTTAGTTAATCAGAGACAATGGACTCATTTATAAATGATATAAACCGCCAATAATAAAAGATTTTTTTGCCTATGAACCCATTCTCATCCCATTATCAAACTTGGTATACTAAATACTGGTGATTCAACCTATTTTATATAAATTTTTGAAAATTTTTAAAAATGCGTTTTTAAAAATATTTAAAATTAAAATTTTATTTCTGATTTAAAAAAAAATTTTGTTTACATAATCTATCATTTGTTACACATCATTCGAAAGGACATATAAAGAGCTAAAAAATGAAACCCTTTCCATGTTTTTAACATAAATAGGAGAGGAGTTCTGATCTTTTAAATGATGTACTGACAGGTTTTGACAAACTTTACAAGGCCATATTTTGGAAACCGTTTGAGACATTAAGCTGAAATTTGGTGGTACGCGAATATTTGCACACATGAGTGAAAAGTCACTCAAATGAACTTATTCTGGTTGTTCTTGTCTTCGTTTTTGTTCTATGTTTTTTTTTTTTTTTTTTTTTTTTTTTTTTTGTTATTTTTTCTTCTTGACTGGACAGAGATTTCCCTGATCATGAGCTTATCCCTACAGTTGCGAAGCTCACAATGAAATAAATAAATAAATTTTGAACTGGGAAAGAAACATATTTTTAATGCGTAAATAGCTCTAGCCATCCACCTTGATTGATTCATTGCTCCAGAAAGTCTGATTTCATTTAGATTAAAAACACATTTATTGGGTAGGCTTGATTGTAAACCTTACACAAATTTATCAACAAAACATATTAACATTAAGTTAAAATAAATGAACATATTAAACAATATATGAAATATTAACTGTAAGGACTGAACCAGCTAATAAAAATGAGTTGTCTCTATTGTATAGGATTTATTATATCTTGAGAAAAGCGTGCTTTAAGGTGACGATTTACTGTGACTTGTCCTATTCCTAGTCGTTGAATCTCTGCTGGAAGAGTAGTCAGATATTTCATTGTCGTGTCCCTCAGAAAATCCGTAATGAAGGGTACCTCCAGTTCACGATGTAGTTGTGTGTTCCTGATGAACGAAGGGGCTGATACTGCTTTTCTTAAGATTTTATTTTGGAACTTCTGGATCTTGTTAATCTGCGTCTTCGTGGCTCCCATCCAGACAGGTGCTCCGTACGTAATTAGGGGTCGAATTAGAGTCTTATACAGCATTATTTTCGTATGTGGTTTTAGTGAAGTATGTCAGGTGATCATAGGGTAAAACTGTCCAAGTCGTTGGTAAGCCTGTGTCAGTTTAGTTTTTATGTGAGTGTTCCATGTCAGTTATGTGTCAGGAAGAAGTCCTAGGTATTTCAATGGCTCGTCTTTTGTGTTCCAAGGAATTATGTGATTATTAATGTAAATATTTGAGTCTGTCTGAAATTTGCGGAGAGAAAATATTTTAGTTTTGGTTTTGGCTGGGTTAATTTTGAGTTTCGAGGAGTTGAACCATTGTAATATCACGTCTGTAGCAGTCTGTAGGTTTCTAATAGCTGTTGGTAAGTCGAAGTGCGAGGTATAGAGTAAGGTGTCGTCAGCAAATGTACCTATGTCTGCAGTTGGAGGAGTCGGTATGTCGTAGCAGTATATATTAAATAGAGTTGGGCTGAGCACTGAACCTTGAGGTACGCCAACTTTGCAATTTCTTCTTGTTCTGAGTGTTGAGTTAATACGTACTTGAAAGGTTCTGTCTTGAAGAAAGGAAGTCAATGTCGCAAGTAATTATGATGGCAAGCCTATTTGTTGCATCTTTAAGGCTAGGGAGCTGTGGCTTATAGAGTCAAATGCAGCAGCAACGTCCAAGGAAATCGCGCAGCAATACTTCTTATCTTCGAATGAGCGTGTGATTGCTTCTGTTAGTCTATGGAGCTGATGAACTGTTGAGTGTTTATTTTTTAAGCCAAATTGGTGAGTTGGTAAAATGTGATGTTCAGATATATGGGTCTGTAGTCGATTATGGAATTAAATTTTCAAAGACTTTACAAGTAGTGTTTAATAAAGTAATTGGCCTGTAGCTTGAGGGCTCATCCTTTGGCTTCCCTGTTTTTTGAATCATCAGGATGATACCATTTTTCCAACCTCTTGGAAAATAGCCAAAACGCAGAGCGTCATTGAATAATCCTACTAAGAGGGCCAGGGCTTTTGTTGGTAGATTTTAAGGACAATATTAGGGATTCGGTCTTCACCTGGAGCTTTTTTGCGAGAAAGTTTCTGAATAACTGCTTTTAGTTCATTTAGAGAAATAAATTTAATAGACATACTATTCGGCAGTGTTAACATTTCCGGGTACATCATTTGGGTCTAGTATATTTCCAAGGTGATCTGCAAATAAATTGCATTTCTCCTGATCCGAAGTTAGCTAGATATTATCCTTTCGTAGAGGTGGTGTAGAGATGTTGGGACGAAGAAGCCGTCTGGTTTCCTTCCAAACCCGATCATCGCCACTAGTTAGGTCATTCAGAAACTCCTGGTAGGTGATCTGCAAATAAATTGCATTTCTCCTGATCCGAAGTTAGCAAGATATTATCCTTTCGTAGAGGTGGTGTAGAGATGTTGGGACGAAGAAGCCGTCTGGTTTCCTTCCAAACCCGATCATCGCCAATAGTTAGGTCACTCAGAAACTCCTGGTACTTATTTATTCTGAAGTCGTTGAGCTCTTTTTTAACTTTTCTGGCAAGCTGGTTAAAATGAGCTTTAGCGTCTGGATCTCGAGTCCTGCTCCAGAGACGGCGCCATCTGTTCTTCTCTCTAATTATATCCAAAATATAAGAAGGAATGAAACTGCGACGTATTTTACGGGGGTCGCAGAAGTATGATTTCATTTAGTTTTTCCTTATGTCCTCCAAAGAAATAATAGATATTTCAATCAATTCCCGATAATCGTCACGAACAATCGATTTTTGCAGTTCTTGATTATAAAATGTCAAAAATTCTTCTATTGTTGTATTATTAAAATTTTGGGTAGCGATATCGTTGTATGTTTGAATAGCAGCAGGATGATTAGGTTTCCGGCAGCCTCTGAACGTTTTGAACATCGGGTGTCAGTTCTACTTGTACAAATTCGATAACGTGATGGTGGCAAGGAAATTGTAATAATTTCCTGTCTAATTTTTGTTCTAAAAGAATATTAGCTCCTTTTAATCACCTTGTATTAGACGCAATGGTATCACAGCACATTATTTATACTTCTTCATCGAGGTTCCGCTCATAAAGTGAATTTTAGCATTAGCTTGATCATGACCGGAAGAGCTCTCCAGTTTGGGTACAGCCAAATGTTGTTCCTTTTCTCCAAATGAAATTTGGCTGGCATTCTTCTTTACAACTTCTCACGTCCTGTCCAGCTAATAATTTTCCGTCTCAGCGAAAGGTCACCGTTTCAGGTATATTACTCTTAAAATCTGATTTTATAGATAACACTCTATCTTTCCAACTCTGTGTTCAAATGTGTTGAATAGACGATTTATTTCTAGGTAAACCATCACAGCTAAGATCTAGTACTTCTACTACAGCCTGAAGTATACAGGCAGAATCCCTTATGCTTAATTGGCATCTATCTAAAGCTGCAACTAACTTAGGCCTGATAAAGTCTTTCCTTGTCCTTTTTGTAGTAATTCTAGAACTTTCAGTTTTAGATGTCGATGGCAAGGGTTCTTCAAGGCTTTCATCAGAGTTGGTTGGTTGATCGTGATGTTCTGGCGTTTGTATAAAATCCCCAAAAAACATAAATGTGAAATAGAAGCCAAGTTTCTCCCCCCACAAAGAAACACTCCCCTCCCCAAAAGCGAGAAATACCCCCTCCTAAAACCCCCCAAAAATGCCTTACCATGCTACACTCCAAAAAAACCATGCACCATATTTTCAACCAAAAATATTTGCCAATACAAGAGATGATACAAGAAAGAAATGTACAAGTTCATTACTTGGAAGACCTCATAGTTACTTACTAAGAACAGTAAAGACACTTCAACTGACCTTTAAAAACAACAATAAAAATACTTATATCCAGTTACTAAAATATCACTTTCCTTAACCAGGTATATTCTTAAACTTAGCAATGTTTTATTTTATAAGTATTTTTATTGTTGTTTTTAAAGGTCAGTTGGAGTGTCTTTACTGTCCTTAGTAAGTAACTATGAGATCTTCCATGCAAACATGCAGACAGACAGCTGATAGACGATTTTGACCTAGCCTATGACGTTACCCGGATAAAGACCTACCTATATACCATCGGTCAAATCGTGTGGATTTGTATAAGGAATAAACAGCTAGGCAAACATCTGATAGACGATTTTGAACTAGCCTATGACACTCCCCGGATCAAGACCGACATGTGTGTCAAAGTTTGTCAAAATCGGTCAAACGGTGTGTATTTGTATAAGGAACAAACAGACAGACAGACAGCTGATAGACAAATTAACCTAGCCTATGATTCTCTCTGTATCAAGACCCAACTGTGTCCCAAGTTTGCTCAAAATCGGTCAAACGGTACGGATTTGAATAAGGAACAAACATACAGACAGACAGCTGGTATAAGATTTTGAGCGTGCCTATATGCGTCTAATTGTTTCTTAAAACATCAAATATAGGTTCTTCATACCGAGACGATTCAGAAGAAGAAGAAGAAATTTTTATTTACAAATTGAATATAGAATATTTACATTTAGTCTTACATGTTATTAAATATTATGTCATTATTGTCGAACTACATTAACAATGATCTTAAGTAATGTTGAAACTTTGGGAAAAATTATAAAAAAACCCAAGAAAAATACTAGTATAGACGATTCATTTGATACTCCACATCATAGGTTTCGGACGGAATGACGGGTTTCTGAAGGAAGTACAAAACTGGCACGCCCCCGCCCCGGAAGCGGAGTCAAACACAACTTTTCAGGATTTTTTTATTTTTTCCTGTAATAACACCTTCATATCTATCATCATGCAAAATTTCAAGTCTCTAGCATCATGGGAAGTGCCTAATAATTTTCATGAGTGAGTGAGTGATTCCTATAAATCCCGGTTTTCGATCGCTTATATCTCAGAAACTATTCGATGTAGAATTGTGAAAATTTCCGGTTTTACTCACATCTAGTAGTATAATACCTGTGTAAAATTTCATAACTTTATCTTCACCTGGTTGAAAGTTATGAGAGGGTAAAAATCAGCTCTAAGACCGCCTGAAATATACACACAGTATGCTTAGGCCGGAACTTGGTCTGACCCACCGCCTAGCTATTCTACAGCAAAAGATGACGAGAAACTTTCGGAACACATTTGCTCATGCATTTTAAGTCATGCTCTTTCTTCATTCTAGGCTAAATTTTTATCAACACCTGCTAAATATCCTTGTTGCCCTGGTTTTCTTAATTTTCTAAAAAAAAAACATTATTTTCCTCTATTTTATTTATTTAAATTTAAACGTCCATTTATTATTAACTACGAATTTTAGGACGGGTTATCTATAGGTTACCACCCTTTTCTAGCCAGGATAGGGGTGATGCCTTTACTTTTTTCGAAAAAAAAGCCACCACCCCTAGTGGGAATCGAAAGCACGACCTTTGCACGGAGTGTTAAGAGCTCACGCCTTAAACCTCACGGCTACCGGGTCTCCTTTTTTTTTCCTCTATTTTCGTCCATTCCAAAAAATTAGCGAGTACTATATATATAGTCCATCGAAAAATAACATCAAGCATATATATATGCTTGATGTTATTTTTCGTCGCTGGGATAGTATTTTTAGATGGAACGGCATTTTTCTCCAGCGGTGGTACTCCTCCTCACTTCTTCCCGGAATATTTCGATTGATTCATCTCCATCTTCTTCAGCCAGGTACTTGTTTCTTCCTCGGTGGTAGCCAAGGGAATGACATTTTTCTCGATCTGGGCGCCTTTTCTCCCCTCTAGCCACAGTATCGGCGGACGAATGGTGTTGAAGCTCCCTGGTGTAGTTGGGATTCTGTCCGTTGGCAGCGCTGATGGTATTGCGTCTTTTTTCTCTCCTGCTTCTATTTTCCTCGCCGTAATTGGAGGTCACTAAAATATGTCTGCAATGTATTCATACTTACATATGTAGATATTGAATTGGAGGTCACTAAAATATGTCTGCAATGTATTCATACTGACATATGTAGATATTGAATTGGAGGTCACTAAAATATGTCTGCAATGTATTCATACTTACTTATGTAGATATTGAATTGGAGGTCACTAAAATATGTCTGCAATGTATTCATACTTACATATGTAGATATTGAATTGGAGGTCACTAAAATATGTCTGCAATGTATTCATACTTACATATGTAGATATTGAATTGGAGGTCACTAAAATATGTCTTTGATGCCTGAGAGATACTGCCTTGAAAAAAAAGACGTATTTTTATGACATTGCTGGCCTTCAGACTTGTAGCAGACCACATAAAAATAAGAAAATGCATTCAATGTCTCCCCACACATTTGAACGTTTCAAAATATAAATTATATCAAGTTTTGCTCCCGAAACAAGAGACATGGGCGAATATAAGGGGGGGGCTGCAGCCCCCCGAAATTTTGATTTGATGGTAAAAAATTGTCGTAAAACCCTTAAAAATAAATTAAATAAGATCACTTAGTTCATAAAATATATTTTATTTTACTTGTAATAGCGTTTTAGTTGCCTAAAACTATTCCAAGTTCTAAATTTTTTAGTATTTCATACCCGCAGAAAATGGTCACAGCCCCCCCCCCCCCGAAATTTTCCCAGCCCCTCCCGAAATTATTTTCTATATACGCCCATGACAAGAGACAGAGGCAAATATTGTCAGTCGAAGCTAAGAAAATAAAAAAATTGTTTTAAGATAAAAATGTTCCTAAAAATTAGTATTTTAGTTTGAATATTACAAAAATAATTATATTATTCCTAAAAAGATTTTTTTTTTTTTTTTTTGTATTAAGCCTTATATTATTTTTCTTTTTACTATAATGCTTATTAATATATAATTTATAAAATTTATTTTTTGCAAAAAAGACGGGGTATGTAAAAATAAAAATATGAATATTTGAATAGCAACTTGATTAATTTTTTAGATAGATGACGGGGAGAGGGAAGAGGTTGGAAAAGAAAGACATAGATGATGGGGAGAGGGAAGAGGTTGGAAAAGAAAGACATAGATGATGGGGAGAGGGAAGAGGTTGGAAAAGAAAGACATAGATGATGGGGAGAGGGAAGAGGTTGGAAAAGAAAGACATAGATGATGGGGAGAGGGAAGAGGTTGGAAAAGAAAGACATAGATGACGGGGAGAGGGAAGAGGTTGGAAAAGAAAGACATAGATGATGGGGAGAGGGAAGAGGTTGGAAAAGAAAGACATAGATGATGGGGAGAGGGAAGAGGTTGGAAAAGAAAGACATAGATGATGGGGAGAGGGAAGAGGTTGGAAAAGAAAGACATAGATGATGGGGAGGGGAAGTGTGTAGACAGAAATGACTAATCTAATATATAAAATTCTCGTGTCAGAGTGTTTGTGGCCAAACACCTCCGAAACCTGTGTATATTCGGTAGGACTGAGCATAGGATAACTAATCAAGCATCACTCGATCCCCGCCGTAGGGGTTGACGTCTACCGGTGTCACTTCTCTCCCAGAAAACAGCAGGGAGTAAGGATGAGAATGAAGCAGGTCTCCTGTCTTTCTCACACAATAGGCTTTCTCTCACTCCATACACAGTTTTCGGTGATTATTATTCCTTCAGATCTGCCAATTAAATTCAAACGTGTTCAATTTCTAATTAGATTGGCATTTGCAATGCCAATCAATTAGTTGCCAGCCAAAAGATATCTGTTTGTAACTTTTATTTAGGCACATCGTGTTTTTCAGACGGACAATTATTCAATGCACGTTCTCGCGTCGCTAAACTTTTTTTTTTATATATCTTTATTTGATAATTATACAATACATCTTGTATTTTTTATAATTATTTTGTTCTTGAATACATGTCGTGAAAGACCGAAAGGAAAAAAGGCCCATTGGCCAAAACCTATTGTGATGAACTTTTAGTACAGGTTACATTTTCTCTGAAGGAAGGTATTTACAATATTTACATATTACATATTTACATTACATAGTTAGATCACAATAGGTCTCTAGGGAATTTGCGCTTAAGGCGACGGTGAGGGTTACCGGGAATGGAGGATGAGAATAACTTGTTGATTAGGAGATTGTCGTGACCTGGCAAACGGGTAAGGTTAAGGTATCGGGTTTTGGACAAAGGGGATTTCTAGGTCGTTATGGATAGTGAAGTTTGAAACATAGAATGGAGCATTGACTATTTTGCGGAGTATTTTGGATTGGAGAGATTGGATTCTGAGGATATTGGATCGCTTGGTACACCCCCAAACTTCCAAGCCGTACGTCCAGGTGGGTTGAAGTATTGCAGTATATATCCGTCTCTTGTTCTGTAAAGATAGTTTGGAGCGAGAATCTAGTAGTCTAGTTAGTAGTCTAAAACGTCTGTTTGTTTCCTGTCTTTTCTTTTGTATGTGTTGGCTCCAGGTAAGTCGTCTGTCAAGTGTAAGTCCTAGGTAGGTAACTTGGGTTTTTTCACTGATTTCACTTTGGTAAAGATTGATGGAAGGGTAATTGGATTTTCGAAGGGTGAATGATATGTGGGAGGATTTTTCAGGATTGACTTTAATCCGCCATTTTGTGAACCTTGGTTCAAGCAGTTAGAGATCGGATTGAGGGTATTTGGAAGCAAAATAGGATCTAAATTGGATAAAAGGATGTCTGTATCGTCAGCAAAAGTAAAGAGGCTCGTAGAATCGTGGGTGGGCATGTCAGCAGAATACACGAGGAATAAGATAGGACTTAGGATGCCGCCTTGTGGAACACCAGCAAGCTGAGGAAAGGAAGAGGACAGAGATGATCCGAACGAGACGTTGAAGGATCTGTCAGAAAGATAGGAATTTATTATAAGATAATAGGTTGAGGGGAGGATTATTTTGAGTTTAAAAAGCAAGCTCTGGTGCCACACCCGATCGAAAGCTTGAGCGATATCAAGAAATACACCAGAGCAATACTTCTTCTGCTCAAAGGAGGAGGATATGGAGTCAACTATTCTGTGGCATTGGTGGATAGTGGAATGGGATATTCGAAAACCAAATTGGTGGGAAGGGAGGCAGGGTTCAACAATGGGGATTAGACGTTTGAGGAGAAGCTTTTCGAGGATTTTACCCATAATGGGAAGGAGGGAGATAGGGCGATAAGACGAAGGATAATGTACAGGGTTTTTTGGGTTTGTGGATCATTTTAATGGTTGATAATTTCCAGGAGGTGGGAAAGTAGGAAGTTCTGAGGACTGCATTATATATATAGGTTAGGAATAGGATAGCTTTTTTAGGTAGGCGTTTTAGGATTAAGGGGGTGATCAGATCTGGTCCTGGTGCCTTGCAGTTTTTAAGTTTGTGGACCGCTAAGAAAACTTCATGAGGATGAAAGGTTGAAGGAGGAGGAGAAAATGGTAGGGCTGAGTCTAGGAATTCGGTCACATTTGAAGAATGGGCAGGGTGTAGGATGGCTTCGTGGGAACGGAATACTTGGGTAAGGTGAGATGCAAAATGAAATAGGTTACTGTGGGTGATATAGAGGGGAATTTCTTAGTGGAAATAAGGAGTCCAGTCTGAATGTCAGTAGTCAGTTTGTTTATGGCTGTGTCAATGTCATCTTTAATCTTAAGAGGGATGTTTAGGTTTAAAGAGGAATTTGAAATGAACACCAATCAACTGGGCCATTGATCAGGGATGAGCGGTTAGGACGAGTGAAAAGTTTAGGATCGATGTTAAAGAAAAGCAATATAGGACTGTAGTCAGAAGATAAATCAAATAGGTTGGAAATATGGAAAGGAAAATGTCTGACACCATTTGTAATGAAATAATCCACTATGTCTGGAGATTTGGATTTGGAAGTGGGCCAGTAGGATGGGTTGGGAGGAGAAAAAATATTCAGATGGTGGGAGTGGATGGTGTGGCAAAAACGATTTCCTCGAGAGTTGAAGGGTGTAATCACCTCCTGCAATAAATCTTGGGCCTAAAGAGGACTGTAGGAGAGATAGCTTTATTGGGTGGGGAATAAACAGAAGAAATGGTTATGGGAAGTGATTGTGGGAAGATGATTTGTCGGTAACTGTGGTCCTCTGCAGACATTCCAGGGCAATAGGCGTAGGACGAGGATAGTGGGAAATGGAGGATTTCTTTAGGATGGCAGTACCTCCGTGAGCAGTCCCGTCTGGGTGGTGGGCCAGTATGTGGGCCAGTTCGTCTTTGTGGGTTGGAAGTCCATTGGCGTTCCAAAGGAGGATTAAGAAGGATTTAAAGTAGGGTGCAGTCATGGATGCAGGACAGACAGGATGCTGGTCACTTTGTGGAGGAGGTCAGTCAGGGGGCATATGAGGGCTTGAAGATTTTAAATTCTTTGGTTTAAGTTTACAAGGGCAGTTGGGATTGAGGAGAAGTCAGGGGATGGTTTTGGTTGAGGAATAGTAACCCATGATGATGGTGGGCGATGAGAGCCAGGGGTAAGGGCAGCGTTGCTAGTTAATGGCATGGGGAGGTTGACCGGAATGCAGAAGCGTAGGTTGTTCTTCCAGTCTTGGGTTGATAGGATCTACAACCACGATAATTTGCAGGATGGGCTTGGTGTGTCTTGGTAAGTGTATTACTCTATATTTTTTAGCTTGGAGGAGTCTAACTATTTTTCGGTAAGTGTCGGGATTTTTCACTTGAACTGAAAATGTATTCATTTTGGATTTGCGAGAAAATGACGTTTGGCCGACTTCTGATGCAATTAAGTTGCAGATGGCGAGGAAATCAATGTCCGGCTTTAGATTTATTGGTGGTGGTTCACAGGAGTCATTGATGTTCTTGGCTTGTTTCTTTTTTTCAGGGGAAATGTTAGGTCGGAGGCTCTTGATCTCTTTGAAGTGTTGGTGCTGGACTGTATTGAGTTTTTCCTTGAATGGGATACTTCCATATTGTTGTTGTCTATTTATATATGTATTAATATTTTTAAAAAAAAATAAAAAATAAATAAGTACTTAATTTAAAAAGTTTTAGGTAAATATTTACCTAAAAAAATAAAAAAAAAAAATATGGTAATGAAGCGAGCTACGATCCTAGAACTTTTGACGTGAGAGTGCTACCCCTGAGCCAAGGAGTAGTAGGCTGATAGAAGGGGAGTAAGCCGAGTTCTTGGATGGAAGACAGTAGCCTCTCAGCTAGGGCAGAGGGTAGACCCTAGGCCGGCAGCCTATATGTTTGGTATACGTGTGTAAATATTCCATTGTTTTTTTGTTCAGAAAAAGGTACTTACTATTTCTCAGTTAAATTTTATTATTTCTCCCTTTATTATTTCAACCCTCTGACCTATGAAAATAGAGAATATGTGTATAAGTTCGTACCTGTGACCTTGTGTGTATATGAATTTAATACTAACATAGGACTGAAATCATTATATAAGGCTAACTCCTTGCAATGGGGAAACCTTGTATGCAATAAATAAATAGGGTCTTGATAGTGATTGAGGTATAACTTTAAATAATTAGGTAATAAAGTGCAATGAAATAAAATAATGGATGATTGGTGTTTTGCCATTTTTATAGGCCGTCATCGCTCTCAGCGCTCTATTCCTTTTCAGTCAGATACCACATCCCCAGACACTAATAATAAGATAGTTATTTTTTATTTGACTACCAAAATAAGCGCTAGAAATGATTTGTATGGCAAAACAACGTTTGCCGGGTCAGCTAGTATATATATATATATATATATATATATATATATATATATATATATATATATATATATGAGGTATGTTCTCTTAATATATAATTAAACTTGGTTAATGAATATTTTATTACTTGTTCTTGTTGTTGAATATTTTCTCCAGCAAGAATAAGGATATTGCATATTTGATAGTACCCTTTTTCAGCTGCTACATGGATTGGGGCTTGCAACATCTGAAATTTGAAGTCTTATAATTAGTCAAATTCTATTAAACATTAACCAGAAAATGAAATATAATGATATTATTTATAATTTTACTCTCAAATTAATAATTATTATTTGTAACTGATTAATTTACATTTCATAACTTTAGTAACCAGATTCACTTGATTATTTAATTCATTACTTAAAAACTAATGATAAATAAGATAAAATATGAAATATACACAAATAAAAACAACTAAATAACACAAATGTCAATAACAACGACGAGGAAATAAAGGAAATATTGTCATATCTTGGATTTCTTAACCTTAACCCCTTAACGGGCAAGGGCCGCTTCAGCGGCCGCTCCTCGCTGAAATTAAAAAATGACGTGAATGAGGCAGAATTGGTTCCAATGCTTCCTGCTAGATGCCGGGGTATGCCAAAAAATAGTATTTGGAGGTCTTGGGCCCGAGGAGCCGATGACGAAGTTGACCGATAAAGCGGTCCTTGCCCATTCCCGCACTCGTCTTGTGTCGGTGTTGGACGTGCATTATTGGCTCTCTGGATCACTCATCTTGTCCAGAAATCGTTTCAAAGTATGTAATAATTCTTTTATATACTCTAGATTAGGAATTAATTGATTTTAATTGGAATGCGTATATCGCTTACATGTTATTCATTGATTCGTCTCATAAGTACCTTACTCTCGTGAGACTGGAAGGAAAAAATACTTTTATTGGCATTCCTAATGAAATGTTTTTCTCAATTCTGTCTGAAATGATATTGTGGGCGAGCATTATACTATTATTATAAATCATTCAGCAAATTATTTTTTTTATGTTTTTTTTAAAGCCTGCCGATCTCAGGGTAACGCCATCGAATGAACCATTTTCATTTTCGGCATCTTTGCGACTTCGAATCGGCTTTACGACATATCGCGGCATTTCATATCGGGGATTCCCGATGCCTGGAATGGGCAAGGGCCGCTTAAGCGGCCTACCCCGTATTTATGAATACAATTTTTTTTTAAACATCCTGGGTTCATATTTAGTAAATGGATGCCCCCCAGACTCCCAAATATAAATTAAAAAAATTCCAACATAGCTAGCGAAATGTGCCCGTTAAAGGGTTAAGAAGGATGCGTGCTTGATCGTTGGGAAAATTGCAGAAAAAATCATAATATTGGAATTTATGTTGAAGATTTTATTGTAGTTGGTGGAAATGACTCGGCTATGGAAGAACTACACAAGAAAACGCAGAAGGTATATAATATAAGTGAAGTCGATACTCAGAAATTTCTTGGTTTTGAAATCTCGAGCGATAAAGATGGTTTTTACCTAAGTCAAACCACATACGTAAAGGCACTGGTGTCCAGGTTTAGTGTGACCAAATGTAACCCAGTTAAGATACCAGGATCAAAAGGAAATGACTTTTACGATTTTCAAGATTCACCAAAGGTGCGGGAGGAATTATATAGAGAAGCAATAGGTTCTTTATTGTTTTTGACTATACCTGACATTGCTTACTCAGTAAGCTTTCCCAGTTTTGTTCTGATCCTAGGAAATATTCCTCCTTCAATAGACTTTGTTGAATCCTCAAAAAGACCCTTTCCGAGCATCGATCCTAATCCTTCAATGATTATCTTCAAGCACTATCCTCTGAAGATAATTCCCTTGTAGAATAGTTAATGTTCTCTTTTATGTCTCCAACAAAACCCTACACAACGACCTAAATATCCCCTTCGTAAAAGACCTCGCAACATCCAGATTCCTAAGGTTTCATTCCAAATTGTCATCCCACCCAAATCCTAGAGGTCAATCCCTATCCACTCGGACCCATCCTAAAGACCTTCCCAGGAGGCTTAAGAGAGTTTGGCCCCGTGACCAGCTACCCTAGCAGCGGTTAAAAACAGTGAAAATATGAATGTTAGCATATATTAGGAAGGGCCAATAATGATTGGCTCCTTCCATATACTATTCACTGAATGTACACAAGACGAGCACAATTAATTATTGTACTATAGAAATTTTACAGATTTTAAATAAACATTTATTAAAAATAAAATATATTTGCATCTACTGTTTGGTGTAGTGGGGTATCTCTCTCCTAAAAAATAAAAACATTAAAAATTGTTTTCTGTCCTTTAATTTTAGCACTTTCCTCCGAAGGAAAGTAGCTATTGAGGTTGGACTCATGACGGAATTTTTGAAAAATTTCTTCAAATCTTTATCGATCCTACCTAGTAGACTCCGAAAATGACCCCCGTTAAAATTTATATATATATATATATATATATGTGTGTGTGTGTGTGTGTGTCTGTTAACACGATAGCGGCCAGAGTTTTTGTTTTTTCGTCACGAAACTTGGTATATAGCATTAAATTAGCAAACGATTGAACGAGTTCGTTAACCACCAAAGTCGGTCCACCGGAAGGGGGGGGGGGTTACCCCGAACCCAAAACACTAATTTGACCATGTCAGCCGTAATATTTGTTATATTTCAACGAAACTTGGTATTCGTAGTGGTAATATAGAGAGAAAAGTGAGATATAAAAATGAACGAAATCGGTTCATTATAAGGGGGGGTTTACTCCGGACACACAATACCAATTCGCCATTACCAGCCGTGATTTTTGGTATATTTCGACGAAACTCGGTATTCGTAGTGGTAATCCACAGGTAAATATGTGTTGTAAAAATAAACTAAATCTGTTCATTAGGAGGGGGGGTTTGCTCCGGACCCACAATACCAATTCGCCACTACCAGCCGTGATTTTTGGTATATTTCGACGAAACTCGGTATTCGTAGTGGTAATCTACAGGTAAATATGTGTTGTAAAAATAAACTAAATCTGTTCATTTGAAGGGGGGGTTTACTCCGGACCCAAATTCCTAATATACTCATACCGGTCGTAATTTCTGCTGTATTGAAACGAAACGCGGTATACGTCGTGGGTAACTCATGAGAAAAAAGTGTTGTAAAAATGAGCTGAATCGGTCAATCGGAAAGCGGGGGTTTAATTTGTAATATATTTCAATAGAAAAGCCCGTCAAACGTAGGGTCACAAAGCCGCCGCAAGGAGCGCTTTCTACCGCTAGAGTGACTGTAACCTGTTCTTGCGTTAGATCACAATACGATAATATGAGGTTTTTTGTATTTATTACGTAGTGTAATAGGTACCTTGTGCAAACATAACTCTAGAAGCAAATTAATAATTGATCAGTTACTCATTACAAATTTAAAAGAGAACTATTCATGTTTTTATTTTATTTATGTAGGATATTTTAAGCAAATTGTTCTGGAAAGCAGTCTACACTACCCAAATTCTGAGGAAAGTGCTTAGTTATGCAGCTCCTGCGTGACGGACTTTTTTTAAATATAAATAACTTTTATGAATTTCATGCGCATAAAACTGATAATATTTACCTGGTTTTTCGTATTTATTTTGCTCCCGGCCTTTACCAGGAGCTCAGCTATTGTTGCATAACCACTTCCACAAGCAATATGAAGTGGAGTATTGCCATTCTGCAGATAGGAAGGACATTAGATTAGTATATTGCAATAAGTATAACCTACATATGAGGCGCTCCTGACCAAAAGCTCCAACTCGCAAGTTGATGTTTTTCATTTTATTTTACCGTTCGTATCACTTATTAACAACCTACTATTTGGTGCAGTGAGCTGAGTTCGCCTTTGTATAATGCGGGAAATCAAAATAGCAAAAAACGAGGATTTCTGGTTGAAAGAGCTGCGCGGACCAGATGGGCTTTTCTCTCTACAGTTGTATTGGTGCCTTTATGGTCAGAAACGCCTCACACGTTCTGTAAGAAAATCTCTTTTATTACAGAAATTACAAGCTCTTGAATAAGAGAGCCAGCAACGCACTTTTCATGAAGTGTTTTATGCACCTTGAAATGCTGCTATAATGTACCTCTTAGGTAGATAAGAAGGTAAATATGTGTTTCCTGGACCTACCTTGCTGCACCAGGTACTGTGCATAGGGGAAAGGTGCAAAACAATATTGCCCAAAAGCAGAGTTTTATTCAGAAGGAAACTATTATTAATGAAAAAAATGGCAAATTAAGGCAATTTTAAAATTAATAATAAATAAGGCAGGCACTTTTAAGGGGGTTAAAATGATAATAATAAAAAAAAAACTAAGTATCTAGTTTTTATTTTTAATATTAAATGAAGTGCTTTATTCACGCTGGGATTTAAACAGCGTCTTCAATAAACATATTTATTTTTATTTATTTAATTATAGAGTTCCGCAACTTAGGCAAGAAACTCTTTAAAAGCAGTCAACTGATAAATATGTCTTAGTACCTACCAAATAAAAACATAAACTACCAATAAAACATCAACAAAAATACAACAAATAAATAAATGAGAAAGAAACTAAGGAAATAAATGATAACTGTAACAAAGGAAAGAAAAATATAGAATAAAAAACATAAATATATATATATATATATACATTCAAAGGGATAAAATTTAATTATTTACATTTTGGAGTATAACTTTGTGTGTTTTAGATACCTGAGTAGTGTACTAATGTGTGGGCTACCTTCTGTCAGTATGTCGTGTAAGTCATAAGGTATGGTCAGGTTATTGCGCTGTCTGCAGTTGGTAAGTATATGTTTAACGGTCAGAGTCTCGTTACAATATCTACAAGTTGGTCTGTCCTTTCTGTCTAGTAGGTAGGAATGGGTAAGTAAGGTGTGTCCAATACGAAGCCTATCCAGGATGACTTCGTCCCGACGAGAGAAGTATTCATTTTTCCAGGCCTTCGTTGTATTTTTAATTTCCCTCAACTTGGCATCAGTTTTTAGCCACTCACTTTCCCACTCGTACAGTATGTTAGTTTGTAATGTTTTGTATAAGTCCGATGAAGTCACAGTTTTCAAGTCAGGCGTAGGTCTTTTCGTCGCTTGTTTCGCTTGTAGGTCTACAGCTGTACTGAGTTTAATGTCCTCATGTCCTGGTAGCCATATAAATGTAATGTGTTTGTTATTGTTCTGTAAGATGTATATTTGTGAGAATATGTTGTTTATAATGGGATGTGTACTGTAAATGTTTCGCATGGAGAGCAAAGAACTTAAAGAGTCAGTACAAATAGCAATGTTGTCGTTTCCTCTGTCTTGAATGTTTGTCAGTGCTAACTGTATACCGTATAGTTCGGCTGTATATATGGTCGTTTCGTCTGGTAGTCTTAGTAAGTAAGTGTTGTTGTCAACAATGGCAGCTGCTCCTGTTCCGAATTTCGTCTTGGATCCGTCAGTGTAAGCGTACAATACGTCAGTATCTTGTCGCAATATCAAATTAGCCAAGTGTTTGTAGAATGTGGAAGAAGATGGTTCACTCTTTTTGTGTTTGGTTAGTGTCAGGTCAATCTTAAAGTTCTTTACTCTCCAAGGCGGAATGTCTGCGTATGTGTTTGTGAGAATATGTGTGTCTGTTAGGTTGTGAAATCTTCTATCTTCTAAAACTCTTATTATTAAAGGTTTCCGTTTAAAATTGGTTATTTTGTATCTATTAAAATTTACGTTATTTATAAAATCTGACACGCATGGGGTTCCAAGCCCTTTCGCCTTAATAATAAATTTAGAGCAAAGCATTCGACGCCTGATATGCAATGGTGGTTCGCCAGCTAATGCACACAGGCTTTCTGAAGGGCTGGTCCTAAATGCTCCTGTGGCTAGCCTGAGTCCAGTGTTGTGTATGGTGTTGAGTAGTTTAAGAGCGGTTGGACTGGCAGATGAATATGCTACACAACCATAATCCAGAAGAGACCTGGTATAGGAACGATAGAATGTGAGCATGGTACATTTGTCAGCACCCCATTTTGTATTACTAAGGATTCTAAGCAAATTCAAGGATTTCTTGCATTTGTTAAGAAGTCCTTTAAGGTGGGGTAACCACGTCAGTTTTCTGTCTAGTGTCATTCCCAAAAATGTCAGTAAGTCAGTTCTGTCAATGGCTGCCTGGTGTAATGTTAACTGGGCTATTTGAGTTTCTCTTTTCCTGCTAAATATTATATATTTAGTTTTATCTTTCGAGAATTTGAAGCCAGTAACTTCGCACCATTTTTCCAAATTATTTAACGTGTTCTGTATTTGTTGTTGTCCGTTGTTGAGTTGTTTGTATGAGGTGTAGATGAGGAGGTCATCAGCATACTGACAATAGGACACTCCCTGAGGAATACAGCCTACGACGGAATTTACAGCAATATTAAATAGAGTCGTACTCAGTACACCTCCTTGAGGCACTCCATTCTCCTGTAGAAATACATCTGAAAGAGCAGTACCTAGTCTCACTCTGAATGTTCTGTGGGAAAGATAGCTGTGCAAATACTTCAAGACTTCACCTTGCACTCCCCATTCAAGTAATTGCGATAGTATGAGTCTCCTCCATACCCTATCATAGGCCTTTTCGAGGTCTAAAGATACAGCAAGAATTGATCTCTTGTTCACAAAAGCGTCTAAGATATCATTTTCCACTTTAGCTATATGGTGGGTTGTGGAATGTTGTGGCCGGAAGCCACATTGATAGGATGATAGTAATTTGTTATGTTCTAGAAACCAGATAATTCGTTTATTGACAATTTTTTCTAGAAGCTTGCTGCAACAATTTGTCATACTGATAGGTCTAAAACTTGAAGGTAGTTTGCTGTCTTTCCCCTTCTTTAATACAGGAACTACTACAGACTCATTCCAGAAGTGAGGATAGGCACCGCTTTGATAGATGTCATTGAATATATCCAGAAGAGTGACGAGGCCTATGTCGGGTAGATTTTTGTACATGTCATAAGTTAGTCGGTTAGGTCCAGGTGATGTAAGATTAACTGTCGACAGAGCGTGGGTTAGTTCGTTTAAAGTAAGTTGATCATTTAAGGGGTGGTCATGTTTGTTAGTAATTTGGAGTTCTGTGTTTTCTGCGTTGAGTCTGTATTGTAAAAATTCGTGTGTGTAGTTGTCAGTGCTTGATATTCTTGTAAAATGTTCCCCTATTATGTTACTAATTTGTTGTTGGTCTGTAACTGTGTTGTTTAAGTAGTCAATGCCAGTAATAGGGGGTCTGTAATTTTTATGCTGAATTTGTTTTATTTTAGTCCATATCTCTTGTTTGGGGGTGTTTCTGTTTAAGTTTGATAAAAAATCTACCCAACATTTCTTTTTGCTGTTTTTAATGGTCCATTGAGCCTTCGCCTTTGCTTTCTTATAAGTTAGAAGGTTGACGTCTGATGGATTTCTACGGAATAAATTGAGAGCCTTTCTTCGACCTCTAACTGCTGTCTTGCAATCATCGTTCCACCAAGGAACAGGTATTTTTCTGTATTTGTCCTTCGTCATTGGTATGCTGAGATTCGCAGCTTCAATAATTATGGAGTTCAGGTCATGCATTGTTTTTGGTTGTGAAGTCATTAGTTTGTCGGTAATGTGGCTTCGGAAAGAGTCCCAGTCAGCTTTTTTAGTGTTGTACCTTCTACTTCCGTTAAACAGTTGTCTAAAAGTATTCTGTTTAAGGGAAATGGGAAAGTGATCACTACCGTGAGAGTCGGGACTCACTTCCCAAGAGAACCGTGTGTATATGTCAGGTGTACATAGTGTTACGTCTATGTTCGTAAGCGTCCCTGTTCGTGGGCAGAGGTGAGTCGGTAAGTCGTTGTTGAGGCAGAGTAAATCATTCTGTTCAAACATGTTTTGTAGTTGGACACCTTTACTATTACTGACCGAGGAATGCCACATTTCGCTGTTAGCATTAAGGTCCCCTAAGAACAATAAAGGCGTCGGTAATTGTGTCAGTAAGTCATTGAGTTCGTGAACGTCTATGGGCTCACTTGGTGGAAGATAAACACAACACACAGTTAGACGAAAAGGAACATGTACCGAGACAGCTACTGCTTGGATAGTTGTCCTCAGCGGAACAAGTTCGCTGTGGATGCTGTCCTCTACTAATATCGCAACTCCGCCACAAGCTCTACCACCCAAGGAGTAGTCTCTCCTATAGAGGGAATAGCCATGTATGCTGAATTCCTTACCTTGTTGAAGGTGTGTTTCTTGAAGTGCAATGATATCACGTAATTCGGAACAGAAAAAGACACCTCTTGACTGATTCAGGGTTTTGTGAGGCTGAACTGTTATTTTGTATCTGCCAAAGGTGTTTTGATTTTGAAGTTTTATTGATACTTCGTTTTTGGGCGAGTCTAGAAACAGTAAGCCTGATCTTCGCAGTTTCTTAACCTGGATGTTCTTTCCCATTGAAGACAACCAGCGATTTATTTCAAATGGATTAATATCATTAAAAGTCTTTGCTTGGTCCTCTAATTTAACTATAAAGTAGCGAGGTATATTTATAACCTGTTCGGATTGTTTAAACCAGTCCTTCTTCTCTACAGTTCGCTTCTCCATCTTGTTGTTAGTCATTTTGAACTAAACTTACAATATATTGATGTTCAGAGTTAGTGCTATCAGCAATTCTTTGGAGAATAAGAATCTTATGCTTTTATTCATAAATTGCAAACATATGTTCTGATAAACATATTTGAAAATAATTACAAAAGGGCAGACACTTTTGTGGGGTTTAATTATCAGGAAACATAAAAATAAATGTTGAATATGATAGACTGCAATACACTGCGCGTAACCGTAAGAGTGAATGACTGCACCGCGCAGTTGTGGTTATTCTCTGCGCTCTCATTGGTTCTTGCTCATATGGTCTTGTACAGCTGTTCCGGTTTATATGGCAGCAAAAATAAAACTCTCATTTAATATGAGAATAAAAATAATTAAGTTTTTTTTTTTACGTGTTATACCCCTTAAAAGTGTCTGCCATATTTATTATTCATTGTAAAATTGTCTTAATTTTACATTAAAGATAGTTGGCTTCTGATTAAAACTCTATTTTTCGGAAATATTGTTTTGCACCTTTCCCCTATGCGCAGTACCTGGTGTTCCAAGGTATGTCCAGGAAACACATATTTACCTTGTTATCTACCCAAGAGGTACATTATAGCAACATTTCAAGGTGCATAAAACACTTGATGAAAAGTGCGTTGCCAGCTCAAGTAGTATGAGAAGAGGTGTTTACCTGGTCGCAGGCATTGGGATCAGCATTTTTATAAAGGAGTTTCTTCACAAGCGACAAATAACCCCCAAGGACTGCCAGATGTAAACAGGTAAATCCATCTACGACACTCTTATGTGGTGTCGTTGAATGGAGGAAGTTCATTACTTCCTCATGGTTTATCCCTGCCTCCGCCATTATGACGCAGATTCCTTTCTGTAGAAAAAAAATATAATATTTTTATATGTTACTAACAGTAATAATATACCTGCTATTTATATAATAGTCCAGGGCAAACTGTTTTGAGTTGGATGTTGGAAAAAAACCGAAAATTACGTTTTTACCGCGGTTCCTCCCTCCCCCATAGGGAGGAACCCCGCTTATAAGGTTGATACAATGAAACAATCCGGAAGTGCCGACTAGAAAATTTCGCGTCTCAGAACCCCTAGAGACCGAAAGTAACGGTGGTTAAAATTTGTATATATATATATATATATACATATATATATATATATATATATATATATATATATATATATATATATATATATATTTGTCTGTTCGCTCTGTAGCTCCCAGACGAATGGTCCGATTTTGATGAAATTTGGTACAAAAATCTTTCGTCTAATTTGAAAGGTCAAGTTCGTTAGCCAGCAAAATCCGCCTACTGGAAGATGGCGTTTGAGGCGAAATTCGCGCAAAAAATCGTAACGCTTACGTTTTTGAGTTCATAAGCTTGTTAGTAATCGTTTTATAGGCTTCTTTGGCTAGGAAAACGAATGAAACCATTTTCAAGGCGATAGCTTTAACCGTTTTCGAGAAAATTGGAAAAATAGTTTTTGAATACCGTTTTTAGCGCGGTTCCTCCCTCCCCCATAGGGAGGAACCCCGCTTATAAGGTTGATACAATGAAACAATCCGGAAGTGCCGACAAGAAAATTTCGCGTTTCAGAACCCCTAGAGACCGAAAATAATGGTGGTTCAAATTTGTATATATATATATATGTATATGTATATATTTATATATATATATATATATATATATATATATATATATATATATTTGTCTGTTCGCTCATTTCTGGCTTCCCTGATGGTCCGATTTTGATGAAAATTGGTATAAAAATCCGTCGTCCAATTTGAAAGGTGAAGTTCGTTAACCAGCAAAATCCGCCCACTGGAAGATGGCGTTTGGGGCGAAATTCGTGCAGAAAAAATCGTAACGCTTACGTTTTTGAGTTCATAAGCTTGTAAGTACTCTTTTTATAGGCTTCTTGGGCTAGGAAAACGAATGAAACCATTTTCAAGGCGATAGATTTAACCGTTTTTGAGAAAATTGGAAAAATAGTTTTTGAATACCGTTTTTGGTTTGGGTACTTAGAATCACGGGATTCAGTTGAAACATTATCTGCATGTTCTACTTTCATTAAAACTAATATGTTGAAAGTTATCTTACGTTTGGAGTTAAGGAAGGGTTAGAATAAAATATTTTATGAACAGACATGAAAAGTTTTGGGAACTTCGTATACTTTCATTAATATCTCGAACACGGTTGGGAAATCGTGGTAAGTGGATAAAAACTATTTGAACGCTTACTAAATTCTCTACAAAAATGATTCTAAAACTATTTTTGATTAGGTTATGTCAATCGGAGAAATAAGTGCTTAAAACTTCAAATACGTCTGTTTTGTTCTTATGAACGGGGTTTTGTCGTTCTTTTTGTAATTTTTGTCTCTTTCCCTTGGTTTTTTATTGCTTTTTATTTTTGTAATTTATTATGTTAGGAAAATGTATTTGTTTGTAAAACAGTATAGGAAACATGAGACCAATTTTCTGTTGCTAGAAATAATGAAAATTTTGGGAACTTCGTATACTTTCATTAATATCTCGAAAACGGTTCAAAATCTTGGGAAGCGAAAGGTTACCATTCGAAAGCTTACTAAATGGTCTACAAAAAATGTTCTGACGAAAGTTTTAATTGGGCGATGTCAATCAGAGAAATAAGTGCTTAAACCATTAAAGTAATTGATTTCTTTTATTCTAACGGTTTTTTTGTCTGTTTTTATTCCTATTTTTTCATTGCTTATAGTTGGATAATGTATTTGACAATAAAATAGATTAATTAAAATAAGAAAAACAATTCGAACAGGTAGATATCGAAAATAGCTGTGCTTCAAATTAGAATCTATTGTTGAGTAATTATATGAATCTTTGGATAATAATTCCAATAGTTAAAATTATAACTAAATTGAAAAATATTTATTTAATAGAACTCATTAAACCTTTTACAGAGAACTCTATTTTTTATTTTAATTTTATTGATCAACAGGTCTTTGCATATATTTAAAAACTCTGTTGATATAACCTCTATATCGTTTTTGTTTGATTCAATAATAAGAAATCCATTTTTCAATGATTTTATGTTTTTAGGCCAATCTATAATTCCTATGGGTTAATATGTTTTTTAAATTGAAGCTTTAAAGCCTCAACAGGAATATTTGTGTAATCACCCTTCACAGTTAATTTATTAGAATCATGAGTGACCGTTTTTGTGTTACAACTAACAATCTTTGAAAACGAAGTTTGAATATCCTTGTTATTGTTTTTTTCCTTCTGTTTGGCCGAGATTTTCTATTCATTATCTAATTCTCCTTGAATTTTTTGACTAGATCAAGAACCTATTTTAAGCACTCTAAATTCCTTAATTTAATTGAGGAAGTTTATCAAGCTTGATATAATCACTTTTGGGTTAATACGGGTGGTCTATACCGAGTCCTTTGTTTGTAAACACAAAGAGCCTTCTGAGTAACGGTAAAGGGCAGTAAAAGTATATGACTTTACCTGGAAGCAGACCCTGCATACAGAGAATTGCAATACGAGACATTCTCATTCTTCCTTTCACCAGCTCCCGTGTAACACCTTAGATCTGTTTATATTGTTAGCGCGGTTCCTCCCTCCCTTCATAGGGAGGAACCCCGCTTATAAAATTGATCTCATGAAACAATCCGGAAGTGCCGACTATAAAATTTCGCGTTTCAGAACCCCTAGAGACCGAAAATAACGGTGGTTCAAATTTGTATATATATATATATATATATATATATATATATATATATATATATATTGTCTGTTATTTGAAAGGTCAAGTTCGTTAACCAGCAAAATCCGCCCACTGGAAGATGGCGTTTGGGGCGAAATTCGAGCAAATAAAATCGCAACGCTTACATTTTTGAGTTCATATGCTTGTAAGTACTCGTTTTGTAGGCTTCTTGGCCTAGGAAAACGAATGAAACCGTTTTTAAGGCGATAGCTTTAACCGTTTTCGAGAAAATTGGGAACATAGTTGCTGAATAACGTTTTTGGTTTTGGTACATAAAATCATGGGATTCAGTTGAAACATTTTTTGCATGTTCAAATTTTATCAAAACTAATATCTTAAACCTTTGGTTACGTTTGGAGTTAAGGAAGGGTTAGAATAAAATATTTTATGAACAGACATGAAAAGTTTTGGGAACTTCGTATATTTTCATTAATATCTCGAACACAGTTGGGAAATGTTCATAAGTGGATAGAAACTATTTGAAAGCTTTCTAAATTCTCTACAGAAAAGATTCTGAAACAAGTTTTGATTAGGTGATGTCAGTCGAACAAATAAGTGCTTAAAACTTCAAATACGTCTGTTTAGTTCTTATGAACGGGTGTTGGTCGTTCTTTTTGTAATTTTTGTCTCTTTCCCTTAGTTTTTTATTGATTTTTATTTTTGTAATTTCTTATGTTAAGAAAATGTATTTGTGTGTAAAACAGGATAGGTAAAATGAGACCAATTTTCTATAGCTAGAAATAATGAAAAGTTTTGGGAACTTCGTATACTTTCATTAATATCTCGAAAACGGTTGAAAATCTTGGGAAGCGAAAGGTTACCATTCGAAAGCTTACTAAATGCTCTACAAAAAATGTTCTGACAAAAGTTTTAATTAGACTATGTCAATCGGAGAAATAAGTGCTTAAAACATTAAAGTAATTGATTTCGTTTATTCGAACGTTTTTTTTTGTCTGTTTTTATTCCTTATTATTTCTTAATTGCTTATAGTTGGCTAATGTATTTTACAATAAAACTGGTTAAGTAAAATAACAAAACAATTTATTGTTAGAAATATAGCTTTCCTAGATTCCAAGACCTTGTAACTAGCGGGACCCTTTCTAGTGTTGACCGACCCTTCCAGGTAAGATCGTAAATCAAGACCTTTCAAGACTGGTGGAACCAAAATAATAACTGCTTCTATTTTAATCTTCAAGCGATTCGCCAAAGTTGCGAAGCCTTATCAATAAATAAATATTTTAATCTTTCCAAATTAGACTAGGGATAAGAAAGGAACCGCGCTAAGATGATGCAGTTCCTGCGAGTCGGACTTTTGGTTTATGTACTTAGAATCATGGGATTCATTTGAAACATTTTTTGCATGTTCTACTTTCATCAAAAGTCATATGTTGAAATTTTGGTTACGTTTGGAGTTAAGGAAGGGTTAGAATAAAATATTTCATTTATAAGGTTTTAATGAAAGTTTTGATTAGGCGATGTCAATCGGAGAAATAAGATCTTAAAACTTTAAAGTAATTGATTTCGCTTATTCGAACTGTTCTTTTTATCTGTTTTTTATTCCTTGTTATTTTTTAATTGCTTATAGTTGGATAATGTAACTGAAAATAAAACAGGTTAAGAAAAATAAGAAAAACAATTTAATGTTAGAGATATGGATTTCCAAGATATAGCTTTTCAACTGCCTAGCGTCCTTCCTAGGGAGGGTTGTTTGTCTTTGATTTTGGTACTTAGAATTATGGGATACAGTTGAAACATTTTCTGCATGTTCGAATTTCATCAACACTAATATGTTGAAATTTTAGTTACGTTTAGAGTAAAGGAAGGGTTAGAATAAAATATTTTATTAACAGACAAAAAAAGTTTTGGTAACTTTGTATACTTTCGTTAGTATCTCGAAAACCGTTTACAATCTTGTGAAACGGAAGATTGCCATTCGAAAGCTTACTAAATGCTCTACAAAAAAGGTTCTGAAGAAAGTTCTAATTAGGCGATGTCAATCGGAGAAATAATTGCTTAAAACTATAAATTAATTGATTTCGTTTATTCGAACGGTTCTTTTTGTCTGTTTTGTTCCTTGTTATTTTTTAATTGCTTATAGTTGGATAATGTATTTGACAATAAAACTGGTTAAGTAAAATAACAAAAACAATTTATTGTCGAAATATAGATTTCCAAGATTCCAAGACCTTGTAACTAGTGGGACCTAGTGTTAGCCGACCCTTCCCGGCAAGATCGTATATCATGACCTTTCAAGACTTTACTACACACAGGAATGGCGTTAGTGACCTTAAGGGTTGACACGCCATTATAATAATTAATTAAAAAAAAAAAGACTGGTGGAACCAAAATAATAACTGCTTCTATTTTAATTTTTTTTTTTTTTTTTTTTTCTTTTTTTTTTCTTTTTTTTTTGTGAAATCAACCACATGGGTCATGGTCACCGTTAAACGAAAAAAAACAAACTTAATGGTTGGATTCTATTTGAATTGAATTTACTGAAATATGCATTTATTATGGATTCAGAGAATTTGGAAGAAATAACAATTAGTATTTTATATTGACTAAAATTACCACTCTCAGCTGAGGCGAGGCAGCCCCAGCTTCACAAGGCTACTCGTATACTTTGTTACAATTACATGTGTTGTGGAGAGGTCCGGAGAGGATCTATAGCCTCCTAAATTAATGCATGATGTTTGTTATATTTTATTAAATTGATCGGTTTCCTTCATAAAATTGATTAAATTAATTATTGCTCTTTTGGTACGAGTATCAGCCAATATTTCACCCAATGTTCCTGAAATATCGTGAGTTCTTCTTTCAAGTTCGTAATTTCTACACTCCGTCAGTATATGCTTAACACTTAATTCTGTTCCACAGGTGATGCACAAAGTGTGTAAGCCTCGTGTGTCCGATTGTAAGAATTATCTCTTCCCTTCTAGCCGCACGTATTGAAGTGTCCCAGGTATATGTAGATGCTTTGATTTCTCGAAGCTTGTTTTCTCTAATTTGCCGCCATTCCCCACCCCAGGTAGAGCGAACTTTCTTTTTCATATAGCAAATTAAGTCCTCCCTAGGTACCTACATAATTTATGGTCGAACCTTCTTTAATAGCCAATTTTGCATGAACATCTGCTATTTCGTTCCCTGTTATACCGCAATGACTTGGTATCCATGTGAATATAACTTGTGTATTATTTTTCTGAAAATTATCTAGGGTAGTTGGAAGTTCAACTATGAATGGATGTGTGGAAGCCAGCTTAGATATTGACAATAATGTTGAAAGAGAGTCAGAGAATACATAAAGTTTTGTACCGTTTGGAATAATGATACTTAGTGATTTGAGAATGGCGAGCAACTCAGCAGTGTAGATGGAGCATTCATGGTTTAAAGAAAATTTATTAATTCTTGAATCGCAAACTACAGCTGCTCCTACCCCGTCATCGGTTTTAGAGCCATCAGTATAAACCTGACTAGCTAGTGGAATTCCTTCCGTAATTTGGTTAAATTCTGAGATAAATATGAGCGGGCTGGTGTCTTTTTTTAAACATTTAGTCAGTTTTATGTTTATGAAAGGAACGGGGAGTGTCCAGGGAGGTTTGGTGTAATTAGTCTCTTTAAGAATTAGATTCCTGTCTATGCTGTGATCGTTAGAAAGTTCTGTAGCTCTATGATAGAATGATTTCCTACAGTTGTTATAATTTTATGGAAGAAAGTTGTCCAAAACAATTTGAAGTGGATGGGAATAAGAAGCAAAAAGAGAAATGTAATAACTAAGTGTTAGTTGTTTTCTTCTAAATTGAAGTGGAGGCTCCCCGGCGCATATACTCACCACAGGACTTGATCGAAAGGCTCCAGTAGCGATTCTTAGTCCAAGATAATGTACTAAGTCTAACATTGAAAGAGTTTTCTGAGATGCAGATCCATAGGCCGTACATCCATAATCCAGCTTTGATCTAATGAGGCACGATAGAGCATGAGCATACTTGTTCTATCTGCTCCCCATGATGTATTTGCTAGGACTTTGAGTATGTTCATGGCACGAAGACACTCGGCTTTTAGCACTTTCCTCTGAAGGAAAGTAGCTATTGAGGTTGGACTCATGACGGAATTTTTGAAAAATTTCTTCAAATCTTTATCGATCCTACCTAGTAGACACCGAAAATGACCCCCGTTAAAATTTATATATATATATATATATATATATATATATATATATATATATATATATATATGTGTCTGTTAACACGATAGCGGCCAGAGTTTTTGTTTTTTCGTCACGAAACTTGGTATTCAATTAGCAAACGATTGAACGAGTTCGTTAACCACTAAAGTCGGTCCACCGGAAGGGGGGGTTTACCCCGAACCCAAAACACTAATTTGACCATTTCAGCCGTAATATTTGTTATATTTCAACGAAACTTGGTATTCGTACTGGTAATATAGGGAGAAAAGTGAGATATAAAAATAAACTAAATCGGGTCATTAGAAGGGGGGGTTTACTCCGGACCCACAATACCAATTCGCCACTACCAGCCGTGATTTTTGGTATATTTCGACGAAACTCGGTATTCGTAGTGCTAATCCACAGGTAAATGTGTGTTGTAAAAATAAACTAAATCGGTTCATTAGAAGGGGGGGGGGGTTTACTCCGGACCCAAATTCCTAATATACTCATACCGGTCGTAATTTCTGCTGTATTGTAACGAAACGCGGTATACGTCGTGGGTAACTCATGAGAATGAAGTGTTGTAAAAATGAGCTGAATCAGTCAATCGGAAAGCGGGGGTTTAATTTGTAATATATTTGAATAGAAAAGCCGGCAGACGTAGGTTCACAAAGCCGCCGCAAGGAGCGCTTTCTACCACTAGAGTGACTGTATCCTGTTCCTGCGTTAGATCAAAATACGATAACATGAGGATTTTTGTATTTATTACGTAGTGTAGGAGGTACCATGTGTAAACATAGCTCTGGAAGCAGATTAATAATTGATCAGTTACTCATTACAAAATGAGAACTATTCATGTTTTTATTTTATTTATGTAGGATATTTTAAGCAAATTGTTCTGGAAAGCAGTCTACACTACCCAAATTCTGAGGAAAGTGCTTAGTTATGCAGCTCCTGCGTGACGGACTTTTTGGAAATGAAAATAATTACGGAGGCAGAACCAATAGCAGTACACATAGACCCCCTTGATTCTCTTAACCATCCTTTTACAATGGCAGAGTTTACTCAAGCACTCAAATCACGAAGAGATACCGCACCTGGTCCAGATAATATCAGTATAGCTATGATCAAAAATCTAACAACAGAAAACAAAGAATTCGTTCTCCGTTATTTCAAAAAATATTTAATAAGATTCCTGAAATACGGAGCCAATCCACCTAAAGAAAAAATAAGCCAGTTGACCAAGTATCCAGCTACAGACTAATTTCCCTAACATGTTCCATGTGCAAGTTATTTAAGAAAATAATGGTTAACAGGCTCCAATGGTTTTTTGAACGTTTTAACCACCATGCTGACTTGCATGGCTATTTTGAATGAGAATTTTGAAAATACTATGAATAATTTAGGCATTATCTGACCACCTAAATAGTGCAATGATGATTTTAGATTACCATAGATAGATGAATTTACTTTAAGTAAAGAAAAAGGAAGTTATTAGATAACAATATAATTTTATTATATTGTTTTAGCCCAGCACCAGGAACATATTTGACATTTTTCATTAAGAAATATGAGTTTATAAATAATAGTACCATAGTCATTTGGTAGATAGAAAGGGAAAGTGAATATCAGTAAGAGTTATGGTAGCCTGGTCATAGTTTTATACTAATGAGAGTCATATCATGAAGGTTTCTTCTTAGTGCGTCAGCGTTTTGGAGGATCTTCATCCCTAGCAGGTGAGATAGAATCACTAGGTGACTGGGAACACTCTCGGGACGGGATTTTGGAGGATCTCCACCCCTAGCAGGGGAGATAGAATCACTAGGTGACTGGGAACGCTCTCGGGACGGGGTTTTGGAGGATCTCCACCCCTAGCAGGGGAGATAGAATCACTAGGTGACTGGGAACACTCTCGGGATGGGGTTTTGGAGGATCTACACCCCTAGCAGGGGAGATAGAATCACTAGGTGACTGGGAACACTCTCGGGGTGGGGGTTTGGAGGATCTACACCCCTAGCAGGGGAGATAGAATCACTAGGTGACTGGGAACACTCTCGGGACGGGGTTTTGGAGGATCTACACCCCTAGCAGGGGAGATAGAATCACTAGGTGACAGGGAACGCTCTCGGGACGGGGTTTTGGAGGATCTCCACCCCTAGCAGGGGAGATAGAATCACTAGGTGACTGGGAACACTCTCGGGTGGGGTTTTGGAGGATCTACACCCCTAGCAGGTGAGATAGAATCACTAGGTGACTGGGAACGCTCTCGGGGTGGGGTTTTGGAGGATCTACACCCCTAGCAGGGGAGATAGAATCACTAGGTGACTGGGAACACTCTCGGGGTGGGGTTTTGGAGGATCTACACCCCTAGCAGGTGAGATAGAATCACTAGGTGACTGGGAACACTCTCGGGATGGGGTTTTGGAGGATCTGCACCCCTAGCAGGTGAGATAGAATCACTAGGTGACTGGGAACACTCTCGGGGTGGGGTTTTGGAGGATCTCCACCCCTAGCAGGGGAGATAGAATCACTAGGTGACTGGGAACACTCTCGGGATGGGGTTTTGGAGGATCTCCACCCCTAGCAGGGGAGATAGAATCACTAGGTGACTGGGAACACTCTCGGGGTGGGGTTTTGGAGGATCTACACCCCTAGCAGGGGAGATAGAATCACTAGGTGACTGGGAACGCTTTCGGGACGGGGTTTTGGAGGATCTCCACCCCTAGCAGGGGAGATAGAATCACTAGGTGACTGGGAACACTCTCGGGGTGGGGTTTTGGAGGATCTACACCCCTAGCAGGTGAGATAGAATCACTAGGTGACTGGGAACGCTCTCGGGGTGGGGTTTTGGAGGATCTACACCCCTAGCAGGGGAGATAGAATCACTAGGTGACTGGGAACACTCTCGGGGTGGGGTTTTGGAGGATCTACACCCCTAGCAGGTGAGATAGAATCACTAGGTGACTGGGAACACTCTCGGGATGGGGTTTTGGAGGATCTACACCCCTAGCAGGTGAGATAGAATCACTAGGTGACTGGGAACACTCTCGGGGTGGGGTTTTGGAGGATCTCCACCCCTAGCAGGGGAGATAGAATCACTAGGTGACTGGGAACGCTCTCGGGACGGGGTTTTGGAGGATCTCCACCCCTAGCAGGGGAGATAGAATCACTAGGTGACTGGGAACACTCTCGGGATGGGGTTTTGGAGGATCTACACCCCTAGCAGGTGAGATAGAATCACTAGGTGACTGGGAACTCTCTCGGGATGGGGTTTTGGAGGATCTACACCCCTAGCAGGTGAGATAGAATCACTAGGTGACTGGGAACACTCTCGGGGTGGGGTTTTGGAGGATCTCCACCCCTAGCAGGGGAGATAGAATCACTAGGTGACTGGGAACACTCTCGGGACGGGATTTTCGAGGATCTCCACCCCTAGCAGGTGAGATAGAATCACTAGGTGACTGGGAACGCTCTCGGGACGGGGTTTTCGAGGATCTCCACCCCTAGCAGGGGAGATAGAATCACTAGGTGACTGGGAACACTCTCGGGATGGGGTTTTGGAGGATCTACACCCCCAGCAGGGGAGATAGAGTCACTAGGTGACTGGGAACACTCTCGGGATGGGGTTTTGGAGGATATCCACCCCTAGCAGGGGAGATAGAATCACTAGGTGACTGGGAACACTCTCGGGATGGGGTTTTGGAGGATCTCCACCCCTAGCAGGGGAGATAGAATCACTAGGTGACTGGGAACATTCTCTGGATGGGGTTTTCGAGGATCTCCACCCCTAGCAGGGGAGATAGAATCACTAGGTGACTGGGAACATTCTCGGGGTGGGGTTTTGGAGGATATCCACCCCTAGCAGGGGAGATAGAATCACTAGGTGACAGGGAACACTCTCGGGATGGGGTTTTGGAGGATCTACACCCCTAGCAGGGGAGATAGAATCATTAGGTGACTGGGAACATTCTCGGGGTGGGGTTTTCGAGGATCTCCACCCCTAGCAGGTGAGATAGAATCACTAGGTGACAGGGAACACTCGGGATGGGGTTTTGGAAATTCTCCACCCCTAGCAGGTGAGATAGAATCACTAGGTGACTAGGAATATTCTCGGGATGGGGTTTTCGTGGATCTCCACCCCTCGCACGGGAGATAGAATCACTAGGTGACTGGGAACACTCTCGGGATGGGGTTTTGGAGAATCTCCACACCTAGCAGGTGAGATAGAATCACTTGGTGACTGGGAACACTCTCGGGATGGGGTTTTGGAGGATCTACACCCCTAGCAGGTGAGATAGAATCATTAGGTGACTGGGAACACTCTCGGGATGGGGTTTTGGAGGATCTCTACCCCTAGGAGGTGTGATAGAATCATTAGGTGACAGGGAACACTCTCGGGGTGGGGTTTTGGAGGATCCCCACCCCTAGCAGGTGAGATAGAATCATTAGGTGACTGGGAACACTCTCGGGATGGGGTTTTGGAGGATCTCTACCCCTAGCAGGTGTGATAGAATCATTAGGTGACAGGGAACACTCTCGGGGTGGGGTTTTGGAGGATCTCCACCCCTAGCAGGTGAGATAGAATCACTAGGTGAGTGGGAACTCTCTCGGGGTGGGGTTTTGGAGGATCTCCACCCCTAGCAGGTGAGATAGAATCATTAGGTGACTGGGAACACTCTCGGGATGGGGTTTTGGAGGTGATTATTAACATTTTTATTTTCTGTTTGCTCAGAAAGTAGACTATTACATTGAATAGTTGAAGTTTTGTTTGAAACAAGAGATTCTAGATAATTAATTTTTGTAATTAAATTTTCAACAAGAGTTTTTTCAAATTGTGTTAGGACTACATTGCTGGTAGATTGTTGGTTAGTTGCTAGGGCGTAACTAACAGGCCCTGCTTGATTTGGTGCAGGGGGGCTAACAACTTTTTCTGCTTGTGCATACGACACTCTGTTATTCTAACGATATTCCTCAATATCCGTTTCTTCTTTGTAGAATGTATATGAGGTAAACCAAACGGGGTGGGGGGCAGAACAATAGAGACATTTTGGGTGGCAGGGGCCATCATGTTGAATTTTCACTACATCGTTCATATAATTATTCTAAATGAATTATATCCTGTGAAGAATTTACAGAATGTACAAACGATGAGTTGATCTCAGAACATTCCCCTAAAAATGTAGTTAATATTCAGAGGGTACTGAAAACGGTAAATGGTAACAAGATTGAGACTTGAGATAGAAACAATATATATGTATCACATACACACACTTTGTGTATCATTTTTTTTTTTTTTTTTTTTTTTTTTTTTTTTTTTTTTTTTTTTTTTTTTTTTTTTTTTTTTTTAGGGCGCATCTACAACTTTGCCTTTAGCGCCGGGCTATCTATAGGTTGCCACTCTTTTATAATGCCAACAGCACGTGGTCGGTCACCCATTCAGGTACTGACCACGCCCGACGTTGCTTAACTTCGGTGATCTAGGGGAACCGGTTTATTCAACGTGGCTATGGCCGTTGGCTTTGTGTATCATATATACTAACATTCAATATGCCTGTGCCCCCACAAAAAATAATATTAGACTTCCTGAGCATTAGAGTCAACCCGTATATTAAACCATTAATGTGTTTTAATTGTTATTCTTATCGGCATGGTAGTAGATTTTGCATAAAGACAGCACTTGGCGGTAAATGCGACACTGTTTATTTATACACTTTAGACTTTATTTTCAATTCTATCAATTCCTTCTCACCCATCACTATCTCCTTCAATCGTCTTCATCTTCTTTATTCTCTATTCCTTGTTTCCAACTCCTTACATCTTCCGCCTGCAAATTAACCCTATTTCAGAATGGATGATAACCACGCTGAATATCTAGCAATCCAAGGTAATTGGGCAGGTCATTTTACTTATATTTTAAACTAGCTGACTACCCGTGCTTCACCACGGCCGATAAGTAGTTTTTATATTGCGTTAAATTATCAAAATTAACTCTACTACATAATTTTTACTTTTACAAGAAGAAGAACTTTTACAAGATAAATAACACAGGTCAATATTTGATCTAAAAAAATACTTGGAGCGGTATGGTCAAACAACAGTTTCGGACCCAGAGACCCCAAAAACATACGCATGAATTATTTTCAGATATTTTCTACGTTTTTTTTCGCTATTTGACCTTTAAATGACCTTCACATGACCTCTAGGAAAAGGCGTAAGGCCAAACAAACTATGGATTTGGACTCAGGGACCTCAAAAACATATGCATGAATTTCTTCAGATTATTCTACGGTTTTTAGCGCGGTTCCTCCCTCCCTCCATAGGGAGGAACTCCGCTTATAGGGCTGACCTCAAGACGCAATCCACTTCCAATTGTGCGTTTCAGAACCCCTAGAGAACGAAAATAACGGTGGTTCAAATTTGTGTGTGTGTGTGTGTGTGTATATATATATATATATATATATATATATATATATATATATATACACATATACATATATATATATTTGTCTGTTCGCTCTCTAGCTGGCTCAAAAATGGTCCGATTTTGATGAAATTTGGTACCACCGGAAGATGGTTTTTGGAGCGAAATTCCCGTGAAAAAAATCGTTCCGCTTACTTCATATGCTTGCAAGTACTCGTTTTATAGGCTTCTTGGCCTAGGAAAACGAATGAAACCATTTTCAAGGCGATAGCTTTAACCGTTTTCGAGAAAATTGGAAAAATAGTTGTAACGTTTTTGGTTTGGGTACTTAGAATCATGAGATTCAGTTGAAACATTTTATGCATATTTGAAATTCATATAAACAAAGATGTTTAAATTTTAGTTACATTTGGACGTAAGGAAGGATTAGAATAAAATATTTTATCAAGAGACATGAAAAATGTTGGGAAATTCGTATGTTTTCTTTAATATCTCGAAAACGGTTGAGAATGTTCGTAAGCAAAAGGTTACTATTCGAAAGCTTACTAAATTCTCTACAAAAAAGTCATCTTAGCGCGGTTCAGTTCTTATCCCTAGTGTCATTTGGGAAGATTGAAATAGAAACCGTTATTACTTTGGTTCAACCTTTCCCCAGTAAATAAAGGGCCCGTTACCAAGGGGCAGCGTACCTTTATACCTGGAATCCACCCACCACTGGTTGGCCAACCCCACTACTACAAATAGTTATTTCAAATATCAAAATGATTCGAATTTTCTTGATTTCTTCTACAGTAATACTAATTCTATAAATAAATGCAATTAAAAAAAAGTCCGACTCGCAGGAACTGCAGCATCTTAGCGCGGTTCCGTTCATGTCCCTAGTGCCATTTGATAAGCTTAGAAAAGAAATAAACTTATTTTTTTTATATTTCTCGTGAAAATTGTCAAAATCCTCTCGAACATCTCGAATAAAAGTGATATTAAGGCGTCAGGGACACCGACAGTAGCTAACTTTTAAACAGAAGCGGAAATTACAGAGTCTGGCTCTCATTCTAAAGCAAAGCTCTATAAATCAATACAAAATATGCCTAATAAAGCCTTTCTAGAGGATACAGAAGCATGGGCGTATATGAGGGGGGGGGGGCTGAGGGGGCTGCAGCCCCTCCCGAAATTTTGAATTGATGATAAAAACTTCTCGTAAAACCCTTAAAAATAAATTAAATAAGATCACTTAGTTCATAAAACATATTTTATTTTACGTGTAATAGCGTTTTAGTTGCCTAAAACTATTCTTAGCTCTAAATATTTAGTATTCCCTACCCTGGAAATGGTCTCAGCCCTCCCCGAAATTGTTTTTATATACGCCCATGTACAGAAGGATCAAGAAGAAGTACACAAGATTGAGTAGAATGCCCTGCCTAATATAGCCTATATAGAATAATATGCCGAATAAAGCCTATCTAGTAAATACACAAGGACAAATAAAAGTCTTGACGAATAACAAGTCAAGAAAAAAAAGTTTATTTAGCAAAATAAAACAAAGTTTAATTGCCCAACTACAATAGAATAATATACCTAATTAAGTCTATGGAGTAGACACAAATGGACCAAAAACAAGTCTTGTGGAATATTGTTTTTTTTCGAATTAAATATTTTTTATCAATATTTAGTATATAACCTTTGTTGAAAACTATTGATTGCTAATTGATGAATCGGTTTACAACTAAGTAGTCTTTATGAATATTTAGTATATAACCTAAGTTTGGATCTGAGTTTTTGGGGTGCTCTCCGCCTAGGCTTTGTATTTGTGTCGACAGATACCTGGGGTATATTTACAGATCTTGAGGATTAACTCTTAGCAGGTAAATTTCCTACGGCCCCCTTGTTTCTACGGGCATTGAACCGCCATATTCCCTCATAGTATCTAACCGTTGTGAAGTTTATTTTTTGGATTTAGGACTTAATATACATATGTAGACTAAATTATAGCAAGAAGTAATCCTCCGTCGTCGGTTCTTAACTATGTAGACTCCCTAATGTTATCCAATCTTAGACACATCGTATTTAAAATCCACAGCAAAAACACGACATTTCATCAGAATCCCCTGCTGAATAAAACTTATATAGAATAATATGCAAAATAAAGCCTATCTAGTGGATAAAAATAGAGGAAAAAAGCCGTTCGTGGTGGTAGAAAATCTTAAAAGTATTTCGCTCAGAAATCTCCGAAATATTGTCACTAATTTTACGTACCCTGTTTTATAGCCAAATAGATTTATATTCTATAATCAATAAGAAAAACCTACGAACAATAAAAAACTATGGGTAACAGATGAAAATAGGGAATACCAAGAATTATTCTAAAGAACGAAATCAACACCAGTACTGTAATCTAGATATTCATACGGCATCTTCGAATTCTAACAAACAAAATATTGATTCTAATTATACGTATCCTGTTTTATTGACAAATACATTTGACTACTATAAGCAATTAAAAACACTAGGGAATATGCCAAAGAACTCGTAGTAGGAGCCTCGACAGTTTCAAGACATTCGAAGGAAATCGACAAATCCAAAACTGACATTTCATACGGTACAGCCTGATATATTTTTAACAATGAATTGCTTTTCTTATTTTAATTAATCTGTTTTATTGTCAAATACACTATCCAACTATAACCAATGAAAAAACTACAAGGAATAAAAACAAACAAAACGAACCGTTCGAATAAACGAAATAAATTACTTCAAAGTTTAAGCACTTATTTCTCCGATTGACATAGCCTAACCAAAAATTGTTTTAGAATCTTTTTTGTAGAACATTTAGTAAGCTTTCACTTGGTAACCCTCCGTTTACCAATATTCCTAACCGTCTTCGAGATATTAGGGAATGTATACGAAGTTCCCAAAACATTTCATGTCTGTTAATAAAATATTTTATTCTAATCCTTCCTTAACTCGAAACGTAACCAAAATTTTAACATATTAGTGTTGATGAAATTCAAACATGCAGAAAATCAATTACTTTAAATAAGCGAAATCAATTACTTTAAAGTTTTAAGCACTTATTTCTCCGATTGAAATCGCCTGATACAATCTTTCATTAGAACCTTTTTTGTAGAGCATTTAGTAAGCTTTCTAATGGCATTCTTCCGTTTCACAAGATTTTCAACCTTTTTCGAGATATTAAGGAAAGTCTACAAAGTTACCAAAACTTTTTTATGTCTATTAATAAAATATTTTATTCTAACCCTTCCTTAACTCCAAACGCAACCAAAATTTCAACATATTAGTTTTAATGAAAGTAGAACATGCAGTAAATGTTTCAACTAAATCCCATGATTCTAAGTACCCCAACCAAAAACGGCATTCAAAAATTATTTTTTCAGTTTTCTCAAAAACAGTTAAAGCTATCGCCTTGAAAATGGTTCCATTCGTTTTCCTAGCCCAAGAAGCCTATAAAACGAGTACTTACAAGCTTATGAACTCAAAAACGTAAGCGTTACGATTTTTTTGCGCGAATTTCGCCCCAAACGCCTTCTTCCAGTGGGCGGATTTTGCTGGTTAACGAACTTGACCTTTCAAATTGGACGGCAGATTTTTGTACCAAATTTCAATAAAATCGGACCATTAGGGAGGCCAGAAATCCGCGAACAGACAAATATATATATATATATATATATATATATTTTTGGATGGAACGGCATTTTTCTCCAGCGGTCGTACTCCTCCTCACTTCTTCCCGGAATATTTCGATGGATTCATCTCCATCTTCTTCAGCCAGTCAAAGATGAATCCATCGAAATATTCCGGGAAGAAGTGAGGAGGAGTACCACCGCTGGAGAAAAATGCCGTTCCATCCAAAAATACTATCCCAGCGGGAAAAATAACATCAAATATATATATATATATATATATATATATATATATATATATATATATATACAAATTTGAACCACCGTTATTTTCGGTCTCTAGGGGTTCTGAAACGCGAAATTTTCTAGTCGGCACATCCGGATCGTTTCATTGTATCAACCTTATAAGCGGGGTTCCTCCCTATGGGGGAGGGAGGAACCGCGCTAAAAAAGAACAACCCATTAAAATGTAAGCTAAACAACTACGAAAACCCGGTCAAAAGAACAAAACAAACACATTTGAAGATTTAAGCACTTATTTCTCCGATTGTCAATGCCTAATCGAAAATTTCTTTAGAATATTTTTTGTAAACTTCCGCTTCCCAAGATTCTCAACCGTTTTAGAGATATTAAGGACAATTTACAAAGTTATCAAAACTTTTCATGTCTGTTAATAAAATTTTTAATTCTAACCCTTCTTTAACTCCGAACGTAACCAAAATTTCAACATATTAGTTTTGATGAAAGTTGAACATGCAGAAAATGTTTCAGCTGAATCCCATGATTCTAAGTACCCAAACCAAAAACGGTATTCAACAACTATTTTTCCAATGTTCTCGAAAACGGTTAAAGCTATCGCCTTGAAAATGGTTTCTTTCGTTTTCCTTGGCCAAGAAGCCTATAAAACGAGTACTTGCAAGCATATGAAGTAAGCGGAACGATTTTTTTTTCGCGCGACATTCGCTCCGAAAACCTTCGGACTTGACCTTTCAAATTAGACAAAAGATTTTTCTACCAAATTTCATCAAAATCGGACCATATGGGGCGCCGGAAATGAGCGAACAGACAAATATATATATATATATATATATAGACACCTTGTGAATATTATCAACTGCCTTTATGCTGTTGGTGTTTTTTTTCGTTTGTTTTAAATTGCATTTATTTGTAGAATTAGTACTATAGTAGAAGAACACAAGAAAAAATGAATATGATATTTTTAATGGCGTTTAACTCTCAAATAAGTTTCTCAAGAATTGGATTGTAGGGCTGACCGACCCATCCTATCCTAAAATAGGATCTTAGGATTAAGATCCTATTTTAATCTTTCCGAATGAGACTAGGGATAAAAACGAAACCCTGCTATGATGAAGCTATAGCGCGGTTTTTTCTCTATTTGACCTTCAAATGACCTTGAATCTGATGAGATGAAGATTAACAAACCCGCTCATCGTAATTAGCAACCCCCAAAACTGCATAAGGACCATACCACTTCAAGTTTTTCTTTTAGATGAAATGTTGACCTGTGCAATTAAGACAATATTTTTATTATTATTTCTTTATATTAATTTATTATTATTCGGTGGTTTATATCTTAATAGGAGAACCTTCTCAGCGCCTTATATGGGAATAAAATAGTCACTTTGGGGTTTATCTGTATCATTGGCACATTACACTGTTCTGCAAAAAAAAAACTTTTCTCCCCTCCTTTGAACAATTTTGCCTGTTTCTCATGTTTTCAGGTGTGCTGAGTCCGAATCTGAACTCAGAAAAATTCTATCACCCTCTGATTTTGAGAGAAATGAGGAGAAACTTGGAAAAAATGAAAAATTGTATTTGAAAATTATTGTCTTTATTATAACAGATTTTTTTTTTCTTTTTCAGCGGTAAAATATAATTAATTGAATCCTGCATGCTATCAGGTATAATACTAGATATGACACAACTCAAAAAATATACACACATCGTCAATGAGTATTTTTTTTTCTTTTGTACTCTTCCTCCTCTGTCTGCCGCTGCAGTGTCCAGCAGTAATCCGCCAGTATCTTCTCATTCCATTTGCCAGCATATCTTTTTTCCATTCTGGATATGTCTTGGTGGAATCGTTCTCCATGTTCGTCCGAAACTGCACCCAAATTTGGGGCGAAAAAGTCTAGGTGACTATGCAGGAAATGTATTTTTAAGGACATATTGCATCCCAATGTTTTATATGAAGTAAGCAGTTCTTGGACTATTTTTCGGTAGTCTCTAGATTTTTCGTTTCCCAAAAACTTAGCACATACCTCTCGAAAAGCAATCCAAGCCTTTTTCTCAGTAGTATTTAACTTTGCTTCAAAAGTGAGGTCCTTGAGTAGATGTCGAATTTGGGGTCCTACGAAAATTCCCTCCTTTATCTTAGCATCGCTGAGATGCGGAAATTTTTGTTTTAAGTACATGAAACCTTCTCCTTCCTTGTCCATCGCTTTTACGAAGTTTTTCATTAGCCCCAATTTTATGTGCAGTGGGGGTAAAATTATTTGGTTTTTGTCCACTAATGGAGGATAGGTAATGTTTTTTTCACCTACTTTTTCCTTACGCTCTGGCCATTTTTTTACGACATAATGGTCTCCTCTTTTTCTGCTGTCCCACTCGCACAAAAAACAACAAAATTTAGTGTAACCTCCTTGGAGTCCTGTAAGCATGGCTACCACTTTAAGATCTGCACAAATGCGCCATTTGTACTCATGGTACTTGATTTTTTGTAGAAGTATCTTCATGTTGTCATAGGTTTCTTTCATGTGGACCGAATGAGCTACTGGAATAGATGGATGTTTGTTTCCATTATGAAGGAGTACTCCTTTTAAACTAAACTTGGAGCTGTCAATGAATAGTCTCCATTCCTCTGGATTGGTTGGCAGATCAAGTTCCTGGAGCAAATGAAATACATCATTGCAAAATACAAGATTTTCTTCCATCGAGAAAAAGCATAGAACTCCTGATTCCCGTTTTCTGAAGAAAGATATATTCACGCCTCCTTCCAAGAGATTCCATTGTTGCAACCTTGAGCCAAGCAGCTGAGCTTTTGATTTTGGGAGATCTAAATCACGAACAAGATCATTCAATCGCCTCTGATTTATGAGCTGTGGCTGAGTTTCAGAGGGGCTGGACGAACTTGAAATTTCTTCTTGTTGACTGGTTCCAGGTTGAGGTGAAACGCTTTCAGAATCGCTGCACTCCTCAGAACTAAGACGGAACTTACTCGGATTTGGTGGGATGGGCATGGAGGCATCATGTGGAGCTGGTCTCATGGCAGGGGGGATGTTGGGATAAACAATTTTCTTTTTGCTCTTGAACGAGAAACCTTTGATTGTGGTCATGCAAAAATAGCAATCGGTCACGTGATTTGTAGGTTCTCGCCATATCATGGGAACTGCAAATGGCATTGACTTATGTGTCCCATTTAGCCAACCAGTCAGAGAACGTGAGCATGAACTACAGCATATTTTAGGAGCCCAGCATTTGTCCTGATCACTTACTTTACATCCTAAGTATAACTCGTATGCCTTCTTCACCAGCGGAGTCAGAGGTTTCTGAGTGGACTTGAATGTGACTTCACCACAAACATAGCGAAAGGTATCAGGCTTATTTATACACTGTCGTGACATTACAGAGAAAAAGTGAACTGTTCCCAGAACAATGATAGCACAACTGAATATCCAAATAAGTGCGTTTAGCGAAAGCCTCGAGAGTACTGATCAAATCCTAGAAGAAAATAGTGACAAGAGAGGGGCTGAGTGGGAGGGGGGGGGAGTTGGGGTATTGAGGGTGAAAGGGGGGCAGGTAAGGATTTGAATGAAAAGGCTACCACCATAAAAGAGAAAGGAAGGTCATTCCCCTAAAGATCCAGGTAGAGACCAAATCCCTGCCTCAAGATCAAAAACTGAAAAAACACTTTTAGCCATATTTCTTCAACCACTTGTAATGTTCCCATCAATTTTTTTTCGTTCAAATATACTTCATTGCGCTCAAAATCATCGGGCTTTTGAATTTTTTTCACTATGTTTTGATGCCAAAAAAAATTCGTCAAATTTACAAAAAACTCACATTTTTGGATAAAAAACTAGAATTTCTCAAGAAACTGTGCGTGATAGACAGAATCTGACTTCAAATTCGTGTTCAGCACATTTGAAAACAGTATGAAAGAATGTTTTGGTTTGAAGGAGAACAATCATTCATATAATGTGCCACACTATTATCTGAGGCTAGATTACTGAATTGGCGTTACACCCGCGTGCAAATCAGGATCTGAATGGAAATATCAGTTTGAAAGACTTGTGATTTTGTAAAAATAAAGTCACTTACAGCTGATTCTAACCTGTGTACACCCAGTGGCTTAATAAAAACAGTGAATAGCAAATCTGTACGGATGGGAAAATCTTTTACTGGCTCCATCTTCCGTTCTAACATTTTTAGTTAAAAATAATGGACGTTAAGATTTAAATAAATAAATATTTTTTTTATTAATATATACTATGCTGATTTAAAGTTGGATAGATATCGTCCCTACCATGTCAAACTATAGAATATGCAAATCGGAGCAAACTAGAGAACGAACATATTCTATCCATTGACCAAGTAATATATTGTAAAATGGTCTTATTCCATACATTATTTAAGGCATTAAAGGCTATTCTATAGGGATTAGAGATGCGAAAATTTGCGAAAAGCCGTAACGTCCACAATCCAAGAGGAAAAACGAGATTTTGTATATTCGATAGTTTGACATGGTAGGTACGATATGATATTCAATTATAATCAGAGCAACATGAGCGCATTTGTAGTCCTCATTTAACTTTCAGTCGTCTGAATTGAACTACAAGTCCGTACGAGGGATCTGCGTGGCCTGACTGTGGACGGGGGTTGCTCCGGAACACGTCCACACTCGTAATGGTGCGCAACAATGAATCAGTTATTCCCGAAACAGCGGGACTCGGAATATCAGGTAGACCCGCAATACACGCCTGATACATGCTACGCGGAAGAGACCCAACAATGGGGATTCAGCTCTGCAACAATATTCCCGGTGTGTACTAGCCTTACGCTTGGCGCACACTGCCTCGGTAGCTACCACCACTCCATCTAACTCCTTCGTACTGCAGATATTATGTCCGGGGAATCAGTCTCGTGTAAATACCCCTAAACTTTCTTTATTCCGAGTGCTTACAAAATTTCACAAGGCAGCGGTTTATTAGTCCACACTATATACGATAACGTTCCAATGCACAAAAATACGCTGATTAATTTTTACGATACTGATCAATGAAATCTGTCTGCAAACTTAACTTCTGCTGTCCACAGTCCAGCAAGTTGAGAACAAGCCATTTTACAGGAAGGATTACAGCGTGGAAGTACACAACTGAAGGGAATTTGCATGCATACACATATATGACATCAATTAAAGGAGTTATACCACATTTAAATGTTGAAGGACTTGCATTGTAATTGGAAGTTGGACAACATCAGTGCACAAAAACATCCATCTTACCATGCATCTTAATATCCTGCTTACCAAGACAGCTTAACAAGTTATCAATAGTACTTCTAGTATTACAGTAGGGGACACAAATACACACATATATTTGTATGTATATATATATATATATATATATATATATATATATATATATACATACATATTCAAAATTAAGGCTCCTTCGCCTAGGTATTATTAATTCGGCTTCCGTCTCCAATGTTCTTCCTTTTTGTGGGCAAGTCGTTTACATAAATTTAATATATTTTTTATTATTTATATTTGTTTAATAAACTGTTATAGTCACAAAATTTATAAATTATAAAAAAAATGGATTACTGCGAAATACAACGCCCCCCCCCCAAAGAAAACAACCTTTGGAGTCTGAAGCTGAATTAATAGCTTATATATATATATATATATATATATATATATATATATATATATATATATATATATATATATACTAACAAAAAATTAACATCAAACATATATATATGTATATATCATTAATAAATAGATGAAAATCATTAATAAATATAAATACCTCATGTATTAATGGAAACTCTCAGTCAAGGTGATTTTCCCGGGACGACTGGGAGACATTTTATATCACTTTATCATCTTATCGCTGTCTTAAAAAATCTCCAAAATACTCTACTCCCTGAAATATTGTAATAACATCAACGGATTTTCTTTTATAACTGAGTATTATTTGTTATTACAAATATTTACGTTTTCCGAAACAACTTGTTCGTGTGATATCGCGTTTTTCGTTCTCTTCTGCAATCAACCATTCCTAGCGCTTGACACGGCTGGCGAGCTCTTCCATTCTGGCGGCGATTTTGCAACCGAGGAAGGGTCAAGTCTCTGAGTGCAACACCAGCTCCCCAAGCGGATAAATAGGACAATAGATGTTGAGAGTATGGTTCTTATTATTATGATTGGTTTATTTGAGTTCAGCAACGGTGGTAATTAACTCTTTACAGAGACAGAATCAAAGTCAGTTAATTTTTGCCAGATATATTAGTGAATTAGGCTTAAAAAAACTACTAATAAAAATAATAAAACAATATTATAATATACAATAAAAACAAACAAATAAAATGTTCTCATTAAAAATACATACAGTTATGTTTTCGGATAAATTTTTGTATATTCAAAAATAGTCGGAGAGCTGGTAACTCAGGTTTCATGAGTATGTTATGCACTTTGAAGTTTTGCTGTAGTGCAGATCTCTGGTAGATAAGAAGGTAAATATGTGTTACTTAGGTTGGAACAAAGGGAACTACACATAGGGGAAAGGTGCCAAAAAAATAGTGTTTTATTCAGAAGCCAACTATCATTAATGTAATTTTACAATGAATAATAAATAAGGCAGAAACTTTTAAGGGGGTTAAAATGTAAATAAAAACAAACAAACCCAAAGTAGTTTTTTAAAAATATTAAATGAAGTGCTTTATTCACGCTGCGATTTAAACAGCGTATTCAAGAACAATTGAAAATAATTACAAAATCATCTGGGCAGTTGCACAGTAGGACCTCCATTATCCGGGACTCTATTATCCGTGATTCCAATCAGCCGGGGTCTCCATGGGGAAATCATCTGGGCAGCTGTACAGTAGGACCTCCATTATCCGGGACTCTATTATCCGTGATTCCAATCAGCCGGGGTCTCCATGGGGAAATCATCTGGGCAGTTGTACAGTAGGACCTCCATTATCCGGGACTCTATTATCCGTGATTCCAATCAGCCGGGGTCTCCATGGGGAAATCATCTGGGCAGTTGTACAGTAGGACCTCCATTATCCGGGACTCTATTATCCGTGATTCCAATCAGCCGGGGTCTCCATGGGGAAATCATCTGGGCAGTTGTACAGTAGGACCTCCATTATCCGGGACTCTATTATCCGTGATTCCAATCAGCCGGGGTCTCCATGGGGAAATCATCTGGGCAGCTGTACAGTAGGACCTCCATTATCCGGGACTCTATTATCCGTGATTCCAATCAGCCGGGGTCTCCATGGGGAAATCATCTGGGCAGTTGTACAGTAGGACCTCCATTATCCGGGACTCTATTATCCGTGATTCCAATCAGCCGGGGTCTCCATGGGGAAATCATCTGGGCAGTTGTACAGTAGGACCTCCATTATCCGGGACTCTATTATCCGGGATTCCAATCAGCCGGGGTCTCCATGGGGAAATCATCTGGGCAGTTGTACAGTAGGACCTCCATTATCCGGGACTCTATTATCCGGGATTCCAATCAGCCGGGGTCTCCATGGGGAAATCATCTGGGCAGTTGTACAGTAGGACCTCCATTATCCGGGACTCTATTATCCGTGATTCCAATCAGCCGGGGTCTCCATGGGGAAATCATCTGGGCAGCTGTACAGTAGGACCTCCATTATCCGGGACTCTATTATCCGTGATTCCAATCAGCCGGGGTCTCCAAGGGAAATCATCTGGGCAGTTGTACAGTAGGACCTCCATTATCCGGGACTCTATTATCCGTGATTCCAATCAGCCGGGGTCTCCATGGGGAAATCATCTGGGCAGTTGTACAGTAGGACCTCCATTATCCGGGACTCTATTATCCGTGATTCCAATCAGCCGGGGTCTCCATGGGGAAATCATCTGGGCAGTTGTACAGTAGGACTTCCATTATCCGGGACTCTATTATCCGGGATTCCAATCAGCCGGGGTCTCCATGGGGAAATCATCTGGGCAGTTGTACAGTAGGACCTCCATTATCCGGGACTCTATTATCCGTGATTCCAATCAGCCGGGGTCTCCAAGGGAAATCATCTGGGCAGTTGTACAGTAGGACCTCCATTATCCGGGACTCTATTATCCGTGATTCCAATCAGCCGGGGTCTCCATGGGGAAATCATCTGGGCAGTTGTACAGTAGGACCTCCATTATCCGGGACTCTATTATCCGGGATTCCAATTAACCGGGGTCTCCATGGGGAAATTTTTATTTTTATTCCTTTTTTAAATATTATGTACATACTACATGTATGTATATAAAAACATATTTATTGAATTATTTTATTTTTTATTAACTAAAGCATTTGATTTCATAATTCTGTATTAAATATTTGTATGTATGACATGACAATTATGCAGATAAATATGAATTTATGTGCATAAGTTAATTCACGGAAGAATGTGATGATTCCATATTTCTAGAAGCATCTCAATTTATTTCATATTCTTGGAACTGATATGTTTTCACGTATTTCTATGAATCCCCTACTGGGCTGTATGTTAGGCTACCAAGGAAATATTACCTCTTCACTTGGGTTGGGCTTTAGCTCTTCACTCGAGTACATACATACTGAAATTTGAAACACTTACAGAAACTGAGATAGCAGATCTGCAAGGAAAAAACGAGCCTTCGACCTCTGCGCAGAACGACCAAGGAAATGAGAGCGATGACAAGGATTCGCTTATCATCCAAGAAACGAAAATAAAGCAGAACCAGACATTAGAGGCTGCAGAAATTCTCCTGAATTATTTTGAGCTGGATATTGCCGATTTCAGCAGAATTATCTTGTTAGGGGAGATCAGAACAGATATAAGAAAAGAATTATGTAACAAAAAAACAACGAAAAATTACTGATGTTTTAGGAAAAAAAAAATGTAATTTGAACTTGAGTTTATTTTTGCACTTATACTACCGTATTAATTAATTAAACGTTTATATACACATTTCTCAATGCAAATAAAAAGGTTTACATGACATCTTGTACATAGTTTTTCATTATAACCTTATAATCCAGCACATTTAGGCAATAAAATATTGTGTCGATTATCCGGGGTTTTCGACTATCCATGGACCATCTGTCATTACAGTGGATAATGGAGATCCTTTTTTTTTTTTTTTTTTTTTTCTTTTTAAACAGCGCATCGACAAATCTGAGCCATTAGCGCCGACATACAGAGTGCAGCAGGTAATTTTCTCAACGAGCCCTGAGATGACTCAACTGATTAAGGTGGGGATCGAACCCACCATCTCCCGCTTATGAATCTAAGGCGCTAGCCATTACAACATGGGAGACCTCAGTTGTGGTTATTCTCTGCGCTCTCATTGGTTCTTGCTCATATGATCTTGTACAGCTGTTACAGGTAACCCCCCTTACTTCATTCATTGTAAAATTGCCTTAACTTCTGAATAAAACTCTATTTTTGGGCAATAATTTACTTTTTGCACCTTTCCCCTATGCGCCTACCTGGTGCTCCACGGTGTGTCTAACCATTACAAATTTACCTTTGTACCTGACTTATCTACCCAAGAGAACCACTCTAGCAACATTTCAAGGTGTATAAAACACTTGATGAAACCTAACGTGTTACCAGCTCTTGGAATAATATGTGAGGAATCTATGAATATGAAGGCGACTGGACGACAAGTCGACTGCAAATCGAAACATGAATGTCCTGCTTTACATATGAAATCTTCCCTTAAACTTTCCATTTTACCCTTGTCTTCTTTGGTGTTTCAATATCCCACACAACTAGCGATTTCCTAGTAATTCGTTCGCCCCAAACACTCTTCGACTTGTATCTCCTACTCCTGAATGTTAGCTACTAGCCTTCAAATGTTCTTTCAGCATATAATAAGTGCAGGATCCATTTCGTTTATCTTTATTAGTATATTGTTTTCAATCTATTTTGCGCGCTCTCCTTTCCACCCTCTTACGATCTCACTTCTCCTAGTTTAATGAATTCGTTTTTTCATCTGGCATAATATAGGTTATTAAACTAAAAGCATTGTTGCTTTCCTTAAATGATTTCTTTTTGTTTTTCTTGGACTGGGGGAATAAAAAAAACTGACAGATGAAATTGTGACCTCAAACACAGCGATGGAATTCACATGATGCTGTTGTTTTTTTACAATAAGGAGTCGAGGATAGTTCTCGTAGAGATATTTCTCCAGAATAGGAGCATCAAATGAAAGTGAACTCGTGAAAACAAATCAGATGCATCGCTGGCAAGAATGACTGGTATGTCTCAATTAATACAACTATTGGGAAATTAAATTTACCCTGGATAATGTAGCCCAGATAATTAAAAGCAGGGATCGAAACAGTTATTTTTTTTATTTAAAAAGTAAAACAGTTAACTGTTTAAGTCTTTATTTTATAATTTAAAAAAAAAACTGTAAAAAAAGTTTTAAGAGTAAAAGTTATTTAGTAACTCCTAAAGTAAAGTGCCTACAAATAAAATTAATGTAATTATTTTATTTTCTTAAATGTAAATAAAGGTTTTCAGTATTTTAATCAAGAATTTTAAGGTTTCGTTCGTTTACAATAAATGATTATAGATATAATCTAAATTCCACTTAGTTGCAGGGTATATTATTATAGAAATTGAATTAATTCTCCAAAATAAGTGATATGTTCTTTGTTTAAAAATTAATTTTTATTTATTTACTGAAATATACTTGTTGAAAACAAACAGAAAATAAACATTAGTAGCTTTAATTTATTGTTTTAAACGTTTTGCTATTTTAGCAAAATTATTATTATGAAGTATTTTAATAACAATTACTTTAAACTTTTATTTTTAAGTTGAAAAATAACAGTAAAAAAAAAAAGTTTTTTTAAAAACTTTTAAACCCAAAATGTTATATTCGAACTTTTACTTTTTTTAAATGGAAATAAAAGTAGAAGTTTAAAAAAATATTTTTTAAAAATAAAAGCTAACAATTATTTTCGACCCCTGATTAAAAGTATCGTTGCTTATCTACCCTGTAGCAAAGAGAATATTTTCATTTCTTGAAAAATTCTGATGCTAATAGAATTCTCAGCTTTTCGTCCTTTAGAAACTAGTATAAATGTAGCATTTTTCCAAGATAAGGCAGTATTCTTACCAGCCTGCTATATTTTCAGCACATACCTTATTTACTGCGCCGACATTGGCACCAGCGGTGACGAGGATCCGCACAGCCTCAGCATGCGCATGCCAAGATGCCATCATAAAGGGCTCATACCAAACTGTGGACAATGGTGAGGCAGTCTTTTTATTTAAATTTAAACAATTCTTATTTAAATTTAAACAATTCTTAAAAAGTAAATTCATTGTGGGTTATCGTAATTGCGAAGGAAGGTATCGACGAAATTCGGTCCAGGTTAATAAAAATACGTTGGTTTAGATGATAATATATTTTCCAATTTTTTCTGTTTTTTGTTGTTGGCTTGAGAGACAAGCCTTCATTTGGGCTGTAAACAAAGATGTAATTAGTACCAATATTATATATAGAAGGAATAAAAGTAGAACTAATTTATAATAAAAAAAGTTTACATAGATGAACATTAATGGTGGTAAATATATGTTATATTTGAAAATTTCATTAAATGAAGATTGTGGGGTAATTTCACTGGCGGAGAAATGAGGGAAGCATTCCTTGAGAGTTCTAGAGGTGCTCCAGGGTGCAGAGCATGTACCATAGGTAACAGTAGTAAGTGCAAAAACCTTAATGGCCTTATCAGGCGAATCACACCACAATATGCACTGTGGTTGATCATGTTGGTAGATGGAAATCTGCCGACATATTTGTTCGATATCGCATAAAAACAAACGGAAATTATGGGCGTATATAAGGGGGGCTGAGGGGGTGCAGCCCATTATAGGTCATAGTTGTGATCCAGCTGACTATAAATTGTAACTATGTCTCTTCGTCCCTTCCTGTGGGTCAGCTGACAGATCGTTCAATTTGGCAGCACACTGTTGAAACGAATTCTGGCATTGCGCGCAATTTGTTGCAACACAGAGTAAGACAAACACATTGTGATCATGAAAAAATAAACAAATTAATAAATAATAACTGGTTTATTTAAACCCAGTGACTAAACTTAAGTCAATAAAATAACGAACAGTTAAAACATAGATCAGAAGTTCTAATCTTATAAGCAACATTTGCTAATAATCTGGTTACCCTTACTACACTTAGTAAAACTATGCATAATGTGCCAAGTATAAAACACAGGAGAATTGGCTAGTTTCATATTGGGAATTAAAATTAAGGGATACGCCGCCATGCGGTCAGTTTTGGAACTAGCATTGGAGGTATACTTGCATTGTTTACACGAATAAAACGATTGTGTCTTCGTGTTTTTCTTACTATTTAATGATTTCCATACTGTTTTATGACAAATTTGTCTTTTTAAAGACAAAATAAACATTCCCCTTTCACAAAGTAAGTATTTTTAAACAATATATGTAAGAGATAGTGAAATAATTCACATTTATGTAACATTCACTCTAGTGTGAATATAAACAGCTTGCAACCCATTTTGCCCGAATTTGGTTTAATTTCTGAAATTTATTTCTAGAAATTCGGAAGGTATAGATCCGGATGAACAAAGGTATGTACTATCACTGAGGAACCTCTTTGGCTATCTAGAAGCCTTTACTAGTTCCAGGTGCATAGTTGAAGGTGGAAGCAATAGTGAATGCACATCACATTATTACCTGTGGTTTTTGTGGATTTTGGGGAAGACCAACCAATCAATCAAGTTGTTTGCACTTTGTTTCACAAGTTCAATTAGGAATGGCTATATTAAGTATAAAAGAGTGTTACTTCTTTATATTAGCCTCATATGACTCCAGTTTCATACATATTACAATGCCTTTTGATAAAGTATATTCATATAATTGAATTACAACCTTAATAAACAAATATGGAAATGAAATGGTGCATGTAATATGTGAAAATAAAGATTAAAAGAAATTTTGAAGTATTTTTTCAATTTTCAAATTGTTCATGATTTGTTGGTGATCAATAACATGCAATATTTATTAGAAAAGATATTTATTGTATTTAAATGGTACAAAACAATATTTACATCACTTTTTGCTTATCCATCAAAATATCCACTGTTAGTCCAATATTCTTACATATTTGAGTACACAAATGAAGTTGAGCTTTCAAAAACTCTGTTTCTTGATGGAAACACTAATATTAACATGAAATAAAACACCAAACAACCGCGAAAACACTTGTTATCAGCAAGCACTAAGTAACAAAATCATACAGGTATACCTCCATTTTGTTAACGACAGTGGTGCCGCCATCGATAATGTTAATTCCCAATAGTCATTTAAATATACACAAGAGAAGAAAATGAAAAGAGAAAAAATGAACCACAAGCAATATTTGTAACCTGTAAGGTGTAGCCTGAAATTACCTTCAGGTAACAGTTATTTGTCGATTATCGATATATTGACCTACAAAATGACGCTTATTAAATTATGGGATAAATCCCCACATGGATCCGCTTACGATTTTTATATTTCTGTAAAACAATACAAAAGGGAAATATTCAGGACTGAATATCCTCATACAAACATAATAATAATAATATACATCAACATAAAACATACATAGAATAAACTTTATGTTTATATGAAAAAGTAAATGCTATATACATGAAACACATTTAAATATGATGTAAATACATGAAACAAATTACAAATAAAAAATAATGCTATCAGGCATAGCATAGAACGTAAAAGAAATTATATACGAAATATTCACTAGAGCCTTCTTTAATATGAATCCAGAAATGGAACAAATAATGAAAAAGAAATCCGCCAATTATCAGAATTGGACTAAATGGAAAATTTACAAAGTACATAAAAAATAAACAATTGAGGTAAAAAGTATATATATACCCGTAAAACAAAGGAATTTCCCTTAAAAACGGGGAAAAAATTGGCAATAATAACCAAAAAAGGAAAATAAATAACATTATATCCTCTGGAAAAATAGCGTAAAGCTACCTCTGGTATATGGCTATAATATTATGCCAACCTATGGTAGTATAATATGTGGGGTAATTTCACTGGCCGAGAAAACGAAAATTGAAATATAGAGAACTCAGGCACGACACATGGCCCACATGGATGGAAATGAAACAAAGTAAATCTGGTATGAAACAAAGCAAAGAGAGAAGTGAATAAAGTAAATGTACTTACATGACTGTCCAGCCGGCATGATGCTTGGATGTGAGATTATCTATTCTTATGGAAACGAAGACAAGGTATGGTTGGGATTCGGCTAGGAGAAAAAAACGTCAGACCTTCAGGTATTGGACGCTTTGGCTGCACTTAGGTAACCATGGTTACCTAAGTGTCTTCGAGGTCTTCCTCCCTCCCTCCTAGTGCTGAAGAAGGCTGCCAAAGTGCAGCCGAAACGTCCAATACAGATTTCTTCCTGAAGGTCTGACTTTTTTTTATCCTAGCCGAATCCCAACCATACCTTGTCTTCGTATCACTACAACGGCTAACTATCTCCATCTCCTAGCCGAATCCCAACCATACCTTGTCTTCGTATCACTACAACGGCTAACTATCTCCATCTCCTAGCCGAATCCCAACCATACCTTGTCTTCGTATCACTACAACGGCTAACTATATCCATCTCCACTATATTCTTATGGAAGATATTTACCCTTATCCCGGACAGGATTGTAGAAACAGCTAGGAAATGGATGATATCTTGCGGTTGTTTCATGTTGCAAAGAGAGCAGAGGGCAGTATCATCAGAACTCCAAGGCTTCTTGTTCAGGTTTAGGGTTTCTGTTCTGCTTCGCATGATGGTCTTTATCATTGGAAGGCTGTTAGTGTTGTTGATATAAGACAGCTGCTTACATTCGAATTTCAGAGCTTTATAGGTGATGTGGGACTATGCAATAGTCAGCCTATCCAGTAGTTCTGTTTTTCAAGAGAATCAATGCTACTTGTACTACTATTATGCATTTCCTGACTGTTTCCTTTATCTTCTCTGGTGGGGTTGAGAAAAAAATCTGCGGTTGGTAGACACATCATGAATGTCTGTGTACCAACCTACCTTATTCTTTAACACTATTCCTGCAAGCTGCTTGGTGAGCCTCTCTTCAGGAGCATTCATCACTTTCAGAATGTACATTAGATGAAGCTGCAGCTTATAGATGTGCATGGGAGCTCTTTCTGTTTCCAGCTGCAAAGCGTAGTTCGGCGTATTCCTAGGGAGGCAGAATAATCTCTTTATAAATATTCGTTGAACCTGTTCCACCTTGTCAAAGCTTTTCCCTCCCCACACCTGAGCGCCATAACACAGTCACAGTGTCAAACACTTGAAATTTAGCCGAAATAGGCACTTCTTTCTTCATTATAAAACTACGCCATGTAGTATGAATCCCGCGCATAGGAACAGGTACTTTCTTTTCAAAGTGTTTGCGTAATAAGAAGTTCGGTGTTATGACTGTGCCTAAGTTCTTCTATTCATTGACTATTTCTATTGGCTCACCATTGTAGTGCCATACGTCTTTAGCGATTTTTCCACCATTTCTGAAAATCATAACTTTATGATAGTATTAAGCTAGTTTCTCTATCATCTTTTGGAGTGTGGATATACAATCACTAAGGAACACAATGTCATCAGCAAAAACTAAACTTTCTACCATGGTATTTTCTATTTTTATTCCTCCTCCGACATACTCAGGCAAGTCCAATATGTACAAAATCAACAGTAAGGCACTGAATACATCTCCCTGTTTAACTCCATTTTTTATTTCAAAATATTCAGAAATTTTATTATTTTCCCACACACTATACAACTGCTGAATAATGTTGATGATTTTGGTTGATAATCTAATCTTTGAAAGTGACAAAATGAATAAAAGTGAATAGTCAATTCTCCGATATAAATAGAACAGCCTAATCAGCTCTCCATCATAAAAACTGCTCTGAAATATGAAGAATGTGAAATATAAATCAAGCTTTATAAAATAAACTTTATATAGGTCCTGAAATATAACTTGAGAAAATACAAAGACAAGGTATGGTTGGAATTCGGCTAGAAGAACCATACCTTGTCTTTGTATTACTGCAACGGCTAACCATCTCCATCTCCACCATTGAGAAAATACAATTCATCAATATTCATTATAGGCCATATAGGTCATATTCATTATAGGTTTCACCGGAGTATTCTTACCATGTCCCGTTTCACAATGCCTCTAATTTTGCTGGAGAGCATACTGAAGATTTTAGTATTCCCCTTTAGACGCACCCAATGAATTGGAGTCCTCCCAAACTGAAACAGAGCAAAGAATTTATCCTTCAGTGAATGTCATCTTCAAAATATTTATTTATTTATATACTTATTTATTTTTTCGGAACTATGGCGACTCAACAGCAAAGTGGGTTTTACATAAGTATGAAAATACACCAAAAATTCACATTAGAAAAAAAATAAAATAATAATAATAATGTTAATAATAGAAGAAGAGGACATAGTCCCTTCCTTGTAGAGGTTGGCTTTAGTTCTCAATCAGTTGTATTTATATTTGTATACTTATATATGGTTTATTACATGCGAAATTATATGAGGTCGTAAATGTTTAAATGTCTGAAGTATTCAAATATTTGTCGGATGTAGTGACTGTCATCTGTAAGTAGTTCGTGCATGTTTTGTGGGATGTTATCATTTTGTCTTTGTCTACAGTCTGTGAGGATGGGTTTAACAGTAAGTTGTGTATTACAGTACTGACAAGTTGGTCTGTCCTGTCTAGTCATAAGGTAAGAGTGAGTGAGTCGGGAATGGCCTATCCTTAGGGTACGTTCATGGTGAGGATTCATTCTGCGATGCTACGATAGCTACTCCGATGAGCGCTGCCCCGATGTAAAACAAACACATGTATTAAGGTGGGAGTGTTCATAGTGAGGATCCTTACTTCCGATGGTATTCTCGCACCCGCGCAGTGACCGCGGGGAAGAACAAATATTTTGTTTTCTCCTCGCAGTGAGGAGGGAAGCCGCGATGTGGGCCTGACTGTGATTGGTTCCTTCAAAAGGACTCTAGTGCGCAGGTCACCTACCCTCTCTCATTACTTCATCTTGTGTGATTATTCTTTTTTGGTTATTTCGTTGTCGAGATGAAAGAAAATTGGGTCTTTTTGGGAAGACCACATCCAGTTACTTTTGAAGTATTTATTTAGTTAAGTGATTTATAAGTTACTCGTACTCGCTGATAAGCTTACTGATTAGCTTACAGGTTCTTTGCTGGTTATCTTTTACTACTTGACTCGTTATCTACGGTTATAATTCATATTAGATAATGGCAAATAATATTTATTAATAAAAAGGTTAATATGATCAAAATCAATTCTCTCAACTATGAAAAAAGTTATTAAGCATTAAAGTTGACTGTTTTGCAGGTCATGAAGGATAACAAACAAAGATATTTGTAAACAAACATATTTTATTCATTGGATCTTTTACATTTATTAAGCAATACATGATTGATGATGATGCGTTTCCGCTCGCTACGCTACGCTCCACTCGCTCAAGAAGATATAAGAAAACTCTAGCCAATCCAACTCGCATTTAATAGAATTATATTAATTTAAGCGACTCTAGTCTATCCAACTCGCTAAAAGTAATAGGATTCCATTAATTTTTCCGAGTAAGAAACCAATCCCTTTTTCTTTGCCAGGAACATCGCGAACTAATTGTAAAGGCTCATTTTTTCTCACTAACATAAGCAGAGCTTTTTCATAAACAAAAGCTAATTCACTGTTGAAGGTTACTTTACTCCCAGCAAGAACCAATGCAATGGTGAGTCAGCATGAACACCCTCCATCGATGCAGAATACATCGGGGCAGCGCTCATCGGAGTAGCTATCGTAGCATCGCAGAATCAATCCTCACCATGAACGTACCCTTAGTCTGCACAGAACGACTTCTTCTCGTCTGTTACATCTGCTGCTGGAAGGCCATTCCCGGACAGTTTCTTTAATCTCCCTTAGTTTGTTGTCCCGTGTTTCGTACCATGTTTCTTCAAAATAGAACATGTTATGTCACAATATTGTGCATATTTTCGTTACATGTAGTCAAAATTGACCCTAGATTAAGAAAGGAAAATGTAGTTACAATTACTTCTTCTGATTTATAACAGGTCAGGAAAATCAAGAAAAACTATTATTCACAGTTGGGCCTATTACATGTCTGATTTCGTATGAACAAATAATGCAATAACTCATCGAAATTTTACGATAATTTAAATTGGTTTAAACTTTATATTTAATTCAGTTAAATAAAATAAGAGTACGAGGTTTTCCTGATCATTTCATGGTTCGGCCTAGCCTGATGTAGGAAAAGGCAAGGAAATCTTAGGGTGGGTTTACACTTGCTAGATATTGCAGGAAATTTATATCAGACAGAAATTGCGACTAGTGTAAACCATGAGCAATTTATGTCTGAGATATATATTTCTATCACGAACTATAAGTGTCGACACTTCTATACCACCAGGTGTAAACACAGATTTTTACGAGAAGAATTTAATTTCAGAGATAAATATCTTGGCTACTAGCTGTATTGTCGACACTTCTATACCAACAGATGTAAACACTGATTATTTCTAATTTATCGCAAATTAGAACAAATCCAGAACTGTCCTATACATATCCATGACATAAATGTCTAGCTATTTCTGTCAGTATGTAAACCTTCAAGAGAATATCTATCCGACACCTGAGATATATTTCCTGCGACAGTGTCAGATGTAAACGCACCCTTACTGTACAGCCATTCTACGACTAGGACTACACCTACATAAGACCGATTTAGTTTGACCGACGTGAGTGACTACATTGGTCCCGACCCGATCCGATCCATTGTAGTCACAGCTCGTCAGTAATGACATTGTAGTGAAGTGAAAAGAAGGGATTAATCGAAGAAATGCCACATAATAAGCATAGAAACCTTCGATTAGGTTGAATGTTGGAGGTATGAAGGAGGAGTTGATTGGGCAACCAATCTTCTGGAAGTATATTAATCCCGAAAAAATAAATCTTCGTGTAACAGTTAATTTTTAACTGTTACACTACGATGAGAGAAGCATTAGTATACATATTTTAAAATTATTTATTAGAAAGCTAGCTAGAAGGTTATAAGTAGTAACGGATCTTATTGTAATTACATATTTTTTCCTCATGATGATTAGATAGTTAGCCGTCGAGGTGAAAAGTAAAGATGGAATGGTTGGGATTCGGCTAAAAAAACCTCAATATGATTTTTGTTAAAATAATCTATATTTTGGACGTTTCGGCTACTCATTGGCTGCCTTCGTCAGCTAAAATGACAACAAAAAAAAACAGAAATTAATACAGAAACAAAAAAAAAATGTTTATAATTGTGATAAGTAACAGAACTATAAATAAAATTAACTTATTATAAAAGAACAATTTCGTCTTAAATTCTTAGAATGAGTAGAATGAAAATCAATAGAAACATAACAGAAAAAAAGGGGGCTATTTTACTGAAGTTTATACAAGTAAATAGGTACAATAATTGATTTTAATAGTAATTAGAAACATTAATTGATTTTACAAAGAAATAAGAAACTACATACCAATGAAAACTATAGTAGCTAATAGTAACATTAATTAGTTTTACAAAGAAAAAGATACTACATAACAATGGAAATGCCGGGAGGCAGAGGAAGACCAAGGTTGACAGTTAAGTAACCATTGTGAAAGTGTCTAAGAAAAAAGGAATCTTCTGGGGTATATGAAACTGAAAACAAAGCACGTGGTGGGAGAAGGTGGTCGGTAAGGGATCAAAGGCCTGTTTATGACATTTTATGACAGGAAAGGAGAAAAAGGTGTTAATGGAAGGATACACAAGGGGCATGGGAAAATACTAGGTGGGAGGTCGGGAGAGTTTTTGAAAAATATTCGCGTAAATAGGAGAAATGTCATGTTTGTCAGTTTTGTAGTTTATATTGTTTTTGTTTAAGTTTTTGTGTACACATTCAGAGATCTGTAGTCTTTTTTTGTTTCGTTGTGTAGAAAGAATTTTCGTGTCGTCGAAGTTAAAAGTGTGTTTTTCCGTAATGGCGTGTTTAGCAAGTGCAGATTTATCTATTTCTTTGTTATTGGTGGTTCGTTTACATCTTACACAACTGTTAGGAATATATTTAATTGTATTTAGATCATATGTTGTAAAATGTAATTAGATCATATGTTCGATCATATGTTTTGGAGGTTATATTGTTAAAAAGGAGAAAAATAAATGAATGCTAGCTTGCTTCTTGACTGAAAATGCTTATTTAACTTCAATTTAATTTAGCTCGAAAGTATTTAACTTAAAATGGTGTCAGGTGTCTAGAAAATGTCTAGAAATATCCCATAGCCAGAACCCCTTGATTTTTCAAGCAAAGAAGATGCTGCTGAAAACTGGGAAATCTTTAAAGCTCAGTGGAGAAATTACATCATTTTATCTGAATCCTTTGGCACAAAATCTTGTGAAGAGGTAAAGCTAGCTTTATTTAGTTCCTTAATTGGTAAAAGAGGCCTGCAATTAATAAGAAAGATATGCAATCATGAGGCCACGTTAGATGACATAATTGCTCGTCTTGATAGATACTTCACTGATAGGAAGAATGTCACATATGAACGCTTTATATTCTATAGTGCTGTTCAAATGCCTGATGAAACCTGCAAGGATTTCATTAACCGCCTTCACGAACAGGCCAGTAGGTGCGAGTTTGAAACATTAGCTAATTTATCAAAGCTTGAAATTGAAGAAAACCTCATTTGCGATCGTTTTGTTGCGGGACTATCTGATTTAAGATTGCGCAAAGGTCTATTAGCTAGAAAATCATTAACACTAGACCAGGCAAGGAAACTTTGTATTGCTGAGGAACAATCGGCTTGTTTAGCTTAAAAAATGCGTGATGAATCAAGCCCATCTGATTCTGGTGTTTGCAGTTAGCAATAAAAGGTGGCCCAAATGTAAATTTTGCGGGGGCCAGCACATACGTGGCGCTGGTAACTGTCGGGCTTTTGGGAAGACTTGTATGAAATGCAAAAAAAAAGAACCATTTTAGCAAAGTATGTATGCAGAAGAGAGCATCGGTCAAGCAATCTGATTCAATCGGAAAAGACATGGATTGGCATCGGAGAGTCCGTCTGATGAAGACAATGACGTTTTTAAAATTGAAAATGCGGCCTACAAAAAAAAGACTTTATGTGAATCTAACAGTGCCCATGCAAACCGGCTCTAAAATGCTAAAATGCCAGGTAGACAGTGGTGTCTCCTGCAATGTTATTGGGATAAATCATTTAAAACATCTCTTAGGCACATCTAATTTAAGGTTAGAACCAAGCTCTACTATTTTGACTTTTTATGGGGGAGATTCTCGAATATCTAGGGGTAGAATTAGCCTGCATACAACTTGGAAGACCAGAAGATTTCGACTGAAGTTTGAGGTTATTGACACTAAACATAACCCACTTTTAGGAGCCCCAGATGCTTTAAGGCTAGGCCTCATCACACTGGACAAAGATGTGTTTCTGGTGAAAACGCGCAAGATCCGAAATCTATACTCTCTTCATTTCCCGAAGAAAAACTCGGTAGTCTAGCCAATAGTAGTGCCACCAAGAAGATATCCTGTCGCCTTGAAAGAAGAGATATGCTCGGAAATCCAGCGCCTTGAAAAGCTTGGGGTTATTGAAAGGATGATTGAGCCGTCCGAATGGGTCAGTGCCATGGTAGTAGTGAAGACCCCCAATAAGCTGAGGATATGCATAGATCCCTATCACCTTAATAAAGCGATCCAGCGTCCTCATTATCAAGCGCCGAGGATCGAGGAGATAGCACCAACGCTCGCCAAGGCAAGGATTTTCAGTGTGCTGGATCAGAAAGATGTCTTCTGGCATGTTCAACTCACCGAAGAATCAAGCAAGAAGACCACATTTTGGAGCCCTCTCGGAAGGTATCGCTGGAAACGATTGCCTTTTGGGATAAAGTCTGCGCCAGAAGAATTTCAAAGAAGAATGCATGAAGCTCTGGAAGGCCTTGATGGTATATGTAGCATAGCAGCTCGATATCCTGCTTTTTGGATCAGGAGATACAGACGAACAAGCTTTACAGGACCACAACAGGAATTTAGTTGGATTATTGAATCGAGCGAGAGATTTCAACTTAAAATTTAATTACCAAAAGTGCAAAATTGGTCTGGAACAGGTGAAATATATGGGGCATATAATATCAAAGGATGGATTGAAGCCGGATCCATCAAAAGTAGCTGCAGTACAAGAAATGAAATCACCGGAAAACAAAGAAGAGCTTCAACGCTTTCTTGGATTTGTCACCTATCTGGGAAAATTTGTTCCTCGCTTATCAGATGAAGCTGCTTCACTCAGGACCCTCCTCAAAGAAGAAGCATCCTGGATTTGGGAGCCAGTTCATGAAAGAGCATTTAGGCGACTTGTTAGCCTGGTTACCTCCCCCCAGTCTTAAAATATTTTGATCTCATGAAACCAGTTACACTCCAATGTGATGCAAGTCAGTATGGTTTTGGTGCAACACTAATGCAAGATGGAACTCCTGTAGTATATATTTCTAGAGTTCTCACTCCTACCGAATCGTCATATGCTCAAATCGAGAAAGAGTGTTTGGCAGTAGTTTTTGCATTTGAGCGTTTGGAGCAATATCTCTTTGGTAAAGCAGATGTAACAGTCGAAACTGACCATAAGCCACTTGAAGCTATTTTTAAGAAACCACTCACCATGGCGCCAAGAAGATTGCAGCGCAGGCTCCTCAGGCTACAAAAATTTTCCTTTCAAGTTCACTTTAAGTCAGGAAAATCAATTGTCGTTGCTGACTTTTTATCGCGAGCACCAACACCATCTGATATTAATCGCAATAAGAATGATGTCTTAATTTTTAAGACATTTGGAAATAATCTATTTCATGGATTTGAAACATGCAAGTCTTTCGAGTATTTGGACGTCACAGATCAACGCCTTCATGATTTACGTAGAGCAACAAAAAATGATGAGGAACTGAAGAGATTAGCTGAAACAATTCAGCATGGTTGGCCAGAAAAAAATACACAGCTCCTAGATTCCGTTCGACCTTTCTGGAGTTTTCGGGACGAATTAACTGTAGAAGACGGAGTGATATTAAAAGGCGACAGAGTTGTTGTACCAGACTCGATGAAGAAGGATGTTTTACAGAAAGTTCATTCCTCGCATCAAGGAGTTGAGGCCTGCTTAAGAAGGGCAAAGGATGGATTTTTTTTGGCTAACTATGAAAGCTGATATCAAGAATTTAGTCATGAACTGTAGGGCATGCAAGAAATTTGCCACTGCTTTAAAGAAAGAACCGCTGATACTGCAGGAAACACCACAGCGACCATGGCAGAGGGTCGGCTTTGATTTCTTGCAGGAGGGGCCAAATCACTATATGATTTTGGCTGATTATTACTCATCTTTTTTTCGAGGTGAAAAAGACTCGATCATGCACGGCTGAATCCCTAATTGATTTTTCTAAAGAACAATTCGCACGACACGGCATTCCAGATGTCATTGTATCAGATCATGGAACACAGCTGTCTTCCAAGAAATTTCAAGACTTTGCAAAAGAATGGGAATTTCAGACTATCTTATCGTCGCCGTATAACCATCAAGCCAATGGAAAAGCAGAGTCAGCGGTAAAAATTTTCAAAAATATGAGAAGGAAAGTAATAGAAGATGGAGGCGACTTCTATGTAGCCTTGCTGGAGTGGAGAAATACTCCCCTTCAAGATATTGGTTACAGCCCCGCCCAGCTTCTCATGTCGAGGAGAACTAAGAGTCTTTTGCTTATCAAAGAAGACTTGTTGAAGCCGAAGGTTCCGCAGTATGTTAGTGAGAAGTGGGACCTAAGAAAGAAGAAATACAAGACTGCCTACGATCATGGATCCCAAGTTCTACCAGAGCTAGTTGAAGGACAGAAGGTCTGGGTGAAGCTGCATCCACAGAACCAAGGCGATTCTTGGATTGAAGGAAAGGTAGTGAAGAAGGAAGGAATAAGAAGGTATCAAGTAGAAGTGAATGGAAGGCTCTATCTAAGGAATAGATGATTTATTAGGGCCAAAACTTTATCTTTGGACGTTATCAATAAAGAGGGAGATGTTAGGAATATATTTAATTGTATTTTGATCATATGTTCGATCATATGTTTTGGAGGTTATATTGTTAAAAAGGAGAAAAATAAATGAATGCTAGCTTGCTTGTTGACTGAAAATGCTTATTTAACTTTAATTTAATTTAGCTCGAAAGCATTTAACTTAAGAACAACATAAACATTTTTTGTTATGTTTCCATTGATTTTCATTCTACTCATTCTAAGAACTCATTCTTAGAATTTAAGACCAATTTGTTCTTTTATAATAAGTTAATAGTATTTATAGTTCTGTTACTTATCTCAATTATAAACCTTTTTTTCTGTAATAATTTCTGTTTTTCTTGTCCTTTTAGCTGACGAAGGCTACCAATGGGTAGCCGAAACGTCCTAAATATAGATTTTTTTTCAACAAAAATCGTATTGAGGATTCTTTAGCCGAATCCCAACCATTGCATCTTTACTTATCACCTCGACGGCTAACTATCTAATCTTCATGATGACTTATTGTGCCTGTTGCAAAAACCTAATTATTTTAACCTAATAATCCGGTCCCTAATAATAATATATGAATGACTTTTTTTAAAAAAAAGAAGGGCGGTAACCTATAGATTAAATTCGTAGTTACTCATAAGGCACGTTAAAATTTAAATAATAAAAAATCACAACCTTTTTATTTATTCAATTAATACAATGCTTTTCCTTTTATTACTTCACCTCCAAACGCAACCAAAATTTAAATCGTTTAGATCAGATGAATGTCATATATCTGGTACAACTTTTAACTGGGTCAATCGTTTTAGCACTTTCCTCCGAAGGAAAGTAGCTATTGAGGTTGGACTCATGACGGAATTTTTGAAAAATTTCTTCAAATCCTTATCGATCAAATCGACACCGAAAATGACCCCCGTTAAAATTATATATATATATATATATATATATATATATATATATATATATATATATATATATATATATATATGTGTGTGTGTGTGTGTATGTATGTATGTGTGTCTGTTAACACGATAGCAGCCAGAGTTTTTGTTTTTTCGTCACGAAACTTGGTATATAGCATTCAATTAGCAAACGATTGAACGAGTTCGTTAACCACCAAAGTCGGTCCACCGGAAGGGGGGGGGGGGTTTACCCCGAACCCAAAACACTAATTTGACCATGTCAGCCGTAATATTTGTTATATTTCAACGAAACTTGGTATTCGTAGTGGGAATATAAAGAGAAAAGTGAGATATAAAAATGAACTAAATCGGTTCATTCGAAGGGGGGGGGGGGGTTTACTCCGGACCCTCAATACCAATTCGCCACTACCAGCCGTGATTTTTGGTATATTTCGACGAAACCCGGTATTCGTAGTGGTAATCCACAGGTTAATATGTGTTGTAAAAATAAACTAAATCGGTTCATTAGGAGGGGGGGGGGGTTTACTCCGGACCCACAATACCAATTCGCCACTACCAGCCGTGATTTTTGGTATATTTCGACGAAACTCGGTATTCGTAGTGGTAATCTACAGGTAAATATGTGTTGTAAAAATAAACTAAATCGGTTCATTAGAAGGGGGGGTTTACTCCGGACCCACAATACCAATTCGCCACTACCAGCCGTGATTTTTGGTATATTTCGACGAAACTCGGTATTCGTAGTGGTAATCTACAGGTAAATATGTGTTGTAAAAATAAACTAAATCGGTTCATTAGAAGGGGGGGGGTTTACTCCGGACCCAAATTCCTAATATACTCATACCGGTCGTAATTTCTGCTGTATTGTAACGAAACGCGGTATACGTCGTGGTAATCTACAGGTAAATATGTGTTGTAAAAATAAACTAAATCGGTTTATTAAAAGGGGGGGTTTACTCCGGACCCAAATTCCTAATATACTCATACCGGTCGTAATTTCTGCTGTATTGTAACGAAACGCGGTATACGTCGTGGGTAACTCATGAGAAAGAAGTGTTGTAAAAATGAGCTGAATCGGTCAATCGGAAAGCGGGGGTTTAATTTGTAATATATTTCAATAGAAAAGCCCGCCAGACGTAGGTTCACAAAGCCGCCGCAAGGAGCGCTTTCTACCACTAGAGTGACTGTATCCTGTTCCTGCGCTAGATCAAAATACGATAATATGAGGTTTTTTTGTATTTATTACGTAGTGTAATAGGTACCATGTGTAAACATAACTCTGGAAGCAAATTAATAATTGATCAGTTACTCATTACAAATTTAAAAGAGAACTATTCATGTTTTTATTTTATTTATGTAGGATATTTTAAGCAAAATGGTCTGGAAAGCAGTCTACACTACCCAAATTCTGAGGAAAGTGCTTAGTTATGCAGCTCCTGCGTGACGGACTTTTTTAATACCCAAAGTGAAAATTAGTTTGGAGAAGTAGTTCTATCAATGTTTCTCGAAAACGGTTCCAGATACCGCTTTAAAAACGGTTTCATTCGTTTTCCTACATTAAGGAACCTGGAGAACGAGTACCTGTATGCACATCAACATGCTTACGTAAGCGTTATAATTTGTTTCGCTCAAAAAACCATGTTCGGGTGGATGGATTCTGCTGGTTAAGGGTACTGACCTTTTAAATGATACGGAACATTTTAGAACCAAATTTCATTAAAATCGGACCATTTTAGAACCAAATTTCATTAAAATCGGACCATTTTAGAACCAAATTTCATTAAAATCGGACCATTTTTGAACCGGTGTGAAAATTCCTAAAAATTCAAAACCCCTAAAAATACTGAATTTGAATATAAAAAATCCTTTCTTATCGAGTGTTTACATTCTAAAGGGAGTGTCCATGCAAAATATCAAATTTTTGTGTCAAGTGGTTTGGGCTGGGCGATGATAGGTCAGTGAGTGAGTGGTATATGATAATACCGCTCACTCACTTAGTCAATATACAGGGTGGTCCCGAAGGAAGTCGCCATACTTGAGGGCGTAGTTGAATGCCACCAAGGAAAATTTTTCACTTGCATTTTTCCCCTAGAAATAGGCATTTTCGTGTTATCTTGTCTAAGCGCTATTTTTGCGGTATTTTTCGTTCAAGCCATAGGGAAACTTTAATTCTGATGATTCAAAATCTGCTTTAAATTTCATAATTTCCCGTCTACCTTGTGCAAAAATTTCTCAAACCAAATTTACGGCAGCCACATAAACAAATAACTTATCACGAAATAAAGGTTTTTCATTTTTAATGTTCCACGGATCGCACGATCGTCTTTGGTAGAAATTGGCAAACGGGTGTTTATCCGAAGCACGATGATTAGGAAATCGACGCTGATATTCCCGAACCTCCACATGACTGTTACCTTGGGTGACTCCATACACGAAAAGCATGTCGGCATATTCAATATTACTGTACTGAAACGGCATTGTATTCGTTTGGTGGACGGCATAATACTGCTGAATAAAGATAAATAAATCAAGTTGCTGATTTTAATCCCACAAGAGATAACTAAGATAAACCGATAAAAACTTCTCCGGCGACTTTACGTTTATTGACCAAACACCAAACGCGCGTGACACTTACTACCAAATCAGTCATGTAAGTGTCCAAGACGTGGTTGTACCTTTTGAAAGGTAGTGAAATAACGCAACTTTTTTGAGAGTCCCATCTACCTAACCAAAAAAATGTTCGTGCGGTGCGTGGAACATTAAAAATGAAAAACCTTTATTTCGTGATAAGTTATTTGCTTATGTGGCTGCTGTAAATTTGGTTTGAGAAATTTTTGCACAAGGTAGACGGGATCTTATAGGAAATTTAATGCAGATTTTGAAAATGTCATAAGAATTCAATTTTCCCTGTGGCGTAAACGGCAAATGGCGCAAAAATGGCCAAAACCTAGCGTTTAAAAAACACGGAAACGTCTATATCTAGGGAAATAATGTAACTACAAAATTTTTCCTTGGTTGCATTCAACTACACTTTATTCGGCGTACACACCCCTCAAGTATGAGGATTTCCTTCGGGACCACCCTAATTATATATTTAATATATAGCACAGAGCATTACCTTTTGTAGTAAACTTACTTGACACCTCCCATATATAGTAAACATGGGGTCTTCGGGGAGCTTCTGCGTAGGAGCACCGTAATTCTTCATAACTGTTTCTTTGAAATGGTGTGCATGTGCCAAGGAAACTGAAAACAGAAATCAATGGGTAAATGAATTCACAATAAGCTAAATTAAATATATATAAATATGGCGAGTTGATAGTAATGTTGTTCCACAATAAACTGCCCATCATCGGGAATTGATGCAAGACGAAAAAAGAAAGAAAAAAAAAAGGTCCTTTGGCATATATCTCGTATTTTTATCGTCCGACTCACAGGAACTACATCATCTTAGCTCGGTTTCGTTCATATCTCTAGTGCTATTAGTACAGTAGAACTTGGATAATTCGTACCCCTAGGGACCGACAAAAAAGTTCGAATTATCCAAAATTCGAATTACAAAGGTTTTTGAAAATAAATGGCTAATAAATCGAACTTCATATTTTCACCTTTTTTAATTAAAAAAAAAATACATTTTATTTAAAGAATAACAAAAATTTCATGAATTGATGATTACGTACATAAGTAATAACTAATTGATCAAAAAAATAAAAATAAAAGTCTATTGTTTTAAAAAAAGTCATTTTCATAGGCAAGAAGGTTTTCTTTATTTTTCAGGTAAGTTGGTAAAGTGTTAGGAGGAATTTCAAATTCCTTGGCAATTTCAGATTTTTTCTTTATTCCTTTTTAAATTTTCTCTAATCGGCAGCTATTTTATAGATAAAACGATCGCAGGAATTCTAGCGTAAAACGATAGGATGTAACTACAACCTAGAAGGGGGGGAAGCGCGACCCACCACTTCACAGAACTACTCAAATCCAAGAACTAGACTATGAGTCCGCCGCGCTTCTTGTCCCGGAACCCCTACATCCGTATCTTAACCTCTGTGAACTTGGCACCCCACTTTCGAAAGAAAATATGACAATAGACTCAAAAAATTGCAAATTGTTTGTAGTTATTTGTAGTGAAAAAAATTTCGTTTGTAGTTGCCCCGTTTTTGAGAACCGGGGGGTCAAAAAATACCCCGCACCCGACTTCAACCGATTGGAACCAAACCAGTTTTATTCGACGTAAAATCGTTTGTAGTTGTTTGTAGTGAAAGAATTTTCGTTTGTAGTTGCCTAGAAAAAAAGTTACAGCCGCTTTATGAATTTTCAAAATGGCGACTTTTTTAGTTTTAGGGGTGCGTGTTTTCTTATGGTCTCAATTCGTTCTAAATCGTTTGTAGTTGATAGTTTTGAAAGAATTTTCGTTTGTAGTTGCCTAGAAAAAAAGTTACAGCCGCTTTATGAATTTTCAAAATGGCGACTTTTTTAGTTTTAGGGGTGCGTGCTTTCTTATGGTCTCAATACATTCTAAATCGTTTGTAGTTGATAGTTTTGAAAGAATTTTCGTTTGTAGTCGCCTAGAAAAAAAGTTACAGCCGCTTTATGAATTTTCAAAATGGCGACTTTTTTAGTTTTAGGGGTGCGTGTTTTCTTATGGTCTCAATTCGTTCTAAATCGTTTGTAATTGATAGTTTTGAAAGAATTTTCGTTTGTAGTTGCCCAGAAAAAAAGTTACGGCCGCTTTATGAATTTTCAAAATGGCGACTTTTTTAGTTTTAGGGGTGCGTGTTTTCTTACGGTCTCAATTCGTTCTAAATCGTTTGTAGTTGATAGTTTTGAAAGAATTTTCGTTTGTAGTTGCCTAGAAAAAAAGTTACGGCCGCTTTATGAATTTTCAAAATGGCGACTTTTTTAGTTTTAGGGGTGCGTGTTTTCTTACGGTCTCAATACACTCTAAATCGTTTGTAGTTGATAGTTTTGAAAGAATTTTCGTTTGTAGTTGCCTAGAAAAAAAGTCACAGCCGCTTTATGAATTTTCAAAATGGCGACTTTTTTAGTTTTAGGGGTGCGTGTTTTCTTACGGTCTCAATTCGTTCTAAATCGTTTGTAGTTGATAGTTTTGAAAGAATTTTCGTTTGTAGTTGCCTAGAAAAAAAGTCACAGCCGCTTTATGAATTTTCAAAATGGCGACTTTTTTAGTTTTAGGGGTGCGTGTTTTCTTATGGTCTCAATACATTCTAAATCGTTTGTAGTTGATAGTTTTGAAAGAATTTGCGTTTGTAGTTGCCTAGAAAAAAAGTCACAGCCGCTTTATGAATTTTTAAAATCGCAATTTTTTTATTTTCAGGGGTGCGAGATTTTTTCACCTTTATCATAGGCATTCAAAATATTTTGTAGGTTTTAGTAGTAGCCATTGGGTTACTGACTTAATGGTAGTACCTGTTTCTCAATTCGGGTAAGTTCGGATGCATGATGGAGTGGGGGGTGAGCATAGTGCGGATGACATTAGACATAAGGGCGGAGTGGGGATGAGATTTCCTCTAATGCTTCAAGGATTTCCTGATTTGAGTGGAGAGGGGATGAGGCTGTCTCCTATGGTATTCTTTCATTATAGCTTCAGACTTTGCTGTGTCTACTGCTTATTTCGTTGCTTGTTCGCCAACTTTCTGACAGCCTGGTTATTTGACGCTTTGGCAGGGGAACTTCTACCTGACAAATATTCCATATTAATTACCGTCTTTTACACATTGTCCTTCGGTAGAGATACTTATAATATATTACATTATATCTCTTTTCCGGGGAAAAATTATTTCTTAAAGATGCCTCGAAGGGCCAAAAAATCTCCAGATGAAATTTTTAACACCCTTAAGAATTTGATTTTTTTTTTTGTGGAGAAAGTGTCTTACCTTTTAATGATCCTGTTTGGCAGGTTGCATCCAAATTACTTGGAGACGGTTTTAGCAAAGATTATGTTTACTTATACATTAGACAAAACAGAAATAAAATAGGCGACAAAATTAGCGGTCATAGAATCAGTTCAGTCGATAAAAAACGTAATCTGGAAACAGAAGATAGTTGCGACTCGAATTGGTCAACCGAATTTTGTCACACTGACCTACCATCCCTGAAATCTCAAATTCATATTCCGTATGATGCGTGGATAAACATTGCGCCCGAAATGAGATTATATCAAGGACGGCCGTATAATGTCTTAAAGCCTGGTTGGGCTTCGATTATTTACGAAATTGTTTGGAATGAATTGAAATTGCCTTGTGCATTCCAATTCAAGAAGCGGCAATTAACTATCTTCCTGGGGATATTTTTCTTAAAATTACAGGAAAATGTTCCGAATGCCAAACACCTCTTAACCTGTACAGTGTCAGCCCTCCAAATAATAATGGATTAAACATGGTGGTTTCGACATTTGATACTCACGGTATTGCGCATTCGAAAAAAAGGCAATTGCGGGGAAATCTAAGGCGAGATGTTTGCGAACAATTGCGGGGAAAATCGACATACATGTGGCGCCGAGATGAAGCTGAACGTAGGATGGAATTCGGAGACATTGAACCTGCGAATATCTATTCTGAAAACGTTTTGCGTAAGGCAAAGCAACAGAGCAAAGATGCCGAATTAGGGGTTGGTAATTTTAAAAATCCCATTTTATCACTTCTGCAGCTAAAGTACGATTCAAAATACGCTGGCTGTTTGAAGGAACTTGCTCTAGATAAGTTTTATCTTATGTATTGGTCACCTGAGCAGATATTTTTATATCAGCAATTGCATCGAAACCACATGACCGGCAGCATCAGTATTGATGCTACTGGTTCAGTAATAAAACCAATTTTTAAACCTGATGGATCGAAAAATGTTATCTTTCTGTACCAGGCTGTTTGTGGGATCGGTGGGAAAATTTTGCCACTTTTTCAAATGGTTTCCGAAAAGCACGACGCTAACATTTTATCGTACTGGATGAGAGAATGGTTACGTAGTGGAGCGAAATGCCCCGATCAGATTTTCACAGACTATTCCCTAGCATTGCTCAATGCAGTTTCCATGGCATTTAATAATACGGATCTTCTTTCGTACGTTAATAAGTGCATGCACGTATTATCAGGTACTATGTCGAAGCAGAACTTATGCGTGATCAGAATAGACATTGCGCATTTGATCAAAATGGTCTGCCGCTGGCCCTGCTTCAACAAAAGTGTACCTGGTGTCAAGGAATTTTTTGTTCGATGCGTTGGGTTATTGAGCACCACGAAAACCCTTGCCAAGTTTAGTCAGCTTTGTAAAGACGTTCTGACAGTGGCATTCTCAAGCACAGAAAGTAATATAAGCAATAACGCAGAAGCAAGGCTTCTACGTTCGATAAAAACTGGCAATGAAATTTCTAATTTCGTTGATGATAGTGACCTACTAGTTCACTTTGAAGATCCGGTTGAGTCAGAATATGCAGAATCGGGAAGCGCCATAGATAAGTATATTGCGGAACTCACTCTTTACTCCCAAAGTTGCGAAAAAGGTGTCCGACCAAATCCGTATTACTGTGAATCTTTCGGAACTCGCCTTCTGAAATTGTCTAGGCACATGGTATTGTGGACAGAAGTAATGTCATCGAAATTCTCGCATGATGAAAAGGCAGTAGTTGCAAATTCATTCGTCGCTTCTTCGGCTCGCAGTGAAGAATATTTCCGCGAAGTAAAGAAGCTCATCATGCAAGGGACCGCAAGTACACGAGTTGACAAATTTGTAATCACTCATTTAAAAGCTATTTCGGCGACGACAAAGTTATTAAATTCAATCTGTGGATTGCGAAAAGGACATGATTCAGCGTCAAAAGCTGTATTTGCGGACAAATCGGATGACATGGCATTTACATCTAATACAAGCTCGCATATTGAAAATGACATTCAGCCAATGCCTGAAACAAAATTGAATTATATTTCTGAATTACCAAAAGAGCAAGAAGCACCGTCGAATGTTACAGGTTCTCCTTCAGAGAGCGACGTAACTAACAATAAGACATCACCGAATAACATATCCAACATATATGACTCAATGCAGAAAGCTTCTGAAATTTATGATGACGATAATATTATTAATAAAATTGATAATAATAACACTTTCTTACACGAACGTGAGGATTGGCGGGGACAAGTGAATAAAAAGAAACGCAGAGGTAAGTATTTCACTCCCTGCACCAATGTTGACCAATTGCATAAAAAGCCTAAATTTCAATCAGAGATTCCATTGCTGATTAATGGTAATAGTTTGCCTCCGTAAAGACTGATCGTGGTATCATTAAGATTTGCAATACCTGTCCGTTCGACTCTCTAATTCAATTAATTCTCGCGGCTTATTACGACAATGCTCAGTATAATTCCCTGATACATATGTCGACCAATACAGTGTTTGATTTTGTGAAGACCTTGTCCCAATTAGGTACTACAGCTAAGATCTATGCGGCAAGAGCCAACATCCTATTGGCAATTCTACCAGTCACCGAAAACAAATTAAATTGTGCAATGAATTTGTCAACTTTAGTAAAGAAAATTTTACCAGATATTCCATCCTCCATGAATACGGTGAAATGTGATGCCTGCGAATTTCAAAACGTTTTTTTACGTTTTTAGTTATTGTGATTTATGTCAAATGTTTCGCATAATATTCGCGTGAAAGAAAGTGTTGAAAGCACGTGTAAAAATTTACAAGTTTTATTTAAGTTTGTAATGGACACAATATTTCAAAACCTTAAATTTTCAGGCTTTTTTCTAGGAAAATTTTTCTAATATATATGTTTATGTCTGTGAATATATATATATATATATATATATATATATATATATATATATATATATATATATATATAACTTCGAGAAATTATGTTTTTCCATTTTAACTTAATTTTCAATGCTCAAAATATTATGCAACCTTATTGAAATTGGTTTGTCAGTGGTTTCTACCGCCAACATATGAAAAAGAGCGAATCGCTTCTTTCGCAAGCTCTTTATTAAATAAATAAATAAATTATTTAAGTTTTTTCACAATTTAGTGATAAAACTATGTCTATTTTCGAAGATTTTTATGAATAAAATTCAATATTGATACAAAAGTATTCGTCTGTCAATTATCTTGTGTATTGTTAAATGTTCTGTATGTTTTGTTACATTAATCCAACAAAAAAAAAATATTTACAATCAATCAATCAATATTTATTTGAACCTATACATATTGTATTTTTTACCAATGTTTTAGAAACAACAACAAAAAAAAATATCTATAATACAAAAATGAATCGCTAAATGTGTTGCTAAACGCAAATCTCGAGAGCAGCTGAACCAATTTCGCTAATTCTTTTTTTTATAATATTCTTTAAAGTACAAGGATGGTTCTTACAGAGAGAAAATTCCGTCACGCAGGAGCTGCATAGCTAAGCACTTTCCTCAGAATTTGGGTTGTGAGGACTGGTTTCCAGAACAATTTGTTTAAAATATCCCAAATAAATAAAATAAATACATGAATAGTTCTCTTTTAATTTTGTAATGAGAAACTGTTCAATTATTAATTTGCTTCCAGAGTTATGTTTCCACAAGGTACCTACTACACTACTTAATAAATACAAAACAACTTCGTGTTTTCGTATTTTGATCTGCCGCAGGAACAGGATACAGTCCCTCAAGTGGGAGTAGCGCCCCTTGCAGCGGCCTTGTGAACCTACGTCTGGCGGGTTATTCTATTGAAATATATTGCAAAGTAAACCCCCCTTTCCGATTGACCGATTTAGCTCATTTTTACAACACTTCTTACCCATGAGTTACCCATGACGTATATCGCGTTTCGTTACAATACAGCAAAAATTACGACCGGTATGAGTATATTAGTAATTTGGGTCCTGAGTAACCCCCCCCCCCCTCCTAATGAACCCCCCCTCAATCAACTTTTTTTCTAGGCAACTACAAACGAAATAGAAATTCTTTCAAAACTATCAACTACAAACGATTTAGAACGAATTGAGACCATAAGAAAACACGTACCCCTAAAACTAAAAAAGTCGCCATTTTGAAAATTCATAAAGCGGCTGTAACTTTTTTTCTAGGCAACTACAAACGAAAATTCTTTCAAAACTATCAACTACAAACGATTTAGAATGTATTGAGACCATAAGAAAACACGCACCCCTAGAACTAAAAAAGTCGCCATTTTGAAAATTCATAAAGCGGCTGTAACTTTTTTTCTAGGCAACTACAAACGAAAATTCTTTCACTACAAACAACTACAAACGATTTTACGTCGAATAAAACTGGTTTGGTTCCAATCGGTTGAAGTCGGGTGCGGGGTATTTTTTGACCCCCCGGTTCTCAAAAACGGGGCAACTACAAACGAAATTTTTTTCACTACAAATAACTACAAACAATTTGCAATTTTTTGAGTCTATTGTCATATTTTCTTTCGAAAGTGGGGTGCCAAGTTCACAGAGGTTAAGATACGGATGTAGGGGTTCCGGGACAAGAAGCGCGGCGGACTCATAGTCTAGTTCTTGGATTTGAGTAGTTCTGTGAAGTGGTGGGTCGCGCTTCCCCCCCTTCTAGGTTGTAGTTACATCCTATCGTTTTACGCTAGAATTCCTGCGATCGTTTTATCTATAAAATAGCTGCCGATTAGAGAAAATTTAAAAAGGAATAAAGAAAAAATCTGAAATTGCCAAGGAATTTGAAATTCCTCCTAACACTTTACCAACTTACCTGAAAAATAAAGAAAACCTTCTTGCCTATGAAAATGACTTTTTTTAAAACAATAGACTTTTATTTTTATTTTTTTGATCAATTAGTTATTACTTATGTACGTAATCATCAATTTTTGTACGTAATCATGAATTTGAAAATTCATAAAGCGGCTGTAACTTTTTTTGTAGGCAACTACAATCGAAAATTCTTTCACTACAAACGATTTTACGTCGAATAAAAGTGGTTTGGTTCCAATCGGTTGAAGTCGGGTGCGGGATATTTTTGGACCCCCCGGTTCTCAAAATCGGGGCAACTACAAACGAAATTTTTTTCACTACAAATAACTACAAACGATTTGCAATTTTTTGAGTCTATTGTCATATTTTTTTTCGAAAGTGGGGTGCCAAGTTCACAGAGGTCCTATCTTACTATCCTTCTTACCCGAGGGGAAAACATTTTAACAAGATTTAAGATCGACCGCCTCTCTGTCCACTTCCCATTGGAGGTACAGACTCGTAAGAAATTCGAATTATCCAAAATGTTATTCGACTCAACCACGATTTTTTTAGATAGTTTACGCCCTAAATTCTAGGGACCGATAGAAATATTCGAATTAAAGACGATTTCGAATTATCGAAGTTCGAATTATCCATGTTCCACTGTAAAGGTATAGTAGGAGTTATTGGTGGGGTTTGATCTTCCGTGAAAATATAAAATAAAATCTCGAAGAGAAAATAGATTTAAGGCGCCACATCAGGAAACTGACAGTATCATGGCGACTTCCCCCAACTTCTCAACGTTTGCTCTTGGAAACACTATAACAACGTTTCACATTTTCTCACCTCGTTTTAGTCGAATACTCGTTTTACTGTTATATGCTATATATATATATATATATATATATATATATATATATATATTACGGCGCATCGACAAATCTTGGCCATTAGCGCCGACATCCAGGATGCAGCGAGGAATTTTCCCAACAAGCCTTGGAATGAGAAAATTCCTGCCGCCGCATACTGGGCAAAACGACTATTTTACGGCGACAAAAGTCGAAAATGTGATGTCGTCGTAGAAAATCAATTTACGTGTCAAAACGTGCTCAAGTCTTCTATTTATTAAAAACAGAACAATTTTTTTATCTATTTTAACCCAAACCTGTTTAAAACAATAAGGAAGGCAACCAATGCTAGTCTCTTCCACTTCCTCTGTTTATTCTTGTTCCAACTATGGTCCTTTTAAGTTGTGTTTTAAAAATTGTGTGCAAATTTTATAAATTCTTTTCAATATGGATTTATTACCTAGTGGTATGTTCTTTATAAATACATAATATATATCTAATAACAGAAAGGCATATCAAAGAAAAAAAAAGTCCGTCACGCAGGAGCTGCATAACTAAGCACTTTCCTCAGAATTTGGGTAGTGTAGACTGCTTTCCAGAACAATTTGCTTAAAATATCCTACATAAATAAAATAAAAACATGAATAGTTCTCTTTTAAATTTGTAATGAGTAACTGATCAATTATTAATTTGCTTCCAGAGTTATGTTTACACATGGTACCTACTACACTACGTAATAAATACAAAAAACCTCATATTATCGTATTTTGATTAAACGCAGGAACAGGATACAGTCACTCTAGTGGTAGAAAGCGCTCCTTGCGGCGGCTTTGTGAACCTACGTCTCGCGGGCTTTTCTATTGAAATATATTACAAATTAAACCACCGCTTTCCGATTGACCGATTCAGCTCATTTTTACAACACTTCTTTCTCATGAGTTACCCACGACGTATACCGCGTTTCGTTACAATACAGCAGAAATTACGACCGGTATGAGTATATTAGGAATTTGTGTCCGGAGTAAACCCCCCCCCCCCTTCTAATGAACCGATTTAGTTTATTTTTACAACACATATTTACCTGTAGATTACCACTACGAATACCGAGTTTCGTCGAAATATACCAAAAATCACGGCTGGTAGTGGCGAATTGGTATTGTGGGTCCGGAGTAAACCCTCCCCTTCTAATGAACCGATTTAGTTTATTTTTACAACACATATTTACCTGTAGATTACCACTACGAATACCGAGTTTCGTCGAAATATACCAAAAATCACGGCTGGTAGTGGCGAATTGGTATTGTGGGTCCGGAGTAACCCCCCCCCCCCTTCTAATGGACCGATTTAGTTTATTTTTACAACACATATTTACCTGTAGATTACCACTACGAATACCGAGTTTCGTCGAAATATACCGAAAATCACGGCTGGTAGTGGCGAATTGGAATTGTGGGTGCGAAGTAAACCCCCCCCCCCCCCCCTTCTAATAAACCGGTTTAGTTTATTTTTACATCTCACTTTTCTCTCTAGATTACCACTACGAATACCAAGTTTCGTCGAAATATAACCAAAATCACGGCTGGTAGTGGCGAATTGGTATTGTGGGTCCGGAGTAAACCCCCCCATCTAATAAACCGATTTAGTTTATTTTTAAATCTCACTTTTCTCTCTAGATTACCACTACGAATACCAAGTTTCGTCGAAATATAACCAAAATTACGGCTGGTAGTGGCAAATTTGTATTGTGGGTCCGGAGTAAACCCCCACCCCTCCTAATGAACCGATTTAGTTTATTTTTACAACACATATTTACCTGTCGATTACCACTACGAATACCGAGTTTCGTCGAAATATACCAAAAATCACGGCTGGTAGTGGCGAATTGGTATTGCGGGTCGGGAGTAAACCCCCCACCCCTTCTAATGAACCGATTTAGTTCATTTTTATATCTCACTTTTCTCTCTATATTATCACTACGAATACCAAGTTTCGTTGAAATATAACAAAGATTACGGCTGACATAGTCAAATTTGTGTTTTGGGTTCGGGGTAAACCCCCCCTTCCCCGGTGGACCGACTTTGGTGGTTAACGAACTCGTTCAATCGTTTGCTAATTGAATGCTATATACCAAGTTTCGTGACGAAAAAACAAAACCTCTGGCCGCTAACGTGTTAACAGACATATATATATATATATATATATATATATATATATATATATATATATATATATATATTTTAACGGGGGTCATTTTCGGTGTCTACTAGGTAGGATCGATAAAGATTTGAAGAAATTTTTCAAAAATTCCGTCATGAGTCCAACTTCAATAGCTACTTTCCTTCGGAGGAAAGTGCTAAAAATATTAATGAAATTATTGTTAGATTGTTCTTAGTAGCTACTATACTAGCTACTAGCTAGCTTCTACTATACTGTCTTGAGACTTTCAGCTCCCCCTTCTTCCCCCTTTTAAAGCAAATTTAAATTTAGTTTAGGCAGTCAGATAGAAGCTGAAGAATCCGCGGCGCACAATGGGCGAAAATCACCTTTTTGGTGGACAATATTCAAAAAAATATTTTAGAAATCACTTACTAAATACTGTCTAGTATTAGTAGGATTAAGGTAAAATGTAAATATTTACTTTCTTGGATCATCAACAGGCGACGGAAGGGAATATTAATCGGACTCTAAGAAAGGGAACATTTTTCCAGTGTTTATTGCAGTTTTGTTCTTGTAATTACTTTTCCATTTTTTGAACAGAAACTATACATGATTATTTAAATGTCATGTTACCGATGTATATGTAATTAGGCAATGTAAGTCTTGTTTACCATATGATCCACTTCAAGAACTGTCATTAGAAAATGAGGCAGACGATACTGACTCGTCTAAAGAAAATGCTGAAGGATGTAGCAGTATAGAATCAGACTATGATTGATGGATAATTCGTTTTTAGTGCATAATATAATTGTATATATTTGTTAATATAAAAAAAAACAAAAAAAAAACAAGTCAGTTCAATTACTTTTTTCTTCAAGTTGTTAGTCTATTTTTGTTATTTATTTTCGAATTATAGCCTATGTATTGTTTTTTATGAATATATGTATTATGTTTATGTAAATAATAGATGTAAAAAGGTTCTACTTAAATGTTCCGTAGATTTACAAAATGTTTTCCCAATTTTTACCTATTATGTCAAAAAATTTGTTTGTCTACAACATTTGTTTGTTGGATATACTAAAAACTATGGGTCAAAAATTTTTTTAAATATTTTTTCCCATCTCAGTGACCTCAAAAATATTGAAAAACACAAAAAAATAATTTTGTCGCCCTAAAAGTGGATTTTTGCGCAGTGTGCGCCGGTGGGAATCGAACCCACCATATCCCGCTTATGAATCCAAGGCGCTATCCACTAGACCACGGGAGACCCCTCTTTTACTGATAATGCAATTAAAATGCAATAACCGAGCTGTAAACAGATACAAAAACCCGTTCAAAAGAGCAAAACTAACTTTTGCGAATTTTCAAGTCCTTATTTCTCCGATTGATATCACCCCATCAAATGTCCGACTCGCAGGAACTGCATCATCTTAGCGCGGTTCCATTCATATCCCTAATGTCAGTTTTATTATTTATTATCAAGACTCTCATAACGCAGATGATTCGCAAAATGTCATTTGGAAAGGTTTAGGTCTTTCATGAAATAATTTATGACCCCAAATAGGCCACGGTTGAGTACATACCTCCTCTACCTGACACAAAAATGACTCCTTGCCCTCGTCAAGGTTCGCTCTGGAAACACGCTACTTACTGTTTCTTATTTTCTTTTACCATAATACTAATTTTACAGGTAAATGCAATTAAAAAAATTAATTAAAAAGTGATTTAAACAATGACAAAAACATTTCAAGATTTAAGCACATATTTCTCGGATTGCCATGACCTAATCGAAAATTGCTTCAGACTTTTTTTGTTGAGCATTTAGTATGCGTTCAATAATATTACGTTTGCTAACAAATATAATAAAACGATATTATATTTCATATATTTAAATAGAAAAGTGCCTTACCCCTGCGGCTGGAGGGCCCTGCAGTTGGACTTCCTTCCCTGGAAGACACGGACATGTCCAATTCTTGCGTTACTTCCAACATTCTCTAAGTCCTGAAATCAAATTTAATTTAATTATTATAATTCATTATTAATTTTGAACGGCTTTTTGTCTATGTTTTTCTCACTTTTTTAATTTGTTGTTCTTTTAGCTGTTGAGGAGCCCCGCTTATAAGGTTGGCCTCGTGGCAGCTAGTAGAATTTTTGCCCAGATGTTTTTTTAATGAGGTTATAAAAAATACAATAAATGGTAAAAATGCAGTTTCCAGCCCTCCAAACCGATTTCTTTCAAATTTTGCACAATAACGTATTTTGATGCACTAACCACGAATACGATAAAAAAAAAAAAAACGTCGGATTTAACTAGGAAAGAAGTTATTAAGCACTTAATTTCACTGTTATGCAGGTTATGAGAGCTATTAATTATAGCAAGTTGGATTGCCTGGGGTTTTGTTACCTTCTTGAGCGAGCGTAGCGAGCGGAAACACATAGCACGTATGCCCTTAAGCGACAGGTGAGGATGCCCTTAAAATTGACAATATTTTCGAATAAATGGTTTCTGAACATTTCAAATGAGAGTTCTCTGTTTCCCAATGTTACATATCTGCGCATGCGCGTGTTTACAAATACGCTGATGACGCCTAGTTTTATAACCTTCCTAACTTTAGTGCTTAATAGTATATTCTATTAATTTTAGCGAGTTGGATTGACTGGGGTTTTGTTATCTTCTTGAGCGAGCGTAGCGCATAGCATGCATGCCTTAAAGTCGTCACAAATTTAGTTGTTTACATTAGCTCTCATAACCTGCATAACAGTGAACTTAAGTGCTTAATAACTTCTTTCCTAGCTAAATCTGACGGTTTTTTTTTTTTTTTTTTTATCGTATTCGTGTTTAGTGCATCAAAATACGTTATTGTGCAAAATTTAAAAGAAATCGGTTTGGAGGGCTGGAAACTGCATTTTTACCCAATAAAGCATTAATTCCTTGTTAAAATTAAAGCAATAAAAAAGTATTTTTGTGTTGATGAAATACTTGTACGTTTCTTTTGTAAGTGTCAGGAAGTCTCTAAATTGGTGACCCCGACGACGAAGAACACGCAAGGAAGGTGAGAAAAAAATGAACTCAATTTTGTGCTCCCGCAAAGACAATATAATGGAAGAGGATTTACTAGACATTTCCTCTGCTACGGCTATTAAGGCCCATCTTCCAATCTTCCATAAACGTGAACCAGACGTATTTTTCTTACAATCTGAAACCATTTTTCTACTGTATGGTGTTAAAAAAAGTCCGCCTCGCAGGACTGCATCATCTTAGCGCGGTTCCGTTCATATCCCTAGTCTAATTTGGAAAGATTAAAATAGAAGCAGTTATTATTTTGGTTCCACCAGTCTTTTTTTTTAATTAATTATTATAATGGCGTGTCAACCCTTAAGGTCACTAACGCCATTCTTGTGAGTAGTAAAGTCTTGAAAGGTCATGATTTACAATCTTACCTGGAAGGGTCCGCTACACTAGAAACGGACCCGCTAGTGACAAGGTCTTGGAATCCTGGAAATCTATATTTCTAACAATAAATTTGTGATTTTACTGAACCAGTTTTATTGTCAAATACATTATCCAACTATAAGCAATTAAAAAATAACAAGAAATAAAACAGACAAAAAGAACCATTGGAATAAACTAAATCAATTAATTTAAAGCTTTAAGCACTTTTTTCTCCGATTGACATAGCCTAATTAAAACTTTCTTCAGAACCTTTTTTGTAGAGCATTTAGTAAGCTTCCGAATGGTAATCTTCCGCTTCGGAAGATTGTCAACGGTTTTCGAGCTACTAACGAAATTATACAAAGTTACCAAAACTTTTTTTTGTCTGTTAATAAAATATTTTCATCTACCCCTTCCTTTACTCTAAACGTAACAAAAATTTCAACATATTAGTGTTGATGAAACTCGAACATGCAGAAAATGTTTCAACTGTATCCCATAATTCTAAGTACCAAAATCAAAGACAAAGAATCCTCCCTAGGAAGGACGCTAGGCAGTTGGAAAGCTATATATCTTGGAAATCCATATCTCTAACATTAAATTATTTTTCTTATTTTTCTTAACCTGTTTTATTTTCAAATACATTATCCAACAATAAGCGATTAAAAAATAACAAGGAATAAAAAACAGACAAAAAGAACAGTTCGAATAAACGAAATCAATTACTTTAATGTTTTAAGCACTTATTTCTCCGATTGACATCGCCTAATCAAAACTTTCATTAGAACCTTTTTTGTAGAGCATTTAGTAAGCTTTCTAATGGTATTCTTTCGTTTCCCAAGATTCTCAACCTTTTTCGAGATATTAAAGAAAGTAAACAAAGTTACTAAAACTTTTTATGTCTGTTAAAAAAATATTTTATTCTAACCCTTCCTTAACTACAAACGTAACCAAAATTTCAACATATTAGTTTTGATGAAAGTAAAACATGCAGAAAATGTTTCAACTGAATCCCATGATTCTAAGTACCCAAACCAAAAACGGTATTCAAAAAATATATTTCCAATTTTCTCGAAAACGGTTAACGCTATCGCCTTGAAAATGGTTTCATTCGTTTTCCTAGCCCAGGAATCATATAAAACGAGTACTTAGAAGCTTATGAACTCAAAAACGTAAGCGTTACGATTTTTTTGCGCAAATTTCGCCCCAAACGCCATCTTCCAGTAGGCGGACTTTGCTGGTTAACGAACTTGACCTTTCAAATTGGACGACGGATTTTTGTACCAAATTTCATCACATTCGGACCATTAGGGAAGCCAGAAATGAGCGAACAGACAAATATATATATATATATATATATATATATATATATATATATATATATACAAATTTGAACCACCGTTATTTTCGGTCTCTAGGGGTTCTGAAACGCGAAATTTTCTATTCGGCACTTTCGGATTGTTTCATTGTATCAACCTTATAAGCGAGGTTCCTCCCTATGGGGGAGGGAGGAACCGCGCTAAAAATAGTATGACGAAATTTCGCTATATCGTCTCCCAACTGGATGTAGATACCGCGAAGCAAGTAATGGTCCTTATGCGTGATCCACCGGCCGAAAATCCCTACAAAATACTAAAAGATAGAATCATGAAAATATTTGGAAAAGAAAATTACGCTAACTTTAGGGAACTCCTTGATGAACAGCAACTTGGAGATCAGCGTCCTTCACAGTTCTTATCGCAACTAAAACGACTAGGCGGTACGTCAATTTCGGACGATCTGTTGAAATATATTTGGTTAAGAGGACTTCCTGATCGGACGCGAATAGCTCTAACGGCGTCAGACCAAACCGATCTTGGTAAATTAGAAGATCTCGCTGACCGTATCGCCGAGATATATGAGCTAAAGAGTTGTGATGAACTTTCTACAAGACCCACGCAAGCAAATTGGGAGAATAACCTTGTCACCTCTTTGGAGAAACTCATGTAACGAGTAGAAAAGCTAGAGGAATCAGTCGGGACTTGTAGACCATCAAACATAATGTCCCCAAAAAGTACTCAATGCGATAAAGGGCGACTATGCTTTTATCATACAACATTCGGCAATAAGGCCACAAAATGTAGGCTTCCCTGTAGTTGGAAAAAATCAAATCCAACTCAGCATTCGGAAAACTAGGTATCGCGATGGTAAAGGCGGAATCCATCGCGGAATGTCTTCACCGCCGTCTTTTTATGACTGAGCGGCAATCCCGGCTACGATATCTCATAGACACGGGCGCTGCCTTGTCAGTATTTCCAGGGGGCAAGGAAAATGGACCACACCTAGTGATTTCACGCTCTAAAAAGCGAATGGCACTTCCATACCAACCTTTTTTTATTTTATTTTATTTATTAACTTTTTTATTTGAAATCTGTACAAATTATTATATGTACAATTATCAAGTTTGTTGATACAGATACATAATGTAATAAATTGAACAAAACGGTTAAAGTAAAAAAAATAAAAAATAAAAACCATACAAATTTGGAAGGAGCCAACCATTGTTGACACTTCCGTGGCTGTCTAAATATCTATTTCAATGATCATGATACGGTTAGGTGAGTAAATTGTCTCGTGGCCACTGTCTCTTGAGCCGCCTGGGAGGATTGTCTGGTTGGGATCGGGACGATAAAGATAGACCTTCAGGATTAGGATGGTAGGACAATTTGGAGTGGAACATTTGGAAACGGGTTTTAGCAAGGTCAAGGACAAATGGAATGTTAAGGTCATTGTGAAGGGTTTTGTTTGAGACGTAGAAAGGGGCATTTACAATTTTACGGAGTACTTTTGACTGGAATGCCTGTATTCTGTTGATGTTGGATGGTTTTGCAGATCCCCAGAGTTCAAGTCCGTATGTCCATATTGGTCGAATGATTGTTTTGTATATCGTTAATTTGTTCTGTATTGGTAATTTAGATGAGGGTCCAAGTAGCCGTCTAAGTAGTCCGTATCTTTTGTTCAGTTCTTGTCTTTTCAGTCTCGTGTGAGGGTCCCATGTCAGTCGGCTGTCAAGGTATAATCCTAGATATCGAACCTCGTTGGATACTGGTAGTGGAGTGTTATTGAGATGTACAGAAGGGCATGATCTCCGGTTGAGAGTGAATGTAACCTGCTTACATTTTTCCGGGTTGATTTTTACTCTCCACATTTCACACCAATGTTGAATAGCGGTAAGATGTTCCTGCAGGTGTTGGGATGCTACTGAGGGATCGGGGGAAGTTGATAGGATGGCAGTATCATCTGCGTAGGTTGTTAGATGGGTTTGGGGGTGTGTGGGAATATCCGCAGTGTAAAGAATGAAAAGGAGAGGACCAATAATACTTCCTTGAGGGACTCCGGCATTTATGGGGCAGGTCGGGGAAAGAGTTGTGCCTTGCTTGACTTGGAAGGATCTGTTTGACAGGTAGGATTTGAGGATAAGGAAGTAGGTGTGTGGAAGTATTTGCTTTACTTTGTAAAGTAATCCCGGGTGCCAAACCCGATCGAATGCTTGAGCAATGTCGAGAAAGGCACTCGTGGAAAAACTCTTACGTTCAAGCGAGGAGGAAATAGCGTCTACAACTCGTAAGCACTGTTGTATAGTGGAATGATGGGAGCGGAAACCGAACTGATGGTTGGGAATTTTTTTCGAGGATTCTATGATAGGGAGGATTCTTTTATAAAGGAGTTTTTCGAATATTTTAGACATTAATGGGAGAAGGCTGATAGGTCGATAGGAAGATGGGCAATCGGGAGGTTTATAGGGTTTGGGAAAAACAATAACAACTGAGAGTTTCCAGGGATTGGGAAAATGGGTTGTTCTTAGGATTGAGTTAAACAGATATGTGAGGAATGTGATGGCCTTCTGGGGGAGTTTTTTGAGAATCGTGGAGGTGATAAGGTCATAACCAGGAGATTTCTTAGGGAGGCGTTTGATGATGTGTTTTACTTCTGACGGAAGAAAAGCTTTGGGAGGGAGGGACAAAGGTAGAGGAGAATTCAGGTAATCTTCGATGTTTTCGTCGTGGGAGGGGCTGGTTTGAGGATTAGGGGAAAATACTGTAGTTAGGTGTGTGGAGAGAAGGAGCGCCTTTTCTTCATCACTTCTGGCCCAGGTCCCATCACTGCGTTTGAGAGGGGAAGGGATTGGGTGGAACTTTAGGATTCTACGAGTGACTGTCCACAGAGAACAGTCTTCAGTGGAGAGGGATGAAAGGTACTCGTTGAAGGATTCTGAGCGGAATTGGGATAGGGAAGATTTCAGCTGTCGTGTCAGTCTGTTGTATGCGTTTCTGTCCGAGGGATAACGGGATCTTTGCCATAGAGCTCTGGCCCGACGCTTGGCTGCAAGAAGTTCTTGGATGTGGGCTGGGAGTTGCAGTTTGGGCGGAGGAGGCAAACTTGTCCTTGGGCGGCATGAATTGCGGGCACAGTCCTGAATAGCTCTAGTAAATTTTTCAGTGGCTTTGTCTAAGTCTGTAGGGGTTTTTAAGGGAACAGTCAGGTCTATGGAACGTTCTAAGTTAAGCTGAAATGTTTGCCAGTTGATAGGACCGGGTGTAAGGGTTGGTTGTAAAGAACGGGGTACAGGGGAGGAGAACATGGTTAGGAGAACCGCAGAATGGTCCGACGATAGGTCGAGGAGCGATTCAATAGAAGTCGCTATACCTCCCAAGCCAGACGAGATGAAGAAATCGACTAGGTCAGGATTGCGGGATGGGTCGGTTGGCCAGTATGTTGGAGTGTTGGGAGATATTGGACGATAATTCTGGGAGTTAAGGATATCGTAAAGGATTCTGCCACGGGAGTTAGCTGAACGGCTTCCCCACATGGGGTGTTTCGCGTTGAAATCACCCCCGGTGAGGAAGCGGGGACCAAAGGATTGGAATATTGACAGGAATTCAGGATGGTAAATGGTGTGGTTGGGAGAACAGTACACTGCGGACAGTATGATATCGACGGGAGAAAGGGAAAGGGATATGGAAGTTACCTGCAGGCTTGCTGATGCGATACTGGACTCCTGGTGATGCTTAATATTGCTCTTGATTAGAATTAGAGTCCCGTGCTGCGCCAGAGATGGATGATCGGTTCGATAACAGGAGTAACCCTTAACACCGTATGACATGGATTTCTTTAAGTGTGTTTCAGTTATTAAAGCAATGTCGATGTTTTTGTCAGTTAGTAAAAGTGTGAGTTCATGTCTTCTTGTAGTGAGTCCGTTGGCATTCCACAAAAGGATGGAGAGATGGGGATTATGGAAGAGTTGCATTTTGGGATTTAGGAAGGAAGTGGGCTATAAGGGTGGTCATCAGGTTTATAAGTGGAGTGAGAAGGGTTTCGAGTTTGTTTAGAAAAGAGGAGAAAAGGATCATTGGATCTTGAGCCTGGACCTGAGGGATTTGCTTAGGTGGGGCTGGAGTAGTAGGGAATGTAGGCAGGGTTGGGGGTTGCAAAGAAGTAGTTGATGAGGTAGGAAGGGAAGATGGTTCTTGTGGTTTTGGTACGGGGGTCTGAGCTGGTGTTGGGACAGGCGGCTTCTTTTTCTGCAGCGAAGTCAGTAGAGATGAGTAGGTCACATTCGGCCTGCGGTGAGACGTATCCTGTGCTGCTGGAACGGGTGGTAGGCTGGGGAAGTGGGATGGTCCGCTGGGTGGTGAAGACTTCTTGACATCTTTTTGATGGGTGAGCTGGATTCTCTGCCTCTGCACTCGGATCGTTTTAAGCGCTTTATAGACTTCGCACCCTTTGTAGCTGGCGGTATGATTCTCGCCGCAGTTGGCGCAGCAAGGAGGTACGTCGAGTGGTTTGGGACAGTCCTTAGAGGAGTGCTCAGCCCCACATTTGACACACTTGGATTTATGATGGCAGTATGAGCGGGTATGATTGAATTCCTGGCAGTTTAGACATTGTATGACGTCACCGCGACGACGTGGTTCCTCTACTTTAATTTTTGTGTAGAGTAAATATTGTTCACGAAATATCTCTTTACTTTTTTCATTTTTTTCTAAATCTACAAAAAAGAGTGGTAGCTGCGCCTTTGTGACAGGATGCCTTACGTTGTGCGCTCTTTTGACTGAGTAGCCTTTCTTGGTGAGTTCGGTGATGATTTCTGCCGGGGGAGTTGAATGATGGAGGTGGCGGATAACCACCCGGTATGATTTATCTTCTGGGAGTTGATATCAGTGGAAGTCAGCTTCTTTATTTTCCAGGTGATGAATTATTTTCCTGTAGGAGTCACTATCGGAAGGTTTAATGACGATATCATTAAATCTCGCTCGGCATTCAAAGTTGTTTTCACCAACAAGACTTGTGAGAGTACTGCATAGTTGTTTGAAGTCAGTTACTTTTCTGATATAAATATTGGGAGGTTTCGTAGGGTTTTCTTCGGAAGTGTGAATTTGCTTTGTACAGTTGCCTTGTGTCTGAGATGGCTTTTTTTGTTTAATCTTAGGGGGTGTCAATACGTCACTGGCTTTTTTGCGTAACCTTTTACGTCTCCCCTTTGCGATATTATCGAAGTCGTTGGCTGAAGTTGACTCAATGACTGTCATGTGCTGGTCGCTAGCTTCAATTGAGGACATCGTAAGCCACAATAATTAATTTAAAAAAAAAAAAAAAAAAAAAAAAAAAAAAAATAAGTCGTCCCGGGCAGCCTCGAACCCGAGTGCTTGCAGCTCGGAGAATCGAACGCTACCACTGAGCCAAGGAGGCTGCTGGAGATACTAACTGTAGCGCGGGGTGTAGTATCTGGATTTCTGAAGGAGTGACGACAGCCTCTCCGTCAGGTGGGTGCAGGAGCACCCCCACCACTAGCCTCAGCTAGGGTAAAGGCCTACAAACTGTAGGAAATGAGTGTTTTTTACTCACTATTTTAGCGGTGATCTGGTTGATGAAATTCCTTCAAACTTCACCGTAATGTTCACTAGTAGATCTACTACCACTGAGTCACTTTTCATAAACGAGGATCACCTCGAACCACTTCAAAAACACTCGTTTAACGGAGCTAGAAAAACTGCTGTGACATAGGCTATACCTGGGACACTACTCCATACCAACCTACGGACAGAAACTGATCCAACTGGATTTCGGATTACGACGCTCCATGTCCTGGCGCTTCACTCTAGCGGCGGATTAACAACCAATTATCGGAGCCGATTTCCTGTACCACTTCAACCTCATGGTAGATCTGGCCGTAGTAGTATCTAATGGTAGATCCACAGTTAGTGGATAAAATTTCAGGCCACGCCACTAAAGGAAGGACTGCAGATGTACACGTCTCAGCTATTTCTCCCATTCCTGCAGGCCAGTGGTGCACTGGACTTTTAAAACGATTTCCGAATCTCACTCAGCCCAACGCCTTCGTAAAAAAGCCTTCACATCCCGTTGTTCATCATATCGAGACTCGTGGAGCACCTGTAACTGCAAAAGCCCGGAGGTTAGCACCCGATAGATACGCGGCCGCTAAACGTGAGTTCGAACAAATGATGGAAGAGGGCATCATCTGCCCCTCGAGCAGTCCATGGGCGATTCAATTGCACACTGTACGGAAGAAAGACGGAGGAATCAGGCCTTGTGGGGACTACAGAAAGCTTAAAGCGAAAACGGTACCGGACCGTTACGCAGTCCCTAACATTGCAGACTTCAACGTGAACCTACAAGGAAATCGTGTCTTTAGCAAATTGGATTTAAAAAGGGCTTACTACCAAATCCCCATTGCAGAAAAAGATATTCCCAAAACGGCTATTATTACCCCTTTTGACCATTCGAATTCCAGCGTATGTGCTTTGGTCTTCGAAATGCAGCTCAGACCTTCCAGAGGTTCCTGGATTCAGTGCTCCGAGGCTTACCTTTTGTGTTTGCATATTTGGATGACATCTGCGTGGCATCAGCTGATGAAGAAGAAGACAAGAGAGATCTCGAAGAAGTTTTTCGACGTCTTGATGAACACGGCCTTCTCATCAACTTAGCAAAATGTGTGTTTGCAGCCTCGGAGTTAGATTTCTTAGGCCATAGGGTTTCAAGTGACGGAATCGCGGCCCTTCCAGAGAAAGTCGAGGCCATAAGTTCTTATGCACGCCCAGAGACAGTGAAAGACTTAAGACGTTTTCTGGGGATGCTCAGTTTCTACAGGCGTTGCCTCCCTCATGTCGCGTCTCTTCAAGCCCCATTAAACGCTTTCCTGAAAGGCTCAAAGAAAAACGATAAGACCCCGATCTCTTGGACCATTGAGGCTAACTAGGCTTTCGAGGGTTGTAGAGAAGCCACCCGAGACCTAATGCAGAGCTAGTTCTGGTGTGTGATGCTTCAGCAACAGCCATGGGAGCAGCATTCCAACAGAAGAAACATGATATCTGGCGGCCCTTGGGATTTTTCTCAAGAACCTTCAACAAAGCCCAAAGAGTCTACTCAAAATTTAAATTTACTTAGCAAAATTTAAAATACTTTTTTTTTTATTTTTGTAATATTCCCAAAATTTGAATTTAGGGGTTTTTCAATGTGCTAAAAACGAATCTGACATCCGTTTTTAAATAAAAAATTGTTTCATAATCGATAACTTTTTAAATGTAGGTTTATGGAATATTTGGGTATAATAATGACTTCTTCAGAGTCGAGTAAGTAAAACAATTTTTTATTTAAAAACGGATGTCAGATTCGTTTTTAGCACATTGAAAAACCCCTAAATTCAAATTTTGGGAATATTACAAAAATAAAAAAAAACTATTTTAAATTTTGCTAAGGGGGGACCCTTAAGATTTTGTTAAAGATTCAAGAATCCGGCCATATTTCAAAGAATATTTACGCGATCCAAACCAAACTTGGAGGGTCAATAAAAGCCATAATGTGACACATTTCTGTCCAATCGGAGTGTTTCTAAGTGTTCTGGAATTGACGTTATATGCAAAAAAGTTTACATTCTATTTTTATTTTGAAAACAATTTTTCGCAAGTACCTTTTGAGATAATACAATAGTCATTTATATGGTTAGAAAAAGGAGTCTTTCTCCTTTCGAAAGATTTCAATGACGTAAAAATCGGATTATCTCAAGGGGAGATATTGAATTTCAAAGCGTTACATTACTTTTTCGCTTACAAATATTTAGTCTCTTCCAGACAAGGAAAAATCATTATTTTTTGTTTTCAATTATATTCAGTATATTAAAGTTTCTTGGAGTGCTGATTTTAAATCTGCTATTATTTTTGGTGTAAAAAAATGTATAATACTTGTTTACCTGAAAACGAAAGCATATTTTTTAATATATTTGAGGAAATATAAATTACTAGCTGAATACCCGTGCTTCGTCACGGCAGATAAGTAGTTATTTTATTGCGTTAAATAATGTTTCATTAAAATTACGTTACTATACAATTCTGTACAGCACGGTTCCCGTCATACTATATTTTATTCAATGGGCGTTAAAATTTAAAAGTTTATGTTTCCAAGAAGTCATATGGTAACACCCAATATATTTACGAGTATTACCAAGGTTATAGGCGAGGAGGCTGTGCAAGGGTTCCGGATATTATTACCTCGCCTGGAAAACCTAAGGATATGCCATACATCACGGTTTGACCGGGACTGTCCCGGTATTTTGCAATTGTTTCGGTGTCGCGTCCAGTTTTATCAATGTCCCGGAAAAGGCTGTAAGATGTAAAAAATAATGAATTCATGTTTATAAGAATCTTTTTTAAATCGGTTACTTTTCTACAATAAACTTTACTACTGCTCACAGTGTCAAAGAAATGAGAATTAATCTAACTGTAAAACGCTGGAACTACCTGCACAGCGCTGCCAGCTGCCAGACACTACTATTTGGATGAGAGATTGTTTTAAGAAAATCAAGTAGCAAAAAAAGTTCCCTTCTTATTTTTAAGGTTTGGGTAGACCAACAGTTTAGGATTCCCCCTTCCCGTTAGTTGCTAGGCTTAAAACTCACCAACCATTTTGCTTATAATTTGTACTCTTTTTACCCCCCCCCCCCTTGGTATGCCCATCCCATATTAATGTGTCTCGGTTTAACTCTCCAAAAATATGGCAAGCCTATCTGACGGAGACAGGCAGAAAAGAAACGCAATTAAAACTCTATGAGGGACAGTTAATTTCTAGTAATTCAAGGTCTGCCATCATAGTTGAAATTAACCTCAATTAGAAATAAAATTATGAGATAGATAATACAATAAGCAGCCTGCGTTGCGTCCTAGCAACGCAGGCTGCCTAGGCTTGCCTTCTCTAACCAACTCAAACTTTAAACCCCCCTAAAAATGCTTAAAAATACGAATATCAAAAAATCCTATCTTAGCGAGCGCCTACGTTATGTAGGGAGTGTCCATGCAAAATTTCAAAATTTTCTGTCGAGCGGTTTGGGCTGGGCGTTGATAGATGAGTGAGTGAGTGAGTGGTATTTGACAAATACATAGTAGATTTTTTAACGATTATATTTTTCTTTTAATCTACTCTATAAAACAAATGAATTGGTGAAAGAACCATGTCGATATCATATTCTAAACTCGATATAAAAAATAAAGCACTTTCAACCTATTTTATTTTATTTCTCGGCTCCTAAGGCGCATTGGACGGAACGCTCGGACACGTGTCTACTATTTTTCGATGTAGAATCACCAGAAAAAAATTGGTCCAAATCGGTGACCCCATCGCTGTATACTCCCATTGTGAGAATATTTACTAATGGAATCTTGTACAAGATAAAATGTGAGGAGATATGCTGGATATGCAACCTGTAAGAAGAGGAGGATATTGGTCACTTCCTACTCAGGTGTCCGATGTACACGGAAGCTAGACGCCACTACATCTGCAGCTATTTCCAAGCAGAGGACACCACTGAAGACAGGCTTGTTGCATTACTGGATGTAAGAGGAGGATATTGGTCACTTCCTACTCAGGTGTCCGATGTACAGGGAAGCTAGACGCCACTACATCTGCAGCTATTTCCAAGCAGAGGACACCACTGAAGACAGGCTTGTTGCATTACTGGATGTAAGAGGAGGATATTGGTCACTTCCTACTCAGGTGTCCGATGTACAGGGAAGCTAGACGCCACTACATCTGCAGCTATTTCCAAGCAGAGGACACCACTGAAGACAGGCTTGTTGCATTACTGGATGTAAGAGGAGGATATTGGTCACTTCCTACTCAGGTGTCCGATGTACAGGGAAGCTAGACGCCACTACATCTGCAGCTATTTCCAAGCAGAGGACACCACTGAAGACAGGCTTGTTGCATTACTGGATGTAAGAGGAGGATATTGGTCACTTCCTACTCAGGTGTCCGATGTACAGGGAAGCTAGACGCCACTACATCTGCAGCTATTTCCAAGCAGAGGACACCACTGAAGACAGGCTTGTTGCATTACTGGATGTAAGAGGAGGATATTGGTCACTTCCTACTCAGGTGTCCGATGTACAGGGAAGCTAGACGCCACTACATCTGCAGCTATTTCCAAGCAGAGGACACCACTGAAGACAGGCTTGTTGCATTACTGGATGTAAGAGGAGGATATTGGTCACTTCCTACTCAGGTGTCCGATGTACAGGGAAGCTAGACGCCACTACATATGCAGCTATTTCCAAGCAGAGGACACCACTGAAGACAGGCTTGTTGCATTACTGGATGTAAGAGGAGGATATTGGTCACTTCCTACTCAGGTGTCCGATGTACAGGGAAGCTAGACGCCACTACATCTGCAGCTATTTCCAAGCAGAGGACACCACTGAAGACAGGCTTGTTGCATTACTGGATGTAAGAGGAGGATATTGGTCACTTCCTACTCAGGTGTCCGATGTACAGGGAAGCTAGACGCCACTACATCTGCAGCTATTTCCAAGCAGAGGACACCACTCAAGACAGCCTTGTTGCATTACTGGACGTAAGAGACCGTGAGAAGCTCAACAACCTCTGCGGCTACGTTTTATATGCCCTCAGAATCCGTGCTTTTATCAGATTCGATTAATTTCTTTTGTGGCTGTTTCTTTAATGTAGGACTCAATGTGCAAAACTGAATTATTTTAATTTTAATTTGTGTGACTTATTATTATTATTTATTATTATTATTTATTTATTATTATTATTGTTATATATATGTATATATTTGTTTTTCTCTCTTCTTCTTTTCTTCTTATTTAGGTATAAATTTTTCATTATTATAAAACTAGTATAATATTTTATAATTTTGATGTAAAGTTATATTATTTTAAGCACATTTAGTGGCCTCCCTGTCAAAAGTTAAAACATAAATACAGCTTTTATCTATCTATCTATCGGTCCCTAGGGGTTCCAATTATCCAAGTTCTACTGTGCTTAAAATGAGAAACAAGTTTTAGCGCGGTTCCTCCCTCCCCCATAGGGAGGAACCCTGCTTATAAGGTTGATACGATGAAACAATCCGGAAGTGCCGACAAGAACATTTCGCGTTTCAGAACCCCTAGAGACCGAAAATAACGGTGGTTCAAATTTTTATATATATATATATATATATATATATATATATATATATATATTTGTCTGTTCGCTCATTTCTGGCTTCCATGATGGTCCGATTTTGATGAAATTTAGTACGAAAATCTGTCGTCCAATTTGAAAGGTCAAGTTCGTTAACCAGCAAAATCCGCCCACTGTAAGATGGCGTTTGGGGCGAAATTCGCGCAAAAAAAATCGTAACGCTTACGTTTTTGAGTTCATAAGCTTGTAAGTACTCTTATTATAGGCTTCTTGGGCTAGGAAAACGAATGAAACCATTTTCAAGGCGATAGCTTTAACCGTTTTTGAGAAAACTGAAAAAATAATTTTTGAATGCCGTTTTTGGTTTGGGTACTTAGAATCATGGGATTCAGTTGAAACATTTACTGCATGTTCTACTTTCATTAAAACTAATATGTTGAAATTTTGGTTGCGTTTGGAGTTAAGGAAGGGTTAGAATAAAATATTTTATTAACAGACATAAAAAACTTTTGGTAACTTTGTATACTTTCCTTAATATCTCGGAAAAGGTTGAGAATTTGGGAAACGAAAGAAAACCATTAGAAAGCTTACTAAATGTTCTACAAAAAAGGTTCTAATGAAAGTTTTGATTAGGCGATGTCAATCGGAGAAATAAGCGCTTAAAACTTTAAAGTAATTGATTTCGCTTATTCGGACTGTTCTTTTTGTCTTTGATTTTGATACTTAAAATTATGGGATTCAGTTGAAACATTTTCTGCATGTTTGAATTTTATCAACACTAATATGTTAAAATTTTGGTTACGTTTGGAGCTAAGGAAAGATTAGAATAAAATATTTTTAACAGACATGAAATGTTTTGGGAACTTCGTATACATTCCCTAATATCTCGAAGACGGTTAGCAATATTGGTAAACGGAGGGTTACCATGCGAAAGCTTACTAAATGTTCTACAAAAAAGATTCTGAAACAATTTTAGATTAGGCTATGTCAATCGGAGAAATAAGTGCTTAAACTTTGAAGTAATTGATTTCGTTTATTCGAACGGTTCTTTTTGTTTGTTTTTATTCCTTGTTATTTTTTAATTGCTTAAAGTTGGATAATGTCTTTGACAATAAAACAGATTAATTAAAATAAAAACAATTCATTGTTAAAAATATATCAGGCTGTACCGTATGAAATGTCAGTTTTGGATTTGTCGATTTCCTTCAAATGTCTTCAAACTGTCGAGGCTCCTAATCCGAGTTCTTTGGCATATTCCCTAGTGTTTTTAATTGCTTATAGTAGTCAAATGTATTTGTCTATAAAACAGGATACGTATAATTAGAATCAATATTTTGTTTGTTAGAATCCGAAGATGCCGTATGAATATCTAGATTACAGTACTGGTGTTGATTTCGTTCTTTAGAATTATTCTTGGTATTCCCTATTTTCATCTGTTACCCATAGTTTTTTATTGTTAGTAGGTTTTTCTTATTGATTATAGAATATAAGTCTATTTGGCTATAAAACAGGATACGTAAAATTAGTGACAATATTTCGAAGATTTCTGAGCGAAATACTTTTAAGATTTTCTACCACCACGAACGGCTTTTTTCCTCTATTTTTATCCACTAGATAGGCTTTATTTTGCATATTATTCTATATAAGTTTTATTCAGCAGGGGATTCTGATGAAATGTCGTGTTTTTGCTGTGGATTTTAAATACGATGTGTCTAAGATTGGATAACATTGGCGAGTCTACATAGTGAAGAACCGACGACGGAGGTAGACTTCTTGCTATGATTTAGTCTACATATGTAGGTATATTAAGTCCTAAATCCAAAAAATAAACTTCACAACGGTTAGATACTATGAGCGAATATGGCGGTTCAATGCCCGTAGAAACAAGGGGGCCGCAGGAAATTTACCTGCTAAGAGTTACCTGCTAAGAGCTGTAAATATACCCCAGGTATCTGCCGAAACAAATACAAAGCCTAGGCGGAGAGCACCCCAGAAACTCAGATCCAAACATTGGTTATATACTAAATATTCATAAAGACTACTTAGTTGTAAACCGATTCATCAATTAGCAATCAATAGTTTTCAACAAAGGTTATATACTAAATATTGATAAAAAGTATTTAATTAGAAAAAAAACAATATTCCACAAGACTTGTTTTTGGTCCATTTGTGTCTACTCCATAGACTTAATTAGGTATATTATTCTATTGTAGTTGGGCAACTAACCTTTGTTTTATTTTGTTAAATAAAGTTTTTTTTCTTGACTTGTTATTCGTCAAGACTTTTATTTGTCCTTGTGTATTTACTAGATAGGTTTTATTCGGCATATTATTCTATATAGGCTATATTAGGCAGGGTATTCTACTCAATCTTGTGTACTTCTTCTTGATCCTTCTGTACATGGGCGTATATAAAAACAATTTCGGGGGGGGGGGGGGGGGCTGACACCATTTCCAGGGTATGGAATACTAAATACTTAGAGCTTGGAATAGTTTTAGGCAACAAAAACGCTATTACACGTCAAATAAAATATGTTTTATGAACTAAGTGATCTTATTTAATTTATTTTTAAGGGTTTTACGAGAAGTTTTTATCATCAATTTAAAATTTCGGGAGGGGCAGCAGCCCCCTCAGCCCCCCCCTCATATACGCCCATGCTTCTGTATCCTCTAGAAAGGCTTTATTAGGCATATTTTGTATTGATTTATAGAGCTTTGCTTTAGAATGAGAGCCAGATTCTGTAATTTCCGCTTCTGCGCAAAAGTTAGCTACTGTCGGTGTCCCTGACGCCTTAATATCACTTTTATTCGAGATGTTCGAGAGGGTTTTGACTATTTTCACGAGATATATAAAAAAAAAATAAGTTTATTTCTTTTCTAAGCTTATCAAATGGCACTAGGGACATGAACGGAACCGCGCTAAGATGCTGCAGGTCCTGCGAGTCGGACTTTTGTTGTCCTAGCGGAATTCGAAGTGGCAGAGTAAGCAATATCCGCTACTCTAAGTCAGTGACGCCTGAAATCTTACTTTTCTCCAAGCTTTTATTTGAACAGGTGTTTATAATTTCTCACAAAATATTAACAATATTTATTCCGGGTTCGTCATATGAACCTCGGGAAAAGAATCTTATAGAACCGACGTAGTTCCTGCGAGTCGAACTCTTATTGTTAAAATTCTATACCAATAATAAACAGAACAGTCTTTTTAGCACTTTCCTCCGAAGGAAAGTAGCTATTGAGGTTGCACTCATGACGGAATTTTTGAAAAATTTCTTCAAATCTTTATCGATCCTACCTAGTAGACACCGAAAATTACCCCCGTTAAAATTATATATATATATATATATATATATATATATATATATATATATATACATGTCTGTTAACACGATAGCGGCCAGAGTTTTTGTTTTTTTGAAACTTGGTATATAGCATTCAATTAGCAAACGATTGAACGAGTTCGTTAACCACCAAAATCGGTCCACCGGAAGGGGGGGGGGGGGTTTACCCCGAACCCAAAACACTAATTTGACCATGCCAGCCGTAATATATGTTATATTTCGAAACTTGGTATTCGTAGTGGTAATATAGAGAGGAAAGTGAGATGTAATAATAAACTAATTCGGTTCATTAGAAGGTGGGGGGGGGGGTTTACTTCGGACCCACAATACCAATTGGCCACTACCAGCCGTGATTTTTGGTATATTTCGACGAAACTTGGTATTCGTAGTGGTAATCTAGAGAGAAAAGTGGGTGTAAGAATAAACTAAATCAGTTCATTAGAAGGGGGGGGGGGTTTACTTCGGACCCACAATACCAATTCGCCACTACCAGCCGTGATTTTTGGTATATTTCGACGAAACTCGGTATTTGTAGTGGTAATCTACAGGCAAAAATGTGTTGTAAAAATAAACTAAATCGGTTCATTAGGACCCAAATTACTAATATACTCATACCGGTCGTAATTTCTGCTTTATTGTAACGAAACGCGGTATACGTCGTGGGTATATGAGAAAGAAGTGTTGTAAAAATGAGCTGAATCGGTCAATCGGAAAGGGGTGCTTACTTTGTAATATATTTCAATAGAATTAGCTTGCCAGACGTATGTTCGCAAGGCGGCCGCAAGGAGCGCTATCTCCCACTAGAGGGACTGTATCCTGTTCCTGCGTCAGATCAAAAGACGAAAATATGAAGTTTTTTGTATTTATTAAGTAGTGTAGTAGGTACCATGTGTAAACATAACTCTGGAAGCAAATTAATAATTGAACAGTTACTCATTACAAAATTAAAAGAGAACTATTCATGTTTTTATATTATTTATGTAGGATATTTTAAGCAAATTGTTCTGGAAAGCAGTCTATACTACCCAAATTCTGAGGAAAGTGCTTAGTTATGCAGCTCCTGCGTGACGGACATTTTTTTAATTTTTTTAAATTGTTTGGAAGGATGTATTCAACCGTGGGAGGTCATGGGCACCCAAAAAAGGAAGGAGTTTCTCAAATCAATCTAAATATACTCTTTAAAGTTGATTATATGGAAAATTAAGAATTGAAATCAGGAAGGGAAAAATAATTAAAAAAAGAAAAAAAAAAAAAAAAAAAAAAAAAAAAAAAAAACTAAAAGCCTTCCACCCACACCGCGGAACGTGCACAGCTCGAGCCCAGAACCACCGCGACACCGCTGCACTGCTCTCCTTGTAAAAATGCACAGAACAGTCTTACAACAATAAACTCCGATACATTTTTCTCAAAATGTTTAGAACAGAGCTTTCATTATATAGGGGTCATTTAGTCGGTGTCCCAACCTGTACATTAACCACTAGTATGGAGATGAGCTACATGGCGAGTAGGTATATTGCTACCTGTCTGTGGTCACCAAACACCATTCTTCATTGTTAATACTCCATGTTCGAGAGCGGGGAGATGTGTCGGATAGTCCGTGTTGCACCTCCCTTACAACCTCATATAGTCCCCTACCTCTATGTACGGATTTCAAGTAGAATCATTCCATCCCCAAGTAGACAAATCGAGCAAAATAAAGTAAATCTAAATATATATATACTTTAGAGTCAGTAATTATAAAATCATTTAAGTTATCTCTAGATAATACTACAGATATTCAACTTTCGGCAATAGCTAATAACACTGAAATAAACGATTGTCTAAATAAATTTCAAAAATGTTTGATTAAATCATGTAATAAATCATTCAAAATCAAAACTTATTTTCATAAAAATAACCAGAAACCCCATAAATATACACCCTGGTGGGATGAAAACTTATCTGAACTAAGAAAAGAAACTAATCGTCTTAGAAGGCGTTATCAGCGTACTTCAAATGATTCTAATTTAAAAGAAGAACGTAAAATTTTATATTTCCAAAAAAGACAAATATACCTCAGAGAAATTAGAAGAAAAAAACTAAAGTCCTGGCAAGACTATTGTAATTCCATAGATTTTACAAATCCTTGGTCATGGCCCTACAAATATTCTAAACAAAATTTACCTGAAAATCTAAATTTGAAAACTATTCTAAAAGAAGACGGGACCTACACTACTGACATTGAATCTACTTACGAATATATAATTAACAATATAGTAGGCAACGACAATCAGGAAACAGACAATGAAAAACATAAATTATTAAGAACTTGTTCTCAAATACCGCCCAACACCTTAAATGACTTACCTTTAACAAAATTCGAACTTTCTGACATTATACATAATTTAAATAAAAAAAAATCAGTAGGAATAGACGGCATTTCTGTCGAAATTATCCAAACAGTTTATCAAAAATATCCTAATTTCATGCATACAATTTATTCAAAATGCTTTTCTCAAGGAATATTTCCATATTTATGGAAGAAATCAAAACTAACTCTATTAAAGAAACCTAATAAACCACCAAATGAAATATCTTCCCTTAGACCGATAAGTTTAATTCCAATAGGAGGGAAGGTCCTGGAAAAAATTATTCATCGAAGGCTCTCACATTTCCTTTACTCAAATAATATAATTGATAGCAATCAGTTTGGTTTTACACCTCAAACAGGAACTTCTCAAGCTTTAGAGAAAATGAATACATTTATAAAACAAGCATTAAATAATAAAAATCATATCGTACTTATTTCACTAGATATACAAAAAGCATTTGACAGTGCATGGTGGCCGTCAATCCTCAACTCTTTGAAAGAATATAACTGCCCTCAAAACATTTATACACTTATTAAAAACTACTTAAACAATAGAGAGACTTACATAATCACACACAACATAATGAAAATGAAACGACAGACAATTGGTAACCCACAAGGGTCTTCTTGTTCACCATTACTCTGGAATATTATCATGAACAGCTTACTGAAAACTAATACTCAACCTAACGTAGAACTAATAGCATTTGCAGACGATATCTTAATACTAGTAAAATCCAGAATTCCAGAACAAATACAAAACAATATTAACATTATCATTAACACAGTCGAAAACTGGGCAAAACACAACAAGTTAACATTCAACAATCAAAAATCAACTTACATGATAATTACACGAAGCAGATTAGAACCGACCATCCACGTTACATTACAAGGAATAAACACATAGAAAATTTACAAAACAAACTTATTAAACTAATCAACTACTTAGGACTCACAGCTCGTAACACATGGGGACTGCAATCTTCAGCATTACACATCATTTACACAGGAGCAATCGTACCATCACTTACTTACGGACTACATATTTGGCACAGTGGACTGCAAAAGAAGTACAACTTAAGCAAATTGCAAAGAGTTCAGAGATTGATTGCTTTAAGAATAATAAAAGGTTATAGAACTATTTCTTATGATGCTGCTTGCGTTTTAGCAAAAATAATGCCAATAGACTTTCTAGCAAAGCAATATATTAAAGAATATAAACTTTTGAAACTGAACGAAGACTCGAATAACATAAAATCTGATGATTTGGAAAAGACAATACATTACACTCAATGGACACATCCCGGTAAACCACTCAAACTCAACGGATTCACAAACAAACAAACAGATTACCAGATATACACAGACGGCAGTAAAGACAATGACAAGGTTGGAGCGGCTACAATCATATACAAAGACTATAAACTATTAACAACACTCAAATTTAGACTTGGACATTACTGTACAAACAACCAAGCTGAACAACTAGCTGTATTAAAATCTATAGACTATATTAATAAACACATCACTACACCATCTTCTATACATACATACAGACAGCATGATAACATTACAAAAACTAAAAAACACTGACATACATGAAGCACTAATAGAAAAAATACGACAACTGTTAAGAATATGCCAAAATATGCATACAATATATTTTAAATGGATAAAGGAACATTCTGGTGACGAAGGTAACGAAATCGCCGATCGTTTCGCCAAAGCAGCGTCAAAAGATACGTCACTGCCCATAGAATATAATAAACTTTCAAAAACTCATTTAAAATATATATTAAAACTAGAATCAATTGCAGAATGGCAGCAAAAATGGGATACCTCTAACAAAGGTCGCCATTTATACAAATTTATCCCAATCATACACAACTTTTATAATACAAACATACAAACAAATTTTTACACAACACAAGTTCTCACGTGACACGGGGTATTTCTATCGTATTTAAATAGATTTAAAATAAAAAGAGAAAATTCATGCCCCTGTGACAGACATACAGAACAGACAGCACACCACATCATATACAATTGTACACTGTTTAACGAATACAGAAACCGAATTAAAAAGAAAATAACCAATTGGCCTATTGAAGAAAATAAATTGTTTTTTAATAATTCCAACTTATTCTCAACTTTATGCAAAGAAATTATTCAACGATTGAGTGAAAAATGAAAAATTGCATTTTTATTGAAGTAAAGCGGACCTTACTGAATATATAAGTTTATTTTTATACTCCTTGTTGTATACTAATTGTTTTAAGTTAACGTGAATTATTTATATGTAAACCTAACTAAAATACTAAATTGAACAAAATTAACTAAGATAAGAAAAAAAAAAAACATACATGTGATATACTGTACCTTGTATTATACATGTAGTACAATAAACGGCCTTCTAAAAGGGCTACTTTTAGAAGGAAAAAAAAAAAAAAAAATATATATATATATATATATATATATATATATATATATATATATATATATATATATATACTTAGTTATTGATGAGATCTAATAATAAAAAAATAAAAGTCTATGAGCTCCGTCTCACAGGGGAGTATACAGCGATGGGGTCACCGATCTGACTCACTCACAAGGAGAGGATACAGCGGTGGGGTCACCGATCTGACTCACTCACAAGGGGAGTATACAGCGATGGGGTCACCGATCTCACTCACTAACAAGGGGAGTATACAGCGATGGGGTCACCGATCTCACTCACTCACAAGGGGAGTATACAGCGATGGGGTCACCGATCTGACTCACTCACAAGGGGAGGATACAGCGGTGGGGTCACCGATCTGACTCACTCACAAGGGGAGTATACAGCGATGGGGTCACCGATCTGACTCACTAACAAGGGGAGTATACAGCGATGGGGTCACCGATCTGACTCACTCACAAGGGGAGTATACAGCGATGGGGTCACCGATCTCACCCACTCACAAGGGGAGTATACTGCGATGGGGTCACCGATCTGACTCACTCACAAGGGGAGTATACAGCGATGGGGTCACCGATCTCACTCACTCACAAGGGGAGTATACAGCGATGGGGTCACCGATCTGACTCACTCACAAGGGGAGTATACTGCGATGGGGTCACCGATTTGGACCAATTTTTTTCTTGTGATTCTACATCGGAAAATAGTCGACACGTGTCCGAGCGTTCCGTCCAATGCGCCTTAGGAGCCGAGAAATAAAATAAAATAGGTTGAAAGTGCTTTATTTTTTATATCGTGTTTAGAAAATTATATCGACATGATTCTTTCACCAATTCATTTGTTTTATGGAGTAGATTAAAGGAAACATATAAGCGTTAAACAATAATTTATATTTCGTCAAATATATTCAAAAATATGCTTAGTGCTACTATTCCTTTACTAATAGCACTAGAGATATGAGCGGAACCCCATCAATAACTGTTACTATTCCATTACTAATAGCACTAGAGATATGAACGGAACCCCACCAATAACTGCTACTATTCCTTTACTAATAGCACTAGAGATATGAACGGAACCCCACCAATAACTGCTACTATTCCTTTACTAATAGCACTAGAGATATGAACGGAACCCCACCAATAACTGCTACTATTCCTTTACTAATAGCACTAGAGATATGAACGGAACCCCACCAATAACTGCTACTATTCCTTTACTAATAGCACTAGAGATATGAACGGAACCCCACCAATAACTGGTACTATTCCTTTACTAATAGCACTAGAGATATGAACGGAACCCCACCAATAACTGCTACTATTCCTTTACTAATAGCACTAGAGATGTGAACGGAACCCCACCAATAACTGCTACTATTCCTTTACTAATAGCACTAGAGATATGAACGGAACCCCACCAATAACTGATTCTATTCCTTTACTAATAGCACTAGAGATATGAACGGAACCCCACCAATAACTGATACTATTCCTTTACTAATAGCACTAGAGATATGAACGGAACCCCACCAATAACTGCTACTATTCCTTTACTAATAGCACTAGAGATATGAACGGAACCCCACCAATAACTGCTTCTTTTCCTTTACTAATAGAACTAGAGATATGAACGGAACCCCACCAATAACGTACTATTCCTTTACTAATAGCACTCCTGCGAGTCGTACTTTCTACCTAGATACAGAAATGTTTCTTCTTGCGATCAGCGAGTTTTACATAATTTAAGTTCATTAATAAAATGCGTAATATTTCGCGTTTGCTTAGTTCAGGGAAAAATTATTTTTGCTCAAATAAATCGTATTACTTGCAATTAATCAACTTGGCCCGAGAATTCATAAAATGATAATTTTGTATACGGAACAAATTTATTTAAACCGTTTGAAATTATACGTCGCTCTCTAATTATAATGAATCGATTTTGTATTTCCCACCCGGTTGAAATTTGATTGTATATTCCTGAATTTAATTTAGGAGAATCGAGTTAAAGTAAAACATTCTGCCAAAAAATATTCAGCATCAGTAATATGGAATAAACTCTAAATTCGAATTTAATAAGTTTTTAATTTGAATATGAGATCAGATTTACAGTAAAAAGAATAACTACTTAGGTGATATCCCTATGTCTCATTTTCGCTCTCTACAAACCGTTACCTGACTCATACAATTTCGATTTTTATTATATTGGAAGCAATTTTCTAGCAAAACAAATAGCGATAAATTTCTTTATCGCCCTTGCGTCAGAAATTTCTTATTCATCAGCGTATGGTCTGCATCGTAGATTATTAAACTCGTTTATCTGTAAGGCGAATTAATTAATTTAGCAAAAATACCAGGAAATCTTGTAATGTTATTATTGTTTTTTTTTTGTTTTTTTTTATACAAAGTTTATTAATATCTGCGCAAATAATAAAGTACATTGGTTAATCAAGATAAGGACATTTTTATGATTTCACATAATGAAATTACAGTAAAAAATAATGTATACTTAAATTTATTAAAAACTAAAACAAAAAACATAGGTAAAAAATAAATAATAATGATAATAATAATAATAATAATTTTATTATTATTATTATCATTATAAAATAATAATATATTTTATAATTTAAAATATATCAAGGCGATAGCCTGAGTCCTTTGTGGTTTTGCTTGTCCAAGACAAGCACTGGCTTGTTGAGCCAGTTACTGCGTGATAGTGGGTACGGTTATCAGATGACTATAAATGACCAAGAAACCAGGATACCTCACAGTCTATACATGGACGATCTGAAATTGTACGCAAAGAATGCTTCCCAACTGGAGCGCATGATAAGCATTGTTCGAAATTTCAGTAACACCATTCGAATGTGCTTTGGTTTAGATAAGTGTGCTGTGCTACATGTTACAAAAGGACGCACAGTATCTACTGAAAACATAGCACTTTCGGATGGGGACCATGTACGTGAATTGGGGGAATCCGAAACGTATAAGGGACCTTGGCATCCAGCAGCACCTTAAGATCTGCCACAAAAATGTTAAGGAGGAGCTTAAAAATAAGTTTTTAAAACGGCTGCAATTAGTATTAAGAAGTTATCTGCATGGAAAATACAAAGTAAAAGCTATTAACACCTGGGCAATACCTTCATTAACGTACAGTTTCGGTGTGATAAACTGGTCAGATACATCATTACGGGATTTGGATCGACTCATTCGAACTGAAATGACTAAAACACGCATGCACCATCCAACATCTTCCAATGGCAAGGCTGTATTTGCCACGGAAAAAAGGTGGCCTTGGCCTCATCAATATTGAACATTTATGTTGATCTCAAGAAAGTAATCTGAGGCATTATATGAGATCGAGTGAGAGCCACCTTTTTAAGGAAATCGTTAAATTGGACGAGAATTATACAGCCTTGAAATTGAGGTTAATTAATGAACCGGATCTAAGGACAGATTTGGACCGCCTTTCTGAATGGCAAACGAAAGAACTCCACGGGCGATATTACAGTCGTTTATTTGATCCGGAGGTGCAGACGACGTTGTCGGTAGCATGGCTGACTTCTGGTAGGCTATTTTCGGAAACTGAGGGTTTCGTAATAGCCATCCAGGACCAAGTGATTGCAACACGATCCTACCGACGACACGTTTTAAAAGATATTAGTATTTCGGACAAGTGCAGATTATGTAACAAGGCGTATGAGTCGATTCAACACGTGACGGCAGGCTGCGAAATTCTTGCGGGATCTGATTACCTTCAGAGACACTACAATGTTGCCAAGATGTACCATCAAGCAATAGCAGAAAGGTTCGGCATTATGGAAAGTACGGTACCGTATTATCGCTACGTCCCATAATGACTTCTAGAAAATGATGGAATTAAAATCTACTGGGACGAAGCTATGATTACGGACCGAACTGTTCACCATAATAAACCAGATATTCTCATCATCGACAAGCATAATAAGACTGCTGATATAATTGATATCTCAGTGCCGAATGATGAGAATATCCGGAAAGCATATGCCGAAAAGCTGCGAAAATATCAAGACTTGGCCATTGAGTTAAAAGATCTCTATAAATTAGATTCCCCTAGAGTTACTGCAGTTATCATTTCGACCAATGGTTTGATACCGAATACTACAGTAAGTGCCACCAAATACCTGAAATTGTCAGAGGAACACTTAATATTATCCCAGCAAGCAGTTCTACTCGATACAGCTCGAATCGTAAGTAAATTTCTTAATGCCCATAATTAGTGCCTATATAAAAAAATATTTAAAAAAAATAAAAATAATTCTTTTTACTGGTTGGAACTATCCCCCAGTAAAAATATTCTCCAGTAATCTGAGAGACCCCACCCCCATAATTATACTAAGGCAGGGAGCAACTGAAAGCGCAGTTGCTTGGGGCTTTACGAACCCCCCTTCCCCGAGTACAGTACATCGCACACATAACACACACAGCACACTAACCACTTACACCGACATAAGGTCACCTACAGTACACGCCCCAGGGTCACCTTCCCTGGACGATAGACCTGGCAGTAGGTATAAAATGTACTGCCCACATAAAGTGATGAAATGAAAGTCAGTACTAGGCTTGCACAAATCTGGAGTGAGGTCTGCTCCAGAGGGAATAATTTTTAAGACCTTGACATCGGAAGCAGTGCGAGCGGTGCTCCGATGCCATACTAGCCCGTAAGATAATGGATATTTATAAGTATACAATCAAGCAATGGCTTCAGCTTGGAGGAGAGTTATCCTTTTCCCGCTCCTGTCAGTAAGTGGCCAAGAGTGCATGCATTAGACTGGATACATGCATAGTGCAGTCATGCGAGTGTATTACCTGACCACCAAAAGAGGACTAGAAACAGCACTCTGTACAACTGGATGCAGTGAGACCCGTCCGATACTTCTTGAATATCCAGCAAATGTATGTACACTTATGTACATAATTATTTTTTTCGGTTGGATACGAATCCCCCGAAGTAAATTCAATCACCCGGAAACGGAGGAAACCCACCCCTTATAATAACTGGTCGAGAATTATACTGCCTTAAAATTGAAAACAAGCTACTGGCCGGAAATTACGACAGAATCGGATCGCCTTGGCACGTGACTAACGAAAGCATAACACGGGCGATTCCATAGTCGGTTATTTGATCCGGAGGTGGTACTCTCATGGTCGGTAGCGTGGTTGACTTCTGGAAGGCTATTCCCCGAAACAGAGGGTTTTGTAATAACCATCCAGGATCAAGTAATAGCAACGAGATCCTATCGACGTCACGTTTTGAAGAATGCCAACATTTCTGACAAATGTAGACTTTGTAACAAAACGTATGAGTCGATCCAGCATATTACGGGGGCCTGTGAGATTCTTGCGGATATCCCCCCGCCCGTAAAAAATAACAAAACAAAACAAATCTACAGAAAAACAATTCTTTCGGTTGGCAATGGCCCCCGAAAGAATTTATCCCAGGAGACTGAGGATAACCCCCCCCCCCCCATGATAATTAAAATAATATACAAGAAAAATGAATAAAGTGATAAAATATTTTTTTTTTTTTTTTTTTTTTTTTTTTTTTTTTTTTTTTTTTTTTTAAGATATATCTCCTTTATTGATATTTACAATCTGTACAAATATGTACAATAAGTAAATTTGAACTAACAATGGCAACACACTGGATGAGATGAGGGGAGAAGGCAGACATTATAGTCCGTCGGCCCGTGACATTTTATGCAACGATTTTTAAGATTCTTCATTTTTTCACTATTGATTGTACAAGTCTTAACTAGAACAGTGCCGCTTGTCAGCTGGCTAGGTAGCGGTGGGTTTGGCCGCGGGGGCGTTGCAAACATAGGAAAAATATGAAAATGTGAAACGATTTTAAGATTCATGAAATTTCTTGGAGAGACACCTTATATTATACAATAATCATTGGCACTTGTCAGCTGGCCGGCCAGCGGTGGACTACTTGTCAGCTGGGGGTCTAAACTTGGCAAAAATACGAAATTCTGAAACGATTTTAAGATTTCTGAAATTTTGGTGGTTACTAGTATTTGTAGTGAGATTAACGAAAGACATTGGCTTTATACCGCCAGCTGACAACTTTTCCACCCACATATAAGCAGCTGACAATTTGTTTTGTCAATCTTATTACGAATACTACCTACTAACAAAATTTCAGGAATCTTAATATAGTTTTTGACTATTTAATAGCGAAAACATGCTTATATGGATTACAACTTCTGAATATATTGATTGTAAATGAATATTTTTACTATCAACGTTAAAATATATTATGTATTTGCATTAAGGTGAAAAAATATATCATTTATTTGTATAAAATACATAGCACATAAAAAATGTTTGCCTGTGAATGCGTGAAAATCAGGCAACGCTTGGCACAGTGTTTCGCCTTGTGTTAAAAATAAGTTATTATTATCTAAATAGTTTGGTTTGTTCACGTTCCCATATTCATCCACATTTTAACATCTAATAATAACATAATAATAATAACAAAATGTACACGTGTAAATGGTTTGGTGACAAACAATTACCTCCAGTAGTTGAAATGATTGTTCGAGATCAGTAATTCACTGAAGATATTAAAATTATTCATTTTCTTTGCTTTATTAATGTTTCATCATTTTTTCAATACCAATAATTAGTATTTTCACATGAGAGACAGCAGGATGACCTCACAAACACTACAAATATCGAAAGTAATGATTCTGAAGGAGAAGAGTCAGACTTTCTTTTTATTTAAAAGTTTTATTAGGTAACTATTATTATTATAAATAAATTATATAATAATTTTTACAGTATTTTATACAAATAAATAATATATTTTTTCATCATACCTTAATACAAATCTATACAAATAATACAATTCTAACGGATCGCTGTCTGTTTCTGGAAGATGGTGAAAAATACTATTGGGGACCTTTATCAATGCAATAGTACCCAAAACAATGATTTTTAAAATTTTTGCCTGCTTGTCTGTTTATCTGTGCGCGCTAATCTCAGAAACGGCTTATCCGATTTAGTTGCAGTATTCACTAATATATTGTGGTACGTTTCACTTAATATTTAGTGTTTGTTTCATGCGAATCGGTACATAAATAAAAAAGTTATGCCAATGTAAAGAATCACGTCCAACATTTCATGAACTATCGTTAATTCGATACACACCAGAGGATTTTTTTTAACGAAACTTTGTATACAGTATTCTCTTAGCAAATGATTTAACGAGTTCCTTAACCAGAAAAATTGGTTCATCTGGAGGAGGGGTTTACTCCGGACCCAAAGTCGCTCGGACGAAACTCGATATTCGTTTGTCGGTTTATTAGGAGGGGGGTTTATTCTGGACCCGATTTACCAACTTAGCACTACTAGCCGTAATCTATCTTCACATATAATAAAATTCTAACGGATCGCTGTTTGTACATGCAAGATATATGAGTAAAAATACTATTGGGGGCCTTTATCAAAGCAATTGTACCCAAAACAATGATTTATAGAATTGTTGTCTGTTTGTCTGTATGTTTGCTGTGTCAGACACTCTATACACACTACAGTTAAACAATCCTTAAGAGATCTAGAGCTTCTTTTAGCAATCCTAGCAGCCGGTATGGTTGATCCCCGATGGCTATACCTCTAATATCGAGTAGGTATAAATCTACTGTAAAGTAGATTGAAAAAAAAAATACCTATACGACGATGTTTAAAATCTAAAATAAACAAACAAGAACCTTCAAGTTTAACTCCTCTGGATTACGGATGGGATATTGAAGATAATATATAAACCTGTAAATGGTTTGACGGCGAACAATTCCGTCGAGTAGTTGATATGATTATTCGAGATCAGCAATTCACTGAAGATATTAAAACTATTTATTTTCTATGCTTTATTAACGTTTAATCATTTTATCAATAACAATAATTAGTATTTTCAGCTGAAAGACACCAAGAAGAGGATGACCGCACAATTACTGCGGGGGGGGGGGGATGATTCTGAAGGTGCAGAGTCAGAATCAGAAAACGATTGACTTTCTTTTTATTATTATATTATTAAGTGTCTTTAGTATACTATTATTATTATTATGATTAATTGTATAATACTTTTTTATTACCAATACAGTATTTTATACAAATAATTGACATATTTTTTCATCTTACCTTAATGCAAATACATAATATATTTTAACGTTGATAATAAAAATATTCATTTACAATCAATATATTCAGAAGTTGTAATCAATATAAGCATGTTTTCGCTATTAAATAGTCAAAAACTATATTAAGATTCCTGAAATTTTGTTAGTAGGTAGTATTCGTAATAAGATTGACGAAACAAATTGTCAGCTGCTTATATGTGGGTGGAAAAGTTGTCAGCTGGCGGTATAAAGCGGAGCGCGCGCCATGTGCTCAGCGCTTCTACCCCCCCAGCTGACAAGTTTTCCACCAAGATATGAGGAGCTGACAATGTCTTTCGTTAATCTCACTACAAATACTAGTAACCACCAAAATTTCAGCAATCTTAAAATCGTTTCAGAATTTCGTGTTTTTGCCAAGTTTAGACCCCCAGCTGACAAGCAGTCCACCGCTGGCCGGCCAGCTGACAAGTGCCAATGATTATTGTATAATATAAGGTGTCTCTCCAAGAAATTTCATGAATCTTAAAATCGTTTCACATTTCCATATTTTTCCTATGTTTGCAACGCCCCCGCAGCCAAACCCACCGCTACCTAGCCAGCTGACAAGCGGCACTGTTCTAGTTAAGACTTGTACAATCAATAGTGAAAAAATGAAGAATCTTAAAAATCGTTGCATAAAATGTGCACGGGCCGACGGACTATTACTGCTACTCCCAATAAAATTGGTTGAACTATGTACACTATTTACAATATTTACACATATTTCTTGCAATAAGTTGTCTCGTGGCCAATGGCGGCGGAGGCGGCGAGGAGGATTATCAGGAATAACATTGGAAGAAAGGGATCTGCTAAGAGGATTGGGGTGGGCTGGGAGTTTAGAGAAAAAGGTCAGGAAACGGGATTTGGCTAAATCATGGATAAAGGGTATATCTCGGTGGATGGTTAGGTTTGAAACGTAGAAAGGAGCGTTAAGGATTTTACGAAGGACTTTGGATTGAAAACGTTGGATAATGTTTATATTTGATGGCTTAGCTGATCCCCATAGTTCTATCCCGTATGTCCATATCGGTCTTATTATAGTCTTGTATATTGTCAGTTTGTTTTTTGTGTAAAGTTTCGATTTAGGTCCAATAAGTCGTCGGAGAAGTCCAAAGCGTTTGTTCAGTTCTTGTCTCTTGTGTTTTATGTGTGTTTTCCAGGTAAGTCGCTTGTCGAGGTGGAACCCTAAATATCGAACCTCGTTGGATTGGGGTATTGGGATATTGTGGATTTTTACGGAAGGGCACTCAGCTCGTCGCAGGGTGAAGGTTACATGTGTACATTTCTCTGGGTTCATTTGAATCCTCCATTTGTTGACCCATTTCTCGACGTCATTGAGGTAGGTTTGCAGTTTTTCAGATGCCAATTTAGGATCGGGAGAGGAAATAAGGAAGGCAGTGTCATCGGCAAATGTACACGTGACAATATTTGGGGTTGTTGGGATATCTGAAGTAAATATAGAATAAAGGAGAGGAGCTAGGATACTGCCTTGGGGGACACCTGCTTTAATGGTTCGAGGAGTGGAAATTGAAGAGCCGTATTTAATGTGGAAGGTACGATTTTCAAGATATGATTTTAGGATCAGATAGAAATGGAAAGGAAGGAATGTTTTGAGTTTGTAAAGAAGTCCGGGATGCCACACTCGATCAAAGGCCTGAGCCACGTCAAGAAAGACACCGGAACACAAGCCCTTTTGCTCGAGTGTGGAGGAAATAGTGTCAACTACACGGAAGACTTGTTGGGTAGTGGAATGCTGGGTACGGAAGCCAAACTGGTGATCAGGAATTTTATGGTTTGAGTTTACTATGGGTAGGAGTCTTCTATACAGGAGTTTTTCGAATTCTTTTGAAATTATTGGGAGAAGGAACATTGATTGTCCTTTAATTACAAAGTTGATCATGCGGATCTCTTTAGCGTCCTAGGAGGGTTTTCGGGGTGAAGGGAAGCAGTTTCAGGATCAGGGGAGGAGGAAAAGATGACTGTATCATCAGCATATGTCGTTAAATGAGTATTTGGGAGAGTAGGAACGTCGGCGGAGCACAGAAGGTAAAGGATAGGACCGAGAATACTTCCCTGTGGTACACCGGAGGAAATAGGACGGGAACTATAGGACAATGTGGAACCAGATCTTACCTGAAAGGAGCGGCTTCATAGGTAGGACTGTAGGATTACAAACTACGTATGGGGAAATAAGCGCCGTACATTGTAAAATAACCCCGAGTGCCAAGCACAATCGAACGCTTGGGCGACGTCGGGAAAGGCACTCGTACAGTAGTTTTTGCTTGCGAGCGCAAGGGAAATGGTGTCAACAACGCTAAAACATTGTTGTATGGTTGAGTGCTGAGTACGGAACACAAACTGGTGATGTGGTATAGAATTGGGAGGGATAGTAGACAGAATTCTTTTGAGGACGCGTTTTTCAAATACCTTGGACATAATGGGAAGCAAACTGATAGGAAGATATACGATAAAGAAGGCCGTTTTAGACAACGACTTATTTTATAGCTCTGATTGAATGTAAAGAAGTATGCAATTTTCGAATTTCTAGAAATCCGTTTTGATTTATGACGTTCTTGCTCCGGATTTCATAAATTGAACCTAGATTAAGTCAAAATATGACGTTATTGTCCCTAAAATAATACAACGAGGAGTAGATAGAACGCCGTCGAAGTCATAAGCAGTCATGAGGAATTCGACTAAAATCTTATTGATGTTTTCTAGCCGAATCCTAACCATTCCCTGACTGCTTAAAATAATGCAAGTCTGTCATTGAAGTACCTCGACTTCTGCCATTCTTGCAAAGGTAATTTAATGCCAAGCAGTTATTCCTAATTGTTATCTTATCAATTTTATTATATTTTTGTGTTTAACTAAAATTTTTGCGTTAGTTTAACCCAAGATTGAGTTAGTTAATTTCGCCATTAAGATGTGACACCGATAGAGGAAACATAATTTTATTTTCATTGACAAATTTCAAATCTCTAACTTCCATAATCAAACACGATGTACTAATCATATTACAATAGTTAACAGTAGAATACTATAAAATATAAAATTTTACACTTTAGAGGAAAAATAAAAAATAAATAGAACGTCCAAACTTTCGTACGTGAGTGAATCCACCTTAACCCTTTGATGCATGATTTTTTCTTTTCGCATAAAAAAAAATCTGGGAGGTAGAAATAGGCCTCAGGATAACGGGGAAAAATATAGAAAAAAAATCATCGATTTTTTTTGTCGAGAAATTCATGAAAAACTGAAAAATGCCTGAAAGGCATCATTATGCGTAGAGGGAGGAATGTTTTTGTGAATGAACATGTATAAGCATTCACATTTATTGAAACATATAAAGAATTTATGGGTTAAAGTTAAAAAGAACTCTCTTCTCTTTGCATCAAAATCACAAATGATAATCCTTGAAACATGATTTGCCTTTAGTTAAACACAAATAAAGTTCACATTTATCACAGTAACCACAAGTTTGGTTCTTCCAGTTTTCCATCCTGCATCTCATCTTCTGAGATACATCAAGCAGTACAGCCTCAATCAAATCATTCAAATCTGAGAAGGGATCATTCAAATTGTCGCCATTGTCCTCTAAAACATTGGCTGAAAATACGCCGAGGTTCAGAAAGAACATTGCCATCGACATCTTCATCATCCTCACTATCATCTGGTGCTGTGATTATATGAAAAATCTGTTTCTCCTCTCCCCATTATCGATCAGATAATGGGATCCATGGCTCAGACATCAGTACCAGATGCACGATGCTGCCCACAGCAAACAAATGAACAATCACAAAAATAGGCACAAAAAAATAAAACTTCAATAAAACAAACTTTCATTTCGTAAAATACACCACTAGTACTAAGGAGTACGATTTTTTTTTTAGGTCAGAATGGAGGTTTTTAATAGTATTATGGCCTTGTAAAACGGGTCCCCTCGGGGTGAGAAACGAGACTCTTGGTTTTGTCAACATTAACTTGTTTATTCCCACTTGGGAAGAAAGTACAATGCTCAAAATCTTCCAGTCCCTTTGATACTTGTTGATGCTTACAGGAAACGAAAAATAATTTGAAAAAACTCGACGTAGTGTTCTGGGAGTGCAAAATATAATATGGTGCCTGCAGGCATCACGATGCAACAAAGGGTTAACTAGTATTTCTCCTGCGCGGCCTTTGTCCGCCTCCGTGCACCTAACCATATTTAGGTTTCATTTCCTTTGTAGAGTTATGAATACACTCGCTCTAACAATTTGTCTCACATCTTCAGTCAGTTTCTCAGAGAACATTAATCAGCATTTATCTCTACAAGAAGGATTATTTTTTCTAGCTTTTTTCTTTAAACCCTTGAACGCCAGCCTACCTCGGCCTACCCCATTCTGCCAGCTATTCGTCATTCTGACAAACATACTTTGAATAAAAAAAGTCCGACTCGCAGGAACTGCGCCATCTTAGCGTGGTTCCGTTCTTATCCCTAATGTCATTTGAAAACATTAAAATAGAAACAGATATTATTTTGGTTCCACATTTCTTGAAAGGGGTTTATGGCTTTACCTGGTCGGGTCCGCCAGACCCCAGAATCCACTTCTAGAGATACTTCTTTCACACGTTTCAATGCAATGAAAAATATCAACATTTTTCAGATTTTCTTGGTTTCCTCTATTAAAGTACCAAATATACAAATAAATGCAATTTAACTAAAAAAAAAAGGGAAAAAAAAGTTCGTCACGCAGGAGCTGCATATCTAAGCACTTTCCTCAGAATTGGGTAGTATCGAGTGAATTTCTGAATAACTTCCTTAAAATAACCTATATAGATAAATAAAATAAAAATATAAATTGTTCTACACATTTGCATTTTTTATGAGCAACTGTTTTAATTATTAATTTTGTAATTAATTTCCTTCCATAGTTTTGTGTATGCGGGGTACTACACTACGTACTACCCCCCCCCCCCCCTTCCAATGATTAAGTTTACAACACATCTTTCTTATTATATTGCCAGGACGTAAAAAGAGTTTCGTAACAATAAAACAGGAATTACGACCGGTATAAGGAAATTAGTAATTTCTGTACTGAGTAAACCCCTCCTTCTAATCAACCGATTTAGTTTATTTTTATAACTATTTTTTCTCTTTAGTTAACCACAACGAATACCGAGTTTCGTTGAAAAATAACAAAAAGTACGGCTGGTATTGACAAATAACTACTTTGGCTCCTGAGTACCCCCCCCCCCCCCTTCGGATGGACCGATTTTGTTGGTTAACGAACTCGTCCCATCGTTTGATGGGAAAATACTACTTGCCAAGTTTCGTGGCGAAAAAACAAAAACTCTGGCCTGTATCGTGTTAACGGACACATTCGTTTGAGCCGTCTTATTTGGGACACGCTGTATATATATATATATATATTCCACTTGTTCTTTTTAGCACTTTCCTCCGAAGGAAAGTAGCTATTGAGGTTGGACTCATGACGGAATTTTTGAAAAATGTCTTCAAATCTTTATCGATCCTACCTAGTAGACACCGAAAATGACCCCCGTTAAAATTTATATATATCTATCTATATATATATATATATATATATATATATATATATATATATATATATATATATATGCATATATATATATATGTGTCTGTTAACACGATAGCGGCCAGAGTTTTTGTTTTTTCGTCACGAAACTTGGTATATACCATTCAATTAGCAAACGATTGAACGAGTTCGTTAACCACCAAAGTCGGTCCACCGGAAGGGGGGGGTTTACCCCAAACCCAAAACACTAATTTGACTATGTCAGCCGTAATATTTGTTATATTTCAACGAAACTTGGTATTCGTTGTGTTAATATAGAGAGAAAATTGAGATATAAAAATGAACTAAATCGGTTCATTAGAAGGGGGGGTTTACTCTGGACCCACAATACCAATTCGCCACTACCAGCCGTGATTTTTGGTATATTTCGACGAAACTCGGTATTCGTAGTGGTAATCTACAGGTAAATATGTGTTGTAAAAATAAACTAAATCGGTTCATTAGGAGGGGGGGTTTACTCCGGACCCACAATACCAATTCGCCACTACCAGCCGTGATTTTTGGTATATTTCGACGAAACTCGGTATTCGTAGTGGTAATCTACAGGTAAATATGTGTTGTAAAAATAAACTAAATCGGTTCATTAGGAGGGGGGGTTTACTCCGGACCCACAATACCAATTCGCCACTACCAGCCGTGATTTTTGGTATATTTCGACGAAACTCGGTATTCGTAGTGGTAATCTACAGGTAAATATGTGTTGTAAAAATAAACTAAATCGGTTCATTAGGAGGGGGGGTTTACTCCGGACCCACAATACCAATTCGCCACTACCAGCCGTGATTTTTGGTATATTTCGACGAAACTCGGTATTCGTAGTGGTAATCTACAGGTAAATATGTGTTAAAAATAAACTGAATCGGTTCATTAGAAGGGGGGGTTTACTCCGGACCCAAATTCCTATTATACTCATACCGGTCGTAATTTCTGATGTATTGTAACGAAACGGGGTATACGTCGTGGGTAACTCATGAGAAAGAAGTGTTGTAAAAATGAGCTGAATCGGTCAATCGGAAAGCGGGGGTTTAATTTGTAATGTATTTCAATAGAAAAGCCCGCCAGACGTAGGCTCACAAAGCCTCCGCAAGGAGCGCTTTCTACCACTAGAGTGACTGTATCCTGTTCCTGCGTTAGATCAAAATACGATAATATGAGGTTTTTTGTATTTATTACGTAGTGTAATAGGTACCATGTGTAAACATAACTCTGGAAGCAAATTAATAATTGATCAGTTACTCATTACAAATTTATAAGAGAACTATTCATGTTTTTATTTTATTTTTGTAGGATATTTTAAGCAAATTGTTCTGGAAAGCAGTCTACACTACCCAAATTCTGAGGAAAGTGCTTAGTTATGCAGCTCCTGCGTGACGGACTTTTCTTTATTTGGCAGAGGGTCGATGAAGCAGAACACCATTTGTTTTTTTTTTTCAACTATTTTATTTTATCTATTTTGCCCGACATGTTTCGTGCTTTACTTCGCACCTCTTCAGGGGCTTTCCTATGAAAAAATATTTTTTATAAATCCCAAATTCAAATTTTGTACAATAATAAACATTTATCTAAATTAATTTACTGTTAAAAAAAATATTATTTTATTAAAAATTCTTGTCCTACCTTATCGGGAAGTCCTCTCGTCATGTGTACTGGCTTGAGTCAGGCGTAATACTGATAAGTCACCTGAGGTAATGAATATGGCCATATCCTATCGATTCTTTCGGCTCTTTTAATTGTATCGAATATCGGTACAAAAATCGACTTGACAATGACTAAATTTAAAAAATCTGACGTCTCATCTCAAAATTATCACAGAAGTACATTTAACAAATTGACAGGAAATAACAAAAATACACCAATAATATACACAGATGGGTCCAAAACAGAGAGCGGAGTAGGTGCAGCAGCTGTTTTAGGAGAAAAGGTGTATCAGATCAGCCTTCCATTAGACACAAGTATATATTCAGCAGAGCTGCAAGGTATACTTTTGGGCCTATCCAACGTACAGACTACAATACCACACATAATACTATGTACAGATTCATTAAGTTGTTTACTCTCCCTATACATCTACAACACCAACCCGATCATCATCAAGATTGTACAAGAACTACTGAGACTAAAGGACCAACACACAATGGTAACAATGTTATGGGTTCCTGGTCATGAGAACATCGGACAGTCTACATTAGCGGATGAACATGCAAAACTTCTACTACAAGCCAAACGAACGACCAGTACTTACTTACAGTTCAAGACCTACAAATAACAATAACAGAAGCCGTCCTGAAAAGGTGGCACGCCACTTGGTATAGCACTCAAGATAACCACCTAAGGAAAAAACAACAAGACGTGACGAAGTTGTACTAACAAGATTGAGAATTGGGCATACACGCCTCACTCACTCACACCTATTTACGAAACAAGACAAGCCAAGGTGCGATACGTGCAACGTTCCTCTAACAGTGAAACACCGACTAACTGACTGCATGAAAAGAGACAACCTACAGGCACCTCATGACCATAGCGAGCTGTTAGCAGAAAAGAGCCCATATATTGATACCATACTCACATACTTAATGACCACGAATACATACAATAAAATATAGTAATATTACAAATGACCCACGATCTTAATTCCAAACAAAATTTCTGGTCTACAATAATTGTAAATCTATTCATTCCTTTATATCTTTTATTTATGGTTATTATTATTTTAAGTAAGTTCCTTATTCCTTTATTTATTTATTTTTTCATTTACTTATTTATTTATTTTTATTTTTTTTTCCGGCTGGCCACCATATTATTAGACCAATTATTATTATAATCAAAGCCCTACGTTATCACATATCATCGGATTCTATTTAATTTTCAGATCATGACCAATTAATTCAAAACCAATTACTTTATTGTATTTCTTATTATTATTTATCCCCTTTTTTTTATTGTTTTTGTTTTTTGTTATTCAATAGAGCAGATCACCCTTGTTGCGAAGCTCTCGAAATGAATGAATAAATAAATGAATATCGGTAAAATAGTTCATGGGGTTTAATTTATAATACTATGGAAAATTTGATGGACATTTTTCAAATCGTTTTTTTTATTTATTGCTGTTTTTGAGTTTTTTTTGTTTATTTGGTTTTTAGGACAAAGAACTACGTGGCTATCATTGCCCGAAAACTTAATTTTGAATTTTATTTTATAAAGTATAATTTATATATAAGAAAATACTTGTACATCGATTTTTTTTTGGGTGTGTAACAGCTTTTTTTGTTTTTGTTTTTTGTGTATTAGTTTTATGTTTCTGCCTTAAAAAATTAATGTTTTGACAAAACGAAATGTACACTTTATATGAAAATATCAATATAGCTCACAATATCAACAAATGTGTAATTACATATTCTTTTTTTTTTTTTTTTTTTTTTTTTTTTTTTTTTATTTATTTTTTTGTATACAGTATTTTAAATATCTTTTTTTATTATTTATATTTTCGTACTACTTTTTTAAAAAAATAGTTTCTTTTATATTCTTTTTTTTTTTTTTTTTTTTTTTTTTTTTTTTTTTTTTTTTTTTATACATTATTGATATAATATTTTGTATTAATAATTTTTTATTATATTTATTTTTTTATATATATATTTTTTTTTTAAAGGTCTTTATACAAGTTTGCGTCTTTTAGAAATCTTATAACCTTTGGGATATTGAGCCTGCCTAAAACACTTGAGTAGTGATTACATTCGTTAAATATATGATAAACACTAAGACAGCCTCCGTAGTTAGTACATTTTGCTGGTTGTTCATGAGTTATGAGGTGCCCTTGGGTTAATTTGGAATGGCCTATTCGCAGTCTAGTAATAGCTACTTCTTCTTTTCGATTTTCCCTGAATGATGTTTCCCAGGCCAGAACAGAACTTTTAATTAGTCTTAGTTTGTTCTTTTTTATTTGGAACCATTTATCTTCCCATTTCTTCTGTATTTTTCTTTTTAATGGTAGATAGATTTCATTTGCAGATAGCATTATTGGTTCTTCTGTTTGAAGGTAATGAGCGTCCTTTGCGGCTTTGGAGCGTAATTTATCGCAACTCCATTTGGCCGTATAATAGGAGGGGTTCCGATTTTTCTTCGCCTTGTGAATAGTATGCATTTTGTTTTCTCGGTTGAAAAGGTGAAACCACTTTTATTTGACCATTCGGAGATTTTTTCTGTTGCATTTTGCAAAGCTTTTCTAATCACTTCGATATTGCTAGATCTGCTCAGCAGGGCAAAGTCGTCTACAAAGAGACATCCTTTGACTCTGCTGTTTAGACATTGAGTTATGTCATTTATTGCTATCGAGAAGAGAGTGGTGCTAAGTACGCAACCTTGAGGAACACCTACTGTTTGTGATCTTTTTTGAGAAAGTGAATTTCCAACTGCAACTCGGTAGAATCTAGTTTCAAGGAATTCTTTAATAAATATAGGTAATTGTCCTTTTAATCCCCAAATTTTAAGTATCTCCAAGATTCCATATCTCCAAGCAGAGTCCAAAGCTTTCTGTAAATCAAAAAATATTCCAATCGCAAATTGCCCATTGATAAAGGCGCCTTGCAATTCCGTTTCTAGTCTGACGAGGTTATCTGTTGTCGATCTACCTTGACGGAAGCCGCATTGCCAGTTGTTGAGGCAACCCATGGATTCTAATGTCCAAACCAATCTTTTGTTTACCATTCTTTCTAGCAATTTGCAGAGACAGTTGGTCAGAGACACAGGGCGGAAATTGTGGGCTAAGGAAGCGCTTTTACCTTGCTTTGGAATGGGAATCACAATGGCCTCTCTCTCCAACTAGATGGCATTTTGCCTGAATTCCAAATGATATTGAACAAATTCAGCACCTGATTTAAAGTGAGTACTGAGAGATTCCTTATCATATCGTATGATATCTCATCAGGCCCTGGAGATTTACCTCGGAGATCCTTGAGTGCTGATTCGAGTTCGGCCAAGCTAAAATCCACGTTATATTTTTCTATTGGAACCAACGATGAGATGTTGAATCCAATGAGTAGGTTTCCTTTACATTTTTCAGTTTCTTGAATTCGTCAGAAGTAGGAATGCTGTCCGCACTGAACGTTGCTGCAAACTCGTTGGCGATTTTAACAGCATTTGTCTCAAGCTTATTATCAATGCTCAGATATATTGGTTCTATTGTGTTTTTGCCTGAGATGGATCTGATTTTCCTCCACATTTCCACTCATGACGTATTACTGTTAATCCCGCCAACAAATTGCTTCCAAGAGTTGCTCTTTTGCGTTTTGATGACGTACTTGCAAGCAGCTCTTTGTTTTTTATATTCAACAAAATTATTTAGAGTCATATTACGCGTAAAACGTCTGTACGCTCGTCTTCTAGCTTTTATCGCTTTCTTGCAATCTTCGTTGAACCAGGGCACTGGTTTGCGTTTTTGATTTAGGCTTGTTTTGGGTATGCTTTGTGAAGTCCCGAATTACACTAGTCAGTTTTTACAAGCCTCCTCTGGATCTTCCGATAGTGTATTCACGATTACAGCGAGATCTTTAAATTTATTCCAGTCAGCTTTATGAATATTCCATTTTCTACGTCGTGGCTGCAACGGAATATCACCAAAACATGTAATGAGGATAGGAAAATGATCGCTGGAAAATTGATCCGGGATTACATTCCAAGTAGTTTGTTGAACCATGTAATCCGTACAGGCTGCAATATCAATAGCCGAGTATGTACCTTATGAGCTACTAAGGTAGGTTGAATCACCTGTATTTAGAATAGGGATTTGTTCTTCTTGAAATACTTTATCAATAAGTTTTCCTCTAGCGCTGTTCCAGGTTGAACCCCATGACGAAGAATGAGCGTTTGGAGTTGTGTTTCACTTCATTGAAATCTGTTTGGGTTCCTATTTCGGATTTTTGTACTCTAATATTAATGTTTTTAGTTAAGATTTCAGAATATCTTGGTTTCATAAGTATTAAATTTTGAGGGGGGTTTTCATTAAATTTTCTTTTGGCTATTCCATAAGGGACTTTTTCGGTAATTTGTATTTTTTTAATTTCTTTTTCAATTATAAAAAAAGGGCAGGTTTTATTAAAGCTATTATGCGCTCCCTTGCAGACAGCACACATGATGGGGTTCTCGCACCTACCATCATGACGCGGTTTACTGCACCAGCTGCATACAGCCTCCTTCGTTTTACACGTTGACTTTGTGTGTCAAATAATAAGCAATTTGTACATCTCCTAGGGTTAGGGATGTACAATGTTACCGGTATATTGAGATATCCCACTTTGATATTCTTAGGAACCTCCGGAGTGCCGAAAGTTAGCAAATAACTATGCATATTTATTAATTCCCCATTTCTTTTTATTGTGAACCTTGAAACATCTGTTACTTTTTGTGGCCTGAGTTCGTTTTTTATTTCTTCAATGGCAACAGAATCTAAATCGAAATATCGAATTACGCCCTTACTACTGTTTAGAAAAGAATGAGGCTTAACTTCAACATCCACATTATTAAATAATTTCTCACAGTTTAATAACATTTGAGCTTGTTTATGAGAAGTGACTTCCACTATTAACGAACCATCCCTTATTTTTTTAATATTTTTAACTTCCCCAACTAGCCCTGTAATTTCCTTCTGGACAAAAAACGGACTTATTTTCGATAGATTACCTTCCCGTTTCCTATTTATTATCAAAAATCTAGGCGTAATATCGATAATTTCTTGGAAGTTTGCTCCAAAGCTAATAGATGGAGCGGTGAGAAGGCTTTCAAGCCTCCTTTTCTTATCCGGTGGAAGTTTCATTTCTACAAGATTAGGTATATTAAAAATATTTAAGTAAAATTGATTAAATAAATTAATAAACTATAATAAAACTTAAATAACTAATTAATTATAAATAGGAATAATGAATGAATAAACTAAAGCCACAGAGAGAGTGAAAAAACCAAAGCCATACGCGACTAGCCTCGCTGCCCTCCGCCGCTAGCCTCCTCGCCGCGAGGTTAGGATTCCACTGGCTTACTTTAATTAAAGATAACTATACTTACCGATGGTTTCAGGACAAACAAACTACATCAAATTGTAGAAAAACTAAAGAGTAACCTTTTTGAATACATTTAACTTAAGAAAAGTAGAAAAATGCCACTTGAAATGAGTAATAAAGAGAAGAGCAAAATTTGACACACTTTCTAATACCAACTTAAACAGCTGACTGATTTTTGAGTTTTTAATTATATAAATGTTTTCTTTGATCTTCCTTTTAGCGCGGTTCCTCCCTCCCCCATAGGGAGGAACCCCGCTTATAGGGTTGATACAATGAAACAATCCGGAAGTGCCGACTAGAAAATTTCGCGTTTCAGAACCCCTAGAGACCGAAAATAACGGTGGTTCAAATTTGTATATATATATATATATATATATATATATATATATATATATATATATATATATGTATATATTTATTTATATATATATTTGTCTGTTCGCTCTCTAGATAGAAGACGAATGGCCCGATTTTGATGAAATTTGGTACAAAAATCCTTCGTCCAATTTGAAAGGTCAAGTTCGTTAACCAGGAAAATCCGCCTACTGGAAGATGGCGTTTGGGGCGAAATTCGCGCAAAAAAAAATCGTAACGCTTACGTTTTTGAGTTCATAAGCTTCTAAGTACTCGTTTTATATGATTCCTGGGCTAGGAAAACGAATGAAACCATTTTCAAGGCAATAGCTTTAACCGTTTTCGAGAAAATTGGAAAACTATTTTTTGAATACCGTTCTTGGTTTGGGTACTTAGAATCATGGGATTCAGTTGAAACATTTTCTGCATGTTCTACTTTCATCAAAACTAATATGTTGAAATTTTGGTTACGTTTGGAGTTAAGGAAGGGTTAGAATAAAATATTTTATTAACAGACATAAAAAGTTTTAGTAACTTTGTTTACTTTCCTTAATATCTCGAAAAAGGTTGAAAATCTTGGTAAACGGAAGAATACCATTAGAAAGCTTATTAAATGCTCTAAAAAAAAGGTTCTAATAAAAGTTTTGATTAGGCGATGTCAATCGGAGAAATAAGAGCTTAAACTTTAAAGTAATTGATTTCGCTTATTCGAACTGTTCTTTTTGTCTGTTTTTTATTCCTTGTTATTTTTTAATTGCTTATTGTTGGATAATGTATTTGAAAATAAAACAGGTTAAGAAAAATAAGAAAAACAATTTAATGTTAGAGATATGGATTTCCAAGATATATAGCTTTTCAACTGCCTAGCGTCCTTCCTAGGGAGGGTTCTTTGTCTTTGATTTTGGTACTTAGAATTATGGGATACAGTTGAAACATTTTCTGCATGTTCGAATTTCATCAACACTAATATGTTGAAATTTTTGTTACGTTTAGAGTAAAGGAAGGGTTAGAATAAAATATTTTATTAACAGACAAAAAAAGTTTTGGTAACTTTGTATAATTTCGTTAGTATCTCGAAAACCGTTGACAATCTTGTGAAGCGGAAGGTTACCATTCGGAAGCTTACTAAATGCTCTACAAAAAAGGTTCTGAAGAAAGTTTTAATTAGGCGATGTCAATCGGAGAAAATAGTGCTTAAAGCTTTAAATTAATTGATTTCGTTTATTCCAATGGTTCTTTTTGTCTGTTTTATTTCTTGTTATTTTTTAATTGCTTATAGTTGGATAATGTATTTGACAATAAAACTTGTTAAGTAAAATAACAAAAACAATTTATTGTTAGAAATATAGATTTCCAAGATTCCAAGACCTTGTCACTAGCGGGTCTGTTTCTAGTGTAGCGGACCCTTCCAGGTAAGATTGTAAATCATGACCTTTCAAGACTTTACTACTCACAGGAATGTCGTTAGTGACCGTAAGGGTCGACACGCCATTATAATAATTAATTTAAAAAAAAAGACTGGTGGAACCAAAATAATAACTGCTTCTATTTTGATCTTTCCAAATTAGACTAGGGATATGAACGGAACCGCGCTAAGATGATGCAGTCCTGCGAGACGGACTTTTTTAATGTGTTCCTTAAATGGAAAACTTACTAAACGATACGAACGTATATAAGCAAATAGATTACAATCCAACTACTAGTATAAAAAAAAAAGTTATTAAATATTTGGACAAGTTGGTACACAAATGCTATTTAAATAAATTTGACAAAACAAAATTAGTTAATCATAATTATTTGACTCCCTTAATTTATGGACTTATTAAATTGCACAAAGCAGATATGCCTTTACGACCGATTATCAGTGGCTGTGAATCCCCAATACAAAAACTAGAAAAAATGTTTGCAAAAGATTTAAAACCATTTACTGAAGATAACCCTTTTGATATTAGTAATGCGACACATCTTATTGACAATTTAAAAAATACTAAAATTTTACCAGGATTTAAATTAGTTTCATTCGACGTAGTTAACATGTTTCCAAACATTCCAGTAGATTTGGCAATGAAAATCATTAGTAATAATTGGACGCAGGTAGAAAAACATACTAAGATAAAAAATAAAGAGTTATTCATTGAAGGAATCAGTTTATGTTGTAAATTCGGGTACTTTCAAGTCAATAAAAAGATATATAAGCAACTGTACGGAATTCAGATGGGAAACCCGCTCTCAATTCCTGTTAGTGGAATAGTGATGAATTGGATTCTTAATGAAATTATTTCGGAAGTTCCAATTAAGATTCAATTTTTGTATAGATACGTGGACGATCTTATTTTATATGTTAAGGAAGAGGAAGTGGATAAGCTTTTAGAAACATTTAATAACAAATATAATAATCTGCAATTTACCAAAGAGTTGGAAGCTGATAAAAGATTAAACTTTTTAGGCATGGAACTAATCAGAAATGTGGATAATTTTATTGAATACAAATGGAAACCAAAGACGTATCATTCAACAAGAATGATTAATTTTTATTCCAATCACCCGCTTAATTTTAAAAAGAATATTTTATACAATCGGACTTTATCAGCTTTACATAAAACTTCTCCTAAGTATTTTAATGAAGTAAAAAATAAACTGAGAAAAATGTTCAATTAAAACAACTATCCGAAATTAATGATAGAGCAGCAAATAAAAAGAGCAGAGAAATGTATAGTGTACACAAAAAGACCAACGGAACTTCCGGAAAAGCCAGGTAAATTTGAATATAACCCTGAACTTTTTAACGTTTCTGACGAATTTTTTAATGATATAGAATGCAAAAGAAAAAGAAAAAGGAAATATTCTGATGCTAGGGTAAAGTCAATGTGACATAAAAAAGTTAAATTGGATTCAAAAAGTTTTAACAAGGATACTAAAGGTAATAAAAAGCGCAAAAGAGATCAAAACGATGAACCTACCAAATCACAGACAAAAGCGAAAAGACGAATGTTAGTACAGACAAATATTAAAAACTTCTTTCTCCAAAATAGATAATTAAAAAAGGAAACCGGATTAAATGAACATTTATTAGTACAAAAGAAAAAACATGAAATAACAAAGGAAAAGAACAAAGATTTGAACGAAATAAATCGATATTTTACGTTCCATTGCCATCCTTTAATAGCTAATAGACTGAAACTAATATGTAAAGAAGTTGGCAAAATAGGTTCGAAATTTCGTAATAAAATTGAAAATAATTTTAGCAATATTAAGGACAATGTTAAACCGACAGCCACAAAAAGCAATATATACAAAATTCGTGGTAACGATTGCAACTCATGCTTTATTGGGAAATCAGCACAACTATTGAAAAAACGAATTGTACAACATGCTAAAAGTATAGACAGAAACGAGAACTGGACGACATTGACGGAACACCCAATAAATAAAAAACATAATTTTAATTTTACAGTCGTTGATATTTTAAATAAAGAAAGGAACATGTTAAAAAGGAAGATCAAAGAAAACATTTATATAATTAAAAACTCAAAAAGTCCGTCACGCAGGAGCTGCATAACTAAGCACTTTCCTCAGAATTTGGGTAGTGTAGACTGCTTTCCAGAACAATTTGCTTAAAATATCCTACATAACTAATAAAATAAAAACATGAATAGTTCTCTTTTAAATTTGTAATGAGTAACTGATCAATTATTACTTTGCTCCCAGAGTTATGTTTACACATGGTACCTACTACACTACGTAATAAATACAAAAAAAAAAACATTTATTATCGTATTTTGATCTAACGCAGGAACAGGATACAGTCACTCTAGTGGTAGAAAGCGCTCCTTGCGGCGGCTTTGTGAACCTACATCTGCCGGCTTTTCTATTCAAATATATTACAAATTAAACCCCCGCTTTCCGATTGACCGATTCAGCTCATTTTTACAACACTTCTTTCTCATGAGTTACCCACGACGTATACAGCGTTTCGTTACAATATAGCAGAAATTACGACCGGTAGGGTAACTGCCCCAATTATTGACACATCAAGGAAAAATTTCAGGCAATATTACAGTGTCTTCCTTATTTATTAACCAATCCACTTGCTTCAAAGGGGTTTATATTCGCCAGGATCTGTAGAATAAATTCAGCCTATTATATTAATTAAAAATGAATGATTTCAGAGTATTTTAGCCATAATAAGATGGTGACTTTTTGCACCAGTTATTGACAGGTAAAATCCAGTTATCGACATGGATATGACCTAGTTATTGAGCAAATTCAAATATCAAATCTAGCTTTTGATAGGAAAAGGCACCAGTCATTGACTCAATTCCAATGAAGTAGAAACGATATATTTTTTTTATAAAGTTTATAAAAGTTATGATGAAATTATATCATATATAAGTATAGTTACTCCAAAACTACATTAGGAAGCTTGTACTTGACTGATAGAGTTCTTATTTTGAGGCTTAACTCCTCTGCCTTCTTGTTGTTATGATGGTTCATGAAATTCGCTGCACGGGTTCTCGAAAAAACTCATAATTTTCCAAAGTTCAAAAGGAGATTTATCTTCAATATTCCCAGCTACTTACGGCGAACTCTTTGTGTTTTAACATAAGAACACTGTGTGTGTTTAACGGCATATCAACATTGGGGCTATTAACGCCGGGCTATCTACAGGTTGCTACCCTTTAATAATGCAAACAGCACGTGGTCGGTCACCCATTCAGCTACTGGCAACGCCCGAAGCTGCATAAATTCCAAGATGAACGGAAACCGGTGCATTCAACGTGGCTATGGCCGTTGGCTCTAAAATGTATTACCCGCATTTCTGGCTTCTCTAATTGTGGGAGATTCTTGTGTGACCATTTATTCCTCAGGTTCATCATCACTTCGAATTCAATGTTGTCCACTATTGGCTGCATTTTTGGATGAAGTGCTCTTCTCAGAAGGGAGTTCTCATAAAGGGACACCACAGTAAACTAACGAATTCAGCAAAGTCTATGTTTGCAGATACTCCAGTTGACGATTTCCCAATCACTATCAGTGACTAAAAGATCAGAGAAGTTCGGGCAATTCGAGTTCGAATCATAAAGGCGAAAACCTACAAGTACATAAGTGTGTCTTATTGGAGCCATTTTGAAAGCCTAGAAACCAAATCCATACTTAAGACCTTCTCAACATCCACGACACAATAGATTCATACAAATGTCAGTCGAGCCTGAAAAAAGTCTCACTAGGTAGGTACGAGACTTTATCATAATCTTCGAATTTGCATAAGTGGATTAGGTTTTTTTTTTTTTTTTTTTTTTTTTTTTTTTTTTTTTTTTTTTTTTTTTTTTTTATGGCGCATCGACATAATTCTTGGCCATTGGCGCAACCAGGAATTTTCTCAGGGAGCCCTGAGATGAGAAAATTTCTGGGGCCGGTGGGGATCGAACCCACCATCTCCCGCTTATGAATCTAGCGCGCTAGCCACTAGACCATGGGAGACCCCAAGTGTTAGGGTTATGTCAATAACTGGCAACTTGAGGTTGTCAATAATTGGAAAAATGTATCCCAGTTATTGACACATACTTTGTACCTGTTATTGACACCCCCTGTCAAAAATAGGATCCCTTCATTATTTTTGGAAAAGTAAAACTTTGTTTTGTTGAACTTTAAAAATCCAGTTAGTTAGACACCAAAACTAAGATTTCATCCAAATTCCCATTATTGACAGTGTGTCGATAATTGGATTAAGGTGGTTTTTCTCTATCCTATTATTGACACCCTCAAAATAACGTTATTTATTAGAAATGAGCACTTAAAAAGGTTGAATTATATCTAAGAAAGACTATGAACTGTTTGAGAAGCAGTTCCGCTAAAAAAAAAAAACAAGAAATGTGGACTGATAAATACGAAAAATAAGCACTCACTTAAGCAGAAACACTAGCAAATCAGCACATTCTCTGAAGTTGTCTAAAGCTAAAGGGAAAATCTTGACCTCAACTGAGATTCTCTTTATAGCCAACTGGTTTTTGGCGGGAAACAAGTAGATAAGATTCCGAACCAATTGGTGCTAAGTTTAAATTTATAGGTGGCGCCAAACGCTTATTTTTTCAATTGAAAGTATGAGTGTCAAAAATTGGGGGCATGACAATAATAGGGGCAGTTACCCTATAAGTATATTAGGAATTTGGGTCCGGAGTAAACCCCCCCTTCTAATGAACCGATTTAGTTTCTTTTTACAACACATATTTACCTGTAGATTACCACTACGAATACCGAGTTTCGTCGAAATATACCAATAATCACGGCTGGTAGTGGCGAATTGGTATTGTGGGTCCGGAGTAAACCCCCCCCCCTCCTAATGAACCGATTTCGTTTATTTTTACAATACATATTTACCTGTGGATTAGCACTACGAATACCGAGTTTCGTCGAAATATACCAAAAATCACGGCTGGTAGTGGCGAATTGGTATTGTGGGTCCGGAGTAACCCCCCCCCCTTCTAATGAACCGATTTAGTTCATTTTTATATCTCACTTTTCTCTCTATATTAACACTACGAATACCAAGTTTCGTTGAAATATAACAAATATTACGGCTGACATAGTCAAATAAGTGTTTTGGGTTCGGGGTAAACCCCCCCTTCCGGTGGACCGACTTTGGTGGTTAACGAACTCGTTCAATCGTTTGCTAATTGAATGCTATATACCAAGTTTCGTGACGAAAAAACAAAAACTCTGGCCGCTATCGTGTTAACAGACACATATAAATATGCATATATTATTATTCTTGTGGATGACCCAAAATATTTCTTAATACATTTCGTTCTTTTAGGCTTAGGGTCGGGAAAAAGTAGTACTTCCTTGTGTCAAACCACTTTATTTTTCTGCCCTACATGTTTCGTGCTTAATTCATTCGCACCTCATCAGGGGCACTTCTGCAACCAAATCCATTTTTGTACCTCCCAATATTAAACATATTTAAAATATACAAAATTTTTAAAAGTCAGATTTTAAAATAACTTTAACAAACATTTTTTAAAAGTCCTACCTTGCTAAGAAGTCCTCTCGTCTCCTCATGTACCTTTTACGGAGGCAGGGGTAATACTAGTCATATATATATATATATATATATATATATATATATATATATATATATATATATATATATATAATTTTAACGGGGGTCATTTTCGGTGTCTACTAGGTAGGATCGATAAAGATTTGAAGAAATTTTTCAAAAATTCCGTCATGAGTGCAACCTCAATAGCTACTTTCCTTCGGAGGAAAGTGCTAAAAACCATTTGAAAAATGTCCATCAAATTTTCCATAGTATTATAAATTAAACCCCATGAACTATTTTACCGATATTCGATACAATTAAAAGAGCCGAAAGAATCGATAGGATATAGCCATATTCATTACCTCAGATGACTTATCAGTTTTACGCCTGATTCAAGCCAGTACACATGACGAGAGGACTTCCCGATAAGGTAGGATAAGAATTTTTAATAAAATAATATTTTTTTAACAGTAAATTAATTTAGATAAATGTTTATTATTGTACAAAATTTGAATTTGGGATTTATAAAAAATATTTTGTCATAGGAAAGCCCCTGAAGAGGTGCGAAGTAAAGCACGAAACATGTCGGGCAAAATAGATAAAATAAAATAGTTGAAAAAAAACAAATGGTGTTCTGCTTCATCGACCCTCTGCCAAATAAAGAAAAAAGAACAAGTGGAAAATATATATTGGGTCATATTCAGAAGAATTAATACAATATTAATATATATATATATATATATATATATATACACATATAGATGTAGATATATATAAATTTGAACGGGGGTCATTTTCGGTGTCTTAGGTAGGATTGATGAAGATTCGAAGAAATTTTTCAAAAATTCCGTCTTGAGTGCAACCACAATAGCTACTTTCCTTCGGAGGAAAGTAGTAAAAAACAGCATAAAGGCAGTTGAAGTGATCGAATCTCTCTCTTGGAAAGCTATATTTATAAGAATACATTTTTTTTTCTTATTTTAAATATTTTTTTTTTTTATTGTCAAATACCTTCTCCTACTATAAGTAATTAAAAAATAGCAAGAAATAAAAACAGACAAAAAGAACCGTTCGAATAAACAAAATCAATTACTCCAATGTTTTAAGCACTTATTTCTCCGATTGACATCGCCTAATGGAAAAGTTCCTTAGAATCTAGTTTGTAGATAATTTACTAAGCTCTCGAATGGTAACCTTCCGGTTACCATGATTTCCAACCGCTTTCGAGACAAAAGTCCGACTCGCAGGAACTGCATCATCTTAGCGCGGTTCCGTTCTTATCCCTAGTCTAATTTGGAAAGATTAAAATATTTATTTATTGATAAGGCTTCGCAACTTTGGCGAATCGCCTGAAGATTAAAATAGAAGCAGTTATTATTTTGGTTCCACCAGTCTTGAAAGGTCTTGATTTACGATCTTACCTGGAAGGGTCGGTCAACACTAGAAAGGGTCCCACTAGTTACAAGGTTATAGCGGATGGGTGTCGCTACTAAAGGTAGTCTAGGAAGGGTTGGAAGGATGTGTCGGGAGAAGAAAGCCAGGTAAGTACTGTGTCCCGGTTAAGGGCGCTTCCTTGAACCTGGGGGATACCGACTAGGTACTAGGCCTTAGCTAGTAGCCGCTGTTCAATCGCTGAAATCGGCTGGGTTATTCGCATGGCTCTGGGTTGGGGTTCCATCTGCTGTAGGTCCGGTCGGGGTTGGAGGACGGCTGAGCATGATGGGGGTTTGGCGATTGCCGCGATTTTGTCCGCAGTGGCCGTGAGGGTTTCGATGTCGGTCGATGGGAAGGCGGCCAGGAGTTCTTGTATTCTCTGGGGAAGGGCTTTGAGCCAGAGCGATGTGAGAGCCTCCGTGGTCACTAGTTGTCCCCCGAGCCATTTCATGCTCCTGTAGAGCTGTGAGGGGGTCTGATCGCCGAGAACAGAGTCAAGCAGTTTCTGCATTTTGACCGCCGGTGGGTCGGCATATACGGAGAGAAGTCTGTTCTTGAGGTCCGAGTAAGGGTCAGCTGATGAGGTGTAGATGAGATCTGCCACATGTTCGAATACATCCAGGTCCAAGCTCCCTACCACCATGGAGAATTTGCTTGAAGGGGTCGTTATGTTGGAGAACTGGAAGATGCACTCGACTTGCCTAAACCATAGTTCCGGTGCATCTCTGGAAAACGCTCGTAGTTTCAGGGACATGGTTGCTGTTCCAATCTGGGGTCACCACTTATAGCGGATGGGTGTCGCTACTAAAGGTAGTCTAGGAAGGGTTGGAAGGATGTGTCGGGAGAAGGAAGCCAGGTAAGTACTGTGTCCCGGTTAAGGGCGCTTCCTTGAACCTGGGGGATACCGACTAGGTACTAGGCCTTAGCTGTTCCACTGAGTCGGGGAGAAGGTGTTCGGTACTGAGCCGTAGCCGTTCCTCGAAGCAGGAGTGAGAGGGGTAAGGGAGTAAATAAATAAGCCAGGTATTGACTAGAGTTGGGGGAAGTAGGAGTCGGGAGTATAATGACTGGAGGCTGGCTTGACCACTGGGGACATCGAGACGGCGGCTCCGTACTTTGTCCAGAGAGAGAGCTCGAGCAGGTAGCTAGGTCCTTGATCCTGAGTGCATGGCTGGATGGTTGCTGGAACGCCGGTTGCTTGGTCGTGAGTGCATGGGTAGCTGGAGTCTGGTCTTGAGAGAGCTGAAGTGTCCTGGAGGAAGCGCCGGATCCGAATCAATTCTGGGCTTTTTTTTTTTTTTTTTTTTTTTTTTTTTTTTTTTTTTTTTTTTTTTCCACCCCTCCAGGCCCAACGGGTTGGAGCCTGGAGCTGGACTTAAATCTACACCTTATCCTACGCTTACGTACTAGAAGGGGGATGTATTTACAATCGGGGGGACTTAAGCCTACTTAGTCTAGGGTACTAAAACTAGGGGGAGTCAAGGTGGTCTAGGGAGGGGCTAGACTAGGAAGTATCTTAAGGCTAACTTAATACTAACTTAATCTAATGTGTACACATTTTATTTACATTTATTTACAATTATTTACAATATAAAGCTGCTTTTACCCAGCCTCCTCTCCAAGATCCAGGATTCTCCTGGTGCTGCCCTGCCACCTCTGAGGAAGAGGTGGTGGCGTCAAGTCCCTGAAAAGGGGGTTGACACAGTACTGGAGGCCGTCATAGAACTTAATATGACGCCTCCGTATGAACTCTTGTACTGAGGGCAGCATCAGTTCGTCGTGGAGGATGACCGGCTTCGTTCTCCGGAGGCTTGTGTGCTGCACGGCCCGTAGCAGGACCCCGTTCTGGAAACACTGCAGCCGCTTCAGCACACTGGGGTACATATACCTCAGGGCGGGTGCCCCGTGCAGAAGGGTAGGCCTGATGATCGCCTTATAAATCTGCAGCTTTAGCCGAAGCGACAGCTGGGCAGATCGTAGAAGGTGATTCAGGCGAAACGTCTTCTGCCGGGCTTCCTTCAAGCGGCTGTTGACATGCGGCGTCACGGACAGGTGCCGGTGTATGTGCACTCCCAGGTAATTTATTTTAGTGGACAGCTTGATCCGCTGACCCCTGACCTCAAAGTGTGAGGGCAGGGCTCCTCGGGGTCGGCCTCCTTTATTTCCCTGGAAGGAACACACCACGGCATCTGTCTTCGACGGGTTGACGTCTATTCCTACATCTCCAAGTGCGTCTACGATTTTTTCGCAGGCGGACTCTGCCCTCTTAAGAGCGACTCCGGCGTTGAAGCTGGAGGAGTAGACGCCAATGTCGTCAGCGTAGGCAGCTAAGGCGACTCGAGGGAACTGCATCCTCACGATGTGGGCGGTGTAGATGGTGAACAGCACTGGACCCAGCACCGATCCCTGTGGGACACCACACGCAGACGGTCGACTGCTGGATACATCACCACCAATCCTGACAGCGAACGTTCTTCCCGACAAGTAGCTCTCAAGAATCTTGACAAGCTGTGCCGGGAATCCGTAGCACCGCAACTGGTGCAAAAGCACCTGGTGGGATACGCAGTCGAACGCCTGCGTGCAGTCCAGGGAGATGAAGGCCGTTGCTCTGTTCTTGTTGAGCTCTGCGGCCACGGTGTTCTGAAGCTTGGCGACGTGGTGATCACAGGAGAGCCCGGGCCGAAAGCCAGTCTGTTCCGGGGGGATTACATCCGCGTCCGCGCAGTGCTTCAGCACATGAGCAAGGATCAACTTTTCGAAGATCTTGCTCATGTGACTCAGCAGGCTTATCGGCCGGTAGTGCTCGGGCTTGTCTCCTGGCTTCTTAGGTTTTCGAAGAGGGACCACCACAGTGCTTCCATGCCTCGGGGAAGTGTCCAGTGCGGTAGGCTGCATTGAAGATGTTCAATAGGTAGGCCTTCGCTTTCCTAGGGAGCATCTTCAGCATCACATACGGTACACCATCCAGTCCGGAGGATTTGTTTCCCTTGGTTCGCCTCAGTGCCGATTCCAGTTGCCTGTAGGTGAAGTGCAGCGGGGTCCTGGGGAGGTCTTGGGGATCACCGTCAAGCCTCGGCGACGTCTCGGTTCTCCGACGGTCGTTCTCCTCGTAGTAGTCGGCGAGGGCTTCAGCTTGCTCTGCCGGTGACAGGAGGTGATCGCCGTCGGAGAGGATGACCTCGCGTCGCTTCGTGACCGTGCAGCGAAGGAGCCGCCAAAACTGCCTAGTGTCCTCGTGGGTCCGTCGGAGCTGCTCGTGCCAGAGGGCCGTCTTCCATTGCGCAGACAGCTGCGCAATTTGCCGGGTCATGGCATTGATAGGGGCCCTCAGGGTTCTATCATTCGTCCGCGCCCATATATTCTTAAGGTTGTTTCGCATCCCGATCAGCCTGGTGATGTGAGCAGGAGGCTTACGCTGGTTGATGGGCTTCGGAACAAACTTAGGAATCCTTCTATCGGCGGCGGACTGGATGACCTCGGTGAAGCTTGTGACGGCTTCGTCGAGGTCGGCAGCAGCTCCGAAGGTCCCAATGGGGGGCAGGTCGGAGAGGATATCCTCCTGGTATCCTTTCCAATCTGCCTTGTGGAGGATGTACTTCGTAGGCACCGGCGTAGGCGGGTCTCCTTCCATCTCGTACAAGACCGGGCGGTGGTCTGAAGGACCATAGTCCAGGGCACTGCATCTCGTCACTGCATGCAGATCCTTAGTGAGGATCCCCGGATGAAGAACTCCGAGACTCGTCCTCACTATGTACCGCCCCAGTTCATTAGCCGTGGAACACTGCCAGACTTGGTGTCGGGCGTTGAGGTCCCCGACGAGAACATGGTGGGGTTCCTGCGATGCAGCCGTGATGAGTGCCTTGGTCTCCGCCAGCGGTGCTCGGGGCCTTCGGTAGACACACGTGAAGACGTAGCGTCTCCTCAAGCGAACCGAGACGGACACTGCCTGGGTCCCGGTGTTAGTGGTGGGCTGCTGCTCGAGAAGTCTTGAAGGCAAGTCTCTTCTTACGAGCAGCAGCGCTCCTCCGGAAGTTCCAGCCAGGCCGTCGCACCTGTACGAGGTGTATCCTCCGAAGAACGGCCGGTCATCTGGGCGCAGCTGGGTGTCCGTAATGGCCACCACCGCAGGGGAGTAGGCCTGGAGGAGATATTCAAGCTCAGCCAACTTAGGTCGAAGGCTGCGTATGTTGTAGTTGACTACGATGTGCCCGATCATTTTGAAGGCACCACGAGGTCAACCAGCCTGTCGACCTTAGCCATGAGCTTGGTAACTGTGTCCATGAGACCCATGACGAGCGTGAACATAGCGTCCATGCCCATCCCCTCCGGCTGTCGCATAGGTTCCTGTGTAGGGAGGCTGGGGAAGTCAGCAGTTGACAATATTGGTGCTTCGCATGGATGTTGGGGTGCTGTGAGAAAAGCACTCCGCTGGTGGTCCTGGTGGCCGGGAAGGTCCGGTTCGGTTGAGCCTGGGTGACACCAATCCTTTTTGTAGTCTTTTGCGCCCTTTTATCCCGCATCTGCTGAGCCAGCTCCAGGCGCTTTGGGCAGAGTCTGTAGGTCGTGGGGTGGCTTTGGTGGCACTGTTGGCACTTAGGGGGTGCCGTCTTTGGGCATTCGTGTGTCCAATGTGCTTCTCCGCACCAGCCACATCTGCTCGCTCGTCCGCAGTATTGTGCCGTGTGTCCGTAGTCGAAGCAATGAAAGCACTGGACGGGGCCACCTCCTGTCCTAAATGTTGTAGCCTTGAACCCAATGTGGTCAATATGCTTTAACTTCTGGACGTCCTTCAGCGTGACGTCATGAGTCGTGACGAGCAGGATGGTGCTCAGCTCAACTCTCTCCCCGGTGTCCAGTGTCTTGGTCAGTCGGGAGGCCTTCTTGAATCCTTCGAGGCGTTGTTTTAGTTCTCCCGTTATGTCCGGCATAGGATGGTCCCGGTCGAAGCCATGCAGCAGGTATCGTTTGTCCCTCTTTTTCGTCCTCGGGGCAAACGTGTGGAAGGTTATGTTGCTGTCTTGCGACAGCAGATTCCAGACTGTTAGATGGTCTTTGTTCGATTTAACGAACAGCCGGGTCTCCTTTTCGCTGTTCGTAATAAAGTATTGTGTCACTCCCCGGGATAGTAGCTGGTGGGACAGGTCTGCTGCGACGACTGGTGGACTAATAATGAAGGGCGGCTGCCGAGCATTGTCTTCAGTTGTTCCCTTCACTTTTCCAGGCTCGCGAGTTTCCTGTTGGCTCAGTGGGGTGAATTTGTTTTTAACCGTCGTGGAAGAGGTCTGTGGCAGCCTGGGACGAATCGTAAATTTTTTCGTCGGTTTCTCAAACCCTTCGTCATCAAGGACACGCTTGAGTGATGGGTTGCTTGCATCAGTCTCCATGCTTCCATCAGCGACATGAGAGCCCGTGGCAGGGTCATTCATGTATTGGATTTGTTGGCCCGTAGCAGGGCCGTTGATGTCGCTATTTTGGCGGTCCATTATCGGGCAGTTATCCACAGGTGCTCTTATCGTGGGCCGCAACTGAACGTATTCTGCTGGGTCAAACAGGACGGGGGCCCGTAGTCCGGTCAGCTCGGGGACTACAGGTTGGTCATAGACCCGGCCGAACCCCTTAACAATTCCCTTGTAACCCCCGTGGGTTACGGCTTGTTTAGGGATCCGGGATGACAGAACTGGTACTCTCTTCTGGGCTTGCTTCAGTCTTCAGCAGGATTCCTAGATGATTTACTTGGTTCTGATGGCTGGTCCTTCCTCTTCGGCTGCTGGCAGGAGAATGATCAATTCTGGGCAGCAGGAACGCCCCTATTCATAGGCCGAGGTCGGGGTGCCTCGGTCAAAGTCGGGAGTGCTCGGCCAAGCGCTCGTTCCTATTGGCTGGCCTGGATGCTTCTCATTGGTCCACCAGTGGTCGCTTGTCCAATCATTACATCCACATAGTCCCCCCCCAATGGGCGGAGCCCTTTATTAAGAATAAATTTGACTAAAAAAAATTATAGTAAATAAAATATATACACCTTAAACCTATAACGGCCCTTATAGGGGCCACAAAAGCATCCAACTTTTATTTTAGTAAGCTACGTTAACCTATATTGAAAAAGACATATGTTGATAACTAAATGTAAGACAAAAAGGAATGAATATAATACTTTATACTTATACTATTTACCTTAAGACTACAAATTTAAACGGCCCTTACAGCCGCCACAAAAGAGCAAAAAATGTAAGAAAATTATATAAATATAAACTAAAATAAAATAATACATATGTACATAAAATAAACAAGTGCTACACACGTATATTATCGAATTTACATTGCTAAGAATAAGTTTAAACGGACCTTCCAAGGGCCACAAGAGAGTAGCAGTTGTACTCTCTCTAAAGTCAGTTTTCCATCCGGCGGCCGATCCACCGGGTTTGGTGGCACAGCTTTCCGTAGCCTCGGCACTTTTATAGCTACACGGTCCCGGTACTTGACATTGCTGCTCTTCGGTGGATTTTTAAAATGGAGATCTGAAGTGTAACTATCCGGGCCTAGAGATTCTGAATAATTCGAGTCCGCCTGGTCTAGGGACTTCGTAGGAGTACTGAGCCAGCGGTGATCAGTGTGCTCGCTTTGCAGCTCATTCTCAGACTGCTGGCTTACCTCCGCTGCCTGGTCTTCTTGTCGGTGATCTGCTGGCGGTAACTGTACCGTGGTGTCACCCTTGCTATTCTGCTGTTCAGTCTCCATAGTCAGCTGCTTCAGCTCCATAAGAGGCTGCTTGATGACTTTAGGTGGCTGGCTAATCTCGGTAGGCTGCTTCTCTGTAATTGGCTGCTCAGGCTCTGTAATTGGCTGCTCAGTCTGTGTAGTTGGCTGTTCAGGCTGTTTAGTTGGCTGCTCAGTCTGTGTAGTTGGCTGCTCAGTCTGTGTAATTGGCTGCTCGATCTGTGAAGTTAGCTGCTCAGTCTGTTTAGTTGGCAGCTCAGTCCGTGTAGTTGGCAGCTCAGTCTGTGTAGTTGACTGTTCAGGCTGTGTAGTTGGCTGCTCGATATCCGTAACATGCTGTCCCGTCTCTGTAGTCTGCTTCTCGATGTCTGTGATCAGTTGCTTAGAGGCAGAAGTCAGCTGCTTGTGGTCTGTACTCAGCTCCTCGGGCTCAGAACTCCGCTGTTCAATCGCTGAAATCGGCTGGGTTATTCGCATGGCTCTGGGTTGGGGTTCCATCTGCTGTAGGTCCGGTCGGGGTTGGAGGACGGCTGAGCATGATGGGGGTTTGGCGATTGCCGCGATTTTGTCCGCAGTGGCCGTGAGGGTTTCGATGTCGGTCGATGGGAAGGCGGCCAGGAGTTCTTGTATTCTCTGGGGAAGGGCTTTGAGCCAGAGCGATGTGAGAGCCTCCGTGGTCACTAGTTGTCCCCCGAGCCATTTCATGCTCCTGTAGAGCTGTGAGGGGGTCTGATCGCCGAGCACAGAGTCAAGCAGTTTCTGCATTTTGACCGCCGGTGGGTCGGCATATACGGAGAGAAGTCTGTTCTTGAGGTCCGAGTAAGGGTCAGCTGATGAGGTGTTGATGAGATCTGCCACATGTTCGAATACATCCAGGTCCAAGCTCCCTACCACCATGGAGAATTTGCTTGAAGGGGTCGTTATGTTGGAGAACTGGAAGATGCACTCGACTTGCCTAAACCATAGTTCCGGTGCATCTCTGGAAAACGCTCGTAGTTTCAGGGACATGGTTGCTGTTCCAATCTGGGGTCACCACTTATAGCGGATGGGTGTCGCTACTAAAGGTAGTCTAGGAAGGGTTGGAAGGATGTGTCGGGAGAAGGAAGCCAGGTAAGTACTGTGTCCCGGTTAAGGGCGCTTCCTTGAACCTGGGGGATACCGACTAGGTACTAGGCCTTAGCTGTTCCACTGAGTCGGGGAGAAGGTGTTCGGTACTGAGCCGTAGCCGTTCCTCGAAGCAGGAGTGAGAGGGGTAAGGGAGTAAATAAATAAGCCAGGTATTGACTAGAGTTGGGGGAAGTAGGAGTCGGGAGTATAATGACTGGAGGCTGGCTTGACCACTGGGGACATCGAGACGGCGGCTTCGTACTTTGTCCAGAGAGAGAGCTCGAGCAGGTAGCTAGGTCCTTGATCCTGAGTGCATGGCTGGATGGTTGCTGGAACGCCGGTTGCTTGGTCCTGAGTGCATGGCTGGCTGGAGTCTGGTCTTGAGAGAGCTGAAGTGTCCTGGAGGAAGCGCCGGATCCGAATCAATTCTGGGTTTTTTTTTTTTTTTTTTTTTTTTTTTTTTTTTTTTTTTTTTTTTTTTTTTTTTTTTTTTTTTTTTTTTTTTTTTTTCCCTAACCCATGAAAACTAGTGAAGAACAAAAAATAAAATAAAAGAAGAGACGAAAGAAAAACTGCGCGAGTGCAGCTGGAAGCTAAGCACTGCGGGGTGAAGTGATGGAAAGAGACTGCCTTATACTGTGCTGAGGCACATTTGAAGGCTTGTAGCAAAATTAAAGGTAGTGTAATAAGTCAGCCGTAACTGAGGGTAGGGGGGGGGTCACTAAGCGGCTGGGAAATCGCTAGTGTTGTCGCAAATGGATAGTTGAAAGAAGGGACAGCTAAAAGGGACAGTGAGAGGGGAGAAAGAAATCGAAAGTATATAGGTGGATAGCAAAAACTGAACACTAATAACTTAGCCTAAAACTTAACCTAAAAACTTAAGCTATGTTCCTAAGAGGAGTGAGAGCGCATGGCGTTGGGAGGGTGACCAGTGTTTCGTAGATAGGACATCCAGCTCAGCAAGGCGTAGTAGGCTACTCGAACCAACATTTACTGTAGTATGCTACTTGATACCACTTAGATCAAAATTTACTGAAGCTAACCAGGAGAAGTGGCATCGTTTGTCGTGAGGACAGATAGCGGGACAAGAGAAAGATATAGTCGGAGAGGAGGTTTAAAGTTGAAAACTAAGTGCCAAGAGGGTGTGTTTTGTGTGGTGTGCTATCGTGTGATAGTGTGATAGGAAAAGAGATGGGGTTAAAGGAAAGACGGAGAGTAGATTAGAAAAATAAGAAAAAGGGGGGGGGGGTAGAGAAAAACAACACAGGTGTCATGTGGGATTGATGGGACGGAGGTTAGTGGTCAACAATGTCACGTAGACGTGCACCTAGCTTGGTCCCTTGCCATCTGTCGGGACGGGAGGGGGGAGTAATGCTGTTGAACAGTGGGTTTTGTAGGTGTTGTAATGAGTCGAAGAACTTGATATGTCTTCGCTTTATATAAGAGGTGATCCTTGGAAGTTCAAGGGTGTCGTGGATGTGATCTGTCTTTGCCTTCTGAAGGGAGGTGTGTCGAACGATGTTTCTAAGGACTCCATTTTGAAAGGATTGTAGTTTCTTGATAGTGGAGGTGTGTAGGTATCGGTAGAGGGGGGCAGCGTAGAGGAGGGCAGGACGGAGGACTCCTTTGTAGATGAGTATTTTTAGTCTCAGAGAGAGGGTAGGGGAGGACAGCAAGTGTTTCAGAGAGCGGTATCGCCTACGGACTATACCGAGCTTCTTCTGAAAGTGGGTGTTGAAGGTCATGTGTCTACCCAGGTGAACACCCAGGTATACAACTCTACGGGAAAGGGGGTTTTGAGTCCCGTCTATACGGAAACTCTTGGGGAGGGTCTTCTTACCTCTCTGGAAGGAGAAAATAAGAGCATCAGTCTTGCTAGGGTTGACTGTGATGTTTATTGCACTGAGTTGCGTCGAGATGGCCTGTGCGGCACGCTCTGTGTGCTCGAGTGATCTTTTGGGGTTTAGGGAGGTGCCGAAAATGGCTATGTCGTCCGCATAGGCGGCGATTTGGACATGTGGGTATTTCCGGCCGACGATGTCGCCAGTATATATGCAGAAAAGTGTGGGCGAGAGAACAGATCCTTGCGGGACACCGCAGGGTGACGGGAATATCTCTGAGAGACTCGTACCTACTCTTACTGAGAAGGTCCGGTCTTTGAGATAGGACTGCAAAGTGTTAAAAAGTTGCTCTGGACAGTCGTGTCTCCTGAGCTTATTTAAGAGGATGTCGTGAGAGACAGAGTCGAATGCTTTAGTGCAATCGATTGAGATGAGGGAGGTGCAGTGATTTTTGTGGAAACTCTTCGATAAGTGGGACTGGAGCCTTGCTAGGGAGTGCTCGGTACTAAGACCTGATCGGAAACCTGTCTGTTCTGGGGGGATGAGGTTCTCATCTTCGCAGAAGTCGTTGAGGTATTTGAGAAGAATCTTCTCGAATATCTTGGACATGTGAGACAGGAGACTGATTGGTCTGTAGTGCTCGGGCAGGTGGCCGGACTTGGCAGGTTTGAGGAGGGGGAAGACTATGGCATGTTTCCAGTCCTGTGGGAAATGCCTGAGTCTTAGACAGGAGTTGTATAGGTGCGCTAGGTAGGATAAGGCCTTAAGTGGTAACTGGCGCAATAGTACATATTGTACTTTGTCCAGCCCAGGGGATTTGTTACCCTTGGTGCGTCTGAGGATGGCCTTGAGCTGCCTCGGCGAGACAAACATGAAATTGCTTTCATGTGTCACGCGAGGAGTCGGAGTGTTCTCGGCGGCGCGGGCTTGGGAGTCCGCTGCAAGGTGAGTCGCAATGATCTCAGCTTGTTCCGCTTCATCGAGCACGGCGCCCTGGGCGTGGAGTCTGACTGTGTTACCCTTTTTGGATACACGGGTCTTTACCAGTTTCCAGAACTTACGGTGGTCACCGTGAGTGCTCACTAGTGTGTCGTGCCAGATAGACGTTTTCCACTGCCTCATGAGGGAGCGGATTTGGGTGGTGAGGGAATTTATGACCGGTTTTAGGAGGGGGTTTCGGGTGCGGTACCAGTTGTTGGTCAGGTTGTGACGTGATTGGATGAGGGCTAGGATGTGTCTGGGTGGGACACGTAGGTTGGGTGGGGCTGGGGCGAACTTTGGGATAGACAGGTCTGCAGCTTCTATGATTTTTGATGTGAAGGCCCTTATGGACTCTTCCAGGGCATCAGTATCGCTGATGACAGCGTACTCTGGGGTGAACTCGTGCATAAGGGATTGGAATTCCTTCCAGTCTGCCTTATGGAACGAGTAGTTGGTCTTCCTGGGGCGGGGCACCTTGCCGAACAGCTCATAAAGAACTGGCCGGTGGTCGGAGGTGAGAAAGTCCAGTCCGGAACATTTACTCACGATGTGGGGAACCTGAGTGAGGAGGAGGTCCAGAGTGGACACTATTGCTGGTGAGTTTACATTTACTACTTGGCGCCTATAGGTGTAAACGTTTGGGTGTATGACTGTGAAACGGGTTTTCGTTATCGCAGTCCCCGGTGGTGAGGTCTGAGCGTTGTTCCAAGCAGGGTGTTTGGCGTTCAGATCTCCTACTATAATCCTTCCTGTCTGCCTCTGCAGCGGCTAACAGGGCTTTAAATTGCTGGATGCGTGCCATGTGGCGACGGTAAAGGCCGGTGATTGAGTAAGTCTGCTTATTAAGCTTGACTTTTATCGTGACGACACTGATTCGGTAGGGTTTGGGGTTTATAAGCGGTTCGATGACCGTATGGGGTGTGCCATACTTAATTAGTATGGCTACTCCTCCGGCGTTGTCGTCCGGAGCAATGTCGTCACGAATGGTCACATAGCCAAGCATGTGAAAGTGTTGGTCTGATTTAAGTCTCGTGTCAGTTAACACGGCTATTGTTGGGGAGTGTGTGGACAGGAGTAGATGTAGATCATCTAGACGGGACATGACACCGTTTGTGTTGAAATTCAAAATACTGTTGCTTATCATTTAGAGGCAACATTTTGGGGGAGGGCGGCGAGAAGGCTGGAAACAGCCAAGGTGAGCTGTTTTACCATGCTCATAAGGGTGGTGGTAAGGTTCGTCACCCAGTCGGGTGGGGTGTTTGGTGAGGAGGTAGGAGGGCAGAAAGGAGGTACCTGGGAGGTGGTGGGTTTGAGTGGGGGGAAATCGTTTAGGGATACGGGAGTCGCACCTATAAAGGGATGTGCGGGGTTTTCCCAGACGCTGCGGGTGGGGGGTGGGGCTGGGTAGTAGGTAGGTGGGGGTGGGGGGTTTCGGGATTGGGTTTTCCTGGCCAGTGCTTGGTGGAGGAGCTTGATTCTATAACTACACTGCCGATAAGAGGCAGGATGGTCGCCACTGCAGTTTACACAAACAGAGGGGGTGCCGGGCGGACAGGCCCCGGTTTCATGTGATGCGCCGCAATTAGCGCAGCGGATGGGTCTCCAACAATACCGTTTGGTGTGCCCAATCGATTGACACCTCAAACAGGTGGGCAGAGCCCGGTTGGTTGCAAATGGCTTGTGCCTTACAACAATGTTGTCAATCACCTTGATCTTGGCAAGGTGTGCGGTGTAGTTGTAGGTGGGCTTGAACGTAACTAATACGTTCGCGGTTTCTATTCGTGCGCCATCCCTGACCGTTGTCAGTCTCCTGACATCGATTAGGTCGTCGCACTTTAGCGTTTCCCTAATGGAGTCTAAGTTGTGGTCCTCATCTAATCCTAGTATGAGGAATTTTTTGTTTGGCCCAGAGCCTTTGGGGGCGTAAGTATGAAAGTGAACCGGAGTGTCGGTTTCATGGGATGCCTTAAGGCATTTCGTGGCTAGGTCATAATCGGCTTGATTCATAAGGAATAATTTGAGATTTTGGCGGCAAGGTTGCACCTTAAACTGCGTTATGCTGAGCGTCCTAATAGCAGAAACCAGGTTTGATGGGGTGTAGTTACCGGAGGTGAGGATTATTGGGGGTGGGAGTGAGGTTTTGGTAGGCTTGGGGGTGGGGACTTTTGGGGTTGGGATGGGGTCCTTAGAAGTGGACTGGTGGGTGGCTAGAACATTAAACTTGTTCGACACTACCGTGGGTGGGGGGGGGGGGTGGCTTGTAATCCGGGATTTCTTAAAGTTTTGGGACCAGCTAGCGGGGTCATCTTCATATAGGCTACGTTTGGCTAGCTGGTTTTGATTGTTGACCACTACCTCCATAAGGGAGGGAGGGGGAGGGTTACCGCTGCTGGGAGCAGGACTCTCATTAGCGGGGGGCTGTGGGCGTTGGCCCTTAGGAGGGCCGTTCGACGCACGTTGGCTGTTAACCATCGTGCTCGGACAGGGGGAAAAACTAGTGGGGGAGAGAGCAGGACAGTTGGGCTCGCAGGCCGCACCACCGGCACTGCGAGTTGGTCTTACGACCCGGCTGAACCCCTTACCAATTCCCTTCAACCCCCGTAGGTTGCGGCTTGGTTAGAGATCCAGGAGGAAAATACTGCTACTCTCTTCTTGGTCGCTTCACAGCCACTTCAGTTCCGAAGAACTTACTGTCCGAGCTCTGGTGCTCGGGGGCCGACTTGTGTCTAGGCGTCTCTGCACTGCAACTGCTCCAAGTCCTAGCGGTGGGAGAGATCCTTCCTGGTCGGCTGCTGGTGGAAGACTGCGTTTTTGGCAATTCTGGGCAGCAGGAACGCCCCTATTCATAGGTCGAGGTCGGGGTGCCTCGGTCAAAGTCGGGAGTGCTCGGCCAAGCGCTCGTTCCTATTGGCTGGCCTGGATGCTTCTCATTGGTCCACCAGTGGTCGCTTGTCCAATCATTACATCTCCACAAGGTCTTGGAATCTAGGAAATCTATATTTCTAACAATAAATTGTTTTGTTATTTTACTCAACCAGTTTTATTGTAAAATACATTATCCAACTATAAGCAATTAAGAAATAACAAGGAATAAAAACAGACAAAAAAAACCGTTCGAATAAACGAAATCAATTACTTTAATGTTTTAAGCGCTTATTTCTCTGATTGACATCGCCTAATTAAAACTTTCGTCAGAACATTTTTTGTAGAGCATTTAGTAAGCTTTCGAATGGTAACCTTTTGCTTCGCAAGATTTTCAACCGTTTTCGAGATATTAAGACATTATACGAAGTTCCCTTTTCATTATTTCTAGCACTAGAAAATTGGTCTCATTTTACCTATCCTGTTTTACACACAAATACATTTTCCTAACATAAGAAATTACTAAAATAAAAATCAATAAAGAACTAAGGGAAAGAGTTCTCTGTAAAAGGTTTAATGAGTTCTATTAATTACATATTTTCCAATGTAATTATAATTTTAACTATTGGAATTATTATCCAAAGATTCATATAATTACTCAACAATAGATTCTAATTTGAAGCACAGCTATTCTCGATATCTACCTGTTCTAAAACGTGAAATCATTTATTAGGCACTTCGGATGACGTCATTGGGTTGACGTCAGAAGCGTGTTTCCTATCTGTGGAGTGAAGCAGGAAACGAGTTAAAAAAAGCAACCAATTAAAAGGTGAGGTAAATAGAGGAAAAACGCCGTTCGTGGTGGTAGACAATCTTACATGGCATTTCGCTCAGAAATTTCCGAAATATTCTTACTAATTTTACGTATCCTGTTTTATAACCAAATAGATTTATATTCTATAATCAATAAGAAAAAGCTACTAGCAATAAAAAACTATGGGTAACAGATGAAAATAGGGAATACCAAGAACAATTCTAAAGAACGAAATCAACACCAGTACTGTAATCTAGATATTCATAAGGCATCTTCGAATTCTAACAAACAAAATATTGCTTCTAATTATACGTATCCTGTTTACTGACGAATACATTTGACTCCTCTAAGCAAGTACAAAAATAACGAGCAGTGAAAAAAAAAACTGCGGGAAACACACAAATAGATCCGTTTAAATAAACGAAACTAGCTAAGTTTTAAGTACTTATTACTCCTAATGTGACGACCCCATCAAACATTTCTGCAAAACATTTTTTGTAGAGAATTTAGTAAGCTTTCGAACAGTGACATTTCACTTGCCACGATTTCCTAACCCTTTTCGAGATATTAAGGAAAAAATACGAAGGGGGCCTAATAGATATTCATACGGGATCTGAGAACCTCAAGATTCCGCAAAAATAAAATATTCTAATTATACGTATCCTGTTTTATTGGCAAATACATTTGACTACTATAAGCAATTGCAAACAATAGGGAATATGCCAAAGAACTCGGATTAGGAGCCTCGATAGTTTCAAGACATTTGAAGGAAATCGGCAAATCCAAAACTGACATTTCATACGGTACAGCCTGATATATTTCTAACAATGAATTGTTTTTCTTATTTTAATTAATCTATTTTATTGTCAAATACATTATCCAACTATAAGCAATGAAAAAATAGGAATAAAAACAGACAAAAAGAACCGTTCGAATAAACGAAATCAATTACTTCAAAGTTTAAGCACTTATTTCTCCGATTGACATTCAAAACTTTCTTTAGAACCTTTTTTTGTAGAACATATAGTAAGCTTTCGAATGGTAGCCTTTCGCTTCCCAAGATTTTCAACCGTTTTCGAGATATTAATGAAAGTATACGAAGTTCCCAAAATTTTCATTATTTCTAGCAACAGAAAATTGGTCTCATTTTTCCTATCCTGTTTTACAAACAAATACGTTTTCCTAACATAAGAAATTACAAAAATAAAAAGCAATAAAAAACCAAGGGAAAGAGACAAAAATTACAAAAAGAACGACAAAAACCCGTTCATAAGAACAAACCAGACGTATTTGAAGTTTTAAGCACTTATATCTCCGATTGACATAACCTAATCAAAAATAGTTTTAGAATCTTTTTTGTAGAGAATTTAGTAAGCTTTCAAATAGTTTCTATCCACTTACGACGATTTCCCAACCGTGTTCGAGATATTAATGAAAGTATATGAAGCTCCCAAAACTTTTCATGTCTGTTCATAAAATATTTTATTCTAACCCTTCCTTAACTCCAAACATAACATAACTTTCAACATATTAGTTTTAATGAAGGTAGAACATGCAGATAATGTTTCAACTGAATCCCGTGATTCTAAGTACCCAAACCAAAAACGGCATTCAAAAACTATTTTTCCAATTTTCTCGAAAACGGTTAAAGCTATCGCCTTGAAAATGGTTTCATTCCTTTTCCTAGGCCAAGAAGCCTATAAAAAGAGTACTTACAAGCGTATGGACTCAAAAAGTCCGATTCGCAGGAACTGCGTCATCTTAGCGCGGTTCCGTTCTTATCTCTAGTGTTTATGAAGGCATAGAATAGAAACAGTTATTACTTTGTTTAGATCAATAGCGAAACACCTATCCAAATGAAATCTCAAACAAACCATACTTGAAAGGTCTTGATTTACAATCTTACCTGTATGGGTCAGCTATCCCATAAGTCGGGCAGTAAGGCCTCCGCTGAGGCATTTGGAAAGCCACGGTATCTCTCTCTTTGAACGCTACATGTTTAACAATAAATTGATCTTCTTATTTTACTTAATCTGTTTTATTGTCAAATACATTATCCGACTATAAGCAATTTAAAAATAACAAGGAATAAAACAGTCAAAAAGAACCGCTCGAATAAACGAAATCAATTACTTTAAAGTTTTAAACACTTATTTCTCCGATTGACATCGCCTAATTAAATCTTTCTTTAGAACCTTTTTTGTAGAGCATTTAGTAAGCTTTCGAATAGTAACCTTCTGCTTCCCAAGATTGTCAACGGTTTTCGAGATACTAACGAAAGTATACAAAGTTACCAAAACTTTTCTTGTCTGTTAATAAAATATGTTATTCTAACCCTTTCTTTACTCCAAACATAACCAAAATTTCAACGTATTAGTGTTGATGAAATTCAAACGTGCAGAAAATGTTTCAACTGAATCCCATAATTCTAAGTACCAAAATCAAAGACAAAATGAACAGTTCGAATAAGCGAAATCAATTACTTTAAAGGTTTAAGCACTTATTTCTCCGATGGACATCGCCTAATTAAAACTTTCTTTAGAACCTTTTTTGTAGAGCATTTAGTAAGCTTTCGAATGGTAACCTTCTGCTTCCCAAGATTGTCAACGGTTTTCGAGATACTAACGAAAGTATACAAAGTTACCAAAACTTTTCTTGTCTGTTAATAAAATATTTTATTCTAACCCTTTCTTTACTCCAAACATAACCAAAATTTCAACGTATTAGTGTTGATGAAATTCGAACGTGCAGAAAATGTTTCAACTGAATCCCATAATTCTAAGTACCAAAATCAAAGACAAAATGAACAGTTCGAATAAGCGAAATCAATTACTTTAAAGGTTTAAGCACTTTTTTCTCCGATTGACATCGCCTAATCAAAACATTCATTAGAACCATTTTTGTAATAACCTGTTAACCTTTTTTGAAATATTAAGGAAAGTATACAAAGTTACCAACATTTTTTATGTCTGTGAATAAAATATTTTATTCTAACCCTTCCTTAACTCCAAACGTAACAAAAATTTCAACATATTAGTTTTAATGAAAGTAGAATATGCAGAAAATGTTTCAACTGAATCCCATGATTCTAAGTACCCAAAACAAAAACGGTATTCAAAAACTATTTTTCCAATTTTCTCGAAAACGGTTAAAGCTATCGCCTTGAAAATGGTTTCATTGTTTTCCTAGCCCAAGAAGCCTATAAAACGAGTACTTACAAGCTTATGAACTCAAAAACGTAAGCGTTACGATTTTTTTTGCACTAATTTCGCCCCAAACGCCATCTTCCAGTGGGCGGATTCTGCTGGTTAACGAACTTGACCTTTCAAATTAGACGAAAGATTTTTGTACCAAATTTCATTAAAATCGGACCATTATTCGCTGTGCTAGACCGCGGACAATATATATATATATATATATATATATATATATATATATATATATATATATATATATATATATATACAAATTTGAACCACCGTTATTTTCGGACTCTAGGGGGTCTGAAAGGAAAAATTTTCCACTCGGCACTACCGGATTGCGTCATGAGGTCAACCTTATAAGCGCGGTTCCTCCCTTTGCAAGGAGGGAGGAACCGCGCAAAAATGAATGCACATCTGATAAAGTGATCGACTGGTAGATGTAGGTATTTTTGTGTTGATCTTGAACCTCCAATAGTATCCATCGAAACGATCTCGAAAGGCCTTTTCGCTGGACCTAAATGAGACATGATTTATTTTTGTCCTTTGGTATTGGAATTTATAATATTTGAAAGAATTTTTGTTTTTCTGACTACTGTTATCATAAATAATTATTACGGTTCTGATAGACTGATACAGGCTGGAAATGAGTATTATATATAGTACAGTTTGAAGCGAAAAGGGATGTGCTGGATATTCCTTTGGAGTAATTATGGTGGTACGTATGCACCCCAGTTTATGTATAGCTTAAATTGCTTTCAGGCTTAGCTTTGACCGAGTATTGATACTCAGTAACCACAATGTCCCTTGTTTGACATCTCAAAGCCTTCTCTAACCGAGACATAATAAGATTACCCATTGAAACGGCAACTTCCAAATGGCGGAACCTTAGGTAATAATTCCCTGATAGTTAAACTGCTATCTATCTGGACACGCTAAATCAGGAAGGATCGATAAAGATTTCTAGAGACATGGGCTTATATAGAAAATAATTTCGGGAGGGGCTGGGAAAATTTCTGGGAGGGGGGGAGGTTGAGATAATTTGCGAGGCATGGAATACCAACAATCTAGAACTTGTAGTAGTTAGACATTTAAAACGCTATTACATTCAATAAAAACTATTTTTTCTGACGTAAGTGACCTTATTTTTTTATTTTTAAGGTTTTAAAAATGCTAAAACCTTAAAAATCGTGTCCTTCTCTCTTTGGACTCAACAGGAGAAACACGTAGATGTATGCCAGTGCTTGAAAAATTACATTTTTTATGGGATTTTCACAGTGCAGTGTTGTAAAATCGTGTTAAATCTGCTCATTAATAGCTACTGATAGTTCATTTAATGGTGTTTCATGAATAGAGCAGTATTAGTGGAAATAATTCAATATTTACATCAAGCACGAGTGTTTTAAGTGAACCTAACCTCATTGAGAGGGAAGGTAGTTCACGAACGAAGCATTCGGGTATGGATATATTTATAACCTATGCTGGCTGTTATCGGAGCTTACTGCTCGCTTGATTTGATCTAGTCACTGCAAAGCATACATCTATATTTTAATTACGCTCTAGATACCTTCTAATGTATCACTTTGGAAACTGATATTTTACTTTAATACAAGCAACGGAAGCTAATTTACAACTTAAATGTTCAAGCTCCTTTAAAGGTATTGCACCAAAAACATCATTTAATTTTGAATTACCAAAAGGAAAATGGACCGAAATTGTTCTTATCATGTCATTAGAAAAAAATGAATTTAACGAAACATGTACGGCGCTAATGGCCAAGATGTAGATGCGCCGTAAAAAAAAAAAAAAAAAAAAAAAAAAAAAAAAACATTTAACGATTTTAGTCTATTTAAAGTTTCCCGCTTACTCAAAAGTTATTGTCCTCAAATAAACTTTAATTTCTCAAATCGGGTATAATATTACTAGAGATCACATCTGAAAAAGATTATCTCAACCTTAAAAATATAAATAAATTTGAAAATTATCCAATCAACTTTGCTCTTCATAGATCACTTAATTTTTCTAAATTTTAACACTGCACAGAAGAAAAACTTAAAACAGAACTATGATAAGCAAGGAGTTGTTTTCGTTAAGCGAATAAGTAGTAGAAAAATAGGGTTTCTGGGCCACTTCCAAAATACTCCCATTTTTCCCGAAAATTCCGCTCGCCGGGTTTTTGACGATTTTCCCCCAAACATCCGAAATTTTGAAAATAAAAAAAATATATATAAAAAATGGGTTATCCCCAAAAAGTAAAAATATTATACAATTAATTTAAGCATCACTATCACTTTCATTTTTCTCGGATTTAATGTTATTCTTTTTGACATCTTTATTTTCTCAGATCAATTTAAACATTTTTATAATGTCCTAATGCTCTAGTATTAATTCCATCCTCTAAAATAAAACGTTTGTCATCATCGGGCGACAAAGCTTTTTTATTAACTTGAATTGAATATATTTCATGCTTAAAACTCTTGATTTGATTCATTCTTCTATAATGTACTTTTTTATTGAATAAACATACTTTATAATCCTCGAATGAAATTTTATTTTTCACAACAGATTTCTTTGTACCTATTGATTTCTTACAAATTGATATCTCATTTTTATGAGCATACATTTTAGATCTTAATCCAATAAATTCTTCCATAATTATTCCATTATTTTCATTTTTCCTAAAACTTTCTTATTTATTCTCGGCATATCGAATCTATTATCAGCAGGATAATCTGAAGTATCGAACAGATCAATCATATTTTTCATATCCTCATAAAAATCCTCCGTTTTAATGTGATATATAAGACTGTCCGTGTCCCTGTACATTAATTTAAGATTATTTTCATATTTCGGTTTCATGATATTATAATGGAAATCATACATTAAATGTTTCGATAAATCTAATATACTCATTCCAACGTAGATTGGTTTATTAAATTTAACTTTTGTTATGTTCATGTGAATTGCCGATAAATTTTCATCAAAAATAGTTCTTCCTTTAAAATTTGGTTTTGCTATTAATTTCTCAACTTTCCCATAATTATTACACAATTTCACATCAATTCGTTTTCTTATATTTTCCAAACACTGAATTATTCATTAATTTATAGAAATCTTTTTCAAAATCATGTACAGCTAGAGTTCTCATTTTAGTGTTGAGATCAATATATTTTTGTAACCACGCCGATTGTTTAAATTCTAATTCTCTATGAACTTTTTTTAGATTTAATCCCATAACTAAACATTGTTTTAAATTTCTGTAATCAATCACATATCTCTCTTTATCAAATAATGTCGTTAATAATTTTGCATGTTTCGAATTACCTGGAATTCCATTTTCTGGAGCTAAAGGTAAATCAGAATGATTATCATGTAATTCTTTCGGATATTCAAGATCGACTTCTAGTATATAACCAAAATCCGAATTATCTTCCAAATTTTTAATTTCGCTTGGATTGATCCATTTAAATCCGCCATAAGGTAAATATTGACTCATCGCCCAACCATATAAATTATTTGCATCCAAATACATTAAATAACTAGATGATAGATTTTTTTCATATATTTATTATTTGCTTTTGCATATCTATAACAACATTGAGAAATTCCGCCACGGGTTCCTTTTTCCAACATTAAAATCATATCATAATCATTTAATAATTCCAACTCGATTTCTGTCGTTTTTAACATCGCATCCCAAGATAATCCAGGGGCTGTGAAATACCAAGCTGGATCCAGTTTATACGTTTTCAAACAAACATCTCTGAAATTTTCAAAAACATCGGCTAATATTAAAACATCTGATTTAACATATAAATCTGAATACTCTCCTAAATTTTTAATTTCAAATGTTTTCCATATTTTTTTCGCATGTTTATAATCATTTTCGGAAATATCACAATCATTCAATTTACTATAAAATTCTTCGATTGAAGGTAATTTCATCTGTTCAAATTTTTCTTCCGAATCCATGTAATCATAAGGATACTTCTTTTCTCGTAATTAAATCTAATTTTTCATCTTTATAATATTTACTAGTTTCTCTAAACAAAGATTTCAAGAATTTGTATTCTTCTAACTTTTTATCTTTTATTTCTTCAGGAATTTTTCTTAAGTTCGTGGATAATGAATCTATACTTGTAGCCATAAATCCGAATGTGTCTACAAATCTAATTTGTAATTTATCAACTTTCTGAGTGAATGAAATATATTTTTCTTCGGTATTTGGAATTACCTCGATATTTTCTTTAAATTTTCCCATCGTCTATTGAGGTTGGACTCATGACGGAATTTTTGAAAAATTTCTTCATTCTTTATCGATCCTACCTGGTAGACACCGAAAATGACCCCCGTTAAAATTTATATATATCTATATATATATATATATATATATATATATATATATATATATATATATATATATGTTTGTGTCTGTTAACACGATAGCGGCCAGAGTTTTTGTTTTTTCGTCACGAAACTTGGTATATAGTATTCAATTAGCAAACGATTGAACGAGTTCGTTAACCACCAAAGTCGGTCCACCGGAAGGGGGGGGGGTTACCCCGAACCCAAAACACTAATTTGACTATGACAGCCGTAATATTTGTTATATTTCAACGAAACTTGGTATTCGTAGTGGTAATATAGAGAGAAAAGTGAGATATAAAAATGAACTAAATCGGTTCATTAGAAGGGGGGATTTACTCCGGACCCACAATACCAATTCGCCATTACCAGCCGTGATTTTTGGTATATTTTGACGAAACTCGGTATTCGTAGTGGTAATCCACAGTTAAATATGTGTTGTAAAAATAAACTAAATCGGTTCATTAGGAGGGGGGGGGGTTTACTCCGGACCCACAATACCAATTCGCCACTACCAGCCGTGATTTTTGGTATATTTCGACGAAACTCGGTATTCGTAGTGGTAATCTACAGGTAAATATGTGCTGTGAAAATAAACTAAATCGGTTCATTAGAAAGGGGGGTTTACTCCGGACCCAAATTCCTAATATACTCATACCGGTCGTAATTTCTGCTGTATTGTATACGTCGTGGGTAACTCATGAGAAAGAAGTGTTGTAAAAATGAGCTGAATCGGTCAATCGGAAAGCGGGGGTTTAATTTGTAATATATTTCAATAGAAAAGCCCGTCAGGCGTAGGTTGACAAAGCCGCCGCAGGGAGCGCTTTCTACCACTAGAGGGACTGTATCCTGTTCCTGCGTTAGATCAAAATACGATAATATGAGGTTTTTTGTATTTATTACGTAGTGTAGTAGGTACCATGTGTAAACATAACTCTGGAAGCAAATTAATAATTGATCAGTTACTCATTACAAATTTTAAAGAGAACTATTCATGTTTTTATTTTATTTATGTAGCATATTTTAAGCAAATTGTTCTTGAAAGCAGTCTACACTACCCAAATTCTGAGGAAAGTGTTTAGTTATGCAGCTCCTGCGTGACAGACTTTTGTAATTCTTAGAGGATGAACAGATTCTTCATACCCATATACATTTATTGATATATTGTTTAGTTTTTCAAATTTATTTATATCTGTAAAGGAAACTGGGAAGTTTATTCCATCAAAATTTAATTCATCTTCATACATTTTATATTTTGTAACTCTTTGAGGATGTTCATCTACTGGATAAATTGCCGATAAAATAGACCACTTAAAACACTTATTATCATTATTTTTCACATTAATAATTGCTTTTTTCAATTTTATTTTTTCCGGTAAATCGATATATGAAGAACCTCTTAGAGGATTATATTTATTGATTACAAGTTCTAAATAATCAATACTTACAAGAAACCATTGTGAACCTTTTGCTTGAAATTCATCCATTTCCATTATCAATTTGTTAGTAGCACCATCATAAAATGTATTTAGATCTGAAGATTGTAATATAATTTCCTTTCTAGTTTTAAATGAAAATTGTTCCCGCTCCCATTTAGATTCTGTTCTCCTTTCATAGGTAAGGAAAAAACTACGATTAACTTTCAAGTCCATTTTCCCTACATTTTCAGTTATTTTATCGATTACTACATTTCTTTTATCTTCGAAAAATTCTTGAGGAATTATAAATCCTTTCGTATTCTTAATTATATAGGTTTTTAACCGTGATTCATAAGCGGTTTCAATTTCCCGAATTTCTTGTTCGTTATTAATTAATAATTTCATGTGTGCTAAAGATTCAATATACTTCTCTTTATATGAGTTTTTATAATATTTATTACAATCTTCACATTTGATTTGTTTTTCCCTAGGAGATTTAGGTTTTGAAAATAAACTTGAATGGAAATTGAATTCATTTATTGAAGTTTTTTTGGATTGATTTAGAGCTCTTTTTTTAGATTGATTTATAAATTTTTTTCTCTTATTTTTTCTTTCTTCCTTATTTGTGATGAGATTTATTAAATCAGCTTTTTTATTAAATTGCCAATGTTTTTTAATATTTTTCAAGATACAATGTTCACGTAATTGTTTCATCGTCCATAATTTTAAGTTTTTATCAGGTTTTGGTTTAGAAAACAAACTATAATCAAAGTTGAATTCATTTATAAATTTCCTTTTTTCCAACTCTTCAAGAATATGATTTATAAGATCATCTTTCTTATTACATTTATAATATCCTACAATATTATGAGATTTGCAATAATCTCGAAGTTGTTTGAGAGTTTGATTTCTCAGTTGAGTCTCCATTTATTAGGGAAAAAATGTATCAATATTTTATTTTTCATTTTTAGCTATAAAGATTTTAGCGCGGTTCCTCCCTCCCCCATAGGGAGGAACCCCGCTTATAAGGTTGATACAATGAAACAATCCGGAAGTGCCGACAAGAAAATTTCGCGTTTCAGAACCCCTAGAGACCGAAAATAATGGTGGTTCAAATTTGTATATATATATATATATGTATATATTTATTATATATATATATATATATATATATATATATATATATATATATATATATATATATATATTTGTCTGTTCGCTCATTTCTGGCTTCCCTGATGGTCCGATTTTGATGAAATTTGGTACAAAAATCTGGCGTCCAATTTGAAAGGTCAAGTTCGTTAACCAGCAAAATCCGCCCACTGGAAGATGGCGTTTGGGGCGAAATTCGCGCAAAAAAAATCGTAACGCTTACGTTTTTGAGTTCATAAGCTTGTAAGGACTCTTTTTATATGCTTCTTGGGCTAGGAAAACGAATGAAACCATTTTCAAGGCGATAGCTTTAACCGTTTTCGAGAAAATTGGAAAAATAGTTTTTGAATACCGTTTTTGGTTTGGGTACTTAGAATCACGGGATTCAGTTGAAACATTATCTGCATGTTCTTCTTTCATTAAAACTAATATGTTGAAAGTTTTGTTACGTTTGGAGTTAAGGAAGGGTTAGAATAAAATATTTTATTAACAGACATGAAAAGTTTTGGGAACTTTGTATACTTTCATTAATATCTCGAACACGGTTGGGAAATCGTGGTAAGTAGATAGAAACTATTTGAAAGCTTACTAAATTTTCTACAAAAAAGATTCTAAAACTATTTTTGATTAGGTTATGTCAATCGGAGAAATAAGTGCTTAAATCTTCAAATACGTCTGTTTTTTTCTTATGAACGGGTTTTTGTCGTTCTTTTTGTAATTTTTGTCTCTTTCCCTTGGTTTTTTATTGCTTTTTATTTTTGTAATTTCTTATGTTGGGAAAATGTATTTGTATGTAAAACAGGATAGGAAAAATGAGACCAATTTTCTGTTGCTAGAAATAATGAAAATTTTGGGAACTTCGTATACTTCCATTAATATCTTGAAAACGATTGAAAATCTTGTGAAGCGAAAGGTTACCATTCGAAAGCTTACTAAATGGTCTACAAAAAAGGTTTTGAGGAAAGTTTTGAATAAGCGATGTCAATCGGATGAAATAAGTGCTTAAACTTTGAAGTAATTGATTTCGTTTATTTCATACGGTTCTTTTGGTCTGTTTTTATTCCTATTTTTTCATTTCTTATAGTTGGATAATGTATTTGACAATAAAACAGATTAATTAAAATTAGAAAAACAATTCATTGTTAGAAATATATCAGGCTGTACCGTATGAAATGTCAGTTTTGGATTTGCCGATTTCCTTCAAATGTCTTGAAACTGTCGAGGCTCCTAATCCGAGTTCTTTGGCATATTCCCTATTGTTTGCTATTGCTTATAGTAGTCAAATGTATTTGCCAATAACACAGGATACGGGCGCTAATGACCTAGAAGTAGATGCGCCGTAAAAAAAAAAAAAAAAAAAAAAAAAAAAAAAAAAAAAAAAAAAAAAAAACAGGATACGTATAATTAGAATATTTTATTTTTGCGGAATCTTGGGATTCTCAGATCCCGTATGAATATCTATTAGGCCCTCTTCGTATATTTTCATTAATATCTCAAAAAGGGTTAGGAAATCGTGGAAAAATGTTTTGAAGAAATGTTTGATGGGGTCGTCACATTAGGAGAAATAAGTGCTTAAAACTTAGTTAGTTTCGTTTATTTAAACGGATCTAGTTGTGTGTTTCCCGCAGTTTTTTTTTTTCACTGCTCGTCATTTTTGTAATTTCTTATAGTAGTCAAATGTATTTGTCAGTAAACAGGATACGTATAATTAGAAGCAATATTTTGTTTGTTAGAATTCGAAGATGCCGTACGAATATCTAGATATTACCTGTGGGTTAATATGTTTTTTGAGTTGAAGCTTTAAAGCCTCAACAGGAATATTTGTGTAATCACCCTTCACAGTTAATTTATTAGAATCATGAGTGACCGTTTTTGTGTTACAACTAACAATCTTTGAAAACGAAGTTTAACTATCCTTGTTATTGTTATTTTCCTTCTGTTTGGCCGAAATTTTCTATTCGTGGTGTAATTCTCCTTGAATTTTTTGACTAGATCAAGAACCTATTTTAAGCACTCTTAAATTCCTTAATTTAATTCAGGAAGTTTATCAAGCTTGACATAATCACTTTTGGGTTAATACGGGTGGTCTATACCGAGTCCTTTGTTTGTAAACACAAAGAGCTTTCTGAGTAACGGTAAAGGGCAGTAAAAGTATATGACTACCTGGAAGTAGACCCTGCATACAGAGAATTGCAATACGAGACCTCATTCATTCTTTCACCAGCTACCGTGTAACACCTTAGATCTGTTTATATTGTTTTACTCAGTGTGAACAAGTGTTGAAAGTGCCTAAAATTTTATATTTTTATTCCTTGTTATTTTTTAATTGCTTAGAGTTGGATAAGGTATTTGAAAATAAAACAGGTTAAGAAAAATAAGAAATCAATTTAATGTTAGAGATATGGATTTCCAAGATTTAGCTTTTCAACTGCCTAGCGTCCTTCCTAGGGAGGGTTGTTTGTCTTTGATTTTGGTACTTAGAATTATGGGATACAGTTGAAACATTTTCTGCGTGTTCGAATTTCATCAACACTAATATGTTGAAATTTTTGTTACGTTTAGGGTAAAGGAAGAGTTAGAATAAAATATTTTATTAACAGACAAAAAAAGTTTTGGTAACTTTGTATACTTTCGTTAGTATCTCGAAAACCGTTGACAATCTTGTGAAGCGGAAGATTACCATTCGAAGGCTTACTAAATGCTCTACAAAAAAGGTTCTGTACATGGACGTATATAAAAACAATTTCGGGGGGGGCTGAGACCATTTCCAGGGTATGGAATACTAAATATTTAGAGCTTGGAATAGTTTTAGGCAACTAAAACGCTATTACACGTAAAATAAAATATGTTTTATGAACTAAGTGATCTTATTTAATTTATTTTTAAGGGTTTTACGAGAAGTTTTCATCATTAATTCAAAATTTCGGGACGGGGCTGCAGCCCCCTCAGCCCCCCCCCCTCATATATGCCCATGCTTCTGTACCCTCTAGAAAGGCTTTATTAGGCATATTTTGTATTGATTTATAGAGCTTTGCTTTAGAATGAGAGCCGGATTGTGTAATTTCCGCATCTGTGTAAAAGTTAGTTACTGTCGGTGTCCCTGACGCCTTAATATCACTTTTATTCGAGATATTCGAGAGGATTTTGACAATTTTCACGAGATATATAAAAAAAAATAAGTTTATTTCTTTTCTAAGCTTATCAAATGGCACTAGGGACATGAACGGAACCGCGCTAAGATGCTGCAGTTCCTGCGAGTCGGACTTTTTTATGAATGGGACGAAGTTTATGTTTTAACAAATAACCTTTACAAACTTCTTTACCACATTCACATTTCATTTTTTCATTTATTTTACTTTTATTTGAAATATAATAATTTTGACGGTATTGTGTATTACAACTCTGGCATAAAGTTCCAGTTCCATTTTTCATTCTATCTTCTTTTCCACATGTTTTACATTTTTCAGTTTTCATTCTATCATCATTTCCACATATATTACATTTTTCAGTTTTCATTCTATCTTCTTTTCCACATGTATTACATATTTCAATTTTAATGTTTTTAGCGCGGTTCCTCCCTCCCTCATAGGGAGGAACCCCGCTTATAGGGTTGATACAATGAAACAATCCGGAAGTGCCGACTAGAAAATTTTGCGTTTCAGAACCTCTGGAAACCGAAAATGATGGTAGTTCAAATTTGTATATATATATATATATATATATATATATATATGTATATATTTATATATATATATATATATATATATATATATATATATATATATATTTGTCTGTTCGCTCATTTCTGGCTTCCCTGATGGTCCAATTTTGATGAAATTTGGTACAAAAATCCGTCGTCCAATTTGAAAGGTCAAGTTCGTTAACCAGCAAAATCCGCCCACTGGAAGATGGCATTTGGGGCGAAATTCGCGCAAAAAAAATCGTAACGCTTACGTTTTTGAGTTCATAAGCTTGTAAGTACTCTTTTTATAGGCTTCTTGGGCTAGGAAAACGAATGAAACCATTTTCAAGGCGATAGCTTTAACCGTTTTCGAGAAAATTGGAAAAATACTTTTTGAATACCGTTTTTGGTTTGTGTACTTAGAATTACGGGATTCAGTTGAAACATTATCTGCATGTTCTACTTTCATTAAAACTAATATGTTGAAAGTTTTGTTACGTTTGGAGTTAAGGAAGGGTTAGAATAAAATATATTATGAACAGACAAGAAATGTTTTGGGAACTTCGTATACTTTCATTAATATCTCGAACACGGTTGGGAAATCGTGGTAAGTGGATAGAAACTATTTGAAAGCTTTCTAAATTCTCTACAAAAAATATTCTAAAACTATTTTTGATTAGGTTATGTCAATCGGAGAAATAAGTGCTTAAAACTTCAAATACGTCTGTTTTGTTCTTAAGAACGGGTTTTTGTCGTTCTTTTTGTAATTTTTGTCTCTTTCCCTTTGTTTTTTATTGCTTTTTATTTTTGTAATTTCTTATGTTGGGAAAATTTTGTGTGTAAAACAGGATATGAAAAATGAGACCAATTTTCTGTTGCTAGAAATAATGTAAATTTTGGGAACTTTCATTAATATCTCGAAAACGGTTGAAAATCTTGGTAAACGGAAGAATACCATTAGAAAGCTTATTAAATGCTTAACATAAAAGGTTCTAATGAAAGTTTTGATTAGGCGATGACAATCGGAGAAATAAGAGCTTAAAGCTTTAAAGTAATTGATTTCGCTTATTCGAACTGTTCTTTTTGTCTGTTTTTTTATTCCTTGTTATTTTTTAATTGCTTATAGTTGGATAATGTATTCGAAAATAAAACAGGTTTAGTAAAATAACAAAAACAATCTATTGTTAGAAATATAGAGTTCCAAGATTCCAAGACCTTGTAACTAGCGGGAATGTTTCTAGTGATGCCGACCCTTCCAGGTAAGATTGTAAATCCTACCTTTCAAGACTGTTGGAACCAAAACAATAACTGTCGGGGTTCGGTCACTGCTAGTTTTATCGTAAAAATGGTTTTAGTGTGCCGACGTTTCGGCTTGAACTTCAAGCCTTCATCAGGGCTGTAAATACAAGTAGGACATATTTAACACTAATATATGCACATATCTATGTAAATATACCTAACATATATATATATATATATATATATATATATATATATATATATATATATACATATAATATATATATATTTATATATATGCATATACACATACACATATACACGCACACATATGTACATATATATGACCATATGGGGTATGTATTATTAAGTAGCAGTGACCGAACCCGGACAATCCCTACCTTGCATCATCAACGGTCAACGATCTCCTCTCAACAAAATAATAACTGCTTCTATTTTAATCTTTCGAAATTAGACTAGGGATAAGAACGGAACCGTGCTAAGATGAGGCAGTTCCTGCGAGTCGGACTTTTACTATGTATGGGAGTAAGTTTATGTTTTAACAAATAAGTTTTACAAACATTTTTACCACATTCACATTTAATTTAATCATATTTTTTATGTTTAGTTGAAATATAATATTGATGTTGATATTGTTTATGACAACTTTCACACCAAAATCTATTTTTCATTCTATCATCTTTTTTACATTTACTACATAATTTTTCAACTTCCATTTTTCTTTCCATTTATTTATAAAAGAATTGATTCAAAATATATTTTCTAAATTCATTTTTCCTTTCAATTATCTTTAATGGTTTCATTTCTCAAAATTCATTCCACAATTTTTCATTTCTTTTCGAGTTTTTTATTGAAATATTATGTTTAATTTGTAATAAATCTGCTATCTTCGCAACACAAAAAGTATAAGGTAAAGCTTTTCCTTTATATTTTTCATTAAAAACTTCAAAAACTTCATAAACTTTAAATAAATCTTCAATATCATCTATTAACTGTAACGAGAATTTATGAAAATATTTCTGTCTATATTTAAAATTATTATGTTTATTTTTTGGTTGTGGAACACAATTATAACAAAGATTATCTAATACAGAGAAGTGGCCACAGATCTGACAACATTCTAAATCATTCATTTATTAGTTAAAATCTTTTTTAAATATCTTTTCAAATTTAATTATTCTTATTTTAAATCTCTGTTTATCAATTTGATCAAAATTCTTTCTTAATAAATGCAATCAATTTTTGATAAGCATTACAAACATTTTAAAAAAAAAACTTTGAAAAAAGTTTAAAAGGAAATTATTTTGGATACATTAATATAATAGGATTGACATTTATTATTGTAACAGGATTTCCATTTATTTTAAGAAAGCAAAGTTTAGAATGTACCAGGTCATTCAAAAAGTCCTGTCGTTTTTTTGGGGGAAATTATAAATAAATAAATATGTTCAAATAATCACCTTTATTCATCAAAATATCCACCGTTACAGTCGGTAACCTTCTCCCAACGAGATGGTAAAGCCCAAATTCCTTCCTTAAAAAACTGTTGATTTTTACTGCAAAAATAAGTGGTCAGTTCGTGAATTAGGTTGTCACGGTCTTGAAAACATTTCTGTCTCAGATTGTTGTCGAGATCTCTGAATAGGTGATAATCAGTGGGTGACAGGTCAGGGGAATATGGTGGGTGAGGCAAAACTTCCCAGCCTATTTCTGTCAATTTTTCAAATTTCTGTCAATTTTTCAAATTTCTGTCAAAAATTGACAGAAATAGGCTGGGAAGTTTTGCCTCACCCACCATATTCCCCTGACCTGTCACCCACTGATTATCACCTATTCAGAGATCTCGACAACAATCTGAGACAGAAATGTTTTCAAGACCGTGACAACCTAATTCACGAACTGACCACTTATTTTTGCAGTAAAAATCAACAGTTTTTTAAGGAAGGAATTTGGGCTTTACCATCTCGTTGGGAGAAGGTTACCGACTGTAACGGTGGATATTTTGATGAATAAAGGTGATTATTTGAACATATTTATTTATTTATAATTTCCCCCAAAAAAACGACAGGACTTTTTGAATGACCTGGTATTTCAAATCAGTTAAGTCCATTTTCAAATAGTTTATGCGAATCTGGGGAAATTTTTATAGTTTTAAATAATTTTACTGCTAAATCAAACAAAGATATTTTATGAGTAGCTTATAAAGGTATTATGAATGAAAATAAAAATGATTTGAAATATATAAGATATTATCCATGGATGCATGATATATATTTTTTTATAGGATTATTTTTATTATTACCAGATTTTATTTGGAAAAGATTAAATAATATAAGTTTATCTCATATTGATTTAAAAAATGACTTTCCAATAATAAATCATAAAAAAATGTATATTAGTTATATGATTTTGACAGTATTTTCTATATTAATTTTTATAGGAGTTTTTTATTTTTTAAATGTATTATTTGAAGTTAATGTATTGTCAATAATTTATGATGAGTTATTCAATTCAGAAAAAATTGTGTTTAATCATAAACCATTAACATTAATATTTCCACAAGTTGTAAAATGTAAATATTATATATTCGGTTCGTCTGGTTCTTTAGAAACAAAAGGTACATTGTAAGGTAGGGATTGTCGGGGTTCGGTCACTGCTACTTAATAAAACTACATTTTATCATAAAAATGGTTTTATTGTGCCGACGTTTCGGCTTGAACTTCAAGCCTTCATCAGGGCTGTAAAAAACAAGTAGGACGGATGTAATACTGAAATATATGTGTATTTGTGTATGTAGGCATATATATATATATTTCAGTATTACATCCGTCCTACTTGTTTTTTACAGCCCTGATGAAGGCTTGAAGTTCAAGCCGAAACGTCGGCACAATAAAACCATTTTTATGATAAAATGTAGTTTTATTAAGTAGCAGTGACCGAACCCCGACAATCCCTACCTTGCATCATCTACGGTCAACGATCTCCTCTCAACAAAAGATACATTGTGTTCGGCAACATTATCCAATTATTATAGATATACATTAATATTGTTATATTTTTTAAATTTATTGGGAACCGTTATTCAAATTTTTACATTAATAAGAGAAATGTTTTTTATATGTTTTAATAAATGCAATTTATTTTCTAGAAGTGAAAACTTTTATAATAATATTATACAAATTTAATCTTTTGAAATTTTTGTAGGATTTAAAAAAGTTCATCTGGTTTATATTCTTAAATTGCAACATTTTTTTTATTTATCCAACTATTATGTGAACTATCAAATCCTATCCATTTAACATATACCTTATCCCCTTTTTTCTTTAAAACTTTTTCAACTAAATAATCATAGGGATATTTTGTTTTCATTAATTCTTCTTTATAAAATCTACCTTCAATTTCTTCTTCATTTAAATCTTTTATTTTATAAGTAATAGGAGTGGAATTTATTATTTTATTTATTTTGAAAACTTGAGTAACCAGTTAGGTGTATATCCTTTTTCAAATATTCCTTTAAATTTACTTATACTTATTTACTTATGTTCTATTAAATCTTTCAACAATACCTGCTTTTATTTCGCTATAACTGGAATAATGATTAACATTATATTCATTCATTAAATTTTGAAATTCTTTATTATAAAATTCTTTGCCAGTTTATGAATTTCTTTGATTATTCCTTCTTTTACGTTTATTTGTTTTTTTGACCTAAAAAAAGTATTCTTTTGACTTCCACAGTTTTCACAAATTCCTTTACCCATAAGTTTCCCATTTTTTGAAGTTTCTTCATGATAATTATTGGTATTTGTTTGTTTCTTACACTTTACACAATATATAAGTACCATTTTTTTTTTTTTTTTTTTTTTTTTTTTTTTTTTTTTTTTTTTTTTTTTTTTACGGCTCATCTACATCTAGGTCATTAGCGCCGACATCCAGGGTTTAGCGAGGAATTTTACCAGCGAGCCGTGGGATGATAAAATTCCTGCCGGAGGTTGGGAATCGAACCCACCATCTCCCGCTTATGAATCCAAGCTAGCCATTAGACCACGGGAGACCCCAGTACCATTTATTATATATAAAAATATATTAGTTTATTATTCAGAAGGTAAAGCAACATATTTGAGTTCTCTTCTAGCGTTTAATTCTTTTCTTAATGTATCTACTTTTTCATCAATTTATCTTTTATATTCTTCCAGTTTTCCTAATATATTAGTCCAATCCTTCGATATTTGTTCACTTAATAATGCTTTATATTCTTCAAATCTCTCTTTAATGATCTCTTCAAATTCTTTTGTATCGGTTGTTCTTTTATCTCTTTTATTTTCATTAATTGCATTTTCTATCATCTTTTTTACTTGCTTCAAAATCACAACATCATTATTATCTTTTCCTTCTGAAACACTAACAAGTCTTTTTTTATTAAAACCAATATAACTTTTAGTAATTGTAAACATTGAACCAATAATTTCATCAACTTTTGCTTTTAATTCATTCTTCATTAGTTTATTATTTAATTCATACTTTATTTTATTTTCATCATCTTCTATTTTCGTTTGGAATTTTGAGATTTCTGTTCTGAAAGAATTTTTAAGTTCATTTACAATATCGTTTTTTATTTCTGTTTTATCAATAGTATTGGATTCTGGTAAAATAATTTGATTTCCTAAAACATCAAATTTTAAAATAGCTCTTGTATTAGTTTCCATTGCTGTCTATTTATTACGTTCAAAATTTCATTAAAGTTCTGCGTTGCTGGTCGCAGACAAGTCTGCTTTACTGATGCTGAAAACATTTTAAGAACTAATAAACATAAATGCCCACAAATTGGGGAATCATTCATATGCTGAAGCCGATCTTCATTATATATTAATTTATCTGAGTACTGTATAGTAAGGTTTCATGACACCTAAAGAGCATATCGCTTCGTTGTGACATCTCAATAAATAAATAAAAATATTAAACTATCTTTTCCCAAATATTCAACTAGTTCTTTGGACGGTTGAAGATTTCCATAAGAATTAAAATAATACTTTCTATTTCCATTTTTATAATATGCTACCCAGTGTACCCCATTACCAAATGAGTTATCTATATTTATAATTCCACATTCGATATTTCTAGGATTTTTTGGAAGTTCGTCTCTCATAAAAGTTCCTCTAAAATATTTGATATTTAGTTTCTTAGCGATTTCTTCAATATCAAAATTAGTTAATGGAATTATTTTTTTTTTTTTTTTTTAATTTTCAACTTTTAATTCCGGCTCCTATAGTTATATTTTTGTTTTTGTTTGCTATTTTTTCCAATTCAATATTATGACGTTTTATTTCTGCTTCTTCAGCTTTTTTATGTTTTGCATCAACAATAGAATTGGCAACAGCTGCTCCTCCTCCTAGTAATGCACTTAGAGCGCCAATTTCCGCAAAAAATTAATGGGAGTATTCCACCATCTTTATGATTTTCTTTCAACTGTTTGTAAGTCAAAGTGATTCTTACATTCTTTCTATCTTTTGAGTTTTTCTCAATATTATTAATTTGTCTTTCGGTTAGTAAAATTTTATATGTACCTTTTGTTGTTTGAATTGTTGCATCCGTTTTCTTTTTTATAGCATTAGCGATTTTAGATTTTTGATTATCTGTAAGATATATGGTTTATAAGAAGTCATGATTATTTCTATATTTATTAAGATAAAAAATGATATATTACTGAAATATATCATATTCATTATTTTCACCTAAACCCATTCCTAATTTTCTTTTAATTTTCATTGCATTTGTAACAAATAAAGCATCTGCTCTTTCTTTTAAGCCTGCATCTTTTGAAATTACTCTTTCCCATGCTTTGTTTTCTAAAATTTTATCTGCGATTTGTCTTTCTGGAACTCCTTCATGATCTCTATAATGTATATCGTGATCTTGACAATCCGCATCTAATTTATTAATCGGTTGATCACCTCTGGCCAATCTTTCATCTAATTTTGTAAAAGGCCCACAATAATTATAGCCACCTGGAAGATGCTTTTCAGGCATTGGTATATTATTTAAAATTTTGTTAAATAATCCAGATCCGATAGTTTCATCTTTAATTATCTTATGTGGAAGAGCATTAATGATTCTTATGAGATATTCAGTTCCTTTTTTATCATCGATATTTTTTTCTAAAAGATTTGTCAAAAATCTAATTATTCCAACCTTTTCATTATGGAAATTATTATCTCCTGCTAATTCAGATGCAAATATCAAATTCAATCTTGAAATTAGTTCATTTAAATTGTTTATATAGGAAACTGAATGTTGATTATAATTTATAATTCCTTTTCCTATAACAGAAGATTTCATTTCTTCATATACCGGTTTTAATAAATATTTATATTTTTTTGATTGCGGAACTTTTGGTCTCTTTGTTGATGAGTTATTTTTTTCATATAAAGCCCTTTAATTAAATTATTAATTAGAATTTCTTTATACGTATTAAATTTGAATATAATTCTTTACCTTCTTTATTGAATAAGTGTTCATAATTTTGTGTTAATAAAACCCACAATCCTTTTGTTCCAATATATTTTTTTCCAGCAATAATTAATTCATTTCCATCTATATCAACTTTATTCCTTCCAATTTTGAAAAATGATTGCTTTCATCGTAAGTAATTCCATAATGTCTATCAGTTAGTTTTGGTAAATATGTTGCTCTAATAGGACCTATAATTTGACTAATATTAGATGATGAAGAATCTGATTTTCTAGAACTTTTTGATTCATTTAAACTATCTTCACTTAATTCTGTCTCTGATGAATCTTCTGTAACTTTTTCCGTTGGAACAAATTTTACTTTTTTTTTTGGGGGGGGGGGGGGGGGGAAAGGAGTGCTTTTAGCTGCTGGAGTATCTTTCGAAACATGTAATAATTCTCTTTCAAATGATGTTTCTTCTTCTGAAGTAGGAATTTCCATTTCTGCGATACTTTTTGTAAATGGAACATCTGTAATTAAAGTTTTATTTTGCTCCAATACATGTTGAATTCCTTCATCTACATGAGTCATGGTTTCACTAAGTTTTTCAATAGCCCCAGTTATCAGAGCATATTCTTTAGTTTTAGAATTTTCTTCGATTATTCTTTGCTGCCGTGCATTTTTAAATTTTTTAATTAAATCGTTTTCAATTTTTTTAATTTCTTTCGCTTTTTCAAATGATATATTACTCTCCATTTATAAAGTTAAAAAAAGTTAAAGTAAGTTAAAGTGAGTTAAAGTATGTTCAAGTCAGTTAAAGTCAGTTAAAGTGGTCTAAATGATTAATGTCCTAAAATCTTCTCAAATTTAAACATATACTTACCGTTACTCTTCTTTTTATTTAAGTTTATAGATATAAATCCGAAATCATGATTCCAACAATCATTACAAAATTCTTTAAATTTTTGTTTTGTCTCAAAATCAGTTCCAGTAAAATCATTAAATAATAAATCCATGTAATGATTTGATTGTTTAAAAACACATAAGAAATTTACATTATTCCTTATAAATTGCCTATCTAATCTAGAATAACATTGATTTAGATAGAAACATGAAATGCTTTTGTGTCGACCTCTCACAAAATATTCTTTAATTTTATCTTGATTTTCTAAAATACAATCATCGAAAATAACTAAACTATTTTCTTTACATTCATCAACGTTAGGTATTTCATCGATTTCGCTATAAAAGAATGCAATTTCTTCATTGAGTTCATCTGAAACGTTAGAGAATAATTCTTGCATTGTTTGATACACTTTTTGTTCTAAAGATTTACTACATACATACAAATAATCATATTTTATCCAGTTTTTATTATAAATGAAATTTTCAAGTAATGTTGTCTTCCCAGAACCACTCAAACCGACGATTATACATCTCAAAGGATATGGGAACATATTCTCATTTTTTGATAAATCTTTATGATAAATCTTAATTTTATATTTGTTACTCATTTATACCAAAAGAAAATATACTTTTTTCTTTTTAATAAATAGAAAATGAAACTCTTTAAGATTGTTGGATCAACTTCAAAATTATCATTAACTTTAGCACATCCTATATTCTTGGATGAAAATATTAATTATAAAATTGGTCTCGTCGGATTTTATTCAGACAATAACGTTTCAAATATTTCTGAGGATGTATCTATAACATTTAAAATCGATGGTCTCAAGGGGAAAGAGAAGGATTTATTTGAAATGGAAATTCCACGTGGTTATTGGACTATAAAAGATTTAAATAATTACAGGGTGTCTACTGCACGAAAAAGTCACGAAAATGTCACGAAATGAAAAATAGGGCACGAAAAAGTCACGAATTTGGAAACCAAGTCACGAAATTTTTCAAATCAAAGGTTTCCCATCAAGAAGAGCTAAATTCCGCCAAGTTTCTGAAATTAATCTTTTCCCACTAAAACTGTGTAAAATCCGGTGGAGTGAAAACTCGCAGGTATTAGCTAGGGCTCATGCGATGATATCTGCCTTAAAGTTATGCATGTATAGAAAATACTATTGATGATCCTCCAGCTGGTAGGAATTCCACAGTTGTGCAGAACCATGTTCGAGTTAACGAACTTACCTATCAAATTAGACGAACATTCTTCAAAATGTATGAAATTTCATCAAAATCAGACCATTTTTGAGCCGGTGGGAGAGCGAATATGAATATATATATATACGCACAGGGAGATTCAGGTCTAAGTTGGCAAACTCTAGGAGGTGATTGTAGACATAATTTCCAACAAAAAAGTTCATTTGAAGTATGGTCCGATTCCGGATGGAAAAGGAGGTATGTCCAATTTTCTGTTTTTTTAATGTACTCATGTTTTTTAATGAATAAGAAAGGATGGCTCAAAAACTATTCAAGATAATTAAATTCTAATTATAGGTACCATCATAAAATAGATAATATTTCCTTTAAAAAAACAGTAATTTAATTCACTATTATTATTATTAAAAGATACTTTCTGGACGTCCAATAACGCACTTCTGTTTTTATCAATGAATCGGAGTTTTTTCGCGATTTTTTTCCTCAGCCCCCTACAGTCCAGTCAACGAACAGTTATAGATGGCAATTTTTGGAACACAATTTTTGACCTCGTAACTTTGTTTGGGCTGGATAGGAGGTGAACATATCAAAAGTCCTCGCCCCTAGCCTTTAAGTCGGGGGGAAGGGGGGGTTTAGAAGGTCCCATTTTTCGGGTTTTCACTTATATCTCGGAAACCCTGCGTCCTAGCGACATAACCATTCTATAACAAATGAAAGCAGATTAAATTTCCTACAAGTTCTATTCAATGAAGTTTTTCGAGATATCTTTAGCTTTCAAAATATCCGCTCATGAAAGTCTGTCATTTCGGGAAAAACACACTTTTTTCTATTCTCGAACGGATATCTCTTCAACGATGCACCCAAAAAATAAATGTCGGTTATGGGGTTGTAGAGCATTCCATTCGCTTCAATAATATATATTACAATACTATTTTATGTATTTTCTTTCAACTGTGAAAACAGTTTTAGTGTTCAACGTGATATCTTGCAACAACTGTCGACCAATGAAATACGCACTCACTTGGTCTTAAGAAAACCATTGCCAATATAATGGTCAAGATGTTATATAATTGAGTGTGAATAACTGGTCTGAGGCCCAAAATTATATATTTCGTACTATTTATACTTCCAGTACTACCTATATTTACATAATGGAGTATATTTTGGACAATACAATGACTGGAAATGGTGAGAAATTGAACGGTTCATTGGTCGACAGTTGTTGCAAGATATCACGATGAACACTAAAACTGTTTTCACAGTTGAAGGAAAATACATAAAATAGTAAAGTTATGTATATAATTTGAGCGAATGGAATGCTCTACAACCCCATAACCGACATTTATTTTTTGGGTGCATCGTTGAAGAGATATCCGGTCGAGAAAAGAAAAAAGTGTGTTTTTTCCCAAAATGACAGACTTTCAAGAGCGTATATTTTGAAAACTAACGATATATCGAAAAACTTCATTGAATAGAACTTGTAGGAAATTTAATAAGCTTTTATTTCATACAGAATGGTCATGTCGCTAGGACGTAGGGTTTCCGAGATATAAGTGAAAACCCGAAAAATGGGCTAGGCGTGAGGACTTTTGATATGTTCACCTCCTATCCAGCCCAAACAAAGTTACGAAGTCAAAAATTGTGTTCCAAAAATTTCCACCTATAGCTGTTTTCAATTATTCGTTGCCTGGACTGCTAACGGACTACGGATTCAATACTTACACAAAAACTTCTAAGTTTAGTAAGCATTAAATCGATGGAAATGAAGTGGAGGTTTATTGAGGCATAAATTGAATGATTGGCTCCCTTTTGTAAAAAAAAAATATGGAATGTAGTTTTGTTACTAACAACTACCTTGCGTGAAAAAATTAAAAATTATTCATTTTTTATTGACCAAACTGTGGGTATCCATTGCCCAGAATCAATAAAAGTAACTGAAAGAAACGATTAGAAAAGGTCAACCTCATAAGCGCGTTCCTGCTTCGGTAGGGAGGAACTCCGCTTTTGAGGTTACACTCTTGACGTCTTGGATCACTGACGATTATAATACGACGCCATATTAGATCCGCCATTTTGATTTTTTGAATTCTGATAACGCATTCGTAATCGGCGACCCCAAAAACCCCTGAATACGTAATTATACATCGTTCCCTTAACTATGCTACCATCCGATAAGCAAGTACGACTGGCAAGTCTGGCGTCAGGTGAACTTGCAAATCTACAAGTATTTACTCACCACGGAAGTATTTACTTTCGCTTATTCACACCAATTTAGGCGTTTGCTTGGGACATACTTGCCTCCCAAGTATTTACTTGCAAGTAATCGACTATACAGGGTGTCCCACATTGAGATGTCATAGCTTTAAGGTCTTATTCTGCACCTCATTTGTAGTTCAGGGACGCAGAAATGAGCGTTCTATCTCAACATGCAGAGGAGCTACTCAAACTTTCTTTTTCTTCTTGCTCCTTCACGCTGAAGCATATTTATTGGTTTTGACTAGAAAATCAGAAAAAAATATATTGAAATAGATTTTTATCTTAAACTAAGAGGTACCAATTTAAAGCTTATAAAATAATGCAACTTTTGTGGCGGAGGCAAAACTCTTAAGTCTAAAAATAGCTGATTAAAAATATATTTAATAACAAACTAATATTAAACGTTCTCATGTATATGCCTTTGCATATGGCTCTTAATTTACATGGTAATATTTCAATAACGGGTGTTTCTTATTGGAAATTTAATGTAGATTCCAAAAATGTGGTCTTTATTTACGACGCATTGATCAGAAATTCCGAAAACTTAGTTTTTCTTTAGAAAAGCCAGTAGTTTTTAAAAAAGACAAATGATTGAGTAGCTCCTCTGCATGTTGAGATAGAACGCTCATTTCTGCGTCCCTGAACTATAAATGAGATGTAGACTAAACCCCTAAAGTTATGACATCTCAAATGTGGGACACCCTGTATATTTGTGAAATACCTCTCACTCAATCACTGGCCTATCATCCGCCAGCCCAAACCACTCGACAGAAAAATTTGAAATTTTGCATGGACACTCTTATTTAGCATGAAGACACTCGCTAAGAAAGGATTTTTTGATAGTTATTCAATATTTAAGTATTTTTTGAGGGGTTTAAAGTTTTATTTAGTTGGTTAGAGCAAGCCAGCCTAGGCAGCATGCTTTGCCAGGATGATAAAAGAACAGCTGTTACCGTACAGTATCTATTTCATAGTATTTTTTTTTTTTTTTTAATTCAGGTTAATTTCAGCTATGATGGCAGTCCTAGAAATTAACTGTCCCTCAAAGAGTTACGCTATGAGGGACAAAATCACCATCTCCGGGATATGGAATACTAACAATTTAGAACTTGGAATAGTTTTAGACAAATAAAACGCTATTACAAATAAAATGATATGATCTTATTTGATTTATTTTTAAGGGTTTTAAGACACATTTTTACCATAAAATCAAAATTTCGGGGGGGGGGGGGGGGCTGCAGACCCCTCAGCCCCCTCTTATATACGCCCATGCTGGTAACATATAGATAACGGGTTATCGCTAGATTATCTGTTTCTTGACTCTGATCCGGAGCGCCCCAGTGTCAAGAAACATTATACTTTGATTACTTATCAATTGATGTATAACATATAGTATGACGGGATCCAAGCTATAATAAATGCAAAAAATTATGAAGTAGCGTTAATTTTGCTGATAAATTAATTAACGCATTAAAATAACTACTTATCTGCCGTGAAGAAGCACGGATATTCGGCTAGTAGGTTTATTTATGTATTGGTTCTTTGTTGTAGGGCTATAACCTTAAACTTTTTCAATTTTTTAAGTAGACTGGTTCAATTGCCCCGTGTCTCATAGACACCCCACTCCCCCTAATCTCTGATGCTGCGAAGAAGAAAATGAGACTTCCAAAAATGATTGCTTTGAAGTCATCCATTATTTACATATATTTTTATTGTTCTTAATTCATATTAAAAAATAAAATTTGTTGTTCTATGTTCCGGAGGCCCAGTGGTCGTGATTGTTAAGGCGTGAGCATTTAACACTCCGTGCCAAGGGTCGTGGGTTCGATTCCCACTATGAGGTAGCGGCTTTTCTTTAGGAACAAGAAAAGTTATCAGCCCTATCCTGGCTGGAAAAGGGTAGTAACCTATAGATAACCCGTCCTAAACTTCTTAGTTAATAATAATAGACGTTAAAATTTAAATTTATTAATATTCAGAGGTTCTCATGGAGATTTAAATATTGAAATTGAGTACTATTTAGGCCCAGGGCACACGGTGAGACTGTAACTCCAGTTGCAAACCAGTTGAACGCGCAACTTCGACCTCGGCTATGTATTTGAATGGGCAGGCGCATACGACGCAACTCGTTTTTGACGATTTCAAACCAGTCTCTTGAAACTGTAGGCCCGGGGTTGGAGTTTCGTTGTACGAGACCAAGTGATGTTTAGCCGGTGTTTTAACAGCAATATAGTGCCAATGGTTAAAATAATTTAAAACTTAAGGCCGCTTTAGACTAATTTTACGTATTTTTATATACACTGCCGGACAAAAAAAACCGGCGCACCTTGAATTTCGTCGTTATTTCTTTTCCAGGCTAATTTTTTTTTTTTATTTTTTTATTTATTTATTTTTTTTTACCGGCGCATCTACAACTTGGCCATTAGCGCCTTTTCCAGGCTAATACATTTTTTAACTCAATTGTAGTGTACATATTCAACTTGTAGAACACCATAAGTGAAGACCAAAAAAAAAAAAAAAAATCTAAAAAATACAGTAAAATATACAGCCGTATCGTCCGCAATCCAAGAGCAAATTCCCGAATCTATAAACGGGATTTTGCATACTCGATAGTTTGACATGGCAGGGACGATATGATACACATTTTATACAGTTTTATTAATTGTTTTAAGTAGAATTTATAGATATCACGGTAATCCGTTTAAGTTACAAATAAGTTTACTCTTTCTCTTTTTAAGTGAAATTATTTTTTTTTTTAATGGGCACGAAATTTGCACTTCAAGTCACGAAAATGTCACGAAAAAGTCACGAAATTGGCTTTCACGAAACTAGTAGACACCCTGAATTACATAAAAACAGAATTAAAAGATAATATATCGGATGATAGTTCGTTTTTCATTAAAGGTAATAAGGAAAACAAAATTGAGATTAATTCACCTTATCCTTTTAAACTTGATAATACTATGAGTAAAATTTTAGGTTTTGAAACCGAGGGAGATGGATATTTTTACAATGGTGATATTGTTCATGAAGGTAAAGATATGCCAAAACTAAGACCATTTGATGTAATAGAAATTCATTGTAATTTAGTGGAACCAAGTTTTGTAAGCCATAGTGCTGATGAACATTTACATGAGGAAACAGACATCTTATAATCATTTTTCCCAAATGTTTCGAACGGTTCTAAAATATCAGAAAGACCTCCGGAAATATTTTATGTTCCAAAAAAGAAAGGAACTCAAAAAATCCAAAAAATAACTATTTCTATTAAAAATGAAAAACAAGAACTTTTGAATAATAAAGATGTAAATAATATCGTATATTTAAGTTTAATACAATCCTAATTCTTTAATATTTTGGTAGTCGTAAAACGACTCCTGTTATTTTTTTATCTCTAATAAATGGTGTGTGTTAATTGGGACGATATTTCTAAATTTAATCATTCTACAGCATTTTTAGCGCGGTTCCTCCCTCCCCCATAGGGAGGAACCCCGCTTATAGGGTTGATACAATGAAACAATCCGGAAGTGCCGACTAGAAAATTTCGCGTCTCAGAACCCCTAGATACCGAAAATAACGGTGGTTCAAATTTGTATATATATATATATGTATATATTTATATATATATATATATATATATATATATATATATATATATTTATATTTGTCTGTTCGCTCTCTAGATAGAAGACGAATGGTCCGATTTTTATGAAATTCGGTACAAAAATCCTTCGTCCAATTTGAAAGGTCAAGTTCGTTAACCAGCAAAATCCGCCTCCTGGAAGATAGCGTTTGGGGCGAAATTCGCGCAAAAAAAATCGTAACGCTTACGTTTTTGAGTTCATAAGCTTCTAAGTACTCGTTTTATATGATTCCTGGGCTAGGAAAACGAATTAAACCATTTTCAAGGCGATAGCTTTAACCGTTTTCGAGAAAATTGGAAAAATATTTTTTGAATACCGTTTTTGGTTTGGGTACTTAGAATCATGGGATTCAGTTGAAACATTTTCTGCATGTTCTACTTTCATCAAAACTAATATGTTGAAATTTTGGTTACGTTTGGAGTTAAGGAAGGATTAGAATAAAATATTTTATTAACAGACATAAAAAGTTTTAGTAACTTTGTTTACTTTCATTAATATCTCGAAAAAGGTTGAGAGTCTTGGTAAACGGAAGAATACCATTAGAAAGCTTATTAAATGCTCTAAAAAAAAGGTTCTAATGAAAGTTTTGATTAGGCGATGTCAATCGGAGAAATAAGAGCTTAAAACTTTAAAGTAATTGATTTCGCTTATTCGAACTGTTCTTTTTGTCTGTTTTTTATTCCTTGTTATTTTTTAATTGCTTATTGTTGGATAATGTATTTGAAAATAAAACAGGTTAAGAAAAATAAGAAAAACAATTTAATGTTAGAGATATGGATTTCGAAGATATATAGCTTTTCAACTGCCTAGCGTCCTTCCTAGGGAGGGTCCTTTTCTTTGATTTTGGTACTTAGAATTATGGGATACAGTTGAAACATTTTCTGCATGTTCGAGTTTCATCAACACTAATATGTTGAAATTTTTATTACGTTTAGAGTAAAGGAAGGGTTAGAATAAAATATTTTATTAACAGACAAAAAAAGTTTTGGTAACTTTGTATAATTTCGTTAGTATCTCGAAAACCGTTGACAATCTTGTGAAGCGGAAGATTGCCATTCGGAAGCTTACTAAATGCTCTACAAAAAAGGTTCTGAAGAAAGTTTTAATTAGGCGATGTCAATCGGAGAAAAAAGTGCTTAAAGCTTTAAATTAATTGATTTCGTTTATTCCAATGTTTCTTTTTGTCTGTTTTATTTCTTGTTATTTTTTAATTGCTTATAGTTGAATAATGTATTTGACAATAAAACTGGTTAAGTAAAATAACAAAAACAATTTATTGTTAGAAATATAGATTTCCAAGATTCCAAGACCTTGTCACTAGCGGGTCTGTTTCTACTGTAGCCGACCCTTCCAGGTAAGATTGTAAATCATGACCTTTCAAGACTTTACTACTCACAAGAATGGCGTTAGTGACCTTAAGGGTTGACACGCCATTATAATAATTAATTTAAAAAAAAAAGACTGGTGGAACCAAAATAATAACTGCTTCTATTTTAATCTTCCCAAATTAGACTAGGGATATGAACGGAACCGCGCTAAGATGATGCAGTCCTGCGAGACGGACTTTTTTATTGACATATCAAAATCAATTAAACTGGAAATTACTTTCACAATATCATCAATTCTCTACTGAAGAACTTGGTATGTTTTATAATAAAGTTGATTGGAAAATTATTTCTAGATATCAAAGATTAGATGAAAATTATTATCGACTCTATGAGCCTAGTTTAGACTGGACAATAGCTTCGAAATATCAATATCTAACAGAGGATACTATAATGAAATTTCAAGATAGAATAGATTGGGAAATGATTTTTGAAAGGGATGATATTGATGATTTATTTAAATTAGCTAATTATGATATCTTCGAGAAATATTATAAAAGAATATATTCAGTGAGCGAAGTTCCTAAAGTAAATAAATATTTGAACTCATATTTAAAGGATAAACTGTTTTAAACATTAAATCAATAGAGAAATTTAGAGGTAGAGAATCTCTAGGGCTCTTTGAATATCTAACAACATACTATTTTTCTTTACTTTTTATCTCTAATAAATGGAATATAAAAAGTATTATGCTAATATAGAAAAACAACAATATAAGCATTTTTTACCATCAAATAATACTGAACTGAATTTAAATAAAGAAAACCAAAGAATCAAATTCTTAATTGATGTTGGTGATAATTTTATTACTTCACAATTTCAGTTTGTAATTTCTGGTTCTTTCAATGCAGCAGATGGTGAACATTATGGCATGAATTCGGCAACTAAATTAATAGATAACTTTATTCCTTATTTGTTTGAAAGTATAGAAGTAAAGAAACATAATAAATTAATTGATAGAATTGAAGATCCTGGAATTATAAGCACTGTTAAACATACAATTTCATTGTCTCAAGATGAAACTCAAGCTAAAAAGAATGGTGCAGTATGTATGTATGTAATCATAAATATGGGAAATTTAATTATTGTGGAAACTTAAACGATTTAGGATTAGGATTTTTCGGAGGTGTTACAATACCGATATACAAAGCAGGATTTTTAATAACATTTATTAATAATTCCGATGATGATGCGATATTATTTATTATCGGTACAAGCAGATGGGACAAGTTTTGCACCTCAGGGTAAAATAACAATAACCGATTTCTATTTACGAATACCTATTATGGAATTTTCAACGCCTTCGAAAATTGAGTTAATTAATGAACTGGACAAGTTTGGTGGAACACAAGATTTTGGGTTTAAAACTTGGGAATGTATTGAGAAAACTGGTATTGTAGGATCCAATTTCAGTTATGATATAACAAATATCTATAGAAATATTGATAAACCGAAATTTATAATTGTTGGATTCCAAACTGGAAGAAGAAATGATCAAAAGAAAGATCCTTCGAAATTCGATCATGTTGATGTTAGAAATATTCGTGTTAAAATTAATGAAACATATTATCCAGATGAAATAATTAATTTAGATATTACAGAGAACAAATATGCTTTGTTATATGAGATGTACATGGATTATAAAAGAGCTTGTGTTGGAAATGTTAATATGTTATATAATCTTGACGATTTTATAAAATATAGACCTTTGTATGTAATAGATGTTAGAAAAGGACCAATTAATATTTCACAGAATAAAAATAATATTATTCTGAATGTTGATTTTCAGAATTTAGTGCCTGGATGAACAAATATATATGTGATTATACTTTCAGAGAAAAATTTGAAATATGATTTTATTAAGAATGATTTAATAGAAATTTAATTTTAAATTAATCAATTATTCTTTTGAGGAAAAGGAAGAATAAATACACATTCTTTTATTTCATTTTATTTGTTACATTTTCTTTTTACCATTTATAAAACATATTATATTTAAAATATTTCGTGCTGTCTTAAAGCTAGTTGAATATAAAGCGGTCATAGTATGACCTCTGTTGCATCATGAGTAGAAAATATTCTAGTGACGTAGAGCGGTCATGGTATGGCCTCTGTTGCATCAAGTGTAGAAAAAAACATTTTTATAATTCGTAAGCGGTCATGGTATGGCCTCTGTTGCATCAAGTGTAGAAATAATTCTAGAACATTCTTCGTAAATCCTAGAGCGGTCATAGTATGGCCTCTGTGACGTCATGTGTAGAAATAATTCTAGAACATTCTTCGTAAATCCTAGAGCGGTCATAGTATGGCCTCTGTTGCATCAAGTGTAGAAATAATTCTAGAACATTCTTCGTAAATCCTAGAGCGGTCATAGTATGGCCTCTGTGACGTCATGTGTAGAAATAATTCTAGAACATTCTTCGTAAATCCTAGAGCGGTCATAGTATGGCCTCTGTGACGTCATGTGTAGAAATAATTCTAGAACATTCTTCGTAAATCCTAGAGCGGTCATAGTATGGCCTCTGTGACGTCATGTGTAGAAATAATTCTAGAACATTCTTCGTAAATCCTAGAGCGGTCATAGTATGGCCTCTGTGACGTCATGTGTAGAAATAATTCTAGAACATTCTTCGTAAATCCTAGAGCGGTCATAGTATGGCCTCTGTGACGTCATGTGTAGAAATAATTCTAGAACATTCTTCGTAAATCCTAGAGCGGTCATAGTATGGCCTCTGTGACCTCATGTGTAGAAATAATTCTAGAACATTCTTCGTAAATCCTAGAGCGGTCATAGTATGGCCTCTGTGACGTCATGTGTAGAAATAATTCTAGAACATTCTTCTTAAATCCTAGAGCGGTCATAGTATGGCCTCTGTGACGTCATGTGTAGAAATAATTCTAGAACATTCTTCGTAAATCCTAGAGCGGTCATAGTATGGCCTCTGTGACGTCATGTGTAGAAATAATTCTAGAACATTCTTCGTAAATCCTAGAGCGGTCATAGTATGGCCTCTGTGACGTCATGTGTAGAAATAATTCTAGAACATTCTTCGTAAATCCTAGAGCGGTCATAGTATGGCCTCTGTGACGTCATGTGTAGAAATAATTCTAGAACATTCTTCGTAAATCCTAGAGCGGTCATAGTATGGCCTCTGTGACGTCATGTGTAGAAATAATTCTAGAACATTCTTCGTAAATCCTAGAGCGGTCATAGTATGGCCTCTGTGACGTCATGTGTAGAAATAATTCTAGAACATTCTTCGTAAATCCTAGAGCGGTCATAGTATGGCCTCTGTGACGTCATGTGTAGAAATAATTCTAGAACATTCTTCGTAAATCCTAGAGCGGTCATAGTATGGCCTCTGTGACGTCATGTGTAGAAATAATTCTAGAACATTCTTCGTAAATCCTAGAGCGGTCATAGTATGGCCTCTGTGACGTCATGTGTAGAAATAATTCTAGAACATTCTTCGTAAATCCTAGAGCGGTCATAGTATGGCCTCTGTGACGTCATGTGTAGAAATAATTCTAGAACATTCTTCGTAAATCCTAGAGCGGTCATAGTATGGCCTCTGTGACGTCATGTGTAGAAATAATTCTAGAACATTCTTCGTAAATCCTAGAGCGGTCATAGTATGGCCTCTGTTGCATCCTTTGAATTAATATTCTTCCAAAAACCTGAATATCTTGAGTCTTCCAACATTTTCATTATATTTTTATACTCTTTTATGAATTCATAAAGCGGAATGTGTGTAAATTTTTGCAAACCATTCTGTTCCTTTACATAAAAATTCATATGTAGTCTTCATATTAACTGGATTAGATTCTGAAATCACTGGTGTAGTAAAATCACTGACGAAGAGGTTCTGTATTTTTTATCACCAGATGATGACAAACGTTTTATTTTAGAGGATGGAATTAATACTAGAGCACTAGGACATTATAAAAATGTTTAAATTGATTGTAATAAAGGTTTTATAAAATTGATTAAATTTATTTGATAAATTTTATTTAAAAAGATTTGAAAAAGATTCAGCTAGTTGGTGAATGTCAAAATATTCCAACAAAGAAACTATCAGAATTGAAACGTGGTCAATCTTATCCTATTAAAGAATTTAAAGAAATTCCAACAAAATTTGGAAAACGAATAGTTCTTACGTTAAACCATTAGGAGTATAAATTTCAAGTTTATCTACCAGATAGATTTGCTGATAAATTAAATAAAAAAGATATTCAACAATTAAATTCTAAAAAACTATTATTTGTTTATAATGGTTTACAAGACATTAATGATGGTAAGTCAATGCATATTATCGACTTTCAAGAAAACAAAGATGTCAAAAAGAATAACATTAAATCCGAGAAAAATGAAATTGATAGTGATGCTTAAATTAATTGTATAATATTTTTACTTTTTGGGGATACCCCATTTTTTATATATATTTTTTTTATTTTCAAAATTTCGGATGTTTGGGGAAAAATCGTCAAAAACCCGGCGAGCGGAATTTTCGGGAAAAATGGGGGTATTTTGGAAGTGGCCCAGAAACCCTATTTTTCTACTACTCGAATATTTAAAAATATTAATAAGGAAAAAGGGCCTACCTCTACGTTTATCCTAACAGTTCAAAGAACAGAACTACCTGAGAATATAACTCTTGATTTTTTGAGCATCAGGGTCATTTCAGACCTCTTTTATGTTATCGATGATATAATTATGGACACGGTGCCAGAGCCTGCAGACAAGAAAGTCAAAGTTGTGGTAAATGCTCTGAAGCACACTCGGGTATCTGTAATAAAGACCCAAAATGCAAACATTGCGATGGGCCTCATCCTGCTTGGTACACTGCTTGTCCTATTTTCCGAAAGGAAAAAAAATTGAAGAGATTAAGAGTAGAAATAAAATTTCCTATGCTCAAACTCGGAAAATCGTTGAAGGTCCTTGTCAAACAAAGCCTTCTCCTCAAAATTATTCTAATGTTGCCGCTAATCCTCCAGTTACAGAAACTATTCTTTGGAAAATAGAAAAATTTGCTTCCGTAATAGAAACACTATTTAATAAAATTTCCAAAATTGAAGCATTTTTATCAAATCAAAATAACACAAATTTAGATTTTTCCAATGCCTAGAGTATAAAAGTAACAGAACCTACTAAATTAAAAGAAAAGAGTCCAAAAGTTACACAACCCGAAACCCCTCCCAAAGAACAGATGGAATTATCAATGTCTCCTGAAGCTGATAAAAGTGGGAAATCCCAGAGCACATTAAAATCCCCAAAGAGCTTGAGCCCACCAAGACGTGGCTGTCGGACTACCTTGTCACGCAATACAAAAAAGTAATAAATTATGGATCTATTTACAAAAATCTACTATATATTTGTCAAATACCACTCACTCACTCACTCACTCACTCACTCACTCACTCATCTATCAACGCCCAGCCCAAACCGCCCGACAGAAAATTTTGAAATTTTGCATGGACACTCCCTATATAACGTAGGCGCTCGCTAAGAAAGGATTTTTTGATATTCGCATTTTTAAGCATTTTTAGGGGGGTTTAAAGTTTGAGTTGGTTAGAGAAGGCAAGCCTAGGCAGCCTGCGTTGCTAGGACGATAAAGAACAGCTGTTACCTTACATTATCTATCTCATAGTTTTATTTCTAATTGAGGTTAATTTCAACTAAGATGGCAGACCTTGAATTACTAGAAGTTAACTGTACCTCATAGAGTTTTAATTGCGTTTCTTTTCTGCCTGTCCCCGTCAGATAGGCTTGCCATATTTTTGGAAAGTTAAACCGAGACACATTAATATGGGATGGGCATACCAGGGGGGGGGGGATAAAAAGAGTACAAATTATAAGAAAAATGGTTGGTGAGTTTTAAGCCTAGCAACTAACGGGAAGGGGGAATCCTAAACTGTTAGTCTACCCAAACCTTAAAAATAAGAACGGAACTTTTTTTGCTACTTGATTTTCTTAAAACAATCTCTCAGCCAAATAGTAGTGTCTGGCAGCTGGCAGCGCTGTGCAGGTAGTTCCAGCGTTTTACAGTTAGATTACTTCTGATTTCTTTGACACTGTGAGCAGTAGTAAAAATGTTAATTGTAGAAAAGTAACCGATTTTAGAAAGATTCTTATAAACATGAATTCATTACTTTTTTCATCTTACAGCCTTTTCCGGGACATTGATAAAACTGGGCGGGACATCGAAACAATTGCAAAATACCGGGACAGTCCCGGTCAAACCGTGATGTATGGCATATCCTTAGGTTTTCCAGGTGAGGTAATAATATCCGGAACCCTTGCACAGCCTCCTCGCCTATATAACCTCGGCAATACACGTAAATATATTGGGTGTTGCCATATGACTTCTTGGAAACATAAACTTTTAAATTTTAACGCCCATTGAATAAAATATAGTATGACGGGAACCGTGCTGTAATAAACTGCACAGAATTGTATAGTAACGTAATTTTAATGAAACATTATTTAACGCAATAAAATAACTACTTATCTGCCGTGACGAAGCACGGGTATTCAGCTAGTCTACTATATATTTGTCAAATACCACTCACTCACTCACTCATCTATCAACGCCCAGCCCAAACCGCTCGACAGAAAATTTTGAAATTTTGCATGGACACTCCCTATATAACGTAGGCGCTCGCTAAGAAAGGATTTTTTGATATTCGCATTTTTAAGCATTTTTAGGGGGGTTTAAAGTTTGAGTTGGTTAGAGAAGGCAAGCCTAGGCAGCCTGCGTTGCTAGGACGATAAAGAACAGCTGTTACCTTACATTATCTATCTCATAGTTTTATTTCTAATTGAGGTTAATTTCAACTATGATGGCAGACCTTGAATTACTAGAAATTAACTGTCCCTCATAGAGTTTTAATTGCGTTTCTTTTCTGCCTGTGCCCGTCAGATAGGCTTGCCATATTTTTGGAGAGTTAAACCGAGACACATTACTATGGGATGGGCATACCAGGGGGGGGGGGGGATAAAAAGAGTACAAATTATAAGCAAAATGGTTGGTGAGTTTTAAGCCTAGCAAGTAACGGGAAGGGGGGATCCTGAACTGCTAGTCTACCCAAACCTTAAAAATAAGAACGGAACTTTTTTTGCTACTTGATTTTCTTAAAAAAATCTCTCAGCCAAATAGTAGTGTCTGGCAGCTGGCAGCGCTGTGCAGGTAGTTCCAGCGTTTTACAGTTAGATTACTTCTCATTTCTTTGACACTGTGAGCAGTAGTAAAAATATTAATTGTAGAAAAGTAACCGATTTAAAAAAGATTCTTATAAACATGAATTCATTACTTTTCACATCTTACTGCCTTTTCCGGGACATTGATAAAACTGGGCGGGACACCGAAACAACTGCAAAATACCGGGACAGTCCCGGTCAAACCGTGATGTATGGCATATCCTTAGGTTTTCCAGGCGAGGTAATAATATCCGGAACCCTTGCACAGCGCCCTCGCCTATAACCTTGGTAATACTCGTAAATATATTGGGTGTTACCATATGACTTCTTGGAAACATAAACTTTTAAATTTTAACGCCCATTGAATAAAATATAGTATGACGGGAACCGTGCTGTAATGAACTGCACAGAATTGTATAGTACCGTAATTTTAATGAAACATTATTTAACACAATAAAATAACTACTTATCTGCCGTGACGAAGCACGGGTATTCAGCTAGTCTTTTCATATAATTCATAATTTACATTTCATAATCTTTAAGAGTTATCATAAAAGAAATGTCTGAATCTCTTATACTAAATTGAATACTTCATCTTATTTTGCCAATAATACAAAATCTGGAAAATATATTGTCTATCCTTTACTAGAAAACACAAATTTCCCTTTTATCATAAAAAATAGAAATTGCAAAAATATTTGGTTTTATAACGATTCAATGCCCTCGTCTATTTGTATACAAAATAGAATACATAATCTGGCAAACAGTTACAAATCTTTTCAATAAGTCGGGGTTGCGATGTTACTGTTCTTTAGCTCTTTCGATCCCGAAAAGAACTGTTTAGGTAGTGGGGGGATCGAAAGAGCCGAGAGCGAGAGTGGATACGGCTCTTTAGCTCTTTCGATCCCGAAAAGAACCGTTTAGGTGGTGGGGGGATCGAAAAAGTCGAGAGCGAGAATGGATACGGCTCTTTAGCTCTTTCGATCCCGAAAAAACCGTTTAGGTGGTGGGGGGATCGAAAGAGCCGAGAGCGAGAATGGATACGGCTCTTTAGCTGTTTCGATCCCGAAAAGAACCGTTTAGGTGGTGGGGGGGGGGGATCGAAAGAACCGAGAGCGAGAGTGGATACGGCTCTTTAGCTCTTAAGGTTGTGCTGGATTGGCGAGCCGAGAATGAATACGGATCCGCCTCTTCCGATATCTACCAATTACCGAACAATCCCGATCACTACCGACGACCGATCTCAGAAGAACCAAAGAACCGCAGTTCTTTTTTACTGAGCCATGGCTCACTCGCTCTTCTGAAAGAACCGGCTGAGTCGTGTGCGACCGGCTGACCAGTGTGAAATTAAAGACCTTCCCGACAATGAAATTATAGAAGAGTTAAGAGATCAAAAAGTGTCTCACATCAAGAGAATAGGAAAAGACCCAGCCAGCTCCTTTTTTTTAGCGACGTTTGATACCCCCATCTACCTGCGCGGGTTTTCATTGGATATATGGCAATCACATTGAGACCTTATATTCCGCAGCCGCTAATCTGTTTTAATTGGGGAATGCTCGGCCACCATAGGTCAATATGCAAGAAAGAACCGATCTGCAGAAAATGCACGGAACCATTGCACGAAGGTCCTTGCAATGCTATTATTGTTGCCTGTGTGGAGAAGAGCAAATTATATCCATTAAAACGTGCCGTCTACTCAAATGAGTTCCAAATTAATAAAATTATGACAACACAAAAAATAGGTTACCTCGAAGCGAAGAAGTGTTTGAATAAAGAAAATAACACATCCTACGCAACAAAAGCCTCCAGTAAGCCACTCGAAACTGAATTGCTCACAAAACTTCTAAAGGTCATAGAACATATGGGTCAAAAAATGAAACTACTGGAGAACACGATCCTAGGAAAGTTTTCAACGCCAAAAAACAGTAATTTAGATGTTGTCAAAGAGGCATCACCCCAAATAATCAAAGAGCCAAATCACAATTTGCAAGAAGAGGCTAAAGAAAAGAAGCCATTAAAAGTTGCAAAGAAAAATAAAGAAACCGATGGGAAGAGGATCGCGCCCACCAGCCCTAACTCAGAGGAAGAGGCGGAGACAGAAAGTGATATTGACCTACACACCAACACCAAGAAGAAAGGAAGAGGAAAAGGCAGACTTACCCGCCGCCAAGAATTCTTAAGGACCAAGAATCGATAAACAAGTTTCAATTCGTTATCAGCTAATTGTCATCACTCATATCTACCCATTGTCCTATGTCTATACTACAATGGAACATTAATGGCATTCATAGGCATTTTGAAAATCTAAAATGTTTGTTAAAGGAGAGACAGCCCCAAGTCGTCGCTATTCAAGAAACTCACTTAACACAGGGTAAGCAATTCAGTATACATAGCTATTCTACTTATAGAAGAGACTACTCCTTGGGTGGTAGAGCTTGTGGAGGTGTTGCTATACTCGTTAGTGATATCGTGCATAGCAATCCTATCCAGCTGAGAACAACACTTCAAGCAGTTGCAGTCTCTGTTCATCTCCCTTTCAGAGTTACAGTATGCTCCATTTATTTTCCACCTAGTGAACCAATAGACATACATGAAATACACGACTTACTGACACAATTACCTACTCCTGTTCTCTTGTTAAGTGACGTAAATGCCTTAAGTCCTATGTGGAACTCGACGACCACCTCAACTAAAGGACAACAACTACAAAACAAATTTGAACAATTTGATATAATAGCACATAACGATCAATCTCCAACATTGATGTTTCCCTTTGTACACCGGACATACACTCTCGCTTTTCGTGGGTAGTTGATTCTGATCCTAATGGAAGCGATCACTTCCCTATACACATAAAACCGAACACACCCGTACCCGTCTTTCCATCAGAGAGCAGGTACAATACAAACAAAGCAAACTGGGACTTATACAAAAAATATATAACAGACAAACTTAGCAATCAGTGCATACTCAACATTGACGAATTCACACACACACACACTAATTGAAGCAGCTGATATTAGTATTCCAAAGACATGTTTCTCTCACAAGACTATACCCGTCCCTTGGTGGAATAGTGAATGTAAAGCGGCTGTGACTGAAAGGTAGAGAGCACTTAATTTATTTCGTAGGAACCTAACAGATGTAAACCTTACTAATTACAAAAAATTGAAAGCTAAGGCACAGTGGGTCATCAAGAATAGCAAGAGAAATTGTTGGAAAGATTTTGTATCGAGTATAAACTGCCACTCTTCAATGAAAGAGGTTTGGAATCAAATTAACAAGATCAAACATAAAAATTATCGCGCCTCAATTACTGGACGAAAACTTAGCGACAACACTATAACAAAACCATACGCCATATCTAACTTACTTGGAAATCACTTGAGTAAAATTTCTAGTAGCGACAACTACACAGAACAATTTCTAGAGCACAAAAGACAAACAGAAATGACTGCTATTCCACTATTACCACACTTTAAACATACGCTAAATGACCCTTTTACACTAAACGAACTAAAATTAGCACTATCATCAGCCGGCAAAACATCTCCTGGCCTTGATAAGATAACGTATGACATGCTACAAAATCTACCAGAGTGCGGTCTCTTGCTTCTTCTTGACCTACTTAATAAGGTTTACAAGAATGGTACCTATCCTCACTCCTGAAGCAGTTATAGTCCCAATACTCAAGCTCGGTAAAGACAAAAATTCCCCATCTTCTTATCGACCGATTTCTTTAACAAGCAAGGTCTGTAAGGTGGCAGAAAAAATAATTAATAAGAGATTGCTGTGGTTCCTAGAGAATGGAAACCATTTATCCCTTCACCAATGCGGCTTTCGAACAGAACATTCCACTATGCACCACTTGGCCACAATGGAAGCCGTAATCCTTAATTCTTTTCTTGAAAAAATTCTGTCTTAGCTGTATCCCTTGACCTAGAAAAGGCATATGATACAGTATGGAGACGACTCATATTCTCCCAGTTAAACGAGTGGGGTGTTCAGGGAAATATCATCATGTTCTTGGACAGGTATCTAACTCAGCGAACATTCAGGGTGAACATAGGTACATATTTATCTGACACGTTCCCACAAGAAAATGGAGTGCCTCAGGGAGGTGTACTGAGCACAACGTTGTTCAAAATTGCTGTGAATTCTATCATAAAATGTATCCCCAGGGAAGTTTCTTACTGTATGTATGCTGATGACTTTCTCCTATACATCCCATACAAGAAACTGAACACTGCACAAACTTAATACAAAACACAATTACCAGCCTCGAAAACTGGTGCTCTAATACTGGTTTCAAATTTTCTCCGGACAAATCGTCCTATATCATCTTCTCCAGAAAGAGACTAAGAGAAACTGTCTTACTACGTTTAAATAACATGACAATTAACATGACAGACACCTTAACATTTCTGGGACTCACGCTTGACCGACGACTAACATGGGTTCCCCATCTACAAGAACTCCTTAACAAATGCAAGAAAAGCTTGAATTTGCTAAGGATTCTAAGTTACACAAAGTGGGGAGCTGACAGATCATTAATGCTAACATTCTACCGAGCCTATACCAGATCTCTGCTGGATTACGGATGTATAGTATATTCATCTGCCAGCCCAAGCACTTTAAAGCTACTCAACACACTACATCATATAGGACTGAGAATAGCGACTGGGGCCTTTAGATAAAGTCCCGCTGATAGTATTTGTGTAGAAGCAGGAGAACCTCCACTGGAGTATAGACGGAGGTACTTGGGTATAAAGTTTCTCTTAAAATCAAAAACCTTAAATACAGCCTGTACAAAATACTTTATGGACAGTTCTCTGATAAACAAATACATACAAAAAAATCCAAAACAGAAGCCACTACTCATAAGATACACGCATCATCATACTGATAGAGATACACTACACACACCCACATACACAAACACACCATTAACATTCCCTCCTTGGAGCGTAAAGAACTACACGATTGACTTAACACTAGCACAATTTAAAAAAAATCATCCACTATCCAACAAAATTTATAAAACCATATTTACCTCACTTTTGGCAGACAAACGTAACCATATTCACATCTACACAGACGGATCGAAGACACCATCTGGAACTGCAGCAGCAGCCATTAACGAAAACCAAAAACATTCAATAAAATTACATGACAACACAAGTGTCTACACAGCCGAATTACACGCCATACACTTTGCCCTTACAAAACTACATAACACTGAAAACACAAACATACTCCTATGTACAGACTCACTCAGTTCTTTAAGCTCCCTCAATAATATTTATACTAACCACCCAATAATTAAACAGATATACGAACAATTACACAGACTCAGCAATCACACACTTACACTATTATGGCTACCCGGACACGAGGATATCGGACTAAGTACATCAGTAGACAAACATGCAAAAGACGCAACTAACAAACAGATCGTAGACATCGAAAACATAACGTTATATGATTTGGTTCACACATTACACACACATACATTAAACGACTGGTTGCATCACTGGCTACAAACAAACAACAAATTATCACAAATTAATAACAGAGTAAAAGCATGGAGTAACGAACAATACACCTTAACAAGAAGAGACCAAGTAGTACTGACCAGACTTCGCATTGGACACTCGTTGCTCACACATAATTACCTCATGGAGAAAAAAGACAAACCGATATGCAGAGTTTGTAACACAACACTGACAATTAAACACATACTCACTGAATGTAAAAGACGCGAAAAACTGAACATTCCACACGACCAACAAGAACTTCTTACAGAGGGTAGTCCATACATACACTCTATACTCCAATATTTAAAACACATAAACATGTATCACAGAATCTGAGGAAACGAAAGAATTATAATTTTTTTTTATCTACTATGTAATTATTTCTCAATTTTACTCAGTCATTAATGGAAAACCACAACAAGTAGCATCCTCCATGACCTAATAAGTAATTAAATAATGGTAGTTACTTTTAGTAATAAGTAATGTAAATACACTAACTAGTATAATAAATAGTAAGGATCTAAATAATGTTTAGCACTTAATTCTTAACACGAACCTACTAACTTTTGTCGTATGCTCTCCTCAAACTTTTGTTGTATTTAGTACTATAAGTTACTGATAATTGTGAACATATAAATTTGTATTTTTTACTGTATCTTAAAAAAAAAAAGAACAAGTCGCCGTCGTTGCCAAGCTCGTAAAATAAATAAATCAAATCAAAATCTCTAGGAAGGTACTGAAGGTAAGAGTAGCTTGAGTTGAGGTACAGGATGCAGGTACCTGAAAATCTCTAGGAAGGTACTGAAGGTAAGAGTACCTTGAGTAGAGGTACAGGATGGAGGTACCTGAAAATCTCTTGGAAGGTACTGAAGGTAAGAGTACCTTGAGTTGAGGTACAGGATGGAGGTACCTGAAATCTCTAGGAAGGTACTAAAGGTAAGAGTACCTTGAGTTGAGGTACAGGATGGAGGAACCTGAAATCTCTAGGAAGGTACTGAAGGTAAGAATACCTTGAGTTGAGGTACAGGATGGAGGTACCTGAAATCTCTAGGAAGGTACTGAAGGTAAGAGCACCTTGAGTTGAGGTACAGGATGGAGGTACCTGAAATCTCTAGGAAGGTACAGAAGGTAAGAGTACCTTGAGTTGAGGTACAGGAAGGAGGTACCTGAAAATCTCTAGGAAGGTACTGAAGGTAAGAGTACCTTGAGTTGAGGTACAGGATGGAGGTACCTGAAAATCTCTAGGAAGGTACTGAAGGTAAGAATACCTTCAGTTGAGGTACAGGATGGAGGTACCTGAAAATCTCTAGGAAGGTACTGAAGGTAAGAGTACCTTGAGTTGAGGTACAGGATGGAGGTACCTGAAAATCTCTAGGAAGGTACTGAAGGTAAGAGTACCTTGAGTTGAGGTAAAGGGTGCAGGTACCTGAAAATCTCTAGGAAGGTACTGAAGGTAAGATTACCTTGAGTTGAGGTACAGGATGGAGGTACCTGAAATCTCTAGGAAGGTACTGAAGGTAAGAGTACCTTGAGTTGAGGTACAGGATGGAGGTACCTGAAAATCTCTAGGAAGGTACTCGAGGTAAGAGTACCTTGAGTTGAGGTACAGGATGGAGGTACCTGAAATCTCTAGGAAGGTACTGAAGGTAAGAGTACCTTGAGTTGAGGTACAGGATGGAGGTACCTGAAAATCTCTAGGAAGGTACTGAAGGTAAGAGTACCTTGAGTTGAGGTACAGGATGGAGGTACCTGAAAATCTCTAGGAAGGTACTGAAGGTAAGAATACCTTCAGTTGAGGTACAGGATGGAGGTACCTGAAAATCTATAGGAAGGTACTGAAGGTAAGAGTACCTTGAGTTGAGGTACAGGATGGAGGTAGCTGAAAATCTCTAGGAAGGTACTGAAGGTAAGAGTACCTTGAGTTGAGGTAAAGGGTGCAGGTACCTGAAAATCTCTAGGAAGGTACTGAAGGTAAGATTACCTTGAGTTGAGGTAAAGGATGGAGGTACCTGAAATCTCTAGGAAGGTACTGAAGGTAAGAGTACCTTGAGTTGAGGTACAGGATGGAGGAACATGAAATCTCTAGGAAGGTACTGAAGGTAAGAGTACCTTGAGTTGAGGTACTGGATGGTGGTACCAGAAAATCTCTAGGAAGGTACTGAAGTTAAGAGTACCTTGAGTTGAGGTACAGGATGGAGGTACCTGAAAATCTGTAGAAAGGTACTGGACTTAAGAGTACCTTGAGTTCAGGTACAGGATGGAGGTACCTGAAATCTCTAGGAAAGTACTGAAGGTAAGAGCACCTTGAGTTGAGGTACAGGATGGAGGTACCTGAAATCTCTAGGAAGGAACAGAAGGTAAGAGTACCTTGAGTTGAGGTACAGGATGGTGGTACCAGAAAATCTCTAGGAAGGTACTGAAGTTAAGAGTACCTTGAGTTGAGGTACAGGATGGAGGTACCTGAAATCTCTAGGAAGGTACTGAAGGTAAGAGCACCTTGAGTTAAGGTACAGGATGGAGGTACCTGAAATCTCTAGGAAGGTACAGAAGGTAAGAGTACCTTGAGTTGAGGTACAGGAAGGAGGTACCAGAAAATCTCTAGGAAGGTACTGGGGGTAAGAGTACCTTGAGTTGAGGTACAGGATGGAGGTACCTGAAATCTCTAGGAAGGTACTGAAGGTAAGAGTACCTTGAGTTGAGGTACAGGATGGAGGTACCTGAAAATCTCTAGGAAGGTACTCGAGGTAAGATTACCTTGAGTTGAGGTACAGGATGGAGGTACCTGAAATCTCTAGGAAGGTACTGAAGGTAAGAGTACCTGGAGTTGAGGTACAGGATGGAGGTACCTGAAAATCTCTAGGAAGGTACTGAAGGTAAGAGTACCTTGAGTTGAGGTACAGGATGGAGGTACCTGAAAATCTCTAGGAAGGTACTGAAGGTAAGAGTACCTTGAGTTGAGGTACAGGATGGAGGTACCTGAAAATCTCTAGGAAGGTACTGAAGGTAAGAGTATCTTGAGTTGAGGTACAGGATGGAGGTACCTGAAAATCTCTAGGAAGGTACTAAATAGTAAGAGTACCTTGAGTGAGGTACAGGATGGAGGTACCTGAAATCTCTAGGAAGGTACTGAAGGTAAGAGTACCTTGAGTTGCGGTACAGGATGGAGGTACCTGAAAATCTCTAGGAAGGTTCTGGAGGTAAGAGTACCTTGAGTTGAGTTACAGGATGGAGGTACCTGAAATCTCTAGTAAGGTACTGAAGGTAAGAGTACCTTGAGTTGAGGTACAGAATGGAGGTACCTGAAAATCTCTAGGAAGGTACTGAAGGTAAGAGTACCTTGAGTTGAGGTACAGGATGGAGGTACCTGAAAATCTCTAGGAAGGTACTGAAGGTAAGAATACCTTGAGTTGAAGTAAAGGATGGAGGTACCTGAAAATCTCTAGGAAGGTACTGAAGGTAAGAGTACCTTGAGTTCAGGTACACGATGGAGGTACCTGAAAATCTCTAGGAAGGTACTGAAGGTAAGAGTACCTTGAGTTGAGGTACAGGATGGAGGTACCTGAAAATCTCTAGGAAGGTACTGAAGATAAGAGTACCTTGAGTTGAGGTACAGGATGGAGGTACCTGAAATCTCTAGGAAGGTACTGAAGGTAAGAGTACCTTGAGTTGAGGTACAGGAAGGAGGTACCTGAAAATCTCTAGGAAGGTACTGGAGGTAAGAGTACCTTGAGTTGAGGTACAGGATGGAGGTACCTGAAATCTCTAGGAAGGTACTGAAGGTAAGAGTACCTTGAGTTGAGGTACAGGATGGAGGTACCTGAAATCTCTAGGAAGGTACTGAAGGTAAGAGTACCTTGAGTTGCGGTACAGGATGGAGGTACCTGAAAATCTCTAGGAAGGTTCTGGAGGTAAGAGTACCTTGAGTTGAGTTACAGGATGGAGGTACCTGAAATCTCTAGTAAGGTACTGAAGGTAAGAGTACCTTGAGTTGAGGTACAGAATGGAGGTACCTGAAAATCTCTAGGAAGGTACTGAAGGTAAGAGTACCTTGAGTTGAGGTACAGGATGGAGGTACCTGAAAATCTCTAGGAAGGTACTGAAGGTAAGAATACCTTGAGTTGAGGTAAAGGATGGAGGTACCTGAAAATCTCTAGGAAGGAACTGAAGGTAAGAGTACCTTGAGTTCAGGTACACGATGGAGGTACCTGAAAATCTCTAGGAAGGTACTGAAGGTAAGAGTACCTTGAGTTGAGGTACAGGATGGAGGTACCTGAAAATCTCTAGGAAGGTACTGAAGATAAGAGTACCTTGAGTTGAGGTACAGGATGGAGGTACCTGAAATCTCTAGGAAGGTACTGAAGGTAAGAGTACCTTGAGTTGAGGTACAGGAAGGAGGTACCTGAAAATCTCTAGGAAGGTACTGGAGGTAAGAGTACCTTGAGTTGAGGTACAGGATGGAGGTACCTGAAATCTCTAGGAAGGTACTGAAGGTAAGAGTACCTTGAGTTGAGGTACAGGATGGAGGTACCTGAAAATCTCTAGGAAGGTACTCGAGGTAAGAGTACCTTGAGTTGAGGTACAGGATGGAGGTACCTGAAATCTCTAGGAAGGTACTGAAGGTAAGAGTACCTTGAGTTGAGGTACAGGATGGAGGAACATGAAATCTCTAGGAAGGTACTGAAGGTAAGAGTACCTTGAGTTGAGGTACTGGATGGTGGTACCAGAAAATCTCTAGGAAGGTACTGAAGTTAAGAGTACCTTGAGTTGAGGTACAGGATGGAGGTACCTGAAAATCTGTAGAAAGGTACTGGACTTAAGAGTACCTTGAGTTCAGGTACAGGATGGAGGTACCTGAAATCTCTAGGAAGGTACTGAAGGTAAGAGCACCTTGAGTTGAGGTACAGGATGGAGGTACCTGAAAATCTCTAGGAAGGTACTGAAGGTAAGAGTACCTTGAGTTGAGGTACAGGATGGAGGTACCTGAAAATCTCTAGGAAGGTACTGAAGGTAAGAGTACCTTGAGTTGAGGTAAAGGGTGCAGGTACCTGAAAATCTCTAGGAAGGTACTGAAGGTAAGATTACCTTGAGTTGAGGTACAGGATAGAGGTACCTGAAATCTCTAGGAAGGTACTGAAGGTAAGAGTACCTTGAGTTGAGGTACAGGATGGAGGTACCTGAAAATCTCTAGGAAGGTACTCGAGGTAAGAGTACCTTGAGTTGAGGTACAGGATGGAGGTACCTGAAATCTCTAGGAAGGTACTGAAGGTAAGAGTACCTTGAGTTGAGGTACAGGATGGAGGTACCTGAAAATCTCTAGGAAGGTACTGAAGGTAAGAGTACCTTGAGTTGAGGTACAGGATGGAGGTACCTGAAAATCTCTAGGAAGGTACTGAAGGTAAGAATACCTTCAGTTGAGGTACAGGATGGAGGTACCTGAAAATCTATAGGAAGGTACTGAAGGTAAGAGTACCTTGAGTTGAGGTACAGGATGGAGGTAGCTGAAAATCTCTAGGAAGGTACTGAAGGTAAGAGTACCTTGAGTTGAGGTAAAGGGTGCAGGTACCTGAAAATCTCTAGGAAGGTACTGAAGGTAAGATTACCTTGAGTTGAGGTAAAGGATGGAGGTACCTGAAATCTCTAGGAAGGTACTGAAGGTAAGAGTACCTTGAGTTGAGGTACAGGATGGAGGAACATGAAATCTCTAGGAAGGTACTGAAGGTAAGAGTACCTTGAGTTGAGGTACTGGATGGTGGTACCAGAAAATCTCTAGGAAGGTACTGAAGTTAAGAGTACCTTGAGTTGAGGTACAGGATGGAGGTACCTGAAAATCTGTAGAAAGGTACTGGACTTAAGAGTACCTTGAGTTCAGGTACAGGATGGAGGTACCTGAAATCTCTAGGAAGGTACTGAAGGTAAGAGCACCTTGAGTTGAGGTACAGGATGGAGGTACCTGAAATCTCTAGGAAGGAACAGAAGGTAAGAGTACCTTGAGTTGAGGTACAGGATGGTGGTACCAGAAAATCTCTAGGAAGGTACTGAAGTTAAGAGTACCTTGAGTTGAGGTACAGGATGGAGGTACCTGAAATCTCTAGGAAGGTACTGAAGGTAAGAGCACCTTGAGTTAAGGTACAGGATGGAGGTACCTGAAATCTCTAGGAAGGTACAGAAGGTAAGAGTACCTTGAGTTGAGGTACAGGAAGGAGGTACCAGAAAATCTCTAGGAAGGTACTGGGGGTAAGAGTACCTTGAGTTGAGGTACAGGATGGAGGTACCTGAAATCTCTAGGAAGGTACTGAAGGTAAGAGTACCTTGAGTTGAGGTACAGGATGGAGGTACCTGAAAATCTCTAGGAAGGTACTCGAGGTAAGATTACCTTGAGTTGAGGTACAGGATGGAGGTACCTGAAATCTCTAGGAAGGTACTGAAGGTAAGAGTAACTTGAGTTGAGGTACAGGATGGAGGTACCTGAAAATCTCTAGGAAGGTACTGAAGGTAAGAGTACCTTGAGTTGAGGTACAGGATGGAGGTACCTGAAAATCTCTAGGAAGGTACTGAAGGTAAGAGTACCTTGAGTTGAGGTACAGGATGGAGGTACCTGAAAATCTCTAGGAAGGTACTGAAGGTAAGAGTATCTTGAGTTGAGGTACATGATGGAGGTACCTGAAAATCTCTAGGAAGGTACTAAATAGTAAGAGTACCTTGAGTGAGGTACAGGATGGAGGTACCTGAAATCTCTAGGAAGGTACTGAAGGTAAGAGTACCTTGAGTTGAGGTACAGGATGGAGGTACCTGAAATCTCTAGGAAGGTACTGAAGGTAAGAGTACCTTGAGTTGAGGTAAAGGATGGAGGTACCTGTAAATCTCTAGAAAGGTACTGAAGGTAAGAGTACCTTGAGTTGAGGTAGAGGATGGAGGTACCTGAAAATCTCTAGGAAGGTACTGGAGGTAAGAGTACCTTGAGTTGAGGTACAGGATGGAGGTACCTGAAATCTCTAGGAAGGTACTGAAGGTAAGAGTACCTTGAGTTGCGGTACAGGATGGAGGTACCTGAAAATCTCTAGGAAGGTTCTGGAGGTAAGAGTACCTTGAGTTGAGTTACAGGATGGAGGTACCTGAAATCTCTAGTAAGGTACTGAAGGTAAGAGTACCTTGAGTTGAGGTACAGAATGGAGGTACCTGAAAATCTCTAGGAAGGTACTGAAGGTAAGAGTACCTTGAGTTGAGGTACAGGATGGAGGTACCTGAAAATCTCTAGGAAGGTACTGAAGGTAAGAATACCTTGAGTTGAGGTAAAGGATGGAGGTACCTGAAAATCTCTAGGAAGGTACTGAAGGTAAGAGTACCTTGAGTTCAGGTACACGATGGAGGTACCTGAAAATCTCTAGGAAGGTACTGAAGGTAAGAGTACCTTGAGTTGAGGTACAGGATGGAGGTACCTGAAAATCTCTAGGAAGGTACTGAAGATAAGAGTACCTTGAGTTGAGGTACAGGATGGAGGTACCTGAAATCTCTAGGAAGGTACTGAAGGTAAGAGCACCTTGAGTTGAGGTACAGGATGGAGGTACCTGAAATCTCTAGGAAGGAACAGAAGGTAAGAGTACCTAGAGTTGAGGTACAGGAAGGAGGTACCTGAAAATCTCTAGGAAGGTACTGGAGGTAAGAGTACCTTGAGTTGAGGTACAGGATGGTGGTACCAGAAAATCTCTAGGAAGGTACTGAAGTTAAGAGTACCTTGAGTTGAGGTACAGGATGGACGTACCTGAAATCTCTAGGAAGGTACTGAAGGTAAGAGCACCTTGAGTTGAGGTACCGGATGGAGGTACCTGAAATCTCTAGGAAGGTACAGAAGGTAAGAGTACCTTGAGTTGAGGTAAAGGAAGGAGGTACCAGAAAATCTCTAGGAAGGTACTGGGGGTAAGAGTACCTTGAGTTGAGGTACAGGATGGAGGTACCTGAAATCTCTAGGAAGGTACTGAAGGTAAGAGTACCTTGAGTTGAGGTACAGGATGGAGGTACCTGAAAATCTCTAGGAAGGTACTCGAGGTAAGATTACCTTGAGTTGAGGTACAGGATGGAGGTACCTGAAATCTCTAGGAAGGTACTGAAGGTAAGAGTACCTTGAGTTGAGGTACAGGATGGAGGTACCTGAAAATCTCTAGGAAGGTACTGAAGGTAAGAGTACCTTGAGTTGAGGTACAGGATGGAGGTACCTGAAAATCTCTAGGAAGGTACTGAAGGTAAGAGTACCCTGAGTTGAGGTACAGGATGGAGGTACCTGAAATCTCTAGGAAGGTACAGAAGGTAAGAGTACCTTGAGTTGAGATACAGGAAGGAGGTACCTGAAAATCTCTAGGAAGGTACTGGAGGTAAGAGTACCTTGAGTTGAGGTACAGGATGGAGGTACCTGAAATCTCTAGGAAGGTACTGAAGGTAAGAGTACCTTGAGTTGAGGTACAGGATGGAGGTACCTCACAATCTCTAGGAAGGTACACGAGGTAAGAGTACCTCGAGTTGAGGTACAGGATGGAGGTACCTGAAATCTCTAGGAAGGTACTGAAGGTAAGAGTAACTTGAGTTGAGGTACAGGATGGAGGTACCTGAAATCTCTAGGAAGGTACTGAAGGTAAGAGTACCTTGAGTTGAGGTACAGGATGGAGGTACCTGAAAATCTCTAGGAAGGTACTGAGGGTAAGAGTACCTTGAGTTGAGGTACAGGATGGAGGTACCTGAAAATCTCTAGGAAGGTACTAAATAGTAAGAGTACCTTGAGTGAGGTACAGGATGGAGGTACCTGAAATCTCTAGGAAGGTACTGAAGGTAAGAGTACCTTGAGTTGAGGTACAGGATGGAGGTACCTGAAATCTCTAGGAAGGTACTGAAGGTAAGAGTACCTTGAGTTGAGGTAAAGGATGGAGGTACCTGTAAATCTCTAGAAAGGTACTGAAGGTAAGAGTACCTTGAGTTGAGGTAGAGGATGGAGGTACCTGAAAATCTCTAGGAAGGTACTGGATGTAAGAGTACCTTGAGTTGAGGTACAGGATGGAGGTACCTGAAATCTCTAGGAAGGTACTGAAGGTAAGAGTACCTTGAGTTGCGGTACAGGATGGAGGTACCTGAAAATCTCTAGGAAGGTTCTGGAGGTAAGAGTACCTTGAGTTGAGTTACAGGATGGAGGTACCTGAAATCTCTAGTAAGGTACTGAAGGTAAGAGTACCTTGAGTTGAGGTACAGAATGGAGGTACCTGAAAATCTCTAGGAAGGTACTGAAGGTAAGAGTACCTTGAGTTGAGGTAGAGGATGGAGGTACCTGAAAATCTCTAGGAAGGTACTGAAGGTAAGAATACCTTGAGTTGAGGTAAAGGATGGAGGTACCTGAAAATCTCTAGGAAGGTACTGAAGGTAAGAGTACCATGAGTTGAGGTACAGGATGGAGGTACCTGAAAATCTCTAGGAAGGTACTGAAGGTAAGAGTACCTTGAGTTGAGGTACAGGATGGAGGTACCTGAAAATCTCTAGGAAGGTACTGAAGGTAAGAGTACCTTGAGTTGAGGTACAGGATGGAGGTACCTGAAATCTCTAGGAAGGTACTGAAGGTAAGAGTACCTTGAGTTGAGGTACAGGATGGAGGTACCTGAAAATCTCTAGGAAGGTACTCGAGGTAAGAGTACCTTGAGTTGAGGTACAGGATAGAGGTACCTGAAATCTCTAGGAAGGTACTGAAGGTAAGAGTACCTTGAGTTGAGGTACAGGATGGAGGTACCTGAAAATCTCTAGGAAGGTACTGAAGGTAAGAGTACATTGAGTTGAGGTACAGGATGGAGGTACCTGAAATCTCTAGGAAGGTACTAAATAGTAAGAGTACCTTGAGTGAGGTACAGGATGGAGGTACCTGAAAATCTCTAGGAAGATACTGAAGGTAAGAGTACCTTGAGTTGAGGTACAGGATGGAGGTACCTGAAAATCTCTAGGAAGGTACTAAATAGTAAGAGTACCTTGAGTGAGGTACAGGATGGAGGTACCTGAAATCTCTAGGAAGGTACTGAAGGTAAGAGTACCTTGAGTTGAGGTACAGGATGGAGGTACCTGAAATCTCTAGGAAGGTACTGAAGGTAAGAGTACCTTGAGTTGAGGTACAGGATGGAGGTACCTGAAATCTCTAGGAAGGTACTGAAGGTAAGAGTACCTTGAGTTGAGGTACAGGATGGAGGTACCTGAAAATCTCTAGGAAGGTACTCGAGGTAAGAGTACCTCGAGTTGAGGTACAGGATGGAGGTACCTGAAATCTCTAGGAAGGGACTCAACGTAAGAGTAACTTGAGTTGAGGTACAGGATGGAGGTACCTGAAAATCTCTAGAAAGGTACTGAAGGTAAGAGTACCTTGAGTTGAGGTACAGGATGGAGGTACCTGAAAATCTCTAGGAAGGTACTGAAGGTAAGAATACCTTGAGTTGAGGTACAGCATGGAGGTACCTGAAAATCTCTAGGAAGGTACTGAGGGTAAGAGTGCCTTGAGTTGAGGTACAGGATGGAGGTACCTGAAAATCTCTAGGAAGGTACTCGAGGTAAGAGTACCTTGAGATGAGGTACAGGATAGAGGTACCTGAAATCTCTAGGAAGGTACTGAAGGTAAGAGTACCTTGAGTTGAGGTACAGGATGGAGGTACCTGAAAATCTCTAGGAAGGTACTGAAGGTAAGAGTACATTGAGTTGAGGTACAGGATGGAGGTACCTGAAATCTCTAGGAAGGTACTAAATAGTAAGAGTACCTTGAGTGAGGTACAGGATGGAGGTACCTGAAAATCTCTAGGAAGATACTGAAGGTAAGAGTACCTTGAGTTGAGGTACAGGATGGAGGTACCTGAAAATCTCTAGGAAGGTACTAAATAGTAAGAGTACCTTGAGTGAGGTACAGGATGGAGGTACCTGAAATCTCTAGGAAGGTACTGAAGGTAAGAGTACCTTGAGTTGAGGTACAGGATGGAGGTACCTGAAATCTCTAGGAAGGTACTGAAGGTAAGAGTACCTTGAGTTGAGGTACAGGATGGTGGTACCATAAAATCTCTAGGAAGGTACTGAAGTTAAGAGTACCTTGAGTTGAGGTACAGGATGGCGGTACATGAAAATCTGTAGAAAGGTACTGGACTTAAGAGTACCTTGAGTTCAGGTACAGGATGGAGGTACCTGAAATCTCTAGGAAGGTACTGAAGGTAAGAGCACCTTGAGTTGGGGTACAGGATGGAGGTACCTGAAATCTCTAGGAATGTACTGGAGGTAAGAGTACCTTGAGTTGAGGTACAGGATGGAGGTACCTGAAATCTCTAGGAAGGTACTGAAGGTAAGAGTACCTTGAGTTGAGGTACAGGATGGAGGTACCTGAAAATCTCTAGGAAGGTACTCGAGGTAAGAGTACCTCGAGTTGAGGTACAGGATGGAGGTACCTGAAATCTCTAGGAAGGTACTCAACGTAAGAGTAACTTGAGTTGAGGTACAGGATGGAGGTACCTGAAAATCTCTAGAAAGGTACTGAAGGTAAGAGTACCTTGAGTTGAGGTACAGAATGGAGGTACCTGAAAATCTCTAGGAAGGTACTGAAGGTAAGAATACCTTGAGTTGAGGTACAGCATGGAGGTACCTGAAAATCTCTAGGAAGGTACTGAGGGTAAGAGTGCCTTGAGTTGAGGTACAGGATGGAGGTACCTGAAAATCTCTAGGAAGGTACTAAAGGTAAGAGTACCTTGAGTTGAGGTACAGGGTGGAGGTACCTGAAAATCTCTAGGAAGGTACTGAAGGTAAGAGTACCTTGAGTTGAGGTACAGGATGGAGGTACCTGAAATCTCTAGGAAGGTACTGAAGGTAAGAGTACCTTGAGTTGAGGTACAGGATGGAGGTACCTGAAATCTCTAGGAAGGTACTTAAGGTAAGAATACCTTGTGTTGAGGTACAGGATGGAGGTACCTGAAAATCTCTAGGAAGGTACTGAAGGTAAGAGTACCGTGAGTTGAGGTACAGGATGGAGGCACCTGAAAATCTCTAGAAAGGTACTGAAGGTAAGAGTACCTTGAGTTGAGTTACAGGATGGTGGTACCATAAAATCTCTAGGAAGGTACTAAAGTTAAGAGTACCTTGAGTTGAGGTACAGGATGGAGGTACCTGAAAATCTCTAGGAAGGTACTCGAGGTAAGAGTACCTTGAGTTGAGGTACAGGATAGAGGTACCTGAAATCTCTAGGAAGGTACTGAAGGTAAGAGTACCTTGAGTTGAGGTACAGGATGGAGGTACCTGAAAATCTCTAGGAAGGTACTGAAGGTAAGAGTACCTTGAGTTGAGGTACAGGATGGAGGTACCTGAAAATCTCTAGGAAGGTACTGAAGGTAAGAATACCTTCAGTTGAGGTACAGGATGGAGGTACCTGAAAATCTCTAGGAAGGTACTGAAGGTAAGAGTACCTTGAGTTGAGGTACAGGATGGAGGTACCTGAAAATCTCTAGGAAGGTACTGAAGGTAAGAGTACCTTGAGTTGAGGTACAGGGTGGAGGTACCTGAAAATCTCTAGGAAGGTACTGAAGGTAAGAGTACATTGAGTTGATGTACAGGATGGAGGTACCTGAAATCTCTAGGAAGGTACTGAAGGTAAGAGCACCTTAAGTTGAGGTACAGGATGGAGGTACCTGAAATCTCTAGGAAGGAACAGAAGGTAAGAGTACCTTGAGTTGAGGTACAGGATGGTGGTACCAGAAAATCTCTAGGAAGGTACTGAAGTTAAGAGTTCCTTGAGTTGAGGTACAGGATGGAGGTACCTGAAATCTCTAGGAAGGTACTGAAGGTAAGAGCACCTTGAGTTAAGGTACAGGATGGAGGTACCTGAAATCTCTAGGAAGGTACAGAAGGTAAGAGTACCTTGAGTTGAGGTACAGGAAGGAGGTACCAGAAAATTTCTAGGAAGGTACTGGGGGTAAGAGTACCTTGAGTTGAGGTACAGGATGGAGGTACCTGAAATCTCTAGGAAGGTACTGAAGGTAAGAGTAACTTGAGTTGAGGTACAGGATGGAGGTACATGAAAATCTCTAGGAAGGTACTCGAGGTAAGATTACCTTGAGTTGAGGTACAGGATGGAGGTACCTGAAATCTCTAGGAAGGTACTGAAGGTAAGAGTACCTTGAGTTGAGGTACAGGATGGAGGTACCTGAAAATCTCTAGGAAGGTACTGAAGGTAAGAGTACCTTGAGTTGAGGTACAGGATGGAGGTACCTGAAAATCTCTAGGAAGGTACTGAAGGTAAGAGTACCTTGAGTTGAGGTACAGGATGGAGGTACCTGAAAATCTCTAGGAAGGTACTGAAGGTAAGAGTATCTTGTGTTGAGGTACAGGATGGAGGTACCTGAAAATCTCTAGGAAGGTACTAAATAGTAAGAGTACCTTGAGTGAGGTACAGGATGGAGGTACCTGAAATCTCTAGGAAGGTACTGAAGGTAAGAGTACCTTGAGTTGAGGTACAGGATGGAGGTACCTGAAATCTCTAGGAAGGTACTGAAGGTAAGAGTACCTTGAGTTGAGGTAAAGGATGGAGGTACCTGTAAATCTCTAGAAAGGTACTGAAGGTAAGAGTACCTTGAGTTGAGGTAGAGGATGGAGGTACCTGAAAATCTCTAGGAAGGTACTGGAGGTAAGAGTACCTTGAGTTGAGGTACAGGATGGAGGTACCTGAAATCTCTAAGAAGGTACTGAAGGTAAGAGTACCTTGAGTTGCGGTACAGGATGGAGGTACCTGAAAATCTCTAGGAAGGTACTGAAGGTAAGAGTACCTTGAGTTGAGGTACAGGGTGGAGGTACCTGAAAATCTCTAGGAAGGTACTGAAGGTAAGAGTACATTGAGTTGATGTACAGGATGGAGGTACCTGAAATCTCTAGGAAGGTACTGAAGGTAAGAGCACCTTAAGTTGAGGTACAGGATGGAGGTACCTGAAATCTCTAGGAAGGAACAGAAGGTAAGAGTACCTTGAGTTGAGGTACAGGATGGTGGTACCAGAAAATCTCTAGGAAGGTACTGAAGTTAAGAGTTCCTTGAGTTGAGGTACAGGATGGAGGTACCTGAAATCTCTAGGAAGGTACTGAAGGTAAGAGCACCTTGAGTTAAGGTACAGGATGGAGGTACCTGAAATCTCTAGGAAGGTACAGAAGGTAAGAGTACCTTGAGTTGAGGTACAGGAAGGAGGTACCAGAAAATTTCTAGGAAGGTACTGGGGGTAAGAGTACCTTGAGTTGAGGTACAGGATGGAGGTACCTGAAATCTCTAGGAAGGTACTGAAGGTAAGAGTAACTTGAGTTGAGGTACAGGATGGAGGTACATGAAAATCTCTAGGAAGGTACTCGAGGTAAGATTACCTTGAGTTGAGGTACAGGATGGAGGTACCTGAAATCTCTAGGAAGGTACTGAAGGTAAGAGTACCTTGAGTTGAGGTACAGGATGGAGGTACCTGAAAATCTCTAGGAAGGTACTGAAGGTAAGAGTACCTTGAGTTGAGGTACAGGATGGAGGTACCTGAAAATCTCTAGGAAGGTACTGAAGGTAAGAGTACCTTGAGTTGAGGTACAGGATGGAGGTACCTGAAAATCTCTAGGAAGGTACTGAAGGTAAGAGTATCTTGAGTTGAGGTACAGGATGGAGGTACCTGAAAATCTCTAGGAAGGTACTAAATAGTAAGAGTACCTTGAGTGAGGTACAGGATGGAGGTACCTGAAATCTCTAGGAAGGTACTGAAGGTAAGAGTACCTTGAGTTGAGGTACAGGATGGAGGTACCTGAAATCTCTAGGAAGGTACTGAAGGTAAGAGTACCTTGAGTTGAGGTAAAGGATGGAGGTACCTGTAAATCTCTAGAAAGGTACTGAAGGTAAGAGTACCTTGAGTTGAGGTAGAGGATGGAGGTACCTGAAAATCTCTAGGAAGGTACTGGAGGTAAGAGTACCTTGAGTTGAGGTACAGGATGGAGGTACCTGAAATCTCTAAGAAGGTACTGAAGGTAAGAGTACCTTGAGTTGCGGTACAGGATGGAGGTACCTGAAAATCTCTAGGAAGGTTCTGGAGGTAAGAGTACCTTGAGTTGAGTTACAGGATGGAGGTACCTGAAATCTCTAGTAAGGTACTGAAGGTAAGAGTACCTTGAGTTGAGGTACAGGATGGTGGTACCAGAAAATCTCTAGGAAGGTACTGAAGTTAAGAGTACCTTGAGTTGAGGTACAGGATGGAGGTACCTGAAATCTCTAGGAAGGTACTGAAGGTAAGAGCACCTTGAGTTAAGGTACAGGATGGAGGTACCTGAAATCTCTAGGAAGGTACAGAAGGTAAGAGTACCTTGAGTTGAGGTACAGGAAGGAGGTACCAGAAAATCTCTAGGAAGGTACTGGGGGTAAGAGTACCTTGAGTTGAGGTACAGGATGGAGGTACCTGAAATCTCTAGGAAGGTACTGAAGGTAAGAGTACCTTGAGTTGAGGTACAGGATGGAGGTACCTGAAAATCTCTAGGTAGGTACTCGAGGTAAGATTACCTTGAGTTGAGGTACAGGATGGAGGTACCTGAAATCTCTAGGAAGGTACTGAAGGTAAGAGTACCTTGAGTGAGGTACAGGATGGAGGTACCTGAAATCTCTAGGAAGGTACTGAAGGTAAGAGTACCTTGAGTTGAGGTACAGGATGGAGGTACCTGAAATCTCTAGGAAGGTACTGAAGGTAAGAGTACCTTGAGTTGAGGTAAAGGATGGAGGTACCTGTAAATCTCTAGAAAGGTACTGAAGGTAAGAGTACCTTGAGTTGAGGTAGAGGATGGAGGTACCTGAAAATCTCTAGGAAGGTACTGGAGGTAAGAGTACCTTGAGTTGAGGTACAGGATGGAGGTACCTGAAATCTCTAGGAAGGTACTGAAGGTAAGAGTACCTTGAGTTGCGGTACAGGATGGAGGTACCTGAAAATCTCTAGGAAGGTTCTGGAGGTAAGAGTACCTTGAGTTGAGTTACAGGATGGAGGTACCTGAAATCTCTAGTAAGGTACTGAAGGTAAGAGTACCTTGAGTTGAGGTACAGAATGGAGGTACCTGAAAATCTCTAGGAAGGTACTGAAGGTAAGAGTACCTTGAGTTGAGGTACAGGATGGAGGTACCTGAAAATCTCTAGGAAGGTACTGAAGGTAAGAATACCTTGAGTTGAGGTAAAGGATGGAGGTACCTGAAAATCTCTAGGAAGGTACTGAAGGTAAGAGTACCTTGAGTTCAGGTACACGATGGAGGTACCTGAAAATCTCGAGGAAGGTACTGAAGGTAAGAGTACCTTGAGTTAAGGTACAGGATGGAGGTACCTGAAAATCTCTAGGAAGGTACTGAAGGTAAGAGTACCTTGAGTTGAGGTACAGGATGGAGGTACCTGAAATCTCTAGGAAGGTACTGAAGGTAAGAGTACCTTGAGTTGAGGTACAGGAAGGAGGTACCTGAAAATCTCTAGGAAGGTACTGGAGGTAAGAGTACCTTGAGTTGAGGTACAGGATGGAGGTACCTGAAATCTCTAGGAAGGTACTGAAGGTAAGAGTACCTTGAGTTGAGGTACAGGATGGAGGTACCTGAAAATCTCTAGGAAGGTACTCGAGGTAAGAGTACCTTGAGTTGAGGTACAGGATGGAGGGGTACCTGAAATCTCTAGGAAGGTACTGAAGGTAAGAGTACCTTGAGTTGAGGTACAGGATGGAGGAACATGAAATCTCTAGGAAGGTACTGAAGGTAAGAGTACCTTGAGTTGAGGTACTGGATGGTGGTACCAGAAAATCTCTAGGAAGGTACTGAAGTTAAGAGTACCTTGAGTTGAGGTACAGGATGGAGGTACCTGAAAATCTGTAGAAAGGTACTGAAGGTAAGAGCACCTTGAGTTGAGGTACAGGATGGAGGTACCTGAAATCTCTAGGAAGGTACTGAAGGTAAGAGTACCTTGAGTTGAGGTACAGGATGGAGGTACCTGAAATCTCTAGGAAGGTACTGAAGGTAAGAGCACCTTGAGTTGAGGTACAGGATGGAGGTACCTGAAATCTCTAGGAAGGTACTGAAGGTAAGAGTACCTTGAGTTGAGGTACAGGATGGAGGTACCTGAAAATCTCTAGGAAGGTACTGAAGGTAAGAGTACCTTGAGTTGAGGTACAGGATGGAGGTACCTGAAAATCTCTAGGAAGGTACTGAAGGTAAGAGTACCCTGAGTTGAGGTACAGGATGGAGGTACCTGAAATCTCTAGGAAGGTACAGAAGGTAAGAGTACCTTGAGTTGAGATACAGGAAGGAGGTACCTGAAAATCTCTAGGAAGGTACTGGAGGTAAGAGTACCTTGAGTTGAGGTACAGGATGGAGGTACCTGAAATCTCTAGGAAGGTACTGAAGGTAAGAGTACCTTGAGTTGAGGTACAGGATGGAGGTACCTCAAAATCTCTAGGAAGGTACACGAGGTAAGAGTACCTCGAGTTGAGGTACAGGATGGAGGTACCTGAAATCTCTAGGAAGGTACTGAAGGTAAGAGTAACTTGAGTTGAGGTACAGGATGGAGGTACCTGAGAATCTGTAGAAAGGTACTGGAGGTAAGAGTACCTTGAGTTGAGGTACAGGATGGAGGTACCTGAAATCTCTAGGAAGGTACTGAAGGTAAGAGTACCTTGAGTTGAGGTACAGGATGGAGGTACCTGAAAATCTCTAGGAAGGTACTGAAGGTAAGAGTACCTTGAGTTGAGGTACAGGATGGAGGTACCTGAAAATCTCTAGGAAGGTACTAAATAGTAAGAGTGCCTTGAGTGAGGTACAGGATGGAGGTACCTGAAATCTCTAGGAAGGTACTGAAGGTAAGAGTACCTTGAGTTGAGGTACAGGATGGAGGTACCTGAAATCTCTAGGAAGGTACTGAAGGTAAGAGTACCTTGAGTTGAGGTAAAGGATGGAGGTACCTGTAAATCTCTAGAAAGGTACTGAAGGTAAGAGTACCTTGAGTTGAGGTAGAGGATGGAGGTACCTGAAAATCTCTAGGAAGGTACTGGATGTAAGTGTACCTTGAGTTGAGGTACAGGATGGAGGTACCTGAAATCTCTAGGAAGGTACTGAAGGTAAGAGTACCTTGAGTTGCGGTACAGGATGGAGGTACCTGAAAATCTCTAGGAAGGTTCTGGAGGTAAGAGTACCTTGAGTTGAGTTACAGGATGGAGGTACCTGAAATCTCTAGTAAGGTACTGAAGGTAAGAGTACCTTGAGTTGAGGTACAGAATGGAGGTACCTGAAAATCTCTAGGAAGGTACTGAAGGTAAGAGTACCTTGAGTTGAGGTAGAGGATGGAGGTACCTGAAAATCTCTAGGAAGGTACTGAAGGTAAGAATACCTTGAGTTGAGGTAAAGGATGGAGGTACCTGAAAATCTCTAGGAAGGTACTGAAGGTAAGAGTACCTTGAGTTGAGGTACAGGATGGAGGTACCTGAAAATCTCTAGGAAGGTACTGAAGGTAAGAGTACCTTGAGTTGAGGTACAGGATGGAGGTACCTGAAAATCTCTAGGAAGGTACTGAAGGTAAGAGTACCTTGAGTTGAGGTACAGGATGGAGGTACCTGAAATCTCTAGGAAGGTACTGAAGGTAAGAGTACCTTGAGTTGAGGTACAGGATGGAGGTACCTGAAAATCTCTAGGAAGGTACTCGAGGTAAGAGTACCTTGAGTTGAGGTACAGGATAGAGGTACCTGAAATCTCTAGGAAGGTACTGAAGGTAAGAGTACCTTGAGTTGAGGTACAGGATGGAGGTACCTGAAAATCTCTAGGAAGGTACTGAAGGTAAGAGTACATTGAGTTGAGGTACAGGATGGAGGTACCTGAAATCTCTAGGAAGGTACTAAATAGTAAGAGTACCTTGAGTGAGGTACAGGATGGAGGTACCTGAAAATCTCTAGGAAGATACTGAAGGTAAGAGTACCTTGAGTTGAGGTACAGGATGGAGGTACCTGAAAATCTCTAGGAAGGTACTAAATAGTAAGAGTACCTTGAGTGAGGTACAGGATGGAGGTACCTGAAATCTCTAGGAAGGTACTGAAGGTAAGAGTACCTTGAGTTGAGGTACAGGATGGAGGTACCTGAAATCTCTAGGAAGGTACTGAAGGTAAGAGTACCTTGAGTTGAGGTACAGGATGGTGGTACCATAAAATCTCTAGGAAGGTACTGAAGTTAAGAGTACCTTGAGTTGAGGTACAGGATGGCGGTACATGAAAATCTGTAGAAAGGTACTGGACTTAAGAGTACCTTGAGTTCAGGTACAGGATGGAGGTACCTGAAATCTGTAGGAAGGTACTGAAGGTAAGAGCACCTTGAGTTGGGGTACAGGAAGGAGGTACCTGAAATCTCTAGGAAGGTACAGAAGGTAAGAGTACCTTGAGTTGAGGTACAGGATGGAGGTACCTGAAATCTCTAGGAAGGTACTGAAGGTAAGAGTACCTTGAGTTGAGGTACAGGATGGAGGTACCTGAAATCTCTAGGAAGGTACTGAAGGTAAGAGTACCTTGAGTTGCGGTACAGGATGGAGGTACCTGAAAATCTCTAGGAAGGTTCTGGAGGTAAGGGTACCTTGAGTTGAGTTACAGGATGGAGGTACCTGAAATCTCTAGTAAGGTACTGAAGGTAAGAGTACCTTGAGTTGAGGTACAGAATGGAGGTACCTGAAAATCTCTAGGAAGGTACTGAAGGTAAGAGTACCTTGAGTTGAGGTACAGGATGGAGGTACCTGAAAATCTCTAGGAAGGTACTGAAGGTAAGAATACCTTGAGTTGAGGTAAAGGATGGAGGTACCTGAAAATCTCTAGGAAGGAACTGAAGGTAAGAGTACCTTGAGTTCAGGTACACGATGGAGGTACCTGAAAATCTCTAGGAAGGTACTGAAGGTAAGAGTACCTTGAGTTGAGGTACAGGATGGAGGTACCTGAAATCTCTAGGAAGGTACTGAAGGTAAGAGCACCTTGAGTTGAGGTACAGGATGGAGGTACCTGAAATCTCTAGGAAGGTACTGAAGGTAAGAGTACCTTGAGTTGAGGTACAGGATGGAGGTACCTGAAAATCTCTAGGAAGGTACTGAAGGTAAGAGTACCTTGAGTTGAGGTACAGGATGGAGGTACCTGAAATCTCTAGGAAGGTACTGAAGGTAAGAGTACCTTGAGTTGAGGTACAGGATGGAGGTACCTGAAATCTCTAGGAAGGTACTTAAGGTAAGAATACCTTGTGTTGAGGTACAGGATGGAGGCACCTGAAAATCTCTAGAAAGGTACTGAAGGTAAGAGTACCTTGAGTTGAGTTACAGGATGGTGGTACCATAAAATCTCTAGGAAGGTACTAAAGTTAAGAGTACCTTGAGGTACAGGATGGAGGTACCTGAAAATCTCTAGGAAGGTACTCGAGGTAAGAGTACCTTGAGTTGAGGTACAGGATAGAGGTACCTGAAATCTCTAGGAAGGTACTGAAGGTAAGAGTACCTTGAGTTGAGGTACAGGATGGAGGTACCTGAAAATCTCTAGGAAGGTACTGAAGGTAAGAGTACTTTGAGTTGAGGTACAGGATGGAGGTACCTGAAATCTCTAGGAAGGTACTGAAGGTAAGAGTACCTTGAGTTGAGGTACAGGATGGTGGTACCATAAAATCTCTAGGAAGGTACTGAAGTTAAGAGTACCTTGAGTTGAGGTACAGGATGGCGGTACATGAAAATCTGTAGAATGGTACTGGACTTAAGAGTACCTTGAGTTGAGGTACAGGATGGAGGTACCTGAAAATCTCTAGGAAGGTACTAAATAGTAAGAGTACCTTGAGTGAGGTACAGGATGGAGGTACCAGAAATCTCTAGGAAGGTACTGAAGGTAAGAGTACCTTGAGTTGAGGTACAGGATGGAGGTGCCTGAAATCTCTAGGAAGGTACTGAAGGTAAGAGTACCTTGAGTTGAGGTACAGGATGGAGGTACCTGAAAATCTCTAGGAAGGTACTGAAGGTAAGAGTACCTTGAGTTGAGGTACAGGATGGAGGTACCTGAAATCTCTAGGAAGGTACTGAAGGTAAGAGTACCTTGAGTTGAGATAGAGGATGGAGGTACCTGAAAATCTCTAGGAAGGTACTGGAGGTAAGAGTACCTTGAGTTGAGGTACAGGATGGAGGTACCTGAAATCTCTAGGAAGGTACTGAAGGTAAGAGTACCTTGAGTTGCGGTACAGGATGGAGGTACCTGAAAATCTCTAGGAAGGTACTGGAGGTAAGAGTACCTTGAGTTGAGTTACAGGATGGAGGTACCTGAAATCTCTAGTAAGGTACTGAAGGTAAGAGTACCTTGAGTTGAGGTACAGGATGGAGGTACCTGAAAATCTCTAGGAAGGTACTGAAGGCAAGAGTACCTTGAGTTGAGGTAAAGGATGGAGGTACCTGAAAATCTCTAGGAAGGTACTGAAGGTAGGAGTACCTTGAGTTGAGGTACAGGAAGGAGGTACCTGAAAATCTCTAGGAAGGTACTGAAGGTAAGAGTACCTTGAGTTGAGGTACAGGATGGAGGTACCTAAAATCTCTAGGAAGGTACTGAAGGTAAGAGTAACTTGAGTTGAGGTACAGGATGGAGGTACCTGAAAATCTCTAGGAAGGTACTGAAGGTAAGAGTACCTTGAGTTGAGGTACAGGATGGAGGTACCTGATAATCTCTAGGAAGGTACTGAAGGTAAGAATACCTTGAGTTGAGGTACAGGATGGAGGTACCTGAAAATCTCTAGGAAGGTACTGAAGGTAAGAGTACCTTGAGTTGAGGTACAGGATGGAGGTACCTGAAAATCTCTAGGAAGGTACTGAAGGTAAGAGTACCTTGAGTTGAGGTACAGGGTGGAGGTACCTGAAAATCGCTAGGAAGGTACTGAAGGTAAGTGTACCTTGAGTTGAGGTGCAGGATGGAGGTACCTGAAATCTCTAGGAAGGTACTGAAGGTAAGAGTACCTTGAGTTGAGGTACAGGATGGAGGTACCTGAAAATCTCTAGGAAGGTACTAAATAGTAAGAGTACCTTGAGTGAGGTACAGGATGGAGGTACCTGAAATCTCTAGGAAGGTACTGAAGGTAAGAGTACCTTGAGTTGAGGTAAAGGATGGAGGTACTTGAAAATACCATTGCACCCGATGCTTGGTTAAAACACTCACTCGTCCCAATCGAACCATTGCACCCGATGATTGGTTAAACTCTATTGTTACACGTAATAATTTATTATATATTTTAAGGCAAATAATGGTAGACCTTTGTTTGTTTATCTAATACACTCCTTTCAAATTAATCATTTCATTACTCTTGATTTACTTAATTAGTGCGTTATTCCTGCGAATCGGACTTTTTTTTATTTGGCGGTAGTTGAGTTCCATCTGTCAGTGTCCTAGAGTCCTCTGAGATTCAGGGATGACGTTGGGTTCCAGTTCCATGTTTAATCCTGCTCCTCCAGCAATTTCCGCCATGTCTTCTTCATTTGGCGGTAGTTGAGTTCCATCTGCCAGTGTCCTAGAGTCTTCTGAGATTCAGGGATGACGTTGGGTTCCAGTTCCATGTTCAATCCTGCTCCTCCAGCAATTTCCGCCATGTCTTCTTCATTTGGCGGTAGTTGAGTTCCATCTGCCAGTGTCCTAGAGTCCTCTGAGATTCAGGGATGACGTTGGGTTCCAGTTCCATGTCCAATCCTGCTCCTCCAGCAATTTCCGCCATGTCTTCTTCATTTGGCGGTAGTTGAGTTCCATCTGCCAGTGTCCTAGAGTCCTCTGAGATTCAGGAATGACGTTGGGTTCCAGTTCCATGTCCAATCCTGCTCCTCCAGCAATTTCCGCCATGTCTTCTTCATTTGGCGGTAGTTGAGTTCCATCTGCCAGTGTCCTAGAGTCCTCTGAGATTCAGGGATGACGTTGGGTTCCAGTTCCATGTCCAATCCTGCTCCTCCAGCAATTTCCGCCATGTCTTCTTCATTTGGCGGTAGTTGAGTTCCATCTGTCAGTGTCCTAGAGTCCTCTGAGATTCAGGGATGACGTTGGGTTCCAGTTCCATGTCCAATCCTGCTCCTCCAGCAATTTCCGCCATGTTTTCTTCATTTGGCGGTAGTTGAGTTCCATCTGCCAGTGTCCTAGAGTCCTCTGAGATTCAGGGATGACGTTAGGTTCCAGTTCCATGTCCAATCCTGCTCCTCCAGCAATTTCTGCCATGTCTTCTTCATTTGGCGGTAGTTGAGTTACATCTGTCAGTGTCCTAGAGTCCTCTGAGATTCAGGGATGACGTTGGGTTCCAGTTCCATGTCCAATCCTGCTCCTCCAGCAATTTCCGCCATGTCTTCTTCATTTGGCGGTAGTTGAGTTCCATCTGCCAGTGTCCTAGAGTCCTCTGAGATTCAGGGATGACGTTGGGTTCCAGTTCCATGTCCAATCCTGCTCCTCCAGCAATTTCCGCCATGTCTTCTTCATTTGGCGGTAGTTGAGTTCCATCTGCCAGTGTCCTAGTGTCCTCTGAGATTCAGGGATGCCGTTGGGTTCCAGTTCCATGTCCAATCCTGCTCCTCCAGCAATTTCCGCCATGTCTTCTTCATTTGGCGGTAGTTGAGTTCCATCTGTCAGTGTCCTAGAGTCCTCTGAGATTCAGGGATGATGTTGGGTTCCAGTTCCATGTCCAATCCTGCTCCTCCAGCAATTTCCGCCATGTCTTCTTCATTTGGCGGTAGTTGAGTTCCATCTGTCAGTGTCCTAGAGTCCTCTGATATTCAGGGATGACGTTGGGTTCCAGTTCCATGTCCAATCCTGCTCCTCCAGCAATTTCCGCCATGTCTTCTTCATTTGGCGGTAGTTGAGTTCCATCTGTCAGTGTCCTAGAGTCCTCTGAGATTCAGGGATGACGTTGGGTTCCAGTTCCATGTCCAATCCTGCTCCTCCAGCAATTTCCGCCATGTCTTCTTCATTTGGCGGTAGTTGAGTTCCATCTGCCAGTGTCCTAGAGTCCTCTGAGATTCAGGGATGACGTTGGGTTCCAGTTCCATGTCCAATCCTGCTCCTCCAGCAATTTTCGCCATGTCTTCTTCATTTGGCGGTAGTTGAGTTACATCTGTCAGTGTCCTTGAGTCCTCTGAGATTCAGGGATGACGTTGGTTTCCAGTTCCATGTCGAATCCTGCTCCTCCAGCAATTTCCGCCATGTCTTCTTCATTTGGCGGTAATTGAGTTCCATCTGTCAGTGTCCTAGAGTCCTCTGAGATTCAGGGATGACGTTGGGTTCCAGTTCCATGTCCAATCCTGCTCCTCCAGCAATTTCCGCCATGACTTCTTCATTTGGCGGTAGTTGAGTTCCATCTGCCAGTGTCCTAGAGTCCTCTGAGATTCAGGGATGACGTTGGGTTCCAGTTCCATGTCCAATCCTGCTCCTCCAGCAATTTCCGCCATGTCTTCTTCATTTGGCGGTAGTTGAGTTACATCTGTCAGTGTCCTAGAGTCCTCTGAGATTCAGGGATGACGTTGGCTTCCAGTTCCATGTCGAATCCTGCTCCTCCAGCAATTTCCGCCATGTCTTCTTCATTTGGCGGTAATTGAGTTCCATCTGTCAGTGTCCTAGAGTCCTCTGAGATTCAGGGATGACGTTGGGTTCCAGTTCCATGTCCAATCCTGCTCCTCCAGCAATTTCCGCCATGTCTTCTTCATTTTGCTTATTGATTATAATTTTGTTTCTTCTATCTTTGATAGATCCATGCGTAAATTTCTTTGAATAGATTTCGACTGAAACCTCTTCAGCATTCTGACTTCCACTTCGACGAAATGCGTTATTATCTTACGAATGACTCCTTCAAAGGCCTTGGAGAGAATATTTTCAGTGTTTTGAGTGACTATTCCTGGCTGTGCGATGGAGTTGACCTGCTTCTCGAGTCCTCTCACTATGTTAGTCAATCCACTCATAGTTTCTTTCGATTCGGGGTTTTGGTTTTCAGTGACTTTTTTGGCATATTTATTCGTTGCTAAAAGACACCTTTTTGGTTCTCCATAAGATTTTTCTCAAGAGTCATTTTTGATAATATATTGTTTTCTAATTTATGTAAAGGACAGTCTTTATCTAATGAATGATGATTTTGGTTGCAATTGACACATTTTATTTGACAACAAGGGCCTTCGTGTCTAATTTGTGAGCAATTTGGGCATATTAGTAGAGAATCACTTCTTTTAGCAGGGTGATTGAGTCTAAAACACTGAAAACACCTCATAGGTAATGGTATGAAGGGGTCTAGTGTTTTTATCAGATGACCTAACCTAAGGGTCTCACCGTGTTTCCATATGAAATCTGCACTGGCGTCTTTCTTGACTTTGATGTCATTATTTTATTTCTAGTTCCTAGAAAATAGGGAATAAGGGTTGAAACCCCTAACTTCAAAGTCGTTTCTCTATGAAACTATACTAGATATTTAAACGAAACTGTTGTGAATTGAAGCTATTGATTAGCTGTACCTTGCGTATTTTTTTCATAATTTTCGGAAACTTAAAAGATAAGAAAAAAAATTGTGAAGATTTGAAGGGCGGTTTTCCCTAACTACTCCTCAAAGCACACCTACCAAAAAAATCACGTAAAATCAGTAATTTCTCAACTATTATCCGTAAAATTTTCATAGATGTGTGAAAGGTGCATCATATATAAAAATTACAAAAACCCTACAGCGATAGCTAAACACTAAAAACAAGATGTACCGAAAATATCTCAAGTTACTCTTAGGATGTTTTTATTTAAATATGAACCCTCACATTGCTCAGTGCATAATCTGTATTATACAGATCGAAAAACTATTGTCATATTGCAAGCCACTAAAATAATAAATACTAAAAATCTTCATTTTCTACAAAAGATAATTAATCTTAATCACTATTTTCCCTAATAGTTTTGGTAAGATTTGTAACTTGAGATGAAACAGGAACGAATGTTACCTCGCTCTTCTATTAGACAGCAATAAAAACGATATTCATGTTGAGTACTTATAAGAAAATGGCAACATATTAAGGATTAAAGTTCGTTATCGGACTTGAATAGCAAGAAATATCGAATGTTTCATTGAAGACAATTTTTATTTATTTTTTATATTTATTTATGAGCATCCATGCGCATCTAAGGCGTTTCGCTCGAAACAGTTATTGCATATATACATCAGTTACAATATTACATATATACATACAAGTGGTACTATTCGTATACATCTGGTTGATCAATTATTTATGAATTGGATTACATAATGTTACATATTCATTCACTACATATTAGTCGTTCTTTACAGTTTACCAAGTGACGCAATACCTTCGTTTTGCTTTTTATTGTACTTGTTGGAATATAGTAGAGACATGGTGTGTTTCTCTTGTGAAAAAAAAATGCTTTTTTTTTTTAAATACAATTACTAGGACATAAAAAGATATACGTGTGATTACGCTAATGGAAATAGGACCATAGGTTGCTGTTCACAGGTAGCCTCGATAATTTATTTCTTATCACTTGGTCGTTACTAATGAAAAAAAAATTAAACCCGCGGAAATATTAACACATTTATTCGAAGTTACAAGTGATACCACAACTATTGAAGAAAATAGTGATTAAGATTAATTATTTTTTGTAGAAAATGAAGATTTTTAGTATTTATTATTTTAGTGGCTTGCAATAAGACAATAGTTTTTCGATCTGTATAATACAGATTATGCACTGAGCAATGTGAGGGTTCATATTTAAATAACAAAAACATCCTAAGAGTAGCTTGATATATTTTCGATACATCTGGTTTTTAGTGTTTAGCTATGGATGTAGGGTTTTTGTAATTTTTATATATGATGCACCTTTCACACATCTATGAAACTTTTACGGATAATAGTTGAGAAATTACTGATTTTACGTGATTTTTTTGGTAGGTGTGCTTTGAGGGGTAGTTAGGGAAAACCGCCCTTCAAATCTTGACAATTTTTTTTCTTATCTTTTGAGTGGTCCGAAAATTATACGCAAGGTACAGCTAATCAATAGCTTCAATTCACTATAGTTTCATTTAAATATCTAGTATAGTTTCATAGAAAAACGACTTTGAAGTTTGGGGTTTCAACCCTTATTCCCTCAAAACGAGTACAGTTAGAGGTTTGATAATTGACGAAAAATTATTTCTAGGAAGTAGAAATAAAATAATGACATCAAAGTCAAGAAAGACGCCAGTGCAGATTTCATATGGAAACACGGTGAGACCCTTTGTTAGGCAACGAGCCGCCATTGAATGTTACTATAAACAATAATTTCGGAGGGGAGGGTGAGACCATTTCCGGGGTATGGAATATTAACAATCTAGAACTTGGAATAGTTTTAGCCGACTAAAACGCTATTACACCTAAAATATAATGTTTTCTTATGAACTAAGTGATCTTTAATTTATTTTTAAGGGTTTATGAAACATATTTACCGATCAACTCAAAATTTCGGAGGGGGGGGGGGGGCTGCAGCCGCCTCAGCCCCCCCCCCTTATATACGCCCATGTCTGGTCTACTAAGGGGAGTATACAGAGGTGGGGTCACCGATCAGGCCTATTTTTGTCTGGTGATTTTATTGCATCGAAAAATAGTCGGCACTTGTCCGAGCGTTTCGTCCAATGCGTCTTAGGAGCTAAGAAATAAAATATAATAGGTTGAAATTTGATTATTTTATATCTCGAGTTTGGAAAATTATATCGGCATGATTCTTTCGATTATTCACTTGTTTTAGAGAGTATATTAAAGGAATAGTACAATTGTTAAACAATAATTTGTTATATATATTTTTAAAACGTATCTGCTCTTAAACCATTAGCGCCGGTGAAGCATGGCTGCCAGCCAACTTTGCTTCTTGCAATTTTTTTTATATATATATTTCTTTATTGATTATTACATCCTGTATATAAATACATCTGGTAATATGATGAATGATACAATATGGAGGTTCTGTGCTCAAGGCCTTCCAACTTCATCCTCGATTAACGCCAGAAAGACTCTCAGATGACGTTGATAGGTGCCTACACAAGCTCCCTTCTGCTCCGACCAGTGGCTGGAGTCGAAGAGAGATCGGCGAGCCACAGAAAATTGTCGCACTTGAACAAAGAGAAAGCCATTGCTAACACTTCACTTGATCACTGCAGCAGATCTCTAGGCCAATGTCTTTTGACTCGCCTCGGTGGAGAGAGTGGGTGGGTGGCACTTGATAGGGAGAGGACTTCAGGATTTTGATGAGCGGAAAGTTTAGGATGGAAACGTTGGAATCTGGATAATACAACATCATTAACGAGTGGATATTGAAGTCTTTATGGAGGTTGAGGTTGGAAACATAAAAAGGAGCATCGACTATTGTTCTTAGGACCTTGGATTGGAATGTTTGAATACGTCTGATGTTCGATGTTTTCGCAGTTCCCCATAGTTCTGAACCGTATGTCCAAATGGGTTGCAGTAGTGATTTGTAAATGATCAGTTTGTTTTCAGTACTTAAATGTGATTTGCGGTTTAACAGTCTATAGAGTTGTCCAAATCGTCTGTTAAGTTCTTGTCTTTTAAGTTTTAAGTGATGTTTCCAGATAAGTCGGGAGTCCAAGTGTAGTCCGAGGTAGCGAACTGTATCAGAAGAGGGTAATGGGACGTTGTTGAAGTGTACTGGTGGACAGGAACTGCGCCGGAGGGTGAAGGTGATGTGATGGCATTTTTCCTCATTTACCTTGATTCTCCATTTTTTACACTATTCTTGAATTTTATTCAAGTGGGACTGAAGATTCTGCGACGCAGTGTTAGAATTTGGGTGGGATGCTAGGATAGCTGTGTCGTCTGCATAGGTTGCTAGAAGGGTATCGGGACTTGTTGGAACATCGGCTGTATACAGGATGTAGAGCACAGGGCCCAGAACACAGCCCTGGGGAACTCCCGCTTCCACAGGATAATATTCTGAGTACTCTGATCCTTGTCGGACCCGAAAATGCCTATTTGATAAGTAGGATCGTAGGATGAGGTATAGAAAATACCAGTGATCTAGACTCAATGGGTAAAGCATTCTTTCTTAGTTTCCCCTTTATTTTTTCCATTACAAAATAAAAAGAATATCAAAAGAAGTAGCAAAAATATGTATTTATGGCAAAATATGTAAAAATATGGATTTTTAACAAAATATGTAAAATAAAAACCCGTTTAAATGCTTTAAAATCACTTAAAACGTGCAGATTTCCATCAAAAATTTCAGAAAATATGTAAATACATGAACATCCGTTCCCTAGTTATAATCATTGTAGAATTTCTTTGAATTAAGAAGACTTTCACCAACTTTGATATTCGGACATCGTATTAATAAAGTTCCGTTTCTTCTATTTTTGTTAATTAGTATATCTTTACTAAACTGTTTACCTCACTTATAGATTATGAAAGGATTGATATAGTTAACACTTTTACCTTCTTCAAGTATGGTAACGGTTAGGTACTCATTGAATTCTTCTTCTGAATACTTATTTTCTTCTTTTGTGGCTTCAAACCAATTCTTCACGATTTCACTTTCTCTAATATTAATAATTGGCACTTTTGAATGATTATTTTGCTTATCTAAATTCATAATATTTGGTTTTTAACTGGAGACTAAAAGCACACGACTTTTAACTCCAAAACCAAACATATATAAATTATTAATATTTCCTCTCAGCTCAAGGACCTAACTTACTTTTTTTTCTTTTTTTTTTTTTTTTTTGAAAAATTAACTCATCAAGTTATGATTTTGACCCAGACCCACCCATTTTACATTCAGTTTCGCTGCAAATTATGCTGCGGCGCCTCATATTAAAGTTAGTTAATTTATGAATGAAGTGAGAGCTTTTATGAAATTAAACTTTATGATCATATAAACCACATAGAAAGTTCCTGTATAAGGATTTAAAATTAATTTTCATTAAACTATTGCATATTTTACAGAACAGGATCATTATTTTGAATAAAAGTAAGTCGTTGGTGGCTTACACACCCAGGTGTAATAGACTAATTTTTTCCTTTAGGAAAAATAATATTTAAAACTGACTTGATTTATATTCCACTTACTTCTGCTGATCTATTTTCATTAATTTGTGACTTCAAATAATCTAGTGAATTATCGAAATAGGCGGAAGATCACAATAATGATTTCACTTCCGCAAAACATTCATTTTTGTAACCCTTTTGGAGCCGCCTCGGGGACCATTTGTAATCATATAACAACAAAATAAGTATTTTAGTAAAATAAGGTAAGAAAATGAGAAACGTATTAGTAAAACTGTTTTCCTAGACCGAGGCGTATGAAGTAAATTCCGCTTAGGATACGGCCTTCTTTTGTGGCGCCTAAAATCTTCTTTGAGATTTTATTTTATATTTTTTATGAAAAATCAACATTGTTTCTATTTTAATCATTCCAAAGGACACTAGGGATAAGACGGAAAACACGCTAAGTAAGCGCAGTCGCACCTCTTTGAAAAAAGAAGAAAAAAAAAACAAGAAAAAATATACTAATAAGATCCTCTTGAAAAAAGTAGTATTACAAATATAAAGAAAGATTAGGTGAATACATGCAGGAAATATCACAAGTAGATGACAATTCTCAAGGGATTGAAACTGGACTAAAAATATAGTTAAACTCTGCCAATATCACACGTCCTATCTGATTTTGTTATAGAAAAATATGCTACTCCAAAAAAGATTATCTAGAGAAAATAATCTTTTTTAGTAGGAAACCTCCAAATTTCTCTGCTTGTGCACATTATTTTTCAACGTTAAATCACTTTTTTGAAATCAACATTAAATTTTCTTTAAAGCTAATGTACTTTCAATGTTAACAAGTGTCTTTTTCAGTCCACAATAATTGTTCTAAAAGTTGATATGAATGAAAACGTCTTTGGGGCAGGGCCGCCACATGGGGGCACTGCCGGGTACTGCTGTTCCGGGCCTCGCTAATTGGAAAAAATTTATAGGTTGTAAAAAGAATAGGGTTTAGAAATATAGACGGGCGTAGCCTATTTTTATTTGAATTGGATCTATATTTCTTTGTGAACATAAACGACCAACCAAGTACAGTCCCAGGATAGTATATTTCATTAGCAGTCCAGGCAACGAATGCTTGAAAACAGCTATAGGTGAAAATTTTTGAAACAAAATTTTTGACTTCGTAACTTTGTTTGGGCTGGATAGGAGGTGAACATATCAAAAGTCCTCGCCCGTAGCCTTTGTGCCGGGGGGAGGGGGGGTTTAGAAGGTCCCATTTTTCGGGTTTTCACTTATATCTCGGAAACCCTGCGTCCTAGCGACATGACTATTCTATAACAAAGGAAAGCTCATTAAATTTCCTACAAGTTTTATTCAATGAAGTTTTTCGGTATATCTTGAGTTTTGGAAATATCCGCTCTTGAAAGTCTGTCATTTTGGGGAAAAACACTTTTGCCGCATATTTTTCCGCCGTTTTGACCGGATAACTCTTCAACAATGAACCTAAAAAATAAATAACGGTTACAGGGTTGTAGGATATTGCATTCCCTTCAATAATATATATTACTTTGCTATTTTATGTATTTTCCTTCAAACGTAAAAATAATTTCAATGTTTATCGTGGAACTTCACACTTCACTTGCAATTAGAAATCGAAGAGGAAAAACGATGAATAAATAAAATTAATATCGTGTTTATTTTTGTGATAATTTCAGAAATAAATGAAAAATATTCTTGATGAAATAGTTATTTAATGAATAAATCTTAAATTAAAGTTGAATACGAAAAAAAAAAGAATTACTTGGAAAATTATCATGTAATGCATACTCATGATTTGCGACTTCTTGCGAACTTTCAAAATGGGTGTTTTGTACATTTCAAATTTATCCCGAGCGCACAAATAAAAAAGTCCGACTCGCAAGAACGGCGTCATCTTAGCGCGGTTCTCGAGTGCCATGAGTAAAGGAATAATACATAATTTAATTAAAATCTGTCCATTTTTAGCCAGCTAGAGAGCTAAGAGAATTAGCCTATGAAGATAGTTAGCCGTTGAGGTGATGCGAAGTGAAAGGATGGTTGGGACTCGGCTAGGAGAAAACAAAAAGTCCGTCACGCAGGAGCTGCATAACTAAGCACTTTCCTCAGAATTTGGGTAGTGTAGACTGCTTTCCAGAACAATTTGCTTAAAATATCCTACATAAATAAAATAAAAACATGAATAGTTCTCTTTTAAATTTGTAATGAGTAACTGATCAATTATAATTTGCTTCCAGAGTTATGTTTACACATGTTACCTATTACACTACGTAATAAATACAAAAAACCTCATATTATCGTATTTTGATCTAACGCAGGAACAGGATACAGTCCCTCTAGCGCTCCTTGCGGCGCCTTTGTGGACCTATGTCTGGCTGGCTTTTCTATTGAAATATATTACATGAGTATATTAGGAATTTGGGTCCGGAGTAAACCCCCCCTCCTAATGAACCTATTTAGTTTATTTTTACATCACATATTTACCTGTAGATTACCACTACGAATACCGAGTTTCGTCGAAATATACCTAAAATCACGGCTGGTAGTGGCGAATTGGTATTGTCGGTCCGGAGTAAACCCCTCCTCCTTATGAACCGATTTAGTTCATTTTTATATCTCACTTTTCTCTCTATATTACCACTACGAATACCAAGTTTCGTTGAAATATAACAAATATTACGGCTGAAATGGTCAAATTAGTGTTTTGGGTTCGGGGTAAACCCCCCCTTCCGGTAGACCGATTTTGGTGGTTAACGAACTCGTTCAATCGTTTGCTAATTGAATGCTATATACCAAGTTTCGTGACGAAAAAACAAAAACTCTGGCCGCTATCGTGTTAACAGACACACACATATATATATATATATATATATATATATATATATATATATATATATATATATATATATATATGCATATATATATATAAATTTTAACGGGGGTCATTTTCGGTGTCTACTAGGTAGGATCGATAAAGATTTGAAGAAATTTTTCAAAAATTCCGTCATGAGTCCAACCTGAATAGCTACTTTCCTTCGGAGGAAAGTGCTATAAGTCAGATCTTCAAGCAAAACTCTATATTGGACGTTTAGGCTGGACTTTGGAAGAGCAGATAAAGAAGGGCGGGCATGTCATAAATCGATCTACATCGGCCTTTCCAGCAAATGGAAATCTCCTATATCCTACTCCTGGGGTAATCTCCTATCCAAGAGCTTATCGCCATAGATGTGAAACCAATAAAATAAATAAATAATCTCCTATCCTTTTCTTTAGAAATGTTATAATAGAGTTCTCTGTAAAAGTTTTAATGAGTTATATTCAATACATATTTTCCAATTTAAGAGTTATAAGTTTCGCGAGTTCTGCAATAAGGAAACCACCTCCAGCAACTTTTATAAAAAAATATTTCAACTCTAATTTAAGACTTACTGTAATCATTAGATATGAATTTCATCAAGAATAATTATTCTTATTATGTTTATTTAATTCAATTTCCCCCTTAAATTTACAATTACATTATAAAATTGAGAGATAATCTCAATATTGAGTATACATTTGGAAAGGCAATTATTAAAGTTATTATATTTGACAAATTTTGTAAGATTCGGTAGGTTGCAGATTTTTTTCGGAAGAGTAGTGATTCTCGAAATTTTGTCGCTAACTAGACGTTTTTATGAATATCAATTTTTTGAACAGTTTTTCTGGTTTAAAACGGAATCTTGTGAATATTGAAAGTGGATTTGCCTCAAACAAGTTTGGATTTCAACAAACGGGTGTAAAGTTGATAAACAATGTGTTCAAGCAGATAAACTCGGGGGTTTTGTACAAAAACATGTTTATTACTAAATAAATTTTACAACAGCTTGTCAGGGGGAAAAACATATAAAAACGTGAGGTTTTCAGGGTTTAACTACATTTTTTTTTCTGTTTTCATCCCCTAGAGTATTGTCATATACTTGCTACACATCTTGTAAACTCATCCTTAAATTTTATTTCTCAAGAATTTTTTTATTTTTTCCATGCTCGACATGATTGTTTACTGGTATCGAATTCCTATTTTGCTGCTCATAGTGATATTTTTAATATCAAGTAAGTAAAATACCCTTTTTTTTTTTTTTTTTTTTTTTTTTTTACGGCGCATCAACAAATCGTGGCTATTAGCGCCGACATACCAGTGTGCAGCCAGGAATTTTCTCAGCGAGCCCTGAGATGAGAAAATTTCTGGCGCCGGTGGGGATCGAACCCACCATCTCCCGCTTATGAATCCAGCGCGCTAGCCACTAGACCACGGGAGACCCCGAGTAAAATACCTAAGTAAAATATTGAGAAAAATATTAATACAAAAATTATTTTATTATTGAATAAGTTGTAGCGGCTAGGCGATTCAACTTAATATAAAAAAAAATGTATTATTAGATATTAATATAAAGCCCTTTATTAAATAGCAGTGACCGAACCCCGACAATCCCTACCTTGCATCATCTACGGTCAACGATCTCCTCTCAATATATTAATCTTTAGATAATTTTTTAGCAGGTTTATTTAATGTTTACTTTCAAATTTATTTATTGTGTCTTCTATAGATTCTTTCTCTTTTTATTTTAACTTTAATACAAAAATTAAAGTTAAAATAAAAAGAGAAAGAATCTATAGAAAACACAATAAATAAATTTGAAAGTAAACATTAAATAAAAAAAAAAAAAAAAATCAGTCCCGTAACAGGCCACAAGAGCCCAGAGAGGCAGATACTGTAGAGGTATCGGATTCTTGACCATACGGCACACTAGGGAGATAGTGTGGTCAATACTATGCTCCGGCCGCCTGATTTTTCCCTAGCTACTTCGACTGCTAGAGTCATTAGCACCCAAGGTACCCATTATTAATTAAATTAATTAAAGGCTGGGTGAGCCTAGGGGACGATCTGGGACCCGAAATCCAACCCTCGAACGACGGCACTAGAAGAAAAAATCTTTAAGTATGCGCTCGGGTTTTGAACCTGGTCCTCCAGTTCATTAGTCGAGTGCTCTACCACTGAGCTAACCTCGTCCCAAACATTAAATAAACCTGCTAAAAAATTATCTAAAGATTAATATTTAATAATAGCGAATTTTTTCTCCTCTAATTATTACATCATTGGATTCCTACGGTCGATCCTAAGTTTGTCCAAGTAGTCTCGATGCCAGTTGTGTCACTCCATTAGAAATCACCCAGACCAGGCTGCTAGACATTTTTGATTTTCCTAATTTTTTTACCAGTTATTCCTCTATACTAGGTGAGTTCAAACCTGCAGTAAAAAACAAATTTTCTGGGTCATAGTTTTTTTCTCGGCCATTTTAAGTTTGCATTTTAACTACTTATTGTTCGAAAACAAGTTTTACGAAAATGTATCTAATTCTTTTAATTTCATAGATATCAAAACAGAATAAACACTAAAATTATCAGAACGATATGCTCTTGATTTTTGTTCCTGCATTGTGTTTTGTAAATAGTGTGGAAATTGAAGAAATAAAATCACGAAAATTGATTAAAATTTAACGTACAACGGGAGTCTTAGAGCTTCAAAGTTATTAGAAGGGATAAAGACTCACCCTCAATTTTTTTCTTGCATAGATGTATAATATGAATACTTGCTGCAGAAGTTTCAAGCTTGAGAACTTTATACTTTTTTTTATATAATTTTTCTAAGTTTGCCATAATCGTCTTTTTGCGATATTTGAAGTACAATATCTCAAAAGGGCCTGAGTCGAATATTATGAAATTTATACAGATAAGACCTCTTTATGACATTAACAAATGATATTAATTTTGTGACTGAGACTCAACTGGTTATGAACCTTACAGTGCATCAAAGTTGGGCTAAAATTGCCTTATACTCACACAACATTTAATGACAATTCATAGTATAAATGGATTTACCTCGTATTTAAAAGGAACAAAATGCTAATTATGCAATCAGTAATATTGGCTATTACCACAAAATCAAATATTTAGAAAAGTTTAACTACATATCTGTAAGAAATTTGGTGACTGAGACTCAACTGGTTCCAGAGTTACATCATCAAAGTTGGGCTAACATTACATTGTACACACACAGAATTTAATGATAATTAATCGACATGTAATGTTAAATACAAAATATTATTAGAACAAATTGTAATAGAACTAAAATAAGTATATAAAAATTTCATGAGATAGTATTAAAATTTTCTAAAAATATGAAGAGGATCGAAATTTCTGACGGGAATAAGTTAAATAGCTCATTAAGTGTCAATAAAAGTAACCTTTTTTGTTTTTTCACTCTGACATTGCCAATGACACTTATGACTTCATCACTACATTTTCTGTATTTCTTTCTAGAAAGATGTGGGAGAATACCTTGCTGTTGGCCAAGTTAGCTAGTCAGTTTTACAAGATATGGGAGAATACCTTGCTGTTGGCCAAGTTATCTAGTCAGTTTTACAAGATGTGGCAGAATACCTTGCTGTTGGCCAAGTTATCTAGTCAGTTTTACAAGATATGGGAGAATACCTTGCTGTTTGCCAAGTTATCTAGTCAGTTTTACAAGATATGGGAGAATACCTTTCTGTTGGCCAAGTTATCTAGTCAGTTTTACAAGATGTAGGAGAATACCTTGCTGTTGGCCAAGTTATCTAGTCAGTTTTACAAGATGTGGCAGAATACCTTGCTGTTGGTCAAGTTATCTAGTCAGTTTTACAAGATGTGGGAGAATACCTTGCTGTTTGCCAAGTTATCTAGTCAGTTTTACAAGATATGGGAGAATACCTTGCTGTTGGCCAAGTTATCTAGTCAGTTTTACATGATGTGGCAGAATACCTTGCTGTTGGCCAAGTTATCTAGTCAGTTTTACAAGATGTAGGAGAATACCTTGCTGTTGGCCAAGTTATCTAGTCAGTTTTACAAGATGTGGCAGAATACCGTGCTGTTGGTCAAGTTATCTAGTCAGTTTTACAAGATATGGGAGAATACCTTGCTGTTGGCCAAGTTACCTAGTCAGTTTTACAAGATATGGGAGAATACCTTGCTGTTGGCCAAGTTATCTAGTCAGTTTTACAAGATATGGGAGAATACCTTGCTGTTTGCCAAGTTATCTAGTCAGTTTTACAAGATGTGGGAAAATACCTTGCTGTTGGCCAAGTTATCTAGTCAGTTTTACAAGATATGGGAGAATACCTTGCTGTTTGCCAAGTTATCTAGTCAGTTTTACAAGATGTGGGAAAATACCTTGCTGTTGGCCAAGTCATCTAGTCAGTTTTACAAGATGTGGGAAAATACCTTGCTGTTGGCCAAGTTATCTAGTCAGTTTTACAAGATAGTCAGATACACCGAATTTCTTTGCTATTTTATTTCTTACTCATTAATTAGGTAAAAGGCTAATCATTTTGATTTTATATTTATTATTAGTCAAACTCCATTTTTTATTTTATTTTTTTGTTTTTTTGTTTGGTGCATCGAATACTCGGATCATTATCATCATCATACAATGTCGATTAATTATCATTATATTCCGTGTGTGTACAATGTAATGTTAGCCCAACTTTGATGATGTAACTCTGGAACCAGTTGAGTCTCAGTCACCAAATTTCTTACAGATATGTAGTTAAACTTTTCTAAATATTTGATTTTGTGGTAATAGACAATATTACTGATTGCATAATTAACATTTTGTTCCTTTTAAATACGAGGTAAATCCATTTATACTATGAATTGTCGTTAAATGTTGTGTGAGTATAAGGTAATTTTAGCCCAACTTTGATGCACTGTAAGGTTGTTAACCAGTTGAGTCTCAGTCACAAAATTGATATCATTTGTTAATGTCATAAAGAGGTCTTATCTGTATAAATTTCATAATATTCGACTCAGGCCCTTTTGAGATATTGTACTTCAAATATCGCAAAAAGACGATTTTGGCAAACTTTGAAAAATTATATAAAAAAAGTACCTGCAAGCATATGAACTCAAAGTCCGACTCGCAGGAACTGCATCATCTTAGCGCGGTTCCGTTCATATCCCTATTGTCATTTGAAAAGCTTAGAATAGAAACAGACAATATTTTGTTCGGCCTTTGTTCAAAGGGGCTTATGACTTTACCTGGTCTGGTCCGCCAGACCCCAGAATCCTCTTCTAGAGATACTTATTTCATATAATGCATTCCATTCATGTTTCAATGCATTGAAAAATATCAACAATTTTCACATTTTCTTGTGTTCTTCTACTATAGTAATAATTCTACAAATAAAATCAATTAAAAAATAATATAACAAATCAACTGCATAAAGGCAATTGAAAATATTCAAAAGACGTCATCGAATCTCTTTCTCTTGGCAAGCTATATTACTAACAATGAATTGTTTTTCTTATTTTACTTAATCTGTTTTATTGTAAAATACATTATCCAACTATAAGCAATTAAAAAATAACAAGGAATAAAAACAGACAAAAAGAACCGTTCGAATTAACAAAATCAATTACTTCAAAGTTTAAGCACTTATTTCTCCGATTGACATCGCTTATTCAAAACTTTCTTCAGAACCTATTTTGTAGGCCATTTAATAAGCTTTCGAATGGTAACCTTTCGCTTCCCAAGATTTTCAACCGTTTTCGAGATATTAATGAAAGCATACGAAGTTCCCAAAACTTTTCAGGTCTGTTAAAAAAATATTCTATTCTAACCCTTCCTTATCTCAAAACGTAACCAAAATTTCAACATATTAGTTTTGATGAAATTCGAACATGCAGAAAATATTTCAACTGAATCCCATGATTCTAAGTACCCAAACCAAAAACGGTATTCAAAAACTATTTTTCCAATTTTCTCGAAAACGGTTAAAGCTATCGCCTTGAAAACTATTTTTACCATAAAACTAAACGTTTCGCTGAAAATTCCTAAAAACCTTTTTTGCGACCTTTGGTCTCGAATAACATTGTCTGCACTCATGGGATCGATAAGGGCTTTTTCCAATTCCATTATAACGTGGTCCCTAACATTCATGCAAATTTTCAGTTTGCTAGGAATTTACGTCAAGGTAATCATATTTTTCTAACTCATCTATTTCTAGCAACAGAAAATTGGTCTCATTTTACCTATCCTGTTTTACTCACAAATACATTTTCCTAATAAAAGAAATTACAAAAATAAAAAGCCATAACAAAATAAGGGAAAGAGACAAAAATTACAAAAAGAACGACAAAAACCCGTTCATAAGAACTAAACAGACGTATTTGAAATTTTAAGCACTTATTTCTTCGATCGAGATCACCTAATCAAAAATTGTTTCAGAATATTTTTTGTAGAGAATTTAGAAAGCTATTTCAAATAGTTTCTATCCACTTATCACGATTTCCCAACCGTGTTCGAAATATTAATGAAAGTATACGAAGTTCCCAAAACTTTTCATGTCTGTTAATAAAATATTTTATTCTAACCCTTCCTTAACTCTAAACGTAACCAAAAGTTTAACATATTAGTTTTGATGAAATCCGAACATGCAGAAAATGTACCAACTGAAACCCATGATTGTAAGTACCAAAACTAAAAACGTTATTCAGCAACTATTTTTCCAATTTTCTCGAAAATGGTTAAAGCTAACGCCTTAAAAATGGTTTCATTCGTTTTCATAGGCCAAGAAGCTTATAAAACGAGTACTTTCATGCATATGAAAAACCATGTTCCGGTGGGCGGATTCTGCTGGTTAACGAACTTGACCTTTCAAATTAGAAGAAAGGTTTTTGTACCAACTTTCATCAAAATCGGACCATTCGTGTGGGAGCTAGAGAGTGAACAGACAAATATATATATATATATATATATATATATATATATATATATATATATATATATATATATATATATATATACAAATTTGAACCGCCGTTATTTTCGGTCTCTAGGGGTTCTGAAACGCAAAATTTTCTAGTCGGCACTTCCGGATTGTGTCATGAGATCAACCTTATAAAGGTCGATTCACACTATACGTACCGTCACCAGCAGGCCACCGTCCAACCGCCGACCGGCAAAATATTTTTCAATGTATTTCCAATGAGGTAGTTCAAACTTAAGCGTACCGTCACCGGCAGGCCCCCAGCAGGCCACCGGCAGGCCCCCAGCAGGCCACCGGCTGACCTATCTTGCTACCGGCAGGCCACCGGCATTTTCTTTTTACTGCATGTTATTTATTATAAGTGTATATTTTCATTTATTCATCAATAATTTAATTTTATAATCAGTTTTTGATAAAATTATAAAAGAGACAATGTATTTTTGTACCAAAGTTCATAAAAATCGGACCATTTTCGAGCGTTTGAGAGAGTGAACAGAAATATATATACATAAAAAAAAATTTTAAAACATTTCTGAAATTTTGAAATGTTGAATTATTTATTTTTTTTAACATTAAAATTTTGTTGTAAAAAAAAATTAATATTTCAAGATTTCAGAAATATTTTAAAAGAAATTATTTCAGAAAAGTTAGTCTTGAATTGTTGAAGAATATATATATATATATATATATATATATATATATATATATATATATATATATATTAACATTTCAAAAGGTCAGAAATGTTTTTTATTTATTTTATTGATGGAAAAAAAAAAATGATTTCAGAAAAGTTTGTCTCTCATACGCTCAAAAATGCTCCAGTATTGATGAAATTTGGTACAAAAATACATTGTCTATTGTCTTATTTTTCAAAAACTCATGATGAAATTATATTATTATAATTATATTATATCATTATAATTATATGATAAATAAATGTAAGAATACACATAAAATGATATACAGTAAGAAAAAAAAAACTTTTATAAGAAAGGTAAGAAAGAAAGTCAAGGCGCCGACCGAGACCGGCACGTCAGAATTTTCTCCCCGAGACGGCCTGCATACGTGGAATTCACACTATACATACCGTCGCCTACAGGCCACCGTCCAGCTGCCGACCGGCAAAATATTCTTCAATGTATTTCCAATGAGGTAGTTCACACAGGAACGGACCGTCAACGTCAGGGCACCGGCAGCCCACCAGCAGGCAACTAGTAGGATTCTCGGAAAGAATGTTCTGACATGTCGGTACTGGTCGGTGCATGTCGGTGTTCCACGGTGTGTGTGAACACTCTACCGGCACATTCAGTTCGGTTCTTACCTTTCTTAGAGAAGGTTCTTTTTTTACTGCGTATTATTTTAAGTGAATATTTTTATTTATTTATGAATATGGATGACGAAAAATTCATCGAACATGAAGAACTGTATAATAATACTGTATAATATAAAATTATATTTTTACATTATAAATAAAAATAAATATGAAAATGTTAATGTTTTATTTATTTATTTATCCTTCCCTTAGACACCCTTTTCTTCAGGACTAATTACTTCTCGAAAGGTTGTTTTTTAATGTTTTTGATAAAAGTATAAAATACTGTTCTTGAGACATTCTGAAATACTATTTCATCATCTTGCAGCTCTTTGAATATTTTCCTACCAAGTTTCTTTTTGATAATAATTCTTCATTCACGGCCTCTTCTTTACATTAGAGGTTTCCTCTTCTTCATTCACGGCCTCTTATTTACATTAGAGATCAATTTTAGAGATTTTTTTTCTTCGATTTCCACACTATTTACAAAACACAATGCAGGAAAAAAAATCAAGAGCATATCGTTCTGATAATTTTAGTGATTATTCTGTTTTGATATCTATGAAATTAAGAGAGTTAGATACATTTACGTAAAACTTGTTTTTTGACAAAAAGTAGTCAAAATGTAAATTTAAAATGGCCGACAAAAAAAAACTATGACCCAGAAAATTTGTTTTTTACTGCAGGTTTGAACTCACCTAGTATAGGGGAATAACTGGTAAAAAAATTAGGAAAATCAAAAATGTCGAGCAACAAATTTTATTCAATTTGGGTGATTTCTAATGGATTGACCCGTATGTAACTATTATTTCTAATAAATATAATGAATTAATGGCCATCTAGATATCTATAGGTAGACTGGTGCTCCTATTACAAACAGCTCTTAGCAGCATGTAGTGAAATTGATAAAATATACGGAATTAAATTATAAGAGGTACTTAAATGTCGAATTTTGGAGCAAAAATTTTATAATATATATTGAGGCAAAACCAAAAAAAATATGATTGCTATTCTAAAAGTTTAAAACATCTAGTGTGCACTAAGATAGGTTTTACAGAACTGACCTGATGAGTTCGTAAGTGTTGTGAGTAGAGAAGTGATGATGTTCACTCTGGAGCAGATGGCGGGATACTGTCATATCTGTTGCCCCACCACCAGGGTCACCCATCCCCCACCCCTTCCAACTCCCACTTACACCCAAACAGCAGTTTCAGAGGGAGGGGGAACCAGACTCCATTTGCATATGACAGAATCCAAGATTGCATGATGCTAATAGACTCAGGATGAGTAGGCTCAGTCTCTGATGGTATATTCTAGGTATACATACAGGTCTGAAGGACCTCGAAATGCGTTAACCAGCCACGTATATATATATTATATTATCGAATTCTTTATAACATCCGGCATCTCCCAAATGCCTTCCGATGTCCAAGCATTAGATGACCTATCCTCTGATCGCAGCCCTGTTATACTTTCCCTCAATTCTAATGTTGGCCTTTATTCTATCCCTTCCTATCCTACGCTCACTCCTGGACCAGTTGACTGGGAACCTAAAAACACTTCCCCTAAAAACAAATACTGAAATAGACGACGCTGTACAAAACTTCACACTTGCAATTCAACAAAGCTTACATAGGGCCACTCTCTACAAAATAGGAGATCAGCTGATCAAGCTAAGTATAAAACGTGTACTATTTTAGTGTTTCTAAAATTTCAAGTTTTATCTAGTTTAAACGATCTTTTCATACATAATGTATGTATTTTTGTAATTCTGGTGTATTAAGTGTTGAGAACGATGTAAAAGTGGGCCGCCTTTGGATGCTCTAAGTGAAAATCCGGAGTTCATGTTCGGCTAAGAGACCTCTGTACGCGCTACAAACCAGATCTAGTGGTAAACAAAAAGGACTTAGCAGAACCGTCTGTAAGTAAAATCAATCCTTCTAAAGTAAAATTGAAATCCATAAAAGGTAACAAAAGCATGTAGCATTTAAATTCAGGTTATATTGATCATAACAATTTAATTAATGAAACAGCTGTTATTTCAAATGAATTTCTGTTCCCTAAGAAAAGCGTACCCTCTGCCTCTGCTACCTCAAATATGGTTATCGATATCCTAGAGAGTATGAACAAGCGTCGAAACAATATCGATTCTTCGACATCTGCTAAGAGATTGTAGAATGATTGTAGAATAAACATAACCTTGTAACAGAGGCTTTATTGAGCTAAATTACAGCATATCAAGAAAAACAACAGCCTAGTTGCTAAAACAATAAACTATATGGCACAATTAACAAGTGAATCATGAAACATATGATTAACATATGTTATACCACATTCACCCCCTCCTAACAATGAACATAGTCTTGTAAGTTAGAAGGTGGTTTCCTTATTCGGGCGCTTCTTCTTACTGGAGACTGATTTCTGGGCTCGTCCGGTGATTGAGTTAATAGTGGTGGCTCTCCTGGTTCATCTTCTTCATTGGACTTGGGCAAGGCTTCAGCTTCAAGATCTTTACTCGGTGTATCAGTATCGTGGGCTTCACCAAGCGGTGCTAGATGTCGAGTCGAGACGGTGGCTTCAGTGCCGTCAGGAAGGCGGACAAAGGCATAATCTGGGTTACTTTCAAGCAATGTAACCTCATCGACTTTTCCCATCGTATTTTGATTGCCTATTCTGCCTCCTGAGTAGAACAGGTCGAGTGGTCATTAGCCAGGTAGGTGTCAAAGTTCCATTTCCTGATCGATATACAATCAGATTTACAGGCTTCATGTTAGCTACTGCAAAAGCACTAATATTCAAGGGCGCATCTTCCCCACCGAAGACCAACTGTACTGTAGAGTGTCTCTTTAGAATATCATGCCCAATTATGATATCAGAGCATAAATCTGGAAGAATAGACAAACTAATATTATTATATCGATGGGCGTGTACGTGTAAATCAACTATACATTGTCCATGCATAGCTGGTGTGAGGTTGAAGCCATCATAACCTCACTTTGGGAAGGAAGTACCGGGAGCTTAAGACGGCCCACCAGTTTCTCGCTGCTGAAACTACTAGTGCTGCCTGTATCAATAAGAGCAGAAACAGGAGCTCCATTTAAAGTTATTGTAATAATCGCTTTGTTTAAGCGAGAATTGTTCGGGAAAGTACTTCCAATAATATTAGTAGTAAGGCTAGAAGAAATGTTCGACCTTTTAGATCTGGAGCGAGAAGATAGACATACCTTACTGAAATGGTCAGGTTTTCCACATTTCCTGCAAGTGGCATCCCTAGGAACCCCGAGGATGTTTGTTGTAGCCAAAGAAGAAACACTTCGAAGAGACAGCAGCTGCAACTTGAGACGTTTCCGTTGGATCCTCTTCGCTAAGTTGTTGGGGATTTTTCATTTGATTTACTGCATTCACAGGTATCGGAGAATTATAGTATTCAGCCTGCTGATGTGCCAACTCCAATGACCTCGCTTGTTCGTAAGCAAGAGACAGAGACAATGATGGAGACTCAAGGAGTCTCTGTCGGATGTGAGATGTACTTAACCCGCTGATAAAAGAGTCCCTTATACAATCATCTCGGTTAATTTCAGCTGTAACTGCCTTGAACTGACAATCTATGCTAAGCAGTTTTAAAGATTCAAAATATTTGTGAATGGATTCGCCTGGTTGTTGGCTCCTGGATGCCAGCATATATCCTGGTTGTTGGCTCCTGGATGCCAGCATATATCCTGGTTGTTGGCTCCTGGATGCCAGCATATATCCTGGTTGTTGGCTCCTGGATGCCAGCATATATCCTGGTTGTTGGCTCCTGGATGCCAGCATATATCGAGCGAAAACTACATTCACTGGTTTTATGAAAAGTTCTTTTAAAACCTCAATAGCTTCAACATAGGAAGTAGTACTACTTACATGCTCGTATATCACAGGCGAGAGAAAGTTTATAAGTAACTGGAGCTTCTGTTCATCTGTAGCCTTAGTCACAGCTACGAAGTTCTCGAAAGTTCCAAGCCAAAGTTTCCAATGTTGAGCAGCCGTGTTTGAATTTGGATCAACTTCCAATCTATCAGGTTTTAACAGACGATACATTGTAAAAAGTTAGCTCAATAAATGATTGTAGAATAAACATAACCTTGTACCAAAGTCTTTATTGAGCTAAATTACAGCATAACAAGAAAAACAACAGCCTACTAACTAAAACAATAAACTACAAGTGAATCATGAAACATATGATTAACATATGATAAACCACATTGGTATAAAGTCAACACCATTCAATTTACATAATAGATTCCAACCTCTTTCTGACTCTTCAGCTAATAACGAACCTGATATTAGTAACTCAGCTGTAAATTCTATTGATTCAAATACAAATAATAACTCTGGGAAAACATGGATACCTCCTATATTCTTATTTGATGCTATTAATATTCAGGAAATTACTCGTGATCTCAAGCAACTCACTGAAGACCCACCAGACATTAAATTGGTAAATAAAAAACTTAAAATATCTCTCAAGTCTACCGATGATTTCCGATCTGTTACTCGCTTCTTTGATGAAGCTAAGCTCCAATATTCTACCTACGTACATCCCGATGACCGTAAGCTGAACGTAGTTATTCGAGGAGTAGCAGAATGCTTTTCTGAGCAAGAAATTAAAGATGAGCAGTCTCCAAACTACCCAATAGTCAAAGTTGTTAGATTAACAAATAGGTCAGGCCAACCAATTCCTTTAGTATCTGTAGTTTCTGAAAAAAATGCTGCTGGTAAAAAATTTTTTTGAACTTACCCTCCTTCTTGATACTGTGGTGTCAGTAGAGTAACGTTAAAAATCTCAATATGTTCGCGGTACAAATTGTCAAATTTCGGGCCATGGCAAGTCATCTTGTAGGCTCTCTATCAAATGCACATATTGCTCTGGTGGCCACCATTCTTCTCAATGCGATGCTAGAACCCCCAAATGCCCTAATTGTGACGAGGAACATCCTGCTACATCAAAAAACTGTTTTGAATTTGTGCGCCATTTGATGTTTCCATCAAGTCTTCCAAGAAGCCAGCCCAGGAAAATTGGCCTCCTTCCACACCTCCACCAGATCCTAAATTTCTGCGACCCCGGTTTAACGTTCCTGACCCTCCTGCACCTACCTGGCCTCATAGGAAAACCAAAACAAGAAACCAAGAAGATACTTCAAGAAATAATGACTCTAATACAGATAATACTTCCTCAGTTACCGAGTTTATTATAAATGTTGTTAAGGAAATTATAACACCATAAAATAAAGGAATTCATTACTAAATTATTCGGAGAATTTTTCACTGATTCTCATGGCTAACCATCCCATACCATTATCTCTTGACAGGCTTCAAATAGTCAATTTAAACTGCAACGGACTGAAAAATAAACTGCTGGGTTTTAAGGAATTCCTGGAGCGTCTCCAAATTCCCGTAGCTTGCTTTAGTGAGACCCACCTGACTTATAAGGACAAAATTTCCATTAGCAATTATAAAGTCTACCGAAAAGATAGGGCCTCTAACGTTGCTCGAGGAGGAGCTGCTATTGTAGTAAGGAATGATGTTAAACACGACGAATTGCGACTTGCTGATTTTACGGACTTGGACTGCTGTGGGATTCGGCTTTACCTGCAAAATACCACTGTGAACCTTCTGGCGGGATACCTAAGGCCTACAGACCAAATCAAAGAAACAGACCTGCATATCGTCTTCAACTCCGACCCAACACTCCTCACGGGGGACTTCAACTCCAAGAATACACTCTGGGGCTGTCGAATAACCAACAGGAATGGAAGGCGGCTCATGGATTACATATCTAATATTGGAGGAGTTGTTTTATCAGCCGACGAGCCGACCTTCTAGCCCTCCCAGTTAGGTTATCAGCCAGATATACTGGACATTACAATAGCTAAAGACATAGATTTTCCAACTCTGAGTACAGTGCGTTTTGAATTAGAGTCAGATCATCTCCCAGTTTTAATTTCAACCGAAGAATATTTTAAATCAGCTCCAGCCATGGAAAAATTAATAAACGGAAAAATCAACTGGGGCAATTTTAAATCTCACCTAAAAGAACATTTGATCATCCCAGTTTTTTTTATAACACAATAAGTGAAATAGTTAATGCTGTGGAATATTTTAAAAATATTGTATATGACTATACATCTGCCTCAACTAAAGTGTACTTCTGCGACCTCGTAGTTTCATTCCTTCTCAAATGTTGGATATAATTAGAGAGAAGAACAGATGGTGTCGTCTCCGGAGGAGGACTCGACTTCCAGACGCTAAAGCACATTTTAACCACCTTGCCAGAAGCTTTGAAAAAGAGCTCAACGACTTCAGAATAAATAAGTACCAGGAGTTTCTGAATGACCTAACTAGTAGCGATGATCGGGTTTGGAAGGAAACCAGACGGCTTCTTTGTCCCAACATCTCTACACCACCTCCACGAGGATATAAAGGATTTGGATGAGGAGAAATGCAATTTATGTGCAGATCACCTTGAAGATATATTCAATCCAAATGATGAATCAGAAAATTTAAGCCACCAAATACTACCGAATAGTTGCCTATTAGTCTGTGAGAAGACATTAAGATGGGGCTGTCAGAACTCGGGTACAGCGTGAAGAGAGTCTCAAATGTGCTACATCCCATCACAAAAGCTCAGCTTCCCCTTTTAGCACTTTCCTCCGAAGGAAAGTAGCTATTGAGGTTGGACTCATGACGGAATTTTTGAAAAATTTCTTCAAATCTTTATCGATCCTACCTAGTAGACACCGAAAATGACCCCCGTTAAAATTTATATACATCTATATATATATATATATATATATATATATATATATATATATATATATATATATATATATATGTGTGTCTGTTAACACGATAGCGGCCAGAGTTTTTGTTTTTTCGTCACGAAACTTGGTATATAGCATTCGATTAGCAAACGATTGAACGAGTTCGTTAACCACCAAAGTCGGTCCACCGGAAGGGGGGGTTTACCCCGAACCCAAAACACTTATTTGACTATGTCAGCCGTAATATTTGTTATATTTCAACGAAACTTGGTATTCGTAGTGTTAATATAGAGAGAAAAGTGAGATATAAAAATGAACTAAATCGGTTCATTAGAAGGGGGGGTTTACTCCGGACCCACAATACCAATTCGCCACTACCAGCCGTGATTTTTGGTATATTTCGACGAAACTCGGTATTCGTAGTGCTAATCCACAGGTAAATATGTGTTGTAAAAATAAACGAAATCGGTTCATTAGGAGGGGGGGTTTACTCCGGACCCACAATACCAATTCGCCACTACCAGCCGTGATTTTTGGTATATTTCGACGAAACTCGGTATTCGTAGTGGTAATCTACAGGTAAATATGTGTTGTAAAAAGAAACTAAATCGGTTCATTAGAAGGGGGGGTTTACTACGGACCCAAATTCCTAATATACTCATACCGGTCGTAATTTCTGCTGTATTGTAACGAAACGCTGTATACGTCGTGGGTAACTCATGAGAAAGAAGTGTTGTAAAAATGAGCTGAATCGGTCAATCGGAAAGCGGGGGTTTAATTTGTAATATATTTGAATAGAAAAGCCGGCAGACGTAGGTTCACAAAGCCGCCGCAAGGAGCGCTTTCTACCACTAGAGTAAGTGTATCCTGTTCCTGCGTTAGATCAAAATACGATAATATGAGGATTTTTGTATTTATTACGTAGTGTAGTAGGTACCATGTGTAAACATAACTCTGGATGGAAATTAATAATTTATCATTTACTCATTACAAAATTAAAAGAGAACTATTCATGTTTTTATTTTATTTATGTAGGATATTTTAAGCAAATTGTTCTGGAAATCAGTCTACACTACCCAAATTCTGAGGAAAGTGCTTAGTTATGCAGCTCCTGCGTGACGGACTTTCTTCGTTGATCTTGAAAAAACAGAAAAAAAAACGCGAAATATTCAAAGAGGAATTTTTGCTGTACACGAAGATCAAAGTTGAAGAGCCCCGTCGTCGGAAAGGACTGACGCAGTGTTTCAAATGTCAAGAATACAACCACACGCAAGGCTACTGCAACAATGCGCCTAAATGTGTGAAATGCGGTGAAACGTATAATTCAAAAGACTGCACTAAATCTGCAGAACTCCCTGCTTCCTGTGCGAACCTGTTGAAAATCACCCTGCCAACTACAGAGGATGTCAGGCGTACAGAACGCTCCGCGCACTGAAGTCAAACAGAGAGCGCTTAAGAACCAGAGTGACCAACCAATACCAGACCTCAACCACAGAAACTACTCGGAGAGATGCTTAGGTCATCGCCCTCCAGCACAGCAACAACCATCGAAGTCAACGCTGTCACCACTCCATCGGCCAAATGTTTTCTATGCCTCTCTCCTCTCCTCATCCTTGAAACATCCACTGAAAAAATCCTTTACAACCCTTTCCAATGTAAAACCACTAACCACACCTTTCCAAAAAAAAACAACAAAAAAAAACAAAAAAAAAAAAAAAAAAAAACACTCCTACTCAACCCTCGACGTCCCAGACAAATGATTTCTCTAAACAGGTTGAACAAACTCCCAAGATAATAAACTAGAAACACTGTTAACCCCACTTATTTCCCTTATGACTTCCCTTACAACCGACCTTCTCCCCAAACTACTTAAATGATCCCACCCACTGCTCCTCCTACCATACTTCTATGGAATGCAAACTGACTTACAACACGACGACTTGAACTGGAACTTCTACTCACAGAAAAGGACATCAACATTGCACTGATAACGGAAACACACTTACTCAACAAACACCAGATTTCAGTCCCAGGATACGCATCTTACAGGGCCGATCATCCAACTGTAGCCCACAACAGAGCTGCTGTACTTGTGGAGAACGCACTGGCTCACTTTCTACTCCCTACAATCTCGACAGACAATATTCAGGTAAGTTCAATATCCCTTTCCCTTTCCTCCCAAAATTTCATAATATCGGCTGCATATTTTTCCCCTAATAGTACCATCCACCATCCTGAATTCCTTTCACTATTCAGATCCTTTGGTCCTCGCTTCCTCATAGGGGCTGATTTCAACGCAAAACATCCCAGATGGGGAAGCCGTCTCACAAACTCCCGTGGCAGATTGGCTTGGTCGATTTCTTCATCTCTTCTTGCCTAGGAAGTACATCTTACTCAGCAGTCACTGCTTGATCTATCCTCCGATCACTCAGCCACTCTCCTTAAGCTTGATACCGTTCCCCAACCTCGTGCCCAGTATCCTAGCCTCATCCAAGGTCCTATCAACTTGGAATTATTCCAAGAAAACCTTACCGCTGTATCATCTTATCCAGATTGTCTTTCAATTTTTAGATTACGTTTTCATTTAATTCCAGATTACAACCCAAGTATTAAACTTTTGCGCCTTTATCAATCGTATATATTTGATTTACATTCTCCATTTTTAGCACCGTGGTCTTTAATAATCCTTCCGAATCCACAATGCCTGTGTTTTTTTTTTTTGGATTGACTACAAGGCCGATCTCTTCAAGAATTCTCTGTATTTTATTTATGACCCTTTCAGCCGATTTTACATCTCGAGAGCAGGCAGCTCGATCGTCAGCAAACCCATTCAGTATGACTGTTCTCTTTGAGTTCTCGAGCTTGTAGCCATAAGTATCAGCAAATTGTTGGTCACAGATCTCGCGGTAAAGGTGACTAATCGCAAGATTGAATAATATAGGCGATAAAGGACCTCCTTGAGGAACACCCTTGAGTACATTAATATAATTGCTTTTATCACTTTTATATATATATAAAAGTGTATATATATATATTCTGACCACATGGCAGAATTTAATTTTTCTTAGCTTGAATATTAAGGCTAAATTCAATCTGTTTATTTTATTGTATTTAGTATTCTATTGTTTATCGTATTTATTTTTTTCACGGTTCTAGCTTTACATTAAATATTTGTTATTAATTTTTTCTAAAAAATAATCGTACTGTGGTCAAAGGAACAACATGTAGTTGTACCTTTAACCTTGGGGTGTTATACCTCTGGCTACGTAAAAACAGCACAGCACAAAAAAAAAAAAAAAAAATGTATTCAGTAAGATTGTAAATAATTCTAAGTTTAATTTATACAGGACAATCATGTAAGCATAATAAAAAGAGCTATTATTGATACTGTGGTTTCCAGCTTTATATGCTGAAAAAACACTCCAAACGTTTTAACTGTCAAGCAGACCTACAAGCAATAGTAGGGTATGGAAGTTTAGCCACAATGTCTACAACATCAATATCATACAAATTTTCATCTTCTCTCGTAAACTTGTCACTTAAAGTTTGCTTTTTCAAATATTGGATCTTAAACATTGGACATTTAATACCATAGATCTCTGCGACTAAATATGTAGTAGTCTTTTTACTTTTATATTTAACAAGAATAAAATTTCCTTTTTCCAAGTCAAATTTTTCAAATCTACGTTCAAATCACGACAATTATCAGACAGATCAACGTCACTTTCTAGTTCAGAATCTCAACTATCATTAGAACATTTTTTTTTATTTACCACTTTTTCAGGAGGGGATTATTTGTATGTGGTGTCTGACGTTTAGGGCGGTCCTTTTGTTTTCGTTTTTTCAGCTTTTCAGGAATATCTGTCAGGATACGAGGTTTCCCTTTAGGCCAGCCCCTATTTGACATTTTCCAAGCCTGCACTTTTGGATGAGGTCTTACAACTTCAGGTGTAACGATACGGGACGATAGGTTTGAACTGCTACACTGAGAATTGATAAATTCCGTTTGAACTTATTTTATTTATGATTTTTACGGTGTATATGTGTGTGTGTGTGTGTATGTATATATAAAACAAAAATCAGCCCCGTAACAGGCCACCAAGGCCCTGAGGGGCAGATACTACAGAAGTATCTGATTCTAGGAGCACTAGGAAGATAGTATGGTCAGTACTATGCTCCGGTCGCCTGATTTTCTCCTTGACTGCTTCGACTGCTAGAATCATTAGCACCCAAGGTACCCATTATTAAATTAATTAAAGGCTGGGTTGGCCTAGGGACGGTCAGGGAGGCCGAATTCAACCCACGAACGAAGACACTAGAAGAAAAAATGTTTAGTGCTTGCTCGGGATTTGAACTCAGGTCCTTCAACTTATTAGTCCAGTGATATACCACTGAGCTAACCTCGCCCTGTATATATATATATATATATATATATATATATATATATATATATATATATATATATATATATTATATTAAAATAAAAAAGTAAAAAATCTATTATAATCCTGAATCATTACACTAAGGAACTGAATCTTTAAATCCCAGACATTTTATAATAAATCCGATGGTTATAGTGGCCATCATTTCACGAAAACTGGGTAGTTAGAATTGTACATAAAAGTGAGAGGGTATTATTAGGTTTTTGACAAGGTATTAAGAGCCTAAAACTTGGCCCAATACTATGATATTATAGGCAATCTGTTTTTGGGAGAGGCCTGGAACTCGGCCTATTTGTTTCAAAGTTAGTTTTTTGGCCAAATTATATACAGCTATTGTAAAAAGTATAGGAACACCCATGAATATTTTACTTTTGTACCATTTGCGACTAAAATGATGGTGCTTTAGGTAAATAAAAGGCATCAATAACACGGTGATAAGCTATATTTTAAATATTCCCTGAAAATCAACATCAAACAATGGTATATATGTTATTTATTAACATTTTAACAGTAAAATGCAATATTCTATGCGTAAAAATGATTGGAACAGCTGATTTCTTTACTACTGCAGCTAGACTTTGGATGGGATTAATTCTATTTTATCGGTGAACTTTGCCCTTGTAGGGTGACTTGGTATCTTATGTGTTAGAATCACTTTGTATCAGTTCAGTTTTTTGACATTGGCCTCAAAGGAAGACAAATCTCTGATGGAATGCAAAAAAATTATAATTACGCTTCATAATGAGCGCAAATGCTGGCGAGGGATTTGAAAAATTGTAAACCTCAGCCATGTCTCCTTATCAAATATTTAAAATCGGTATAGTAGAACCAACTCTTAGGCAGCAAAACATCATATCAAGAGTCAAACGAGTCTCACTGTATGTGATGAAAGATCAATTTTAATAAAAGCACCAAATTGGACCAAAACTTGCGACTGAAATCTCGAGGATCATCTGACGGGACCTAAGTAACAGTACAGTAAGAAATCATCTCAGGAAAAATCAATTACGCGGGCGAACAGTACTGAAGAACTTTTTTGTAAGTAAAGTTAACAAATAGAAAATACTTTGCTATGCAAAATAAAGTGTTAACCATCCTGCTGAATACTGGTAGTGGATTTAAAGTGTTCTTGAGTACAAAATAGAACTTTTTAGCCAATGAAGTTGACAGAACGTGTGGATGGGAGCGAACGAAGAGCTCAAATCTCGGGGCTTGGTGTCTACAGTCAAATATGAGTAAGGGTTTGGGGATGTTCGCCCGTGTAATCCATTTTTCCTGAGATCATTTCTTTCTGTACTTCTAATTATGTCTTGAGATTTCAGTCGCAAGTTTTGGCGCTATCAGCACTGGTTTTGTCTGTGCTTTTCTTAAAACTGATCTTTCATCACATGCATTGAGACTCTTCGGTCTCCTGATATGATGTTTTGCTGCCTAAGGGTTGGTTGTACTATACCGATTTTAAATATTTGATAAGGAGACATAGCTAAGGTTTACAATTTTTCCAATTTCTCGTAAACATTTGAGCTCATTATGAATCGTAATAATAAGTTTTTGTATTTTAACAGAAATTTATTTTCCTCTCTGGACAATGTAAAAAAAATTGAAATAAAACCATCTGATTCAAAGACATAAGACACCGGACCATCCTGCCGGACAAAGTTCACCGATAATATGGAATTAATCCCGTCCAAGTCCAGCTGAAATAGTAAAGAAATCAGCTGTTCCAACACTTTTTACGCATAGAATATTGCATTTTATTGTTAAAATGTTAATAAATAACAGAAATGCCGTATTTTTATGTTGATTTTTAGGGAATATTTAAAATATAGCTTATCACCGTATTATTGATGCCTTTTATTTACCTAAAGCACCATTATTTTAGTCACAAATGTTACAAAAGTATATAAATTTTAACGGACCTTTTTCTGTATCTAGTAGGTAAGATCGAGAAGAAATTTTTCAACTAAAGCATTGTTGAATGTAACTTCAATAGATCGATTCAAGTGAGATTGAGAAATACATGGAGAGGGAGATAGAGGGAAGGTAGGTAAATCCATTGAAACTCCTATCAGCGGCTTTAGTGATCAGTGCAAAAAAGACCGGAAAAGAAACGTATTGAAATTGGAAAATTTGTATAAAAATAATGCACGCATCCGACTGGCATTATGAAGGTTTTATCGTTGCAACCGGCCATTCTACCAATGAAGTCCAGGGGTTTTATCGTTGCAACCGGCCATTCTACCAATGAAGTCCAGGGGTTTTATCAGTTCCTTCTACCAATTGTCCTGATTCCGAAGCGGGAATCCAGCCTTTCTACTATAGGGCAATACAGTCCTGTATTTTCTATTCCAGTTTATGTATTTTCTTTCAAAATTCATCCGGGTGAATCGCCTTTGTCGCGGGTGCTCATCAATTTAAAAAACAATTCTTTCAAATGTTCATGCGCGATTGTTACCTTCGTTTGATTTTATTTTAAAACTTTTCTTTCCCCTCTGCCTGGAAATTGAGTACAAGAGGAAATTGTAGGGATATTCGTGTAAAATCGCGGCAAAATACGAAATGTTCATTATCCTTTAGACACATTAGAATTATATTAAAATCAAATTTTTTTTATGGAATCGTCGTCTATTTCCTTGTTACTTTTAGTGAACTTTTTTTTTACGAGCGTCGACATTTAGGCCATTAGCGCCGTCGTCGAGGGTACAGCATGGAATTTTCCCAACGAATTTTCCCAAGACAAAAGTCTGCCGCCGCACACACGGCTAATTGAGTCATTTAGCGCGACAAAAGTATTTTGTGTTTTTATTTTAATGTTTTTACTTTTTATGTTTTTTGTTTTTAAATGATTTGTTTAATAAGCCTGAATACATTATTTTTTACATTGTTTTCAACTATTAAGAGTGTTTAGAATCGGTTAGTAATAAAAAAGTCCGTCACGCAGGAGCTGCATAACTAAGCACTTTCCTCAGAATTTGGGTAGTGTAGACTGCTTTCCAGAACAATTTGCTTAAAATATCCTACATAAATAAAATAAAAAAGTGAATAGTTCTCATTTTGTAATGAGTAACTGATCAATTATTAATTTGCATCCAGAGTTATGTTTACACATGGTACCTACTACACTACGTAATAAATACAAAAAACCTCATATTATCGTATTTTGATCTAACGCAGGAACAGGATACAGTCACTCTAGTGGTAGAAAACGCTCCTTGCGGCGGCTTTGTGAACCTACGTCTGCCGGCTTTTCTATTCAAATATATTACAAATTAAACCCCCGCTTTCCGATTGACCGATTCAGCTCATTTTTACAACACTTCTTTCTCATGAGTTACCCACGACGTATACAGCGTTTCGTTACAATACAGCAGAAATTACGACCGGTATGAGTATATTAGGAATTTGGGTCCGGAGTAAACCCCCCCTTCTAATGAACCGATTTAGTTTCTTTTTACAACACATATTTACCTGTAGATTACCACTACGAATACCGAGTTTCGTCGAAATATACCAAAAATCACGGCTGGTAGTGGCGAATTGGTATTGTGGGTCCGGAGTAAACCCCCCCCCCCCTCCTAATGAACCGATTTCGTTTATTTTTACAACACATATTTACCTGTGGATTAGCACTACGAATACCGAGTTTCGTCGAAATATACCAAAAATCACGGCTGGTAGTGGCGAATTGGTATTGTGGGTCCGGAGTAAACCCCCCCTTCTAATGAACCGATTTAGTTCATTTTTATATCTCACTTTTCTCTCTATATTAACACTACGAATACCAAGTTTCGTTGAAATATAACAAATATTACGGCTGACATAGTCAAATAAGTGTTTTGGGTTCGGGGTAAACCCCCCCTTCCGGTGGACCGACTTTGGTGGTTAACGAACTCGTTCAATCGTTTGCTAATTTAATGCTATATACCAAGTTTCGTGACGAAAAAACAAAAACTCTGGCCGCTATCGTGTTAACAGACACATATATATATATATATGCATATATGTATATATATATATATATATATATATATATATATATATATATAGATATATATATATAAATTTTAACGGGGGTCATTTTCGGTGTCTACTAGGTAGGATCGATAAAGATTTGAAGAAATTTTTCAAAAATTCCGTCATGAGTCCAACCTCAATAGCTACTTTCCTTCGGAGGAAAGTGCTAATAAAACGCAGGATTATGGAAAACTTATAGAAAATTCATGATCTTCGGCAACTGGATTTCTTTTTGTAACCATTTTGCATGTTTTTTTAAGAATCTTTCTTCCATATAATTACAATCTTTCCATTTGGCCGTTATCTTAGTTACAAAGACTTTCATTATATATTTTATTTGTTCTTCGTATATTTGTGAGTTAAATATTTTATATTTATTCACAATATAAGTACACAATTTTTGATTGCATGTGAGAGCTGAAACTTTGAATAAACTTTCATTTTTCATCAGAAAAAACAGTTCTTTTCTTGTTATATATAAAACGGGTTCTTCAGCAGCTATCTGACTACCTAAACAAAATTTAAATTTACATCAAAAGGGGGAAGAAGGGGGAACTAAAAGTGTCAAGACAGTAAAGTAGAAGCTTAAGGCTTTTTGAAAAAAAATATTTGGAACTGGAACTTTGTGGAACTTTTTTTGAAACCTTACTCAAACTTAAGTAATCAACAAAATATGTAAAATTTAGTAATCATTTCATTAATAATTTTTTTTCTTTGATATGCCTTTGTGTTATGACAAATATATTATATATTTATAAAGAACATACCACTAGTTAATAAATCCATTGTGAAAAGAATTTATGAAATTTAGTTAGTAGTTGGAACAAGACTAGACAGTGGAAGTGGAAGAGAGTAGCAATGGTTGCCTTCCTTATTGTCTTAGACAGGTCTGGATTAAACTAGATAAAAAACTCGTTCGGTTTTCAATGAATAGAAGACTCTAGCACGTGTTGACAGGTAAAATGACTTGTTACGATGACATCACATTTTCGACTTTTGTCGCCCTAAATTAGGTGTTTTGCCCAGTGTGCGCCGGTGAGAATCGAACCAATCATCTCCCGCATATGAATCCAAGGCATTAGCCACTAGACCACGGGAGACCCCAATAATAAATGTTATTATACCTCAATTTGAAATATTATTGTGTTTAATCTATATAATGTTAAGCTAGGCAGTGGGTAATGGCCAGGCCAAGTTCCGGCCTAAGCATACTGTAAGATAAAGTTATGAAATTTTACAGAGGTATTATATTACTAGATGTGAGTAAAACTGGAAATTTTCATAATTCTACATCGAACAGTTTCTGAGATATAAACGATCGAAAATCGGGATTTATAGGACTCACTCACTCACTCACTCACTCATCAAAATTATTAGGTACTTCCCATGATGCTAGAGACTTGAGATTTTGCAGGATGATAGATATGAGGGTGTCATTAAAGGAAAAAAGTCCGTCACGCAAGAGCTGCATAACTAAGCACTTTCCTCAGAAATTGGGTTGTGTAGACTGCTTTCCAGAACAATTTGCTTAAAATATCCTACATAAATAAAATAAAAACATGAATAGTTCTTTTTTTAATTTTGTAATGAGTAACTGTTCAATTATTAATTTGCTTCCAGAGTTATGTTTACACATGGTACCTACTACACTACTTAATAAATACTAAAAACTTCATATTTTCGTCTTTTGATCTGACGCAGGAACAGGATACAGTCCCTCTAGTGGGAGATAGCGCTCCTTGCGGCGGCCTTGCGAACCTAGGTCTGGCGGGCTATTCTATTGAAAAATATTACAAAGTAAACCCCCCTATCCGATTGACCGATTTAGCTCATTTTTACAAAACTTCTTTCCCATGAGTTACCCACGAGGTATACCGCGTTTCGTTACAATACAGCAGAAATTACGACCGGTATGAGTCTAATAGTAATTTGGGTCCGGAGTAAACCCCCCCCCCCTCCTAATGAACCGATTTAGTTTATTTTTACAACACATATTTACCTGTGGATTACCACTACGAATACCGAGTTTCGTCGAAATATACCAAAAATCACGGCTGGTAGTGGCGAATTGGTAATGTGGATCCGGAGTAAACCCCCCCCCCCCCCTCCTAATGAACCGATTTAGTTTATTTTTACATCTCACTTTTCTCTCTAAATTACCACTACGAATACCAAGTTTCCTTGAAATATAACAGATATTACGGCTGGCATGGTCAAATTAGTGTTTTGGGTTCGGAGTAAACCCCCCTCCTAATGAACCGATTTAGTTTATTTTTATATCTCACTTTTCTCTCTAGATTACCACTACGAATACCAAGTTTCCTTGAAATATAACAGATATTACGGCTGGCATGGTCAAATTAGTGTTTTGGGTTCGGGGTGAACCCCCCTTCCGGTGAACCGATTTTGGTGTTTAACGAACTCATTCAATCGTTTGCTAATTGAATGCTATATACCAAGTTTCATGACGAAAAAACAAAAACTCTGGCCGCTATCGTGTTAAGACACACACACACACACACACACACACACACACACATATATATATATATATATATATATATATATATATATATATATAGGATATATATATATCCTAGCACTTTCCTTCGGAAGAACTGGGCGTGCCAGTTTTGTACTTCCTTCGGAAAGCCATCATTCCGGCCGAAACACATGATGTGGGGTATCAAATGAATCGTCTTGGTATGAAGAACCTATCTTTGATGTTTTAAGAAACATTTAGACGCATATAGGCTCGGTCATACCAGCTGTCTGTCTGTATGTTTGTTCCTTATACAAATCCGAACCACATATATATATATATATATATATATATATATATATATATATATACGTGTTTGTCTGTTCGCGCTTTCCTGGCGTCAATAATGGACCGATTTTGATGAAATTTAGTACAAAAATCTTTCGTCTAATTTGAAAGGTCAAATCGTTACTAACCGGAATCCGCCCACCGGAGCATGGTTTTTGAAGCGAAATTCGCGCGAAAAAAATCGTTGCGCTTACTTCATATGTATGGAAGTACTCGTTTTATAGGCTTCTGAATGAAACCATTATTAAGGTAATCAATATTTACTAAAAAGCTTGGGCAAGGCCTATCAGCTGGAGTGGATTTAAGAACCAATAGCATTAATATAAAATCAAAATCTAATATAATGTGAAAATATGTATACAAAAATTTAAATAAATCAAAACATAAAGCACATTGTCCTAAATAATTACATTGTTTTATTATAAATTGCCTATATTTACAAATTGCTTCGAGTTATTTGCAGAGCACTTCCCAATTTCTCCCATTGAGTTCTTTCTCTAACTCTCCCTTACTTAAAGAGGTTTTGCTATAATATTTGTGCCTAAACTCTTTCAGAACAGGACATTCTGCAAAGAAATGGAAGGTGTTTTCTTCTTCTTCTTTCAACTTGCGCATATAACAGCGGGACCTCTCTCCTATTCGCCAAGGCTTTTTATAAAGATGGAACATCTCTGATCTTGCCCTTTTTATCAGCCTTATTGTATGGAGTTCTCTGTCATGTATGAAGTGCCGCTTTCTTTAAATTAAGGTTCTTTGTACAGGAGGTGGGACAGTGTCGTAAGCAGGTCTTCCTTCCTCTTTTCTTCCTCCGTAGCAAAGGATTGCCTCGATCGCTGCATCGAATATTTGAAACTTGGCAGCTAGAGTTAATTGCATACTTGGCTATGCGACTCTTCTCTTGGAAGTGTTTGCTTAGAGATAGCATTGGAGTGAAGGTGATTCCTAGATACTTATATTCCTTAGAATCGTCAATAGCATCCGCTCCTAATCTCCAAGCATCGCTCCTTGCTGCCTTTCTGCCATTTCTGAAGACCATCACCTCAGATTTCCTTAGATTGATCTTCAACTTCCAGATTCCGTATCATTAGCTGCAGTGATGCTCTGTCTTCACTCATCAACTCTATATCCTCTGTATACATGAGGCCTGGAATCCTCGTCTCAAGTATTTTCACTCCTCCTCCGATACTTTCTGGAAGATCATTAATAAATAACGAGAATAAATGCTATGTTGCCTCGCTGTGCTATTAGTCGGCGATAAAAACAATTTTCATGTTGAGTAATTGAAGGAAAGTGGCAACATATTAAGGATAAAAGTTCGTTCTCGGTACATTAATAGCAAGACGTATCAATGTTTCATTGAATATGAACCAAATATGAACAATTAGAAGGGCATAAAAAGATACACGTGCAATTGCGCTAATGGAAATAGGACCATAGGTTGCTGTTCACATGTAGCCTCGATAATTTATTTCTTATCACTTGGTCGTTACAAATCAAAAATCATTAAACCCGCGGAAACATTAACATTTTTATTCGATGTTACAAATGTTACCAAAACTATCGAGGAAAATAGTGATGAAGATTAAATTATTTCTTCAGTTTGATAGAAAATAAAGATTTTTAGAATTATTTTCATTAGAATTTACTACAAACCCTCTTCCAATTTTATCTAAAGTGACTTGCAATATGACAATTGTTTTTCGATTATGCACTCTGACCTTGAGATATTTGCGATAAATGTGTTTTTAGTGTTTAGCTATCGATATAGGATTTATGTTATTTCATGTATGATGCACCTTTCACACATCATCTATGAAACTTTTACGGATAATAGTTGAGAAATTACAGATTTTATGTGATTTTTTTGGTAGGTGTGCTTCGAGGGGTAGTTAGGGAAAAACATCCTTCAAATCTTCACAATTTTTTTTTGTTACCTTATAAGTAGTCCGAAAATGATGAAAAAAATACGCAAGGTACACCTAATCAATAGCTTCAATTCACATTAGTTTAATTTAAATATTTATAGTTTCATAGAAAAACAAAACGACTTTGAAGTTAGGGTTTTCAACCCTTAGGCCGGCCATACACGTTCAGGTATACCGGAGAGGTATACCTGCGCAGGTCTACCTCTCCGGTATACCTGAACAAGCGAGAGGCCACACACGCTACGGTAAACCGGACGGGTGAAAGATTTCTACAGTCTAGAAATGACGAGCCGACAAGATTCCTTTGGTGGGTTTGTTAGTGGCTATAAGCAGTAAAACAATGCGAAAACGCACGGTTTTAGTATTTTTTGCTCTTTACTCACCACAAACAGGGTTTTGATCAATGAAATTCTCGATATTTTGGTTCCGTTTTCAGGCAGACATGATTACTTTAACTGGTAATACTACCTTTTAACTTTATTTTACAATTTTGTATGGGTTTAATTGCTTCTTTAACTAATCACAATTATATAAATTTTATATGTGGCAGAATATTTTTTAAATGTGCCAAAAATTCGATTTTTCAACTGAAGTCCCGATACGTTTTGAAAAAAAAGATTAATAGAAAAAAAAACGGGTCTTTTTGCGAAGACCACATCCAGTTACTTTTGAAGTAGCAGTAGTGATTGTATCAGTGATTCAGCGCTTGCGCATAACTCCTTTGCCTTCCTATTGGAGGATTCCGATGGCCAATTGCTTTGGTTATTGCTGGGAGTAAAGTAACCTTCAACAGTGAATTAGCTTTTGTGTATAAAAAGCTCTGTTTATGTTAGTGAGAAAAATGAGTCACAATTAGTTCGCGATGTTCCTGACAAAGAAAAAGGGATTGGTTTCTTACTCGGAAAAATTAATGGAATCCTATTAATTTTAGCGAGTTGGATAGACTAGAGTCGGTAAAATGAATGTAATTCTATTAATTGCGAGTTGGATTGACTAGGGTTTTGATATCTTCTTTAGCGAGCGGAGCGTAGCGTAGCGAGCGGAAACGCATAGCATGTAATACCTAATAAATGTAAAATATCCAAAAAAGAGAGAGAAAACGATTAAAATATGTTTGTTCACAAATAACTTGTTTGTTATCCTTCATAACCTGCAAAACAGTCAACTTTAATGCTTAATAACATATTTCGTAGTTGAGAGAATTGATTTTGATCATATTAACCTTTTTATTAATAAATATTGCTTGCCATTATCTAATATGAATTATAACCGTAGATAACGAGTCAAGAAGTAGTAGATAACCTGCAAAGAACCTATAAGCTAATCAGTAAGCTTATCAGAGAGTACGAGTAACTGTTATAAATTACTACTGCTACTTCAAAAGTAACTGGATGTGGTCTTCGCAAAAAGACCCAAAAGAACTTTTCACTTCATGAACTTGAAACTATTGTTTTTTTGGAACTTGGAACTATTGAAACTATTGTTTTTTTAAATCGGGCGATAGACTAGAGCCTTCAATTTTCACTTGATCAACTTTAAATCTTAATATTGATTTATTCGCAATCCATAAATTGGAGAAAATTACTTTGATTTTGATGACACAAGGTATTAGTCCTTAACAGAGCTAAACTACGTAGCTTTAGGCTTAAAGGCCTATGACACGCGAATAGAGAGAGTAGATACTGACGAAAGCACAAAACGAAGCTCTTCAGTCGGAGAATTCGCCTAAACTAATCTCACACCTGCCCAGGTATACCGGATGACCCCCACACACGCTCCGGTCTACTCGCCTGCGCAGGTAAAAAGAATTGAATTTTGATTCTACTCCGGTATACCTGTACAGGTCGCTACGCCTGCGCAGGTATACCGGAAGGGCTGGCACACACGCTCCGGTTTACCTGCTCAGGTCACCTGTACAGGTAAACCTCACCGGTGTACCGGAACGTGTATGGCCGGCCTTATTCCCTCAAAACGAGTACAGTTAGAGGTTTGATAATTTACGGGAAATTATTTCTAGGAACATGAAATAAAATAATGTCATCAAAGTGAAGGAAGACTTCACTGCTAGTGCAGATTTCACATGAAAACTCAGTGAGACCCTTTGAGCATACGACTAAATGTAGCAGTTTCACGCGAGATATTTGATGGATCTCACTTTTTAACTTTAGTTACTTGCTAACACAACATTTTTAACAACTCTCTGCAGAAGAAATAATGGTAAAGTCGTTTCTCGTAAAATAATCATATCGCCAATTGACACCTTCATTTTATTAAGCTGTGCACACATACGGCCGATTACGGCGATGAAATTTATAGGAAAGTATCTTCAAAACATGTACTTTTGGGTAAAACTATGCGGAGAGCATAGCTAAGTACCGCTTTTTTTCTACAGCAAATAAACTAAGGATAATTGAGTTTCATTACAGATATCTTCACAACCTAAATGCACCAAGTTCATGGTACATTTTCCCAAAAAAGAAAATTCGTTAAAAGCTACATATACTCGTGAGACTTCCTGGGTAATATCAGTTTTTCAGGAATAAAATAAGTGGGCTCTTTTCAGCATCCAAAAAGAGGGCTCTCAACTAGATGAGGAGAACTGGAAAATTAGAAGACGCTATTGAATTTAAGAAACTGAGGGCTATAGCAAACAGAACCATTAAATCAGCTAAAAGGCAATCGTGGAAAGATTATGTCAGCTCCATCAATATTTCCACTCCTTCCAGGGATATTTGGCGAAAAATTAAAAACATTAGAGGGGTCGATTCTAGAACCAAAATACCAGGTTTAAAACTAGGAGCTAAGATTATTACAGAGCCGGACGAAGTAGCTCACTGCCTTGGGAAATGCTTCCAGAAGGTTAGTAGTAATACGGGTTACGATCAGTTATTTCAACAATTCAAATCGAAGGCAGAAGAGGAAGGACTTACCGAACCGACGGAAGAACAAGGGGATTATAATAGTCCTCTTACTTTAGAAGAGTTGGAATTCGCCCTACACTTCTGCAGAGATAAAAGCTCACCAGGGTCGAATTCCTTATAATTTGATAAAAAAAAGTCCCCAAAGTGGGGAAAACATTCCTTTTATCTATCTATAACAGAATTTGGGAAGAAAAGGTTTTTCCGGACTCATGGAAAAATTCTTTTGTTATTCCTATTCCAAAAAAAGTATCCTCCTCAACTCCTGAAGACTTTCGCCCTATTTCACTCATAAATTGCTCCTCTAAAGTTTTAGAAAAGATCATAAATAGAAGGCTTTACAATCCTCTTGAAAAAAGAGGATTGTTATGTGCTAATCAATGTGGCTTCAGAAAAGGCCATTCAACTTCGGATCATTTAGTAACCCTTGAAAATTAAATAAACTTAGCATTTTCGAAAAATGAACACCTAATTGCCGTTTTCATGGACATCGAAAAGGCTTACGGCAGAGTTTGGAGATACCTGGTGCTAAAAACTCTTCTGAAATGGGATATTAAAGGTAGAATCTGGTCCTTCTTGAAAGAATTCTTGTCAAACCGAACCTTCCAAGTTCGAGAAGAAAATCGGCTCTCTTCAAAATTCATTCAAGAAAATGGGATACCTCAAGGGTCAACACTAAGCGTAACCCTTTGCCTAATAGCTATCAATTCTGTAACTGACCATATTAATAAGTCGACCTGTCGGATATACATTGTACGCCGATGATCTTGTTATTTTTGTAAGGTCCTCATGATTGGAATTTATAAAATGGAGGCTGCAAGAAACCATATATCGATTCGAAAGATGGACTCGACAAACAGGTTTCTCGTTCTCAACTAAGAAGACCAGAGCTCTACATTTCTGCAGAAAAGTTTGCCACTACAATCCACCAATATCTATATTCGATCAGCCGATCGATTATGTGGAAAAAATGAAGTTCTTAGGATTGATCTTCGACAAAAAGTTGAACTGGATTGAGCACATCAAGGACTGAAGAAACAAATGTACGAGAAAGCTTTTTCTTCTAAGATGTTTAGCTCATTCAAATTGGGGTGCCGATCAAGCAACACTTTTACATATATACAGAGTCCTCATCAGATCGGTACTCGATTACGGGTCGTTCATCTATTCCTCTGGTAATAGAAAAGCTCTCCGGATGCTCGATGTAGTACATAATGAAGCAATGAGGATAAGTACTGGAGCATTCCGAACATCACCGATCGAAAGTCTGCAAAGTGGAATGTGTAGAACCTTCTCTATACAACAGGAGAAATTTCTTGGGACTTTGTTTCCTAGGCAAACTTCTATCAAGAGGAAATCATCGGTGTCTCTGTGTTACAATAAAAAATGAACAACTATCGGCACGAAATAGTTTTTGTTCTCGGATGAAAAAAGTTTTAAACTCCCTGCAAATAGAACTTCCCATTTTTTGGCCAACCAAAATAATAGAACAACTACCATGGGACACTGACAAAATAATCATTGACAAGAAAATGCAACAGGTAAACAAAAAAGAGAACCCACCAAATACCATAATTGCTGAGTTTTTGGCGCATCTTAGAAACTATAATGGTTATGAACCAATCTACACTGACGGATCAAAGTCATCTAATGGAGTAAGGTCTGCTATTAAATCCAGATTAACAAAAAAGGTCATTGCTCTACGAAAAGAATGCAGCTCGTTCAGTGCTGAAGCAGTCGCTATCCATGAGGCGATAAAGTTTGTTTCGATAATTCAAATGCCCAAAGCTCTGATCATATCAGACTCATTAAGCGTCCTAACAGCACTACAAGAAAAGGAACCCACTGAAGGTCTCATTCGCTCTTGCAAAGACTTACTATGGAAAGCAAAGAAGGCAAGACAAGTGATATCATTCATGAGGGTTCCATCACACAGCGGCATTCAAGGAAATGAGGAAGTAGCTAGCATCATCAGTGAATCCCAATGATGGAATAGAGGATCAAATAATGTACTCCGGCTGGAAGAATTTAATAAAAGAACCACTACTCAGGTTCTGGACCAAACATTGGCTTGATAAAAACGAGAAAAGGTTAAGGAAAATAAAGACAATACCGAAACTGTGGCACACAAGCGAACGGTCTTCAAGAAGAGAAGTAGTTCTGTGCAGACTACCATGAATACCTCTTCCTCCATCTGTATCCGCCTTCATGTAGCTGTGATGTAGGAGAACTTCTGACAGTAGAACATCTATTAGACTCATGCAGGAACTACTCTACCATAAGAATCCCTGGGTATCGGATCTTCAATTGAACAAATTCTAGCGGACAAAGAAGAAAACATAAAAAAAATATTCATATTCTTAAGAATAACCAACCTATTTTCAAAATTATAACTTTTACTTATTTTCATTATTAGTTTTCAAACTAAAATTCATTAAAATTATTATTACATGTTTATTATTTATTATTATAATTATTATTTATTATCCGATTTTTTATTATATTAGAGTTAATCCTTATAATTATTTTTATAAATTATCAATTCTGTTAATATTATTATAATTGCTATTATTACTTATCCTAGCATCATTTTATTCAATTTTCATTCATTTTAATCTGTTCATTATAATTTTTATCGAATATTTCTTATTTTACCTTTGATCTACAACGATGATCCTAAAGGATAGAGGCAAAACGAACGAATAAATAAATAAAATAAGGTGCATAAAATATTATTTTACTTTTCACTAAAAACTGTGAGATTGCACGGTTCTTCCTTGTTTTGTTAGTACATTTCAAGAAAGATGCCTAAAGATGGGTAAAGAGGAAACCCTTCCCTTCAAAGGCCTATTTGAGCCCTTAGAAGTGTTATTTTCTCATTTCCGAGGGCGCCACATTATAGATCTCAACGAGAACTACAACTTTGCCCCTATGATATATGTTCATATCTGAAACCGTTTATCATGATGATTAGATAGTTAGCCGTCGAGGTGATAAGTAAAGATGGAATGGTTGGGATTCGGCTAAATAAACCTCAATATGATTTTGTTTTAAAAAATCTATATTTCGGACGTTTCGGCTACTCATTGGTAGCCTTCGTCAGCTAAAAAGACAAAAAAAAAAAGAAATTAATACAGAAACAAAAATGTATATATATATATATATATATATATATATATATATATGTTTGTGTGGAACGGCTTCTTTCTCCAGCGGTGTCGCTCCTCTCTCCATCGCAATATTTCGTCGGGTTCATCTCCGACTTCTTCAGGCTGCTAGTGTCGTCCTCGGTGGTTGTCAAGGGAATGAATTTTTCCCGGATTTTCCCTCCTTTATAGCCCTGCTTCTTAGACTATGCGGGCCAATGGTGTAGGGGCTCCGTGGGCCAATAGGGCTCGAGGGCTGTCTTCTTTGTTCGTCCGTCGTCTGTAGTTCGTCGGTAGTCCGTGTGGGGCGCTGGTCGTCTTGAGTCCCTGTCTTCTCCTCTATCTTCTTAAGGATGGGCCGCCAAATGTCTGGGAGGATGAGGCCATCTTCCCTATTGAAGTTCACCGGATGGAGCAAGTATTATTCGACCGAGCCAAGACCCTAGTCAAGGAAACCAGCTTGACAAGGAGACTAATTAGAGAAGCCATCGAAATACAGAAGCATCCGGTGAACTTCAATAGGGAAGATGGCCTCATCCTCCCAGACATTTGGCGGCCCATCCTTAAGAAGATAGAGGAGAAGACAGGGACTCAAGACGACCAGCGCCCCACACGGACTACCGAAATCCGGGAAAAATTCATTCCCTTGACAACCACCGAGGACGACACTAGCAGCCTGAAGAAGTCGGAGATGAACCCGACGAAATATTGCGATGGAGAGAGGAGCGACACCGCTGGAGAAAGAAGCCGTTCCACACAAACATGTGATACCCAGCGATGCAATTTAAAACAAAAAATATATATATATATAATTGTGATAGGTAACAGAACTATAGATACAATTAACTTATAAAAGAACATATCGTCTTAAATTCTTAGAATGAGTAGAATGAAAAAGTAAATAGGTACAATAATTGATTTTAATAGTAATTAGTAACGTTAATTGATTTTACAAAGAAATAAGAAACTACATACCAATGGAAATGCCGAGCGGCAGCGGAAGACCAATGCCGCTCGGCATTTCCATTGGTATGTAGTATCTTATTTCTTTGTAAAATTAATTAATGTTACTATTAGCTACTATATTTGTCATTGGTATGTAGTTTCTTATTTCTTTGTAAAATCAATTAATGTTACTAATTACTATTAAAATCAATTATTGTACCTATTTACTTTTTCATTCTACTCATTCTAAGAATTTAAGACGATATGTTCTTTTATAAGTTAATTGTATCTTTAGTTCTGTTACCTATCACAATTATAATTTTTTTTTTTGTTTCTGTATTAATTTCTTTTTTTTGTCATTTTAGCTGACGAAGGCTACCAATGAGTAGCCGAAACGTCCGAAATATAGATTTTTTTAAAACAAAATCATATTGAGGTTTATTTAGCCGAATCCCAACCATTCCATCTTTACTTACCTAAACCCGTTTTGTAGTTATTTCTCTTGTGGCCCGCTTATCTGGGCCACCCTCTATATATACAAATTTGTACCACCTTATATTTTCGTGATCCATGAGTTCCTAAACGAAAAATTTTCTAGTCGGCACTGACCCAGTCTCTCGTTGTCTATTAAAACTTAACAAAAAGACTCGTCAGTTAAGCACTATTCTTATCTATTTGTGAATCGGCGCGCATACTCTCGCACCGCTTCTAAACCATTACCGTTGCAGAAACCGTATACCAAAATTATATTAGCATCAAGAAATTGAATTTTAGTAATTGGTTTCTTGAAATAATTCCCAATGATTATTTTGTTTCACTGAAAATTTAAATAAGTAATTACAAAAAAAAACAAACTTGTTCGTTTCTTGTTTTGCGATTTTCTCAAAAACGAAGCGAAAGCGATCAAATCTCTAAAGGACTTATTAGTTTTTCGGTCCCCTACACGCTCCTGAAGTTTTGCCATTTAAAATCGGGACACCGCGTATATATATATATATATATATATATATATATATATATATATATATATATATATATATATATACAAATTTAAACCACCGTTATATTATTGATCAATGGGATCTGGAACATGTAATTTTCTAGTCCGGATTTTCCTAATTTTCTTCCGGATTGTGTCATGAGGTCAACCTCAGAATCGGGTTTCCTCCCTATGGAGGGACGGAGGAACCGCGATAAAAGTTTGTTTCTTCCCGCTGGCTCTTCTGTTGTTCAGGTATTAAAATGGGCAGCCCCAGTGTAGACTGCATTACTAAATAATTTGCTTAAAAGGGCCTATATAAATAAAGTAAAAACATGAGTAGGTATCTATTAATTTTGTAATGAGTAACTGTTAAATTATTAATTTTGAAATTAATTTGCTCCCAGAGTTATGTTTACACATGGTACCTACTACACTACTTAATAAATACAAAAAACTTCATATTTTCGTCTTCTGATCTGACGCAGGAACAGGACACAGTCCCCCTAGTGGTAGATAGCGCTCCTCGTGGCGGCATTGAGAACGTACGCACAGTGGTATTTTTACCTGATCTAGCTGGACAAAATTATTTTATCACGGATTCTTATAGAAAATGACTTGCTGATCACGAATACACCCCATTTTAGGGATCGCAAATGTAGTCTTACCGTTTTTTTTTTTTTTTAATTTTTCAGCAGAAAAGTCCGTTTTATTACGTTTTAAGTGTTAAACGAAATTAAATTTTTTTTTTATTATTATACTTTTTTTATGAATGTTTTAAAGGCAAAAATAGCAAAAAGCTTCAAGACTAGGTATTACAAATAATAATAATTGAAAAAAAAAATACATCGAAAATAATAATTGAAAACACAACAATAGAACAAAAAATATAATCAAAATTAAGTTATCAAAACTAATAAATCATTCTTGGTCAAGAAACGGTTCATTCAACAAATTAATTATTTCGCCTGGGAAGGAATAAATCTCTTCTTTATGTCGAGGAATTTCTGTACTCCTACTAGAAATATACGGACCGCCTTAGTATAGTAAACAATGAAATACATCTTCAATATTCGATAGCCCTCCCCCCACTACTGGCAGGTATACTTAAATCTTCTTCTACATCTGATTGTGTATCGTAACTCAAACTTGTATCAAGCCATTCGCCAAAACCTTTCTCAATAATAGTTTTTGTTCGGTTTGCTGTTTCCCACTTAATACGTAGGGTAAGTGACCCAATAGTTGACACTTTAAGCGGGGGTTTATTTTACTTAAAATAATTCTTCGCTTAGTTTTTGAAGATAATAAATTTTGAATATATCAAATTATTCGTCAGCTCATTCTCTATGAAATTCACATAAACCAATTTTAGATACATTAAGTATTTCAAGTCAAATAAATCAATAAATGCTGCCTTACTTTGGTCCTAATGTTGACACGTCTGCAGTAGGTCGGTGCCTAAGTTTGACTTTTCTCTTCCTAAGGATGACAGCGAGGGAAAATGAAAATAATACAACTTTATTCTTTAAATAAACTACCAAATTGGATTGAAAACAGCTGGCACAATGAAAAATGTAATGAATTCGAAAGAGATCCTTTTCGAAAAACAAACAATTAGGTACAACAATTATTTTTAACTGAAAATCATAATTAGGAAGAATAACAATATGCCTCCGAATTTTTCCATGTAGAGTCAGTGGTTCTGGAAATTAATGTATTTTATCCAAATACTAGAGGATTGGTAAGTGTACAAGTATTTTGGCTAGTAGATATTGGAAAATCATGCCATTAGCGGAAAAAAACAGTTTTTATTCTATTGTGAGCAACAAGGGACAACTGCATTGGGGGAAATCCACCTCACCACTTGTCAAACATATTTCCCGTGCTGTTTTTCCTTCAACTTTCTGCATTCTTCTTATATTCGTTATTTGTGGTTTTATCTACTTGACATGCCTGAATTGTTGACGTCGATGATGGTTTATTTCCACATGTTGATTCTACACAGCTCATGTTAGTGACGTCCTTCCTTCTTCAGGCTGGTCGGTGGAATCACCATTTTCCTCAGTCATGGAGTTTCTCACTTTATTTTTCAGACGAGAAGTATTTAAAAGTTATTTCTTCTAAGGGGTTTTTCTTCTTTTTTGTTCAATCTCAGCTTGGCTCTTTCTTTCTTGGCGATTTCAGCTGAGTTTTTTTTTTTAATGCAGGATTTTCCATATGGTTGACGGGCCATTCATGAACTTTTAGCTTCCAACCTTCTTTAAATGTTCGGTAACCTGATAAATCCATGGATTGGATAATGTGAGGAGCATTTGGAGGTACCGTCACTAATAACCATTGTACCACAAATACATTAAGAAGTTGTGTGACCATTTCGAATTGCAGAAAACTATTATAAAAAGTTGTCTGTCAACATAAGGAACAGAATGTCAAATTTAGGAAAACATGTTGTCAACTTAAGGTTCCGGTCATAAGAAATTAATAAAATCAGGATACATGAATTTCTAATGAAAATCTCAACTAAATGTTTTAGTATGCATCACTGACAACCGTTTTCCTAAAGTTGACATTAGTGTCAAGAAAAGGAGCCCTGGTTGTTTATTGGGTTCCCAATGTTGACACTACCATAATCTCAAGATTTTTTTATTTAACTTGAGTCAAACCTTTTAAAGTCCATAATTTAAGTATCATAGAGTTCATAAAAATCACAAAAAAACAATTTAATGCACGCATTACAAAAATAAATTCTTAAGAAATATCCTTACTCTCTTATCAAATTCACTAAGTGAAGAGAGCAGGAGGAGTTGACTCGAGGATTTTTCATACTAAAATGGCTGCAGATGTTATTAACGGAGTTGCATAGTTGATCGGGTCAGTCGACATTATTCTTCAACACCTGTTCTTTCATTTGGATGCAAACTTATTGAATTCTCAGGAATCTAATTGTTATTTTTCAAATTTAAATTTGAAATGTCAACTTAAGGAGCAGTGTCAACGATCGGGTCATTTACCCTAAATGTCTTAAGAATGTCTCCATTTTTTTTTTTTTTTTTTTTTTTAATTTAAATTGTTTCTTCTCTTCTGGTAAATGAAATTGTTGGTGTACATTTTGTATACCTTCCTGGTTATTTTTGTTTGAACTTTGAAACATCCAAACTTCAAAAAGCTCCCTTTTCGATATGAGCATTTTTTCAGATAATCAGTTATCATTATTAAATTGTCAGATTCTGGTAGCTAATTCTTGCTTTTCCAAGTCAATACTTAATTAACAAATAAGAAAAAATTAAAACTAAGCCGGACGAGGACAGCAAAAGTTCTGTCCCATAATAACTTACCAATAATGGTATTACAAATCGCATCGCGTTAATCAAACATTAATGGTAATTTTATATTGTAAATAATGAAAGACGATCATACTTACCTTTCTGAAGCATGAAATAAATTTGTAGTACTGGCAAATCATATTTGTAACTGTAGTATTCATTCAAAGATGGAGTAATAAACTTTGCAGGATGAAATACCCTAATATAAACAATCCGTAATCCCTAAATGTTGGCGTATTTGAGCCGACTTATTCTTTTTTTGTAATATATATATACTATCATGGAAAATACTGCAAGGTCCAATTAAAGATTTGTTTTCATAAATTTTTCGACTTTTGTCCAGCTAGATCAGTTAAAAATACCACTGTGCTACGTCTAGTGCTCTATTGTATTGAAACATCGTAGGAAGTAAACCCCCCCCCTTTCCGATTGACAGATTCAGCTCATTTTTACAACACTTCTTTCTCATGAGTTACCCAGGACGTATACCGCGTTTCCTTACAATACAGCAGAAATTACGACCGGTATGAGTATATTAGGAATTTGGATACGGAGTAAACCCACCTCCAAATAAAATGACTTAGTTTATTTTTACAAGACATTTTTATCTGTAGATTACCACTACGAATACTGATTTTCGTCGAAATATAACAAAAATTAAGGCTGGTAGTGGCGAATTGGTATTGTGGGTCCGGGGTAAACCCCCCTTCCCGGTGGACCTATTTTGATGGTTAACGAACTTGTTCAATCGTTTGCTAATTGAATGCTACATACAAAGTTTCGTGACGAAAAAACAAAACTCTGGCCGCTATCGTGTTAACAGACACACACACACACACACACACACACATATATATATATATATATATATATATATATATATATATATATATATATATATATATATATACAGTAGAACTTGGATAATTCGAACCTCTAGGGACCGATAAAAAAGTTCGAATTATCCAAAATTCGAAATAAAAAAGTTTGTGAATATAAAGGGGTAAAACATAGATTTTCGTATTTTCACATTTTTTAAATTAAAAAATACATACATTTTATTTAAAGAAAAACAAACATTTCATAAATTGATGATTACGTACATAAGTAATAAATAATTTATCAAAAAAGTAAAAATAAAAGTCTATTGTTTTGAAAAGAAGACATTTTCATGGCCAAAAATTTTTTCTTTATTTTTCAGGTAAGTTGGTAAAGTATTAGGAGGAATGCCTTGGCAATTTCAGATTTTTTCTTTATTCCTTCAACTTCTTTAATCGCAGCTATTTTCGCTGACAACGTTAAAGTTTTATAACTTCTAGGCTTCCACATCCTAAATAAAAAACTCACAGAACTACACTGTACACAAGAAATTCAAGGAACTAACAATACAACAGATCTAGGTACTGACTGATTTATAACTGAATAAGAAATGAGATGGGAAGGATGGTGGAAGGGAATTCTAGGATAAAACGACAGGATGGTGTATGTAACTACAACCCCTGGAAGGGAGGAAGCGCGACCCACCACTTTGCATCATTCATATCATTGCTACATCCGTATCTTACTATCCTGTTTACCCGAGTGGGGAATATTTTCACAAGATTTAAGATCGAACATCTCCCGTTAGAGGTAAAGACTCGTAAAAAATTCGAATTATCCAAAATTTTATTCGAATTAACCACGATTTTTTAACATTGTTTATGCCCTAAATTCTAGGGACCGAGAGAAATATTCGAATTAACCACGATTTCGAATTATCGAAGTTCGAATTATCCATTTTCCACTGTATACACAAATATATATAAATTTTGACGGGGGTCATTTTCGGTCTCTACTAGGTAGCATCGATAAAGATTTGAAGAAAATTTTCAAAAATTCCTTCATGAGCGCAACCTCAATAGCTACTTTCCTTCGGAGGAAAGTGCTAAAATGATCCTTTTGTACAAAATAAAAAAAAACATTTGTAGGTCTATACACTGTAGAAGATTAAATTTACTTCCAAAGATTAATTTTAAATTCTTAAAATTCTAACATGAATGGAAAAAAGTCCGACTCGCAGGAACTGCGTCATCTTAGCGCGGTTCCGTATATCTCGAAGAAGTGGAGTAGATTAGGCATCACAAATAACAGGAAACTGACAGTAGCCAACTTACACAGAAGCGGATAATTCTTAATCCTCATTCTTGAGGAAGGCTGAATAACTCAATACAATTATGTACTGAAAACCTACTCACTCTACGACTACTGCTCAGAAGCCTCTATTCCAAACAACCGAAAATTCGTTGTCATTTTAAGTTCTTTGTTTTACTAGCAAATTCGTTTCACTGTAATAATGAACTGTAAATATGTGCTTCATGGCGAATAAAAAATCATTCTCTCGGGGGTTAAATCTTTCTATAAAATAAGAAATAATGATAACTTTAGTTGTAGCAGGAGGAATGTTATATAGATAGGAGAATTCAAAACAAACCTATGTATACGCCATCATGGTTAGCCACAGCCATCTTGATTTCCACAGCTATTCCAAACGTATTACCTATACCTTTTATATTTTCTTGGCTTATTTGACTAAAATACTAATTTCACTGATAAATGAAATTTAAAACAAAAGACAATCAATTAAAAAGTGAGATAAACAAAGACAAAACCCCGTTCAAAACAATAAAACAAACACTTTTTTAAGTTTTAAGCGTTTTTATCTCTGATTGACATTGCCCCATCGAATATTGCTTCAGAACCTTTTTTGTAGAGAATTTAGTAAGCATTCGAATGGTTGCCTGCCACTAACCACGACTTCCCAACCGTTATCGAGATATTTACGAAAAATGTATGAAGATCCGAAAACTTTTCATGTCTATTAATAAAATATTTTTTTTCGCATACTTCCTTAACTCCGAATATAACCAAAATTTAAACATCTCAGTTGGGATTAATATCCAAGATGTAGAAAAAATTTCAATTGATTCCCGCGATTTTAAGTACCCACAATAAAATAATGACATGCGAAAACATTGATTCCATTTTTCTCAAAAACGGTTACAGATATCGCCGTAAAAATGGTTTCGTTTTCCTATATTAAGAAACCTATAAAAGAAGTACCTGGAAGCATATGAACTCAGAAACGTAAGCGTTACGATTTTTTTGCGCGAATTTCGCCCCCAACGCCATCTTCCTTTAGGCGGATTCTGCTGGCTAACGAACTTGAGCTTTCAAATAAGAAGACAGATTTTTGTACCAAATTTCGTCAAAAACGGACCATTTCTGAGCTTGCTAGAGCGTTAACAGACAAGCATATAAATATATATATATATATATATATATATATATATATATATATATACAAATTTGAACCACCTATATTTTCGTGATCTGTGGGGTCTGAAACGAGAAAGTTTCTGGTCGGCACGTCCGGATCGCGCCGCGAGGTCAACCTCATAAGCTGGTTCTACCTACGGAGATAGAGAGGAACCGCGCTAACACGTTCCAGTCTCAAATTCACATATGAATAATTTTCAGTTTGTGTATTCAGAAACGATTAATTGAGTTGAAACTTATTTGTTAATAACTTAACGTTTGATATTTATCTATTCTATGATAGATAAATTTTGGTTCCGTTTAGAGTTAAGTAGAAGGAGACCATTCGAAAGCTTGCTAAATTCCCTACAAAAAATGTTTTACGTAATTTTCGATGGGACGATGTCAATCCGAGAAATAAGTGTTTAAAACTTCAAAACTGTTAGTTTTGTTCTTTTTAACAGGGTTATGACACTGTTTACCTAACGTTTTAATTGGTTATTGTTGTTTTTTTTAATTGCATTTAATAATAAAATTAGTATTTTCTTAAAATAAGGTTTGAAAATGAGAAAGTTATTGGTAATAGTGTTGGGAGAAGAAGCCGGAGAGGAATCCGGCGAAATATTGCGAAGAAAGGAGGAGCAATACCGCGGGAGAAAGAAGCCCGCGGTATATATATATATATATATATATATATATATATATATATATATATATATATATATATATATATATATAATCCACAATAATACATTGAGCACTTATTAAACTGCTGCATTTGATTGGCTATGCTATGAACAATATGATTTATAATAAAAGACATAATGCTTCGTAAAATAAAAATAATTTTCTTTTTTTTATTATTCGCATTTTTAACTTTTACATTATTTTCTCGTTTTATTTAAACCACATACTTCCCCCGTGATATAAGCTCTTTTAATGATTGCTATTGTAACCAGGGAACATGGCTCTGTTTTTAGAACATACGCAATTCTCTTTGGTATTGGATACCACCGATCGATATCTAAGCCACGGCCGGTTTAGAGGGATAATTAGCATTGTTAATTAAACCTTACAGTAGCTGTATATGCAAGTGTGCACCTCATAACAATATATTGTAACACGGAAAAAACACGGAGTTCTCCGAAAATCCATGTTTCCATCGTATGACGTCAAAGAAATTATTGGACCGTATATTCTCCCATCAAGAGTGAATCCTATGTTTGTAACAGAGTTGTAATGTAATGATTACATTGAGTAATGATTACTTTTCCAATTACTTTCCTGTTTTAATAGGAATTCGCCTTGGGCACACACAAAACATTGTCAAAAATCGGAATCCAGGCTTTTTTACTAAAAATTACATAAAAAGTAATTGCCATTCCCATTCCCATTACTGTAATGGGAATGGGAATGGCAATTACATTTTGCAATTACAAGTAATGGGTACTGATTTTTTAGATTCCCATTACTTGTAATAGAAAAAAAGTAATTGCCATTCCCATTCCCATTACTGTAATGGGAATGGGAATGGCAATTACATTTTGCAATTACAAGTAATGGGTACTGTTTTTTTAGATTCCCATTACTTGTAATGGAAAAAAGTAATTGCAATTTCCATTACAATTACAGGAATTGGAATGGAGTAATGGGAATGGCCATTACATGTCTGTAATTGGATTACTTTTCATTAGATAGTCCGGGTTAGGAAAATTGTATTTTTCAAGGGAAAGAGAGCTTTTATGCAGTTTTAGGTAAAATAATTTTTTTTTTTTTTTTTTTTTTTTTTTTTTTTTTTTTTTTTTTTTTTTTTTTTTTTTTTTTTTTTTTTTTTTTTTTTTTTTTTATAGAAAACCAGGTAGTGCCGGACTCCAACCGACTAAAAACCTTCCCCACTTGTCCTTTGCGAATATGATTGAATCCACTCACGGAATTTATATATATATATATATGTATATATATATATATGTATATATATATATATATATATATATATATATATAATCATGTCTTTGCCTTTCTGTTTGTTTGGTGTTCCTTATACATATCTACGCCGTTTGACCGATTTTGACCAAACTTGACTCACAGATAGCTCTTGATCTGGGTAATCTCGTACTCCAGATCAAAAACTTCTACAATCTGTCTGTCTGTATGTTTGTTCCTTATACAAATTCAAACCGTTTGACCGATTTTGACCAAACTTGACTCACAGATAGCTCTTGATCTGGGTAATCTCGTACTCCAGATCAAAAACTTCTACAATCTGTCTGTCTGTATGTTTGTTCCTTATAAAAATTCAAACCGTTTGACCGATTTTGACCAAACTTGACTCACAGATAGCTCTTGATCTGGGTAATTTCGTACTCCAGATCAAAAACTTCTACAATCTGTCTGTCTGTATGTTTGTTCCTTATACAAATTCAAACCGTTTGACCGATTTTGACCAAACTTGACTCACAGATAGCTCTTGATCTGGGTAATCTCGTACTCCAGATCAAAAACTTCTACAATCTGTCTGTCTGTATGTTTGTTCCTTATAAAAATTCAAACCGTTTGACCGATTTTGACCAAACTTGACTCACAGATAGCTCTTGATCTGGGTAATTTCGTACTCCAGATCAAAAACTTCTACAATCTGTCTGTCTGTATGTTTGTTCCTTATACAAATTCAAACCGTTTGACCGATTTTGACCAAACATGACTCACAGATAGCTCTTGATCTGGGTAATCTCGTACTCCAGATCAAAAACTTCTACAATCTGTCTGTCTGTATGTTTGTTCCTTATACAAATTCAAACCGTTTGACCGATTTTGACCAAACTTGGCACACAGATAGGTCTTGATCCAGGAGTCTCGTTGGATAGGTCAAAATCGTCTATTAGCTGTCTGTCTGTATGTTTGTTGCTTATACACATTCACACCGTTTGACCGATTTTGACAAAACTTGCCACACAGATAGGTCTTAAACCGGGGAGTTTCGTAGGCTAGGTCAAAAACTTCAACCAGCTGTCTGTCTGTATGTTTGTTCCTTATACAAATTTACACCGTTTGACCGATTTTGACCAAACTTGCCACACTGATAGGTCTTGATCCGGGAGTCACGTGGGCTAGGTCGAAAACATCTACCAGCTGCCTGTCTGTATGTTTGTTGCTTATAAACATTCACACCGTTTGTCCGATTTTGACCATACTTACTTCTGGAGTTCTACATGTAATAGTAACTACAAAAAATTACAAAGTTTTCAATTAAATGTATAAGAATCGCAAATAACTTACCCAGATACACCAAAATAGAAACACTTAATAACATATCCAATATTCCGCACATTAAATTCTTTATATACAAGCTCACATATGATAGGGAAAACCTAACCCACTTATGAAGAATATAGGTAACTATAGCAAAAGTAGCACTGAGAGATACGTAGAGAAAAGGACAAAACATATATTATTGAAATAAGTATAACAGACTATGCCGAGTGGATGCTAAGAACTGGATTATAATTTCAGGAGTGAGATAACTATACATAAACATTACTCATTAATCCCTAACTGTATATTCTATTGTATGTATACATAAATAGTACTTCTTATTACTAACTATTTACCTTCCAAATAATGAATTTTATATTCACTTTCATAATGTAATAGAGCAAGGAAATGAAGAAGATACATTTCATGCATTAAAGAAATTGTCATTGACATTATAGGTAATTTGGGTAAAAATGCAGTTTCCAGCCCTCCAAACCGATTTCTTTCAAATTTTGCACAATAACGTATTTTGATGCACTAAACACGAATACGATAAAAAAAACGTCGGATTTAACTAGGAAAGAAGTTATTAAGCACTTCAGTTCACTGTTATGCAGGTTATGAGAGCTATTAATTATAGCGAGTTGGATTGACTGGGGTTTTGTTATCTTCTTGAGCGAGCGTAGTGAGCGGAAACGCATAGCACGTATGCCCTTAAGCGACAGGTGACGATGCCTTTAAAATTGACAATATTTTCGAATAAATGGTTTCTGAACATTTCAAATGAGAGTTCTCTGTATCCCAATGTTACATATCTGCGCATGCGCGTGTTTACAAATTCGCTGATGACGCCTAGTTTTATAACCTTCCTAACTTTAACTTAATATTATATTCTATTAATTTTAGCGAGTTGGATTGACTGGGGTTTTGTTATCTTCTTGAGCGAGCGTAGCGAGCGGAAACGCATAGCATGTATGCCTTAAAGTCGTCATTTATGCCTTAAAGTCGTCACAAATTTAGTTGTTTACATTAGCTCTCATAACCTGCATAACAGTGAACTTAAGTGCTTAATAACTTCTTTCCTAGTTAAATCCGACGATTTTTCTTATCGTATTCGTGTTTAGTGCATCAAAATACGTTATTGTGCAAAATTTGAAAGAAATCGGTTTGAAAGAATCGGGAGGGCTGGAAACTGCATTTTTACCGTAATTTGTTTTAAATTGTAAATTTATCCTTGTGGTCTGTAGGTACACAATGTATATACCATGTTTTGTTTTTTATATCAAATAAACAGTTAAATGTTTTTTTTTAAAAAAAAGGTATTCATATTGCACTTATGAAAGAAATTTTTAATTATATCTTATAAATCCTCACCTCCTAGACACTGGCATTGACACACGTTAAAATTTATATATACTATATATATATATATATATATATATATATATATATATACTATATACATATACTTATATATATACTATATATATATAAATTTTAACGTGTGGTCAATGCCGGTGTCAAGGAGGTGAGGATAACAGAATATATATATATATATATATATATATATATATATATATATATATATATATTAATTTTATTGAAAAAATATTTACAGATTAAAATACATAAACTTAAAATAGTGCACCTACAGTTCACTACACTATAATATTGGTGCTATAATGACGGAAAAACAAGATTGATTATACGGGAGATAAAATAGTTCTGTTTGCCCGTCCACTGAAGTGTGTTCACTGTTATTTTCAATTTCGCTATACATAATATACACAATACATAGTTCATATTATACATTAGTTATACAGTATTTGTAGACCTAGGTGATATATTATACAGAGCAGTTGGAAACAATAACTATGAGGAAAGGAGGAGCTTAGATAGTTGTAGTTTGTTTACAATTCTTAATCCTGTGGGTTAGAAGATAATTCAGTCAGTGTGTGTTAGTGGTTGAGTTAGTGCGTGTTAATGTATAGATTTCCTTTATGGAGATTTATTTCAGTAAAATGTGTTTAGTTCTTCTGTGTACATAACGTCGTGTTGTCCGTTTGTCGTAGTTTCCTATTTGTTTAATCAGTGGGTTTTGTTTCTGTTTACATGCTTTAAAGAATTTTACTGTGAGTTTCCGGATATAATTTTTTAACAGAGGCAATTTTGAAGTTTCGTGAAGTATCTTTATTCGAGTATATCTTGGTAAGTTTTCTGCAATTCTAATGCATTTATTCTGGAATACTTATAATTTTTTATAGTTGGTTTTTGATATATAGCTCCATACAGGACAATATATATATATATATATATATAACCGGGTTCTTTATTATTAGCTTATTGTAATTGACCAATAATATTCAAGAATGAAATCGATGATGAGGGCGTTTGTGTACATACAACGGTAATACTATTTCCGACATCTTTCTGTAATTCTTCCCTTATCTAGACTCCGAGATCCGTTGCTTGATCCTGCTTCTTCAGTATGTTTTCCGAAGTTCATTGAAACGGATGAATATAAGTCAGTTTGGTTTTTGTGTTGTATGGTTAATGCAGTTTGCCTTTTTGTGGTTCGCAATGAGTGTTAATATGCGTGAACACGATAGTATGGAGGAAGCTGTGGATTACGAGGAAGATCTCGTTGAAGAGGAACAATCAGAGGAGGTAGAGACATTGGACAATACAGGTGTTGAAGAAGAACAGTCCAGTGATCGTACTAGCGGCAGGTTTTCGAGTAAGGACTTGACCAGTCGTATGGCTATTGTTGATGGTAAGTTCTTTACATACATCCCTGCACGGTCAAACAATAGAAAGATTGTGGCTTCATGTAACACATGTGAACCAAGAGTCGTTGAGATAAGCGGAAAAACATTTATCTCATCGAACTTTATTAAGCACTTAAGAAGGAAGCACGGAGTTGAGTCTGTAAAGGACTACAAAGGCTATTTGAAGCAAAAAAAAATAAACTTAAAAAGAGGAACGAGCACAAGAAAGCTTCGTAAAAAAGTAAATTTGAGCCAACATGATTTTGATCGTTTAATTTCAAAGTACATTGTCAGTAGAATGATATCCTTTCGATCAGTAGAGGATACACATTTTGTTGACATTTTTAAAAAGTTGCATGTGGAAGGTTTTTGCCTTAGAGTCCCTAATAGACTCACAGTGGTGAAAACCGTCCAAAAATTGTACGATAAAAATAATGAAGCTCTAATAAACATCCTACGAGAGACTGAATACATCTGCGTAACAGCTGATATTTGGTCGGGCAAAAAACGCAGTTTTTTTGGAGTTACAGTCCATTGGTTGGATAGCAACAATTTTGAACGCCATTCAGCGGCGATTGCTTGTAGGCGTTTCAAAAACGCTCACACGCACACAACAGTTGCCGCGATGCTCCAATCTATATTTGCTGATTTCGTCATAAACCGGAAGAAAATAGTAGCCGTCGTCACTGATAATGGATCAAACTTTCTGAAGGCTTTTAAAAAGTTTGGAATTAAAAGAACAGGGCTCCAATTTGATGATTCCTTCGTGTTTCCTGACGATGGGGAATGTTTACATGTTGATGAAGATGGCTTATCTTCAGATTCGGACTCAAGTAATATCAGCGAAAATATTAACGAGCCAGGCCCATCAAGAAATATAAATGACTTGGAGATGCTTCCTAATCATTTACGTTGCTGCTCACACACACTAAATCTATGTGCAGTAGCCGATTTGAGAAAGTTGCTTTCCACGAATAAGGATTTTGGAAATCTTCACCAATCAGTTATGTCAAAGTGCAGCGTCTTTTGGCATCTTGCTTCTCGGCCAAAGTCTGCAGAGATTATTCAAAACATCCTGGGCCATACTCTTTCTCGCCCTGGTGTCACACGATGGAATTCGCTTTTTGATTCCATGAAACAAATTGCCAAAATTAAAGAAAAATGCCCCGACCTGAATAGGGCATTAAAAATAAAAACCCAGCAATGCCTGACTGACGAAGATTTTGCATACATTGGAGAGTACATAGAATGTTCGAAGCCCCTAGCAGAACTTATTGACCTACTTCAAGGAGAAAAAAACGTGTTCTTTGGGCACGGCATCCCATCCTTGTTTTCTTTGCAACGAAAGCTTCAATTGCAAGCAGAGACAAATTTGAAATACTGCAGTCCTTTAGCACAAAACTACGTTGACAGCGTGGAAAGGCGTTTTGAAGATTACTTTCAAATCTCTACTCCAATGGCAGAAGTTGCTGCTGTAGCTACCTTTGCACATCCCGCCTTTAAAAAGCGTTGGCTTCAACGAGTGGACATGGAGCACCACGATAGACTGCTACAAGTTTTTACATCAGCAGTTGCAAAGGAAATGGATAGTGTCTCTTCTCGTCAATCTTCGCTTTCGCCTGCAACAACTAGTGCTTCTACCTCGTCTTTTCTCACGTATTGTGATTTAGACGATTTCCATTCTGATTTGGAATCTGATTCGAACGCCTGCGCTCAACAGGAAATCTTCAACTTTTTCATGGAAAACTCAATCGACTTAAGACTTCTAGATAAGTACTCCACAATCAAGAAAGTGTTTTTGAAAACTAACGTCATCTTACCATCGTCAGCCGCAGTAGAAAGATTATTTTCTTTTGCAACGATGACTAATGCACCAAGATCAAATCGGCTCTCAGACAAAAATTTTTGAGTCTCGAGTACTTCTCAAGGCGAATGGTTTTAAATTTTAAATTTATAAATGTGATAATTAATTTCTTAACAAATATTTGTTTCCATTCATTTTTTTTTTTTTTTTTAGAAGAATATTATTCATTTATTATGTGAGAAGAATTAAAATTATTTTAAAATTAGAAGAATATGTTTCTTTACCCCTTCCCCTTCAGATATAGAGAAAAATACTATATTATATCGTATATGCATCTTAGAGCGATTCGTCCTTAGGAACTGAGGAATAAAATAAAATCGGTTGACAATTATTTATTTTATATTTCAAGTTTAGAAAATGACATCTATCGTTTATTTTACCAATTAATTTGTTTTAGAAAGAAGATTAAAAGAATCTTTCAACAATAATTAATATTTTGTCAAGAAAATTTAATGAGATGTTTACGATTCCAAATGAACCAGAATTAAAGATTTTTTCACTTAAAAATACAGCAGATTTAAAATCACTACAAGAAACCCTAATTTGGTAAATATCCTCGAAAAAAAATAGTAAGCTTTCTAAAAAGTCTGGAAGAGTCTAAAGATTTGTAAGCAAAACATTTAGCTGACGTTTTGAAATTATCTCGTCTTGAAAAAATCTGATTTTCTCGCCCTTGGATTCTTCGAAACGAAGTGAGCTTTCTTTTTCTAACCATATAAATGAATATTGTATTATCTTAGACGGTACTTGTAGGAAAAAGTTCTAAAAATAACAATCAAATTTAAACTTTTTTGCATATAACCTGATTCCAGAAAACGTAAAAATACCCCGATTGAACGAAAATGTGTAACATTGGAGCTTTTATTGATGGTCCAAATTTAGGTTTAATCGGATAAATTTTCTTTAAAGTATAGTAAATACTAGTAGTTTTCCATGCAATGTATTTTGTCAATACTCGTCGCCATACACAAGCAGTAATTTTTTTTTTTTTTTTTTTTTTTTTTTTTTTTTTTTTTTTTTTTTTTTTTTTTATGGACGGCACTCCATCATGAAGGTGATATAATAAAACAAGACAGAAGTGCTCCTTATTGATGGCGAGCAGAGTTGGGTTTAATTTTATTTATATATTTATTAAAAAAAAAGCTAGTAAAAGAAAGGAGCTTTCTTTTTGCTTCCTTATACAAACTTTAATAACCTTCGTAATACCACCTTTAGTATACTTCCTAGTACTACCTTTAAAACCCTTCCTAATGCCACTTTCAATATCCTTTGTAATACTAACTTCAATACCTTTCCTTATAATACCTTCGTAAAACCACCTACTCTGCTTTAGTACCTACCTATACCCTAGTACCACCTTCAAACCCCTTCCTAATACTACCTTCTATACTCTTGTAAATACCACCTTCTATAGCCTTCCTAATACCATTTTATATGTCCTTCCTAATGCTACATTGTATATACATCGTAATACCACCAGTGTTGTAAAATACCCGGGTATTTATTCTTAAGGGTTAATACCCAGGGTAAATACCCAATTTCATAAATACCAGGGTATTCAAGGTATTTAACTAAACCGCGACTTAGTAATCGAATATTGTAAAATGTCATGGATCTTGCCATTTTAAAGCTACTACAACACTGAGAAACTATTAAAACAATAATAAATTATAAAATAGGATCACTGAGAGGTTAATAAATAATAAATTATTATCTGAAAATTTGCCATGGAACTTCGGGCTGCTAATAAACCAAGTTGTTAGCCTAAAGATACTACTGTACTGCATTGACAAAACTGTAGCCTCAGCTAAAACTTTGGACTAGGATTATCTCAATTTCTCAAAACACAAATTAAGTTACCTACTCATTGATCAAAACACATGTACCTTTCAAGCCTCTCCACCATAACATGGGACTTATTTTATTATTTTCTTTGTCATTGTCTTCAAGACCTTCCCAGACCAAGGATCTTTGCCATAATCCCTCTTGGTCCCTTCAGTCAGCCATGTCGTTCCGAAGATCAAGAAAGTAACTTCTCATTTTTGATGAGATTTCCGCTTACTGTAATGTTGTTACTACTGTATGAGTATAATTTCAAATAATATTAACAAGGATCACAAACTTAAACTTAACATAAAATGGTTTTGAACTCTTATAATAACCATTAAAAATGTTTTTGGCACTTTTTTAAATTTAAATAAGTCTTTAATAATTGAATAGACTTCATTAAAACCTTTTTAAAATTAATTAACCTTCCCCTCTGTAAAAGTAATCATGAAAATTCATAGATATACATTAAGTTGTAAATACCCATAAATACCCGGACCGACTTTTAACTTTCTTTAAAATATTACTGGGTAAGTGTTAATGTTCATTACCTTCTTGTGATCAAATGGGTAAGTTTCAGTCGTTGTTTGCACCAAAAATAAGTTGTTTTAAGCTCAAAAACTGAAAATACCCACTTTTTGGGTATTTACCTTCCCTGTGGGTAAATACCCAATTTATATTTAGCTACCCACTGGGTAATTACCCACCCCACATTACTGAATACCACCTTCAGTATCCTATGTAAAATCATTTTTTAATAAGCAAAACTTCCTAATTTATTTTGTGACTTTTCTGAATAAATTTGTTTCAGCAAGTTATAATGCAAATAAATTTCAATTCATATATTTTAATTTCTTTTGTTCTAGTAATCACCGTTTTTGCGAATATTTACAAGTTTTCCTGAGAATTTATTTATATTTAACAGAAAGTTTGAGAATAAAATTTTAGTTGTATATTTAACTAGCTGACACGGCCAACTTCGTAACGCCATACAGTCGATTCTATATGTTTTTTCTTTTTAAACCCTATATTCAAACCCGATAAAAAAAAGTATTCAAATATCACTAAGTTAGACAGCTAGTAGATGTTTTTGACCTAGCCTACGAGACTCCCCGGATCAAGACCTATCTGTGTGCCAAGTTTTGTCAAAATCGGTCAAACGGTGTGAATGTGTATAAGCAACAAACATACAGACAGAGAGCTAATAGACGTTTTTGACCTAGCCCACGAGACTCCCGGATCAAGACCGATCTGTGTGCCAAGTTTGGTCAAAATCGGTCAAACGGTTTGAATTTGTATAAGGAACAAACATACAGACAGACAGATTGTAGAAGTTTTTGATCTGGAGTACGAGATTACCCCGATCAAGACCTATCTGTGAGTCAAGTTTGGTCAAAATCGGTCAAACGGTGTGAATGTGTATAAGCAACAAACATACAGACAGACAGATTGTAGAAGTTTTTGATCTGGAGTACGAGATTACCCAGATCAAGAGCTATCTGTGAGTCAAGTTTGGTCAAAATCGGTCAAACGGTTTGAATTTGTATAAGGAACAAACATACAGACAGACAGATTGTAGAAGTTTTTGATGTGGAGTACGAGATTACCCAGATCAAGAGCTATCTGTGAGTCAAGTTTGGTCAAAATCGTTCAAACGGTTTGAATTTGTATAAGGAACAAACATACAGACAGACAGATTATAGAAGTTTTTGATCTGGAGTACGAAATTACCCAGATCAAGAGCTATCTGTGAGTCAAGTTTGGTCAAAATCGGTCAAACGGTTTGAATTTGTATAAGGAACAAACATACAGACAGACAGATTGTAGACGTTTTTGATCTGGAGTACGAGATTACCCAGATCAAGAGCTATCTGTGAGTCAAGTTTGGTCAAAATCGGTCAAACGGCATACTAGATATGTATAAGGAACACCAAACAAACAGAAAGGCAAAGACATGATTATATATATATATATATATCACAGTTGTCCAAGATGGAGGACAGTGTAGAGGTCATAGAAACAGTGCTCCGCCTTTTGGTACCAGTAGGGGAATTTTCAGTGCTAAAAAAAAACTTAAAAAGTGATGTATACAAAGCCATAGGACTCCTTCAAGATTTACAAAAGACTATTCAAGAAAAACGTGAAGATCCTGGAGTATCTACACACATAATGACTACAAGTGAGGTTAGCAGTAAGAAATCCTAAGCAAGTACATTAAAAACTAAAATTAAACCTACAAATAATTCTTTTAAGCTTATTGTTAAAAATAATAATGAAAAGGATAGCATTGAAGATACAAAAAATCAATTCAAATCAATAATAAAACCACAAGAATTAAAGATTGGAATTAAAAATTTAAAAATGACATATAGAGGACATTTAATTGTAGAAACTCAAACTAATAACGATATAGAAAAAATTCACCAAACATTCATAAATTCCAATACAAATTTAAAATCAGATTTTATTAAAAAATTGAGACCAAGAATTATAATAAAAAATATTCCTTCGGAAATTGATGAACATAACCTATCAGAGACTATTCTATCACAAAATGAGGAATTAGGATTAACTACCGAAGATTTAGGTCACTATTTCATAATAAAATCTAGATATAATGAAAATCAAAGACACGCAGTACTGCAAACATCACCACAAGCTAGGAATATCATCGTGAAACGTGCAGAAAAGCTCAAGTTATTCTACACGATTAGTAAGACCGATGACTTCCTTTCTGTCCGACGCTGCAGGAACTGCCAACGGCTCAACCATTCAGGACTTTGCAGAGGAACCCTCACCTGCCCTCACTGCACAGAGGAACATGAAGCCAAGGACTGTCCACGAAGAGAGAAGATAGAAGAACACAAGTGTATAAATTGTATTAGTTTTAATAACTATTGCAAACCACACCAAAAGGTATCTATCTCCCATTCTGCTCTTAGTAAAGGTTGCCCATCTTATCTTAATGCCTATAATAGATTAATAAATAACACTGATTATCAATGAATAATACAACACTGATTTATAATATCTTTATTATTATAATAGAGCATTTATCAAATCCTTCTTTAATAAACACACAAACAAAACATAAACTCCAGCTGATAAACAAAACACATTCGAGCTTTATTATGCATTTTCTGAAAAACGAAATATTCATTCATATACTAAATCTAATGTTGATTGATGTGCGATTGTTTTCGTTTGGTAGAAAACATATGTTTCTTTCCAACTCTAATCTAATTAATGTATCTTGTTTACTAGTTTCTTTTGTTTATGATTCCAATGGCTGTTGAAGGAATTAAAACATATGATCAAAATTATGAAATTAAATTTATTCAGATTAATATGAAACATAAAATTAATTCTACTGTATTTTTATATGAATACTTAAATAATAAAAAAATAGATATTGCTCTTTTACAGGAACCTTACATTGGTAATAAAATTAAACCTAAAAGATTTAAGATTTATTCAAGCGTTAGTCATAAATCTCGTTCACAAATAATTATTAATAATAAACAAATTGATGCATCCCTCCTTTCAAATTACAGTGATCCAGATACAACCGTTGTTGAAGTCATATATAAAGAGAAACAATTAATACTAATTAGTGCTTATTTTGATATAACGCATGATATTGATGAAGATTTATCGAAATTAAATAAAATTCTAAATGAATTAAAAACTAAAGATATAATTATAGCAGTTGATAGTAATGCTAGATCGAAAATTTGGCATGACAGTATTACTAATAAAAGAGGAAGACGACTGGAAAATTTCATTGTTTTAAACAATTTGACATTATTAAATGAAAATCAAAATTTGCCAACTTTTGATGGCCCACGAGGGCAAAGTAATATAGATTTAACTTTAGTAATACCAAACCTCATAGATGAAATAAATAATTGGAAAATTTCAACTTCAGAAAACTTTTCAGATCATTTATCAATTAAATATAACTTTGCTTTAAAACAAATAAAACACAAAATAAAAGGTATAGGATTAGTTTATAATACTAGAAATGCGAATTGGGATTTATTTCAAAATAATTTATTTGCAGAAATCTGTAAGGAATTTAAAATTACTGAAAATATAGAAACTAATATGCTACAATTTTTATTAAGTAATAACTTAAATATGACATTGAATAAATTTTCCAAAGTCATTTCAAAAGCCTGTAATAAGACTTTTAAAATTAGAAATTACCAAAAAAATAATACTAAAACTCGCTTTAATCCGAAACCTTGGTGGGATGAAAATTTGACTACTCTTCGAAAAGAGACAAAGAAATTAAGGAAAATATATCAGAAAACAACATGTAATGAATCTTTGAGACAGGAAAGAAAACAAGTCTATTTAGAAACAAAACACATCTATGAAAAAAACATAAGAGCTAATAAAATAAAATCATGGAAAGAATTTTGCAATAATATAAGTCCTTGTAATCCATGGACATGGCCTTACAAATATGCTAATGGAAAATTACATGAACAATTTACACTTAATACAATAAAGAAACATGACGATTCATACACAAATAATACAACAGAAACATACCAATCTATACTCGACTCACTCATTAAAACAGACAACATACAAAATGATAATGAAATACACGAAACAATTCGCAATAATATACCAACAGACCTACAGACACATGACGACCTACAATTAACCGATTCAGAAATTAGTTATATTATTCAAAATTTAAAAATAAATAAATCCCCAGGTTCCCCAGGTATAGATGGAATTACAGGAGAAATATTCAAAAATATATATAGTTGTTTTCCTGTTTTCATCAATGAATTATACAAAAACTCTTTCAAATTTGGTATTTTCCCCGAAATATGGAAAAAGTCTAAAGTAATTCTTCTAAATAAACCCGGGAAATGCAAAAATGATATTTCATCGATTCGACCCATTTCTTTAATTCCTACAGCTGGTAAAGTCTTGGAAAAAATAATTCATTCAAGATTATCTCATTATTTGTACTCAAACTCGCTCTTACATAGCAATCAATTTGGATTTACCTCTCAAAAATCAACAATAGATGCATTACACAGTACACTACAATTCATATCTGAAGCCAAAAACACTAAATCACATACAGTTCTCATATCATTAGATATTAAAGGAGCATTTGATAATGCATGGTGGCCATCAATTTTAAATTCTTTAGCAAATTCAAATTGCCCTAACAATATATATAAATCTGTGAAAAATTACTTACAAGGCAGACAATCCTTTATTATAACACCAAATATGAAATTTCACAAATTTCAAACACTAGGAACGCCTCAGGGGTCTAGCCTTTCACCATTATTATGGAATCTAATTGTAAATAATTTGTTAAAGATAAAGTTACCGCCAGACACAACTATTTTAGCATATGCTGATGACATATTAGTACTAATAAAATCTAAAATATTCGAAAAACTACAGGTCAATATTAATGCAATTACAAATATTATTTGTCATCCCATCCAAATCCTAGATGTCAATCCCTTTCCACTCGGACCCACCCTAAAGACCTTCCCAGGAGGCTTAAGAGAGTTTGGCCCCGAGACCAGCTACCCTAGCAGCGGTTAAAAACAGTGAAAATATGAATGTTAGCCTATATTAGGAAGTGCCAATAATGATTGGCTCCTTCCACATACTATTCACTGAGATGTACGCAAGACGAGCACAATTAATTATTGTACTATATAAATTGTACAGATTTTAAATAAACGTTTAAAAAAAAAAAAAAAAAAAAAAAAAACAAATATTATTGATAACTGGGCGAACCAGCATAAGTTAAAATTTAATATTCAAAAGTCATCTTTCATTATATTTACACATAAAAGAATCCACCCACAAATACATGTAAAATCACAAGGACAAAACATTCAACAGGTTGAAACATTGAAATATTTAGGAATAACTCTAGACAGAAAACTAAACTGGAATGCACACATTGACAGACTACAGACAAAATTATTAAAACTAGTAAATAATCTGACAATCGCTGCAAAGAATACATGGGGACTAAACACAGAAGCATTACATATATTGTATAAAGGAGCCGTACTCCCATCATTAACGTATGCTATTAATATCTGGGAATCTGGACTTGCTAAAAAACACAATTTAATGAAATTACAAAGAGTACAAAGATTGATGGCCATTAAAATGATAAAGGGTTTTAAAACAGTGTCGTATGAAGCAGCCTCCGTCCTAGCGAAAATAGTTCCCATCGAATTAATTGCAAAACAATATACAGCACAATTTAATCTTCTCAAAACCTCAGAAAACATAAACAATTTTAGAAATACTCAAATTGAAAAAGAATTGCAATGTACAATGTGGCCTCACCCATCCGATTTTCCAATTTTTAAAAATCCTTGCAAAAATAACAACATAGAATTAACAATTTACACTGATGGAAGTAAGGAAGGCAAAAACGTAGGCTGTGCATCAGTGGTATTTATTAACGACGAACCCACGGACATACATAAATACAGACTGGGACAAAACTGTACAAACATACAAGCAGAACAATACGCCATACTTGAAAGTTTGCGACTACTAAAGACTAAATACAGACAATATAATAATGCAATTTTATACACTGACAGCAAGACGACCTTACAAAAACTGACTAATCGTTCGATACATGACTCGCTAACAGAAGAAATAAGGAAACATGTGACAGAAATACAAAACATTAACATAAACATATATTTTAAGTGGATAAGAGGACATTCTGGAAATATGGGGAACGAATTAGCTGATAAAGCAGCTAAAGCTGCCGCGAAAAGTCCCCAGTTACCAGTTTGTTATGATAAGATATCGAAAAATCACTTAAAATATATGTTACAAACTAAGACTATACAAACTTGGGAAAACCGCTGGACAAATACTAACAAAGGGACACACTTAAAACTATTCATACCACAAATTCAAACATATTTATCAAAAAAACAAACTATGACAGATTTTTACACAACACAACTTGTCACAGGACATGGCTCAATAAACTCGTACTTATACCATTTCAAAATCACAAACAGAAACACTTGTCCATGCGACTTTCTTACGGAACAAACTTACCAACACTTAATATACGACTGCCGACTACTAATACAGAAACGGACAAAATTACAAACGACAATTATGAAACAAAACGGAGTCTGGCCATCACCAGAACAAACTCTGTTTATGTGCCATAATAAGGCATTAAGAGAATTTGCTGAGCAGCTTTACATGGCAATGGGAAGATTGAATCCCTATTACAAATAAAATGATATTAAACATTGTTTGTGGTAGTACTAAAATTTATTTTTTTCTAATTTTATATCTTCTATATTATTCATGTTTTTGTTTTACTTCATTTTTATATTCTGTTCTTTTGTTAATTTTCTCCATTTGTAGTATTTTGTATAGTTATAATTTGTAAACTTTTAAATTTTAACTAAAACTAATAATATGTTTTTAAAAAAACAAAATATGTTAACATACAAATGCAAGTGATATGCTGATTGTTGCATGAGACTTGCAGACAAAAATAAACTCCCTTCTTGCAGGGTTACTGTAAGGAGGAAACAAATAAAAAAAAAAAAAAAAAATATATATATATATATATATATATATATATGTATATATATATATATATATATAAATTCCGTGAGTGGATTCAATCATATTCGCAAAGGACAAGTGGGGAAGGTTTTTAGTCGGTTGGAGTCCGGCACTACCTGGTTTTCTATAAAAAAAAAAAAATGGGAATCTAAAAAAACAGTACCCATTACTTGTAATTGCAAAATGTAATTGCCATTCCCATTACTCCAGTCCAATTCCTGTAATTGTAATGGAAATTGCAATTACTTTTTTCCATTACAAGTAATGGGAATCTAAAAAAACAGTACCCATTACTTGTAATTGCAAAATGTAATTACAAGTAATGGGTACTGTTTTTTTAGATTCCCATTACTTGTAATTGCAAAATGTAATTGCCATTCCCATTACTCCAGTCCAATTCCTGTAATTGTAATGGAAATTGCAATTACTTTTTTCCATTACAAGTAATGGGAATCTAAAAAAACAGTACCCATTACTTGTAATTGCAAAATGTAATTACAAGTAATGGGTACTGTTTTTTTAGATTCCCATTACTTGTAATTGCAAAATGTAATTGCCATTCCCATTACTCCAGTCCAATTCCTGTAATTGTATTGGAAATTGCAATTACTTTTTTCCATTACAAGTAATGGGAATCTAAAAAAACAGTACCCATTACTTGTAATTGCAAAATGTAATTGCCATTCCCATTCCCATTACAGTAATGGGAATGGGAATGGCAATTACTTTTTTTCTATTACAAGTAATGGGAATCTAAAAAAACAGTACCCATTACTTTTACTTGAAAAATGTAATTGCAATTCCCATTCCCATTACAGTAATGGGAATGGGAATGGCAATTACTTTTTTTCTATTACAAGTAATGGGAATCAAAAAATCAGTACCCATTACTTTTAAGCCGAAAATGTAATTGCAATTCCCATTACCATTACAGTAATGGGAATGGGAATGGCAATTACTTTTTTCAAAAGGAATGGGAATTTGTAATGGGAATGGGGATTCCATTTTTAACAACTCTGGTTTGTAATTATGTACTCCGTCATGGTTCAGGCGAATCTAACAATGCATTAATACAGGGCTACATAGCGAAGAGCAAACATTTTATTCCTTTATTTAAATTTTAACGTCCTTCATGAAGAACACCGATTTTTGTAATTTTCGCTGTAGAGAGTAAGTTAAAAAAAGTCCGAATCGCAGGAACTGTGTCATCTCAGCGCGGTTCCGTTCATATCTCTAGTGCTGTTAGTAATGGAATAGTAGCAGTTATTGGTGGGGTTCCGTTCATATCTCTAGTGCTATTAGTAAAGGAATAGAAGCAGTTATTGGTGGGGTTCCGTTCATATCTCTAGTGCTATTAGTAATGGAATAGTAGCAGTTATTGGTGGGGTTCCGTTCATATCTCTAGTGCTATTAGTAAAGGAATAGTAGCAGTTATTAGTGGGGTTCCGTTCATATCTCTAGTGCTATTAGTAAAGGAATAGTAGCAGTTATTGGTGGGGTTCCGTTCATATCTCTAGTGCTATTAGTAAAGGAATAGAAGCAGTTATTGGTGGGGTTCCGTTCATATCTCTAGTGCTATTAGTAAAGGAATAGTAGCAGTTATTGGTGGGGTTCCGTTCATATCTCTAGTGCTATTAGTAAAGGAATAGTAGCAGTTATTGGTAGGGTTCCGTTCATATCTCTAGTGCTATTAGTAAAGGGATAGAAGCAGTTATTGGTGGGGTTCCGTTCATATCTCTAGTGCTATTAGTAAAGGAATAGTAGCAGTTATTGGTGGGGTTCCGTTCATATCTCTAGTGCTATTAGTAAAGGAATAGAAGCAGTTATTGGTGGGGTTCCGTTCATATCTCTAGTGCTATTAGTAATGGAATAGTAGCAGTTATTGATGGGGTTCCGTTCATATCTCTAGTGCTATTAGTAAAGGAATAGAAGCAGTTATTGGTGGGGTTCCGTTCATATCTCTAGTGCTATTAGTAAAGGAATAGAAGCAGTTATTGGTGGGGTTCCGTTCATATCTCTAGTGCTATTAGTAAAGGAATAGAAGCAGTTATTGGTGGGGTTCCGTTCATATCTCTAGTGCTATTAGTAAAGGAATAGAAGCAGTTATTGGTGGGGTTCCGTTCATATCTCTAGTGCTATTAGTAAAGGAATAGTAGCAGTTATTGGTGGGGTTCCGTTCATATCTCTAGTGCTATTAGTAAAGGAATAGAAGCAGTTATTGGTGGGGTTCCGTTCATATCTCTAGTGCTATTAGTAATGGAATAGTAGCAGTTATTGGTGGGGTTCCGTTCATATCTCTAGTGCTATTAGTAAAGGAATAGTAGCAGTTATTAGTGGGGTTCCGTTCATATCTCTAGTGCTATTAGTAAAGGAATAGTAGCAGTTATTGGTGGGGTTCCGTTCATATCTCTAGTGCTATTAGTAAAGGAATAGAAGCAGTTATTGGTGGGGTTCCGTTCATATCTCTAGTGCTATTAGTGAAGGAATAGTAGCAGTTATTGATGGGGTTCTGTTCATATCTCTAGTGCTATTAGTAAAGGAATAGTAGCAGTTATTGGTAGGGTTCCGTTCATATCTCTAGTGCTATTAGTAAAGGAATAGTAGCAGTTATTGGTGGGGTTCCGTTCATATCTCTAGTGCTATTAGTAAAGGAATAGTAGCAGTTATTGGTAGGGTTCCGTTCATATCTCTAGTGCTATTAGTAAAGGAATAGTAGCAGTTATTGGTGGGGTTCTGTTCATATCTCTAGTGCTATTAGTAAAGGAATAGTAGCAGTTATTGGTGGGGTTCCGTTCATATCTCTAGTGCTATTAGTAAAGGAATAGTAGCAGTTATTGGTGGGGTTCCGTTCATATCTCTAGTGCTATTAGTAAAGGAATAGTAGCAGTTATTGGTAGGGTTCCGTTCATATCTCTAGTGCTATTAGTAAAGGAATAGTAGCAGTTATTGGTGGGGTTCCGTTCATATCTCTAGTGCTATTAGTAAAGGAATAGTAGCAGTTATTGGTGGGGTTCCGTTCATATCTCTAGTGCTATTAGTAAAGGAATAGTAGCAGTTATTGGTGGGGTTCCGTTCATATCTCTAGTGCTATTAGTAAAGGAATAGTAGCAGTTATTGGTGGGGTTCCGTTCATATCTCTAGTGCTATTAGTAAAGGAATAGTAGCAGTTATTGATGGGGTTCTGTTCATATCTCTAGTGCTATTAGTAAAGGAATAGTAGCAGTTATTGGTAGGGTTCCGTTCATATCTCTAGTGCTATTAGTAAAGGAATAGTAGCAGTTATTGGTGGGGTTCTGTTCATATCTCTAGTGCTATTAGTAAAGGAATAGAAGCAGTTATTGGTGGGGTTCCGTTCATATCTCTAGTGCTATTAGTAAAGGAATGGTAGCAGTTATTGATGGGGTTCTGTTCATATCTCTAGTGCTATTAGTAAAGGAATAGTAGCAGTTATTGGTAGGGTTCCGTTCATATCTCTAGTGCTATTAGTAAAGGAATAGTAGCAGTTATTGGTGGGGTTCCGTTCATATCTCTAGTGCTATTAGTAAAGGAATAGTAGCAGTTATTGGTGGGGTTCCGTTCATATCTCTAGTGCTATTAGTAAAGGAATAGTAGCAGTTATTGGTAGGGTTCCGTTCATATCTCTAGTGCTATTAGTAAAGGAATAGTAGCAGTTATTGGTGGGGTTCCGTTCATATCTCTAGTGCTATTAGTAAAGGAATAGTAGCAGTTATTGGTGGGGTTCCGTTCATATCTCTAGTGCTATTAGTAAAGGAATAGTAGCAGTTATTGGTGGGGTTCCGTTCATATCTCTAGTGCTATTAGTAAAGGAATAGTAGCAGTTATTGGTGGGGTTCCGTTCATATCTCTAGTGCTATTAGTAAAGGAATAGTAGCAGTTATTGATGGGGTTCTGTTCATATCTCTAGTGCTATTAGTAAAGGAATAGTAGCAGTTATTGGTAGGGTTCCGTTCATATCTCTAGTGCTATTAGTAAAGGAATAGTAGCAGTTATTGGTGGGGTTCTGTTCATATCTCTAGTGCTATTAGTAAAGGAATAGAAGCAGTTATTGGTGGGGTTCCGTTCATATCTCTAGTGCTATTAGTAAAGGAATGGTAGCAGTTATTGATGGGGTTCTGTTCATATCTCTAGTGCTATTAGTAAAGGAATAGTAGCAGTTATTGGTAGGGTTCCGTTCATATCTCTAGTGCTATTAGTAAAGGAATAGTAGCAGTTATTGGTGGGGTTCCGTTCATATCTCTAGTGCTATTAGTAAAGGAATAGTAGCAGTTATTGGTAGGGTTCCGTTCATATCTCTAGTGCTATTAGTAAAGGAATAGTAGCAGTTATTGGTGGGGTTCTGTTCATATCTCTAGTGCTATTAGTAAAGGAATAGTAGCAGTTATTGGTGGGGTTCCGTTCATATCTCTAGTGCTATTAGTAAAGGAATAGTAGCAGTTATTGGTGGGGTTCCGTTCATATCTCTAGTGCTATTAGTAAAGGAATAGTAGCAGTTATTGGTAGGGTTCCGTTCATATCTCTAGTGCTATTAGTAAAGGAATAGTAGCAGTTATTGGTGGGGTTCCGTTCATATCTCTAGTGCTATTAGTAAAGGAATAGTAGCAGTTATTGGTGGGGTTCCGTTCATATCTCTAGTGCTATTAGTAAAGGAATAGAAGCAGTTATTGATGGGGTTCTGTTCATATCTCTAGTGCTATTAGTAAAGGAATAGAAGCAGTTATTGATGGGGTTCCATTCATATCTCTAGTGCTATTAGTAAAGGAATAGTAGCAGTTATTGATGGGGTTCCATTCATATCTCTAGTGCTATTAGTAAAGGAATAGTAGCAGTTATTGATGGGGATCCGTTCATATCTCTAGTGCTATTAGTAAAGGAATGGTAGCAGTTATTGATGGGGTTCCGTTCATATCTCTAGTGCTATTAGTAAAGGAATAGAAGCAGTTATTGGTGGGGTTCCGTTCATATCTCTAGTGCTATTAGTAAAGGAATAGAAGCAGTTATTGGTGGGGTTCCGTTCATATCTCTAGTGCTATTAGTGAAGGAATAGTAGCAGTTATTGATGGGGTTCTGTTCATATCTCTAGTGCTATTAGTAAAGGAATAGTAGCAGTTATTGATGGGGTTCCATTCATATCTCTAGTGCTATTAGTAAAGGAATAGAAGCAGTTATTGGTGGGGTTCCGTTCATATCTCTAGTGCTATTAGTAAAGGAATAGAAGCAGTTATTGGTGGGGTTCCGTTCATATCTCTAGTGCTATTAGTAAAGGAATAGTAGCAGTTATTGGTAGGGTTCCGTTCATATCTCTAGTGCTATTAGTAAAGGAATAGTAGCAGTTATTGGTGGGGTTCTGTTCATATCTCTAGTGCTATTAGTAAAGGAATAGAAGCAGTTATTGGTGGGGTTCCGTTCATATCTCTAGTGCTATTAGTAAAGGAATGGTAGCAGTTATTGATGGGGTTCTGTTCATATCTCTAGTGCTATTAGTAAAGGAATAGTAGCAGTTATTGGTAGGGTTCCGTTCATATCTCTAGTGCTATTAGTAAAGGAATAGTAGCAGTTATTGGTGGGGTTCCGTTCATATCTCTAGTGCTATTAGTAAAGGAATAGTAGCAGTTATTGGTAGGGTTCCGTTCATATCTCTAGTGCTATTAGTAAAGGAATAGTAGCAGTTATTGGTGGGGTTCTGTTCATATCTCTAGTGCTATTAGTAAAGGAATAGTAGCAGTTATTGGTGGGGTTCCGTTCATATCTCTAGTGCTATTAGTAAAGGAATAGTAGCAGTTATTGGTGGGGTTCCGTTCATATCTCTAGTGCTATTAGTAAAGGAATAGTAGCAGTTATTGGTAGGGTTCCGTTCATATCTCTAGTGCTATTAGTAAAGGAATAGTAGCAGTTATTGGTGGGGTTCCGTTCATATCTCTAGTGCTATTAGTAAAGGAATAGTAGCAGTTATTGGTGGGGTTCCGTTCATATCTCCAGTGCTATTAGTAAAGGAATAGTAGCAGTTATTGGTGGGGTTCCGTTCATATCTCTAGTGCTATTAGTAAAGGAATAGTAGCAGTTATTGGTGGGGTTCCGTTCATATCTCTAGTGCTATTAGTAAAGGAATAGTAGCAGTTATTGATGGGGTTCTGTTCATATCTCTAGTGCTATTAGTAAAGGAATAGTAGCAGTTATTGGTAGGGTTCCGTTCATATCTCTAGTGCTATTAGTAAAGGAATAGTAGCAGTTATTGGTGGGGTTCTGTTCATATCTCTAGTGCTATTAGTAAAGGAATAGAAGCAGTTATTGGTGGGGTTCCGTTCATATCTCTAGTGCTATTAGTAAAGGAATGGTAGCAGTTATTGATGGGGTTCTGTTCATATCTCTAGTGCTATTAGTAAAGGAATAGTAGCAGTTATTGGTAGGGTTCCGTTCATATCTCTAGTGCTATTAGTAAAGGAATAGTAGCAGTTATTGGTGGGGTTCCGTTCATATCTCTAGTGCTATTAGTAAAGGAATAGTAGCAGTTATTGGTGGGGTTCCGTTCATATCTCTAGTGCTATTAGTAAAGGAATAGTAGCAGTTATTGGTAGGGTTCCGTTCATATCTCTAGTGCTATTAGTAAAGGAATAGTAGCAGTTATTGGTGGGGTTCCGTTCATATCTCTAGTGCTATTAGTAAAGGAATAGTAGCAGTTATTGGTGGGGTTCCGTTCATATCTCTAGTGCTATTAGTAAAGGAATAGTAGCAGTTATTGGTGGGGTTCCGTTCATATCTCTAGTGCTATTAGTAAAGGAATAGTAGCAGTTATTGGTGGGGTTCCGTTCATATCTCTAGTGCTATTAGTAAAGGAATAGTAGCAGTTATTGATGGGGTTCTGTTCATATCTCTAGTGCTATTAGTAAAGGAATAGTAGCAGTTATTGGTAGGGTTCCGTTCATATCTCTAGTGCTATTAGTAAAGGAATAGTAGCAGTTATTGGTGGGGTTCTGTTCATATCTCTAGTGCTATTAGTAAAGGAATAGAAGCAGTTATTGGTGGGGTTCCGTTCATATCTCTAGTGCTATTAGTAAAGGAATGGTAGCAGTTATTGATGGGGTTCTGTTCATATCTCTAGTGCTATTAGTAAAGGAATAGTAGCAGTTATTGGTAGGGTTCCGTTCATATCTCTAGTGCTATTAGTAAAGGAATAGTAGCAGTTATTGGTGGGGTTCCGTTCATATCTCTAGTGCTATTAGTAAAGGAATAGTAGCAGTTATTGGTAGGGTTCCGTTCATATCTCTAGTGCTATTAGTAAAGGAATAGTAGCAGTTATTGGTGGGGTTCTGTTCATATCTCTAGTGCTATTAGTAAAGGAATAGTAGCAGTTATTGGTGGGGTTCCGTTCATATCTCTAGTGCTATTAGTAAAGGAATAGTAGCAGTTATTGGTGGGGTTCCGTTCATATCTCTAGTGCTATTAGTAAAGGAATAGTAGCAGTTATTGGTAGGGTTCCGTTCATATCTCTAGTGCTATTAGTAAAGGAATAGTAGCAGTTATTGGTGGGGTTCCGTTCATATCTCTAGTGCTATTAGTAAAGGAATAGTAGCAGTTATTGGTGGGGTTCCGTTCATATCTCTAGTGCTATTAGTAAAGGAATAGAAGCAGTTATTGATGGGGTTCTGTTCATATCTCTAGTGCTATTAGTAAAGGAATAGAAGCAGTTATTGATGGGGTTCCATTCATATCTCTAGTGCTATTAGTAAAGGAATAGTAGCAGTTATTGATGGGGTTCCATTCATATCTCTAGTGCTATTAGTAAAGGAATAGTAGCAGTTATTGATGGGGATCCGTTCATATCTCTAGTGCTATTAGTAAAGGAATGGTAGCAGTTATTGATGGGGTTCCGTTCATATCTCTAGTGCTATTAGTAAAGGAATAGAAGCAGTTATTGGTGGGGTTCCGTTCATATCTCTAGTGCTATTAGTAAAGGAATAGAAGCAGTTATTGGTGGGGTTCCGTTCATATCTCTAGTGCTATTAGTGAAGGAATAGTAGCAGTTATTGATGGGGTTCTGTTCATATCTCTAGTGCTATTAGTAAAGGAATAGTAGCAGTTATTGATGGGGTTCCATTCATATCTCTAGTGCTATTAGTAAAGGAATAGAAGCAGTTATTGGTGGGGTTCCGTTCATATCTCTAGTGCTATTAGTAAAGGAATAGAAGCAGTTATTGGTGGGGTTCCGTTCATATCTCTAGTGCTATTAGTGAAGGAATAGTAGCAGTTATTGATGGGGTTCTGTTCATATCTCTAGTGCTATTAGTAAAGGAATAGTAGCAGTTATTGGTAGGGTTCCGTTCATATCTCTAGTGCTATTAGTAAAGGAATAGTAGCAGTTATTGGTGGGGTTCCGTTCATATCTCTAGTGCTATTAGTGAAGGAATAGTAGCAGTTATTGATGGGGTTCCGTTCATATCTCTAGTGCTATTAGTAAAGGAATAGTAGCAGTTATTGATGGGGTTCCATTCATATCTCTAGTGCTATTAGTAAAGGAATAGAAGCAGTTATTGATGGGGTTCTGTTCATATCTCTAGTGCTATTAGTAAAGGAATAGTAGCAGTTATTGGTGGGGTTCCGTTCATATCTCTAGTGCTATTAGTAAAGGAATAGTAGCAGTTATTGATGGGGTTCCATTCATATCTCTAGTGCTATTAGTAAAGGAATAGAAGCAGTTATTGGTGGGGTTCCGTTCATATCTCTAGTGCTATTAGTAAAGGAATAGAAGCAGTTATTGGTGGGGTTCCGTTCATATCTCTAGTGCTATTAGTGAAGGAATAGTAGCAGTTATTGATGGGGTTCCGTTCATATCTCTAGTGCTATTAGTAAAGGAATAGAAGCAGTTATTGGTGGGGTTCCGTTCATATCTCTAGTGCTATTAGTAATGGAATAGTAGCAGTTATTGGTGGGGTTGCGTTCATATCTCTAGTGCTATTAGTAAAGGAATAGAAGCAGTTACTGGTGGGGTTCCGTTCATATCTCTAGTGCTATTAGTAAAGGAATAGAAGCAGTTATTGGTGGGGTTCCGTTCATATCTCTAGTGCTATTAGTAAAGGAATAGAAGCAGTTACTGGTGGGGTTTGACCTTTCGTGAAAAATATAAAATTAAATCTCGAAGAGAAAATAGATTTAAGGCGCCACAACAGGAAACTGACAGTATCATGGCGACTTCCCCCACCTTCTCAACGTTTGCTCTTGGACACACTATAACAATATATATATATATATATATATATATATATATATATATCTTTATTTGCATATAATACAACTGGTATACAATACAACTGGTATAGTCAGAACTGAGATTATCTCTCAATTTCATAATGTAATTGGAATTCTAGAGTGAAAAGACATGAATAAAATAAAGGTAATATCATGTTTATTTTCGTAATATTATTAGAAATACCTGAAATACCTGAATGAACCTATGTACCTGATATCAAAATTACGTTCAACCCACATATTTGTTACCTTATTTCTTCATGAATCTTTAAAATTCAAATTTTTGCAATTTTTGATAACTTTCGGCTTTAAATCTTAGGTGGGGACTTGATAAAAATCTAAATTTTTTATATTGTAACATAAAACTACTTTAAAAATTTCAACTTGTATATTTGAGTACATTCGTAGTTTGTGAATTTTTCGGAAATGGCCCTTTTTGCGCATAATTAGCAATGCATTAACTTGAATAATTCATTACAATTTTATTATTTGTGAACTTTTTACTTTTAATAACTCTTTTTAAGTTGTTTTAAAACGTTTTATGTTTGTCCAGTACAACAGAAAATATTGTAGTTGTATTTATTCATACATGATCTATATATTGCTGAATTTCAAGATGTAAGCATTATTATTGTACATGTAAGGTACGCCTAATCGAAACATTGTTTCAAAATAGCAGCTAGACTGGTTGCTTTGTGAACGATAGGATATCAATGGTATGAGCCCGTTCATAAACATTTTCCGACCACCGTGAACCTTACCGCAATCGATAATGTAAATATGACATGTCAAAGAACCTTTTAGCTTTGATCTTCATTCGCCTCCGAATAGCCCTTCAATAGAACGCGGTTTCTGCACTTATGCAGGGTGTACCGCAAGTAAATGCGGTTTCTGCACGTATGCAGGGTGTACCGCAAGTAAATGACAATACTCCAGGGGGTAAAACTACACAGAAAATCTAGGTCAACACTACCAACCACACATTTCTATCTCACTCAGTACCTTACACATGCCGTTCTATAGGTTCATTAGAAAAGCCCATGTTTTTTGTAGTACAACTCCAATTTTCTTCCCTAAACATTTTTTTGAAATCAGTATTAAATTTGCTTTAAACGTAATGCACATTCAATGCTAACAATTTTCTCGTTTAAACCTTAATATCAATTTAAAAATTCCGTCACGCAGGAGCTGCATAACTAAGCAATTTCCTCAGAATTGGGTAGGGTCGAGTGCATTCCTGAATAATTTGCTTAAAATAACCTAGATATATAAGTATAATAAAAACATAAATTGTTCTACTCATTTGCATTTGTTATGAGCAGCTGTTTTAATTATTAATTTTGTAATTAATTTCCTTCCAGAGTTTTGTGTATGCGGGGTACTACACTACGTAATAAATACACAAAGCTTCACATTTTGATCTATTGATCTTGATGAGTTTCGCGAACCTACGTTTGGCGGAAGAATTCAATTCAAACATAGTACAAAGTAACCCCCCCCCCCCCTTCCAATAGACCGATTTAGTTCATTTTCACAACACTTTTTTTTTATTAGACAGCCAGGACGTATAAAGAGTTTCGTAATAATACAATAGAAATTACGACCGGTATAAGGGAATTAGTAATTTCTGTCCGGAGTAACCCCCCCCCCCTTCTAGTCAACTGATTTAGTTTATTTTTACAACAACTTTTTCTCTTCAGTTGACCACAACGAATACCGAGTTTCTCTGACATATAACAAAAATTACGGCTGGTATTGACAAATAACTACTTTGGCTCCGGAGTAAGCCCCCACCCCTCTCCGGATGGACCTATTTTGTTGGTTAACGAACTCATTCAATCGTTTTAATACTACATACCAAGTTTCGTGGCGAAAAAAACAAAAACTCTGACCTGTATCGTGTTAACAGATATGTGTGTGTGTGTGTGTGTGTATATATATATATATATATATATATATATATATATAGATATAAATTTTAACTGGGGTCATTTTCGGTGTCTAATAGGTGGGATCGATAAAGGTTCGAAGACATTTTTCAAAAATTCCGTCATGAGTGCAACCTCAATAGCTACTTTCCTTCGTAGGAAAGTGCTGAAAGTAGAAATTAATAAAAGATTTTGTTTGGGACATTTTTTCGGAAATCACTATTCTTCCAAAAAAAATCCTGCACACGGCGGAACCTCACAAAAGTTATAAAATTTAATCAGCTTTCCAACGGTATAGTCAGAACTGAGATTATCTCTCAATTTCATAATGTATTTGGAATTGTAGAGTGACAAACCATCAAATAAATTAAAGGAATATTATGTTTATTTTCGTGATATCATCCCTACCATATCAAACTATCGAATATGCAAGTCGGAGCAAACTAAGAAACGAATATGTTCAATACATTGACGAACTGATATGTTGAAATATGGTCTTATTCGATACTTTATTTAAGGTACTAAAGGCTATTCTAAAGGGGTTTGAGTTGGGACAATTTAGGACAAGACGTATCGTCAACAATCCAAGAGAAAAGTCTAGAATCTCAAAAACGAGATTTTTCATATTTGATAGTTTGACATGGTTGGGACGATATTTGATAGTTTGACATGGTTGGGACGATATTTGATAGTTTGACATGGTTGGGACGATATTAAAATGCCAATTATTCTTGATGTAATTGGTATTTAATGATTATAGTAACTCTTACATAAAAGTTTTTTTTTTTTTTTAGGTTGGATTTAAGGCGTGTCAACCTTTGTGGTTATTAACACCAGTAGAGTTTAATGGTGTTTTCACAATGATATCAGCTGTGATTGTCTGTGTTGTAATTACTTTGAAGTCAGTCTGTAGATAGAATCGGTGATGTGATGAAGGAAGGGGAGAGTGAGAGGCCCAGAGAGGCAACCGACGTGGGGAGGCAAAGCAGGCAGACACTAGAAGCCTTCTCTTTTTAGCGCGGTTCCTCCCTCCCCCATAGGGAGGAACCCCGCTTATAAGGTTGATACAATGAAACAATCCGGAAGTGCCGACTAGAAAATTTTGCGTTTCAGAACCCCTAGAAACCGAAAATAACGGTGGTTCAAATTTGTATATATATATATATATGTATATATTTATTTATATATATATATATATATATATATATATATATATATATTTGTCTGTTCGCTCTCTAAATAGAAGACCAATGGTCCGATTTTGATGAAATTTGGTACAAAAATCTGTCGTCCAATTTGAAAGGTCAAGTTCGTTAACCAGCAAAATCCGCCCACTGGAAGATGGCGTTTGGGGCGAAATTCGCGCAAAAAAAATCGTAACGCTTACGTTTTTGAGTTCATAAGCTTGTAAGTACTCTTTTTATAGGCTTCTTGGGCAAGGAAAACGAATGAAACCATTTTCAAGGCGATAGCTTTAACCGTTTTCGAGAAAATTGGAAAAATAGTTTTTGAATACCGTTTTTGGTTTGGGTACTTAGAATCATGGGATTCAGTTGAAACATTATCTGCATGTTCTACTTTCATTAAAACTAATATGTTGAAAGTTATGTTACGTTTGGAGTTAAGGAAGGGTTAGAATAAAATATTTAATGAACAGACATGAAAAGTTTTGGGAACTTCGTATACTTTCATTAATATCTCGAACACGGTTGGGAAATCGTGGAAAGTGGATAGAAACTATTTGAAAGCTTACTAAATTCTCTACAAAAATGATTCTAAAACTATTTTTGATTAGGTTATGTCAATCGGAGAAATAAGTGCTTAAAACTTCAAATACGTCTGTTTTGTTCTTATGAACGGGTTTTTGTCGTTCTTTTTGTAATTTTTGTCTCTTTCCCTTGGTTTTTTATTGCTTTTTATTTTTTTAATTTCTTATGTTGTATTTGTAAGGAAAATGTATGTGTGTGTAAAACAGGATAGGTAAAATCAGACCAATTTTCTGTTGTCAGAAATAATGAAAAGTTTTGGGAACTTCGTATAATTTCTTAATATCTCGAAAACGGTTGAAAATCTTGGGAAGCGAAAGGTTACCATTCGAAAGCTTACTAAATGGTCTACAAGAAAGGTTCTAAAGAAAGTTTTGAATAAGCGATGTCAATCGGAGAAATAAGTGCTTAAAATTTGAAGTAATTGATTTCGTTTATTCGAACAGTTCTTTTTGTCTGTTTTTATTCCTATTTTTACATTGCTTATAGTTGGATAATGTATTTGACAATAAAATAGATTAATTAAAATAAGAAGCTGTACCGTATGAAATGTCAGTTTTGGATTTGCCGATTTCCTTCAAATGTCTTGAAACTGTCGAGGCTCCTAATCCGAGTTCTTTGGCATATTCCCTATTGTTTGCAATTGCTTATAGTAGTCAAAGGTATTTGCCAATAAAACAGGATACGTATAATTAGAATATTTTATTTTTGCGGTATCTTGGGGTTCTTAGATCCCTTATGAATATCTATTAGGCCCCCTTCGTATTTTTTCCTTAATATCTCGAAAAGGGTTAGGAGATCGTGGCAATTGAAATGTAACAGTTCGAAAGCTTACTAAATTCTCTACAAAAAATGTTTTACAGAAATGTTTGATGGGGTCGTCACATTAGGAGAAATAAGTGCTTAAAACTTAGTTAGTTTCCTTTATTTAAACGGATCTATTTATGTGTTTCCCGAAGTTTTTTTTTCACTGCTCGTTATTTTTGTACTTGCTTATAGTAGTCTAATGTATTTTTCATTAAACAGGATATGTATAATTAAAAGCATTATTTTGTTTGTTAGAATTCGAAGATGCCGTATGAATATCTAGATTACAGTACTGGTTTTGATTTCGTATTTTAGAATTGTTCTTGGTATTCCCTATTTTCATGTATTACCCTTAGTTCTTTATTGCTAGTAGTTTTTTTTTTTTTTTATTTATTATAGAATATAAATCTATTTGGCAATAAAATAGGATACGTAAAATTAGAAACAATATTTCGGGTATTTCTGAGCGAAATGCCTTGTAAGATTGTCAACCACCACGAACGGCGTTTTTCCTCTATTTACCTCACATTTTAATTGGTTGCTGTTTTTAGCTTGTTTCCTGCTTCACTTCACAGATAGGAAACACGCTTCTGACGTCGACCCAATGACGTAATCCGAAGTGCCTAATAAATGATTTAACGTTTTAGAACAGGTAGATATCGAAAATAGCTGTTTTTAAATTAGAATCTATTGTTGAGTAATTATATGAATCTTTATACGGCTTTATTAGCCGTATTATTCTATATAGGCTTTATAAGGCAGGAGATACTACTTAATCTTGAATACTTGTTCTTAGTCCTTCTTTATCAACTAGATAGGCTTTATTAGACATATTATTCTTCATAGGCTTTATTAGACAGGGAATTCTGATAAAATGTCGTGTTGTCGCAGCAAATTGTAATTACGATTTATCTAAGGTCAGGTAACATTAGCGAGTCTACATTGTTAAGATCACCGACGGCGAAGGTAGACAATTGCTATGATTTAGTCTACATATGTATATTAATTCCTAAATGTAGAAAATAAACTTTACAACGGTTAGATACTATGAACGAATAGACAGTCGGTTCAGTCCCAAACAAACAGAGGGTTTACTAGAAATTTACCTGCTAGGAGTTAATCCTCAAGAGAAGTAACCCTTGTAGGGTAATATAACCCAGGTATCTGCCGACACAAATACAAAGCCTTGCAAGAGTAGGTAGAGCAACTTTAAGATTTCGTTCACTAAAATTTCTTAAACTGACCTAGATTCAGACATGACATAACATAAATTATATTGTAAATATTGATAAAGATTAATTAGTTGTCAACATATACATAAATTAGCAATCAACAGTTTTTTTTGTACGACTATTATTAACGACTATTTAGTTATGAGACAATCCATAAATTAGCGATCAAAAGTTGCAGGTGATTCCGTATTAGATATTTATTAAATATTCATAAAGACTATTTGGTTGTAAACCAATTCATCAATAAGCAATCAATATTTTTAAACACTGGATATATACTAACCAATTATAACGACTGTTTAGTTATGAACCGATTTATAAATTAGCGATTAAAAAACACAGGTTTATTGACTAAATATTGATAAAAGTATTTAAATTGAAGAAAAAAAGATTTCCTCAAGACTTGCTCTTGTTCATTTTTGTATTTACTCTATTGACTTTATTAGGCATATTCTTCTATATAGGCTTCATTAGGCAGTGGTATCTACTCAATTTTGAGAACTTGTTCTTGATCCTTCTATATCCACTAGATTGGCTTTATTTGGCATATTATTCTATATAGGCTTTATTAGGGAGTGGTATCTACTCAATTTTGAGAACTTGTTCTTGATCCTTCTGTAACAACTAGATTGGCTCGCTGGGAAAATTCCTCGCTGCACCCTGGATGTCGGAACTAATGACCTAGATGTAAATGCGCGGTTAAAAAAAAAAAAAAAAAAAAAAAAAAAAAAAAAAAAAAAAAAAAAATAATAATATTGTATATATGTGTACATAATTTAACTAATTAAGAATATCCATACGTATTTGTTTTTATGTATTCTAAGTGAACTTGGGCACTGTGTGCGCCTCCTCGTGGCAGAATACGGGCAACTGATTGGTGGCTCTCGAGGCGGACCTGACATTCAGGTCTCCGGTTGGGGAGAAGGAATTGAGTAAGGTTTGATTGTTTTAATAGTCAAACCTTGTTCAGTTCTGTGGCAATCAGGCTAAGCACATTAAATTCCAGGCAAGTTAGACGTAAAGAGATAATTTTAGCGCGGTTCCTCCCTCTCTCCATATGGAGGACCCCGCCCTCCAAATGGAGGCCTCATGACGCAATCCAGAAGTCCCGACAAAAAAGTTTGCGTTTAAGAACCCCTGAGAGACCGAAAATAACCGTGTTTCAAATTGGTATATATATATAAATATATATACATATATATATATATATATATATATATATATATATATATATATATATGTGCGTGTGTGTGTGTGTTTGATCGCTCTCTGGACACCCTTAAATAGTTTTGGGTACTTTGTATATTTTCCTTAATTTTATTTTTTTAATTTTTTAAATTATTTTCCTTATATCTCGAAAACGGTTTGAAATCTTCATAAGCGGATCCTTACCATTCGAAAGCTTACTAAATGCTAATAATTCTGAAGCAATTATCGATTCATCGGAGAAATGAGTGCTTAAAAAAATAGTTTTTGAATACCGTTTTTGGTTTGGGTACTTAGAATCATGGGATTCAGTTGAAACATTTTCTGCATGTTCTACTTTCATTAAAACTAATATGTTGAAATTTTTGTTACGTTTAATATTTTATGTATTATGTATTTAACAATAAAACTGGTTAAGTAAAATAACAAAAACAATTTATTGTTAGAAATATAGATTTCCAAGATTCATAGACCTTGCCACTAGCGGGTCCGTTTCTAGTGTAGCCGACCCTTCCAGGTAAGATTGTAAATCATGACCTTTCAAGACTTTACTACTCACAGGAATGGCATTAGTGACCTTAAGGGTTGACACGCCATTATAATAATTAATTAAAAAAAAAGACTGGTGGAACCAAAATAATAACTGCTTCTATTTTAATCTTTCAAAATTAGACTAGGGATATGAACGGAACCGCGCTAAGATGATGCAGTTCCTGCGAGACGGACTTTTTTATTGCCTGGCAGCTGTATTTCTGTGTTTGTACATCGGGTTCGCCTGTGAGAAAGTGGACATGCTTGCTCCGTCCATGCTCTCGCGAATCCCGGGGTCTCATCGATGACCCGAGAGCCTTCCAGTGCCTGACCAACATCACCCCCGCCAAGCAGGAAACCACACCATTCCCCTCACCCCTGCCTCCCAACACCCACCACCGTCTTAAATTAAATTGAGTCGTAAATGTTGGCTTGTCTTAAAAAGGTTACTAATTTTTCAATGTTGTCGAGTCTGTCAGTCAGTATTTCGTCCAGTGTTTCGGATACCCCGGATTGCCTTCTCACCTCATACATACTACACTCTGTTAATATATATTTGACAGTTATAAGAACAGCACAGGTTCTACATATCGGTGGCTCATCTCGTGACATATAATAACCATGAGTGAGGCGAGTATGTCCTATCCGGAGTCTAGTCAGGATTACCTCTTCTCGTCTGATCGTTCTATAGGAGGTCTGCCAAGGTCTAGTGTCACCTTTCACTTCGCGTAACTTATTTGAAATGGTCTGCCGCCAAGTTATCTCCCAGTGAGCTTTGATATTTTCCTTGATCCAAGACTTTAAATCATTTTGTGGCACCATTGCGAATTCAGTACCGTCAGCGGTTGCTTCTTTCGCAGCTTTGTCAGCCTGTTCATTTCCAGCAATATCGCAATGACTTGGTATCCAAACAAGGTTAATAGTATAATTATTTGTGTTATATACATCTATAACCTCTCTTATTTTAGTTATAAGAGGATGTCTGGGAAAGATTTTTGAAATTGCAACGAGGGAGGAATGGGAATCCGAAAATATAGTAATACCATCCTCAGTTGGCATAACTATGCACAAGGCCTTGTAAATCGCAAGTAATTCCGCTGAGAAAACCGAACATATAGAATTTAGTTTTTACCTATATGATTGGCCATTGACAACAAATGCCGCAACAACCTCTCCCTGAAGTTTGGATCCGTCAGTGTAGACTTTTGTTGCCAAACCATGCATCTCAGATATTGTTCTGTATTCTGAGCAAAATAGATTATTGATTGTATGACATTGTTTAAATTTTGTAAGGGTTAGGTTTATTTTAGGAGGAATCATTCACCAAGGTTCCTTTGCAGGAATTTCAACTTTGAGGATGGAGGGGACCGTTATATTATAAAAATGTAGGAGTTCGTTAGTTCTATATTTGAAAGGTTTCTTTTTTACATTTCTAAAGACAGGTGTTAACGGAGACTTTAGATAATTATATAAAGGATGATTTGGTAATGAAAGGACAGAACTGTAATAATTTAGCGTCAACAAATCCCTGCGATATCTGAGAGGTGGTTCTCCGCATTCAGCACAGATACTATCCACTGGGCAAGATCTAAAGGCCCCTGTGGCTATCCTGAAGCTTTGATGATGTACGCTATCTAGCATTTTCAGGGTTCTCTCCGATGCCGAGCCATAGATCATACAACCATAATCAAGTTTGGAATGGACTAAGCTTCGATATAACCTCAACATACTCAGCCGATCTCCACCCCAAGCAGTGTTAGTTAACATTTTAAGTATATTTATAGCTTGTTGACAAGAACTTTTCAGCTGCTTAATATGTTGACGCCAATTTAGATTTCTATCGAAAAGAAGCCCAAGATACTTTACACAATCCGTGTATGTGATAGGATTACCGTTAAGATATAAAGGCGGGGGTTCATTTACTCGCCTAGTGGCAAACATAATACATTCTGTTTTTGTGGGAGAGATGGTAAAGCCTCGATCTCTTAACCAGTTGCATAAAGTGTCTATGGCTTCCTGAATAGTGGATCTAAGGGTGTCAACGTTTTTATCAGTTGCAAAGAGTTTTAAATCGTCTGCAAACATACTCGCCGAAATGCCTGGAGGTAATACCTGTATGACTCTACTGAAGGAGAGAATAAATAGCAAAGGGCTTAATACAGACCCATGGGGGACACCGTTTGCCAGATTGTATGTGTCTGAAAACTGCCTTCCGATTCTAATATTAAATTTCCGGTTGTTGAGAAATGTTTGGATAAAGTTAAAAAAGTGACCAGATATTCCGAATAGTGATTCCATTATTTCCCGCCTCCAAAGACAGTCGAATGCGTTTTGAATATCAACCAAAACTGCTAATAATTTTTCTTTCTGAGCGAAGGCCTCTTATACTTTAGATTCAAGTAGAATTAGGTTGTCTCGAGTACTCCTACCTCTTCTAAAACCACTCTGCCATTCCTCAAGAAAGCCTTTACTTTCTATATACCAATACATTCGGTTAGAAATAAGCTTTTCTAGCAGTTTACATAAGGAACATGTGAGAAATATTATTCGGTAACTAGATAGATCATTCTGGGGCCTGTTTTTCTTAGGTATTGGAACACCAATTGATTCCTTCCAAATACTCGGAATATATCCTGACATGAATATCTTATTCAAGAAAGATAAAATTTGGAATTTATTATTGCAAGACAGATGTTTTATAAAGCTAATGCATATATTGTCTGGTCCAGGGCTGGTATCTTTCCTGGAGTCAAGAGCATCTTGAAATTCCGAGAAATTGAAAGGGAAGTTCAAAGGATTTAAGGGGTCAATTTCATTGAGTAGAGGTTCGGAATCTTTGTCTCTTTTTATGGTCTGGAATTCTTGTGAGTAATTTAGATCGGAATACACTCTTTGAAAATATTCACCAAAACAGTTTGCTATTTCTAAAGGATTAGAAACCCACAATGATAGCTAGAAAGAAGATTGTTTTTGTCTAGGTACCATGTTAACCTATGATTTAATATTCTTTCCAGGGTTTTGCAAAGACAACTGGTTATAGAAACTCGACGATAACTGGATACGATTTTCTTATTCTTGCCTGATTTTAAAACCGGAACTATGATAGATTCGTTCCACGAGTGAGGATAGATTCCTCCTTCAAACACCTCATTGAATGCATTCAGAAGAAGGGGAGGAGTAGTGGGTGGTAAGTGTTGTATCATGTCGTATGTTATTCCTCCTCCAAACACCTCATTGAATGCATTCAGAAGAAGGGGAGGAGTAGTGGGTGGTAAGTGTTGTATCATGTCGTATGTTATTCCTCCTCCAAACACCTCATTGAATGCATTCAGAAGAAGGGGAGGAGTAGTGGGTGGTAAGTGTTGTATCATGTCGTATGTTATTCCTCCTCCAAACACCTCATTGAATGCATTCAGAAGAAGGGGAGGAGTAGTGGGTGGTAAGTGTTGTATCATGTCGTATGTTATTCCTCCTCCAAACACCTCATTGAATGCATTCAGAAGAAGGGGAGGAGTAGTGGGTGGTAAGTGTTGTATCATGTCGTATGTTATTCCTCCTCCAAACACCTCATTGAATGCATTCAGAAGAAGGGGAGGAGTAGTGGGTGGTAAGTGTTGTATCATGTCGTATGTTATTCCTCCTCCAAACACCTCATTGAATGCATTCAGAAGAAGGGGAGGAGTAGTGGGTGGTAAGTGTTGTATCATGTCGAATGTTATTCCTCCTCCAAACACCTCATTGAATGCATTCAGAAGAAGGGGAGGAGTAGTGGGTGGTAAGTGTTGTATCATGTCGTATGTTATTCCTCCTTCAAACACCTCATTGAATGCATTCAGAAGAAGGGGAGGAGTAGTGGGTGGTAAGTGTTGTATCATGTCGTATGTTATTCCTCCTTCAAACACCTCATTGAATGCATTCAGAAGAAGGGGGAGAGTAGTGGTTGGTAAGTGTTGTATCATGTCGTATGTTATTCCTCCTCCAAACACCTCATTGAATGCATTCAGAAGAAGGGGAGGAGTAGTGGGTGGTAAGTGTTGTATCATGTCGTATGTTATTCCTCCTTCAAACACCTCATTGAATGCATTCAGAAGAAGGGGAGGAGTAGTGGGTGGTAAGTGTTGTATCATGTCGTATGTTATTCCTCCTTCAAACACCTCATTGAATGCATTCAGAAGAAGGGGGAGAGTAGTGGGTGGTAAGTGTTGTATCATGTCGTATGTTATTCCTCCTTCAAACACCTCATTGAATGCATTCAGAAGAAGGGGAGGAGTAGTGGGTGGTAAGTGTTGTATCATGTCGTATGTTATTCCTCCTTCAAACACCTCATTGAATGCATTCAGAAGAAGGGGGAGAGTAGTGGGTGGTAAGTGTTGTATCATGTCGTATGTTATTCCTCCTTCAAACACCTCATTGAATGCATTCAGAAGAAGGGGGAGAGTAGTGGGTGGTAAGTGTTGTATGTTATTCTGTCCGGTCCGGGTGAAATTGTACGTGATTTATTTATTGCTAATTCAAGTTCTTCTATTGTTATAGAGTTGGTCAAAGGTGTATCGTTGCTAGTTCAAGTTCTTCTATTGTTATAGAGTTGGTCAAAGGTGTATCGTTGTTAGTTCTTCTATTGTTATAGAGTTGGTCAAAGGTGTATCGTTGCTAGTTCAAGTTCTTCTATTTTATAGAGTTGGTCAAAGGTGTATCGTTGTTAGTTCTTCTATTGTTATAGAGTTGGTCAAAGGTGTATCGTTGTTAGTTCAAGTTCTTCTATTGTTATAGAGTTGGTCAAAGGTGTATCGTTGCTAGTTCAAGTTCTTCTATTCTTATAGAGTTGGTCAAAGGTGTATCGTTGTTAGTTCAAGTTCTTCTATTGTTATAGAGTTGGTCAAAGGTGTATCGTTGCTAGTTCAAGTTCTTCTATTCTTATAGAGTTGGTCAAAGGTGTATCGTTGTTAGTTCAAGTTCTTCTATTGTTATAGAGTTGGTCAAAGGTGTATCGTTGCTAGTTCAAGTTCTTCTATTCTTATAGAGTTGGTCAAAGGTGTATCGTTGTTAGTTCAAGTTCTTCTATTGTTATAGAGTTGGTCAAAGGTGTATCGTTGTTAGTTCGGTCTTCTAAAGTCTCAGATTCTACTTTTCTTTTATATTCCTGGAATTCACTATTAAAATTTGCATCACTGAATGTTGTTTTGAATTACGTCCCTGGTAGGTTGCGCAAAACCTTTTGGTCTGGTGTAATGTTGTCATTGATTTGAAGTCATTGATTTGAGTTCCTGTTTATATTTTTTGGGAATTATTTTGTTTACAGCTGTCCATGCGTCTCTTGAAGTATTATTGGAATTTAACCGTGTTACAAAATCTATCCAGGAATTCTTTTTGGCAGTTTAAATTACCCACTTAGCTGTGGAGATGTAATGACTGGTCAGGTGACCACTGGCGACCAATGAGAAGCATCCAGGAACAGCCAATAGGAACGAGCGCTCAGCCGAGCTTCCCCGACTTCGACCGAGGCGCCCCGACCTTGGCCTATGACTAGGGGCGTTCCTGCTGGCCAGAGGACATTCTACTCTGGCGCTCTCTCAAGGACACACTAGCAGCTCTCTCAAGACTAGACTCCAGCCAGCCATGCACTCAGGACCAAGCAACCGGCGCTCCAGCAACTCTCCAGCCATGCACACAGGACCAAGGACCTAGCTACCTGCTCTGCCTCTCTCTCTCTGGACAAAGCACGAAGTCGCCGTCTCGATGTCCCCAGTGGTCAAGCCAGCCTCCAGTCATTACACTCCCGACTCCTACTTCCCCCAACTCTATTCAATACCTGGTTTATTCATTTACTTCCTTACCCCTCAGTCCTACTTCGAGGAACGGCTACGGCTCAGTACCGAACACCTTCTCCCCGACTCAGTGGAACAGCTAACGCCTAGTACCTAGTCGGTATCCCCCAGGTTCAAGGAAGCGCCCTTAACCGGGACACAGTACTTACCTGGCTACCTTCTCCCGACACATCCTTCCAACTCTTCCTAGCCTACCTTTAGTAGCGACACCCATCCGCTACATAGCTTTGGCCCTCTTCTTCTTGGAGTCGATGTGTGCTTCATCAGAAGGATGCCTATAAAAAAATTGAAGTGCCTTTTGCCGGGGCCTTTCAACAATCATTATTCCACCAAGGAACTGCAGACTTAGTGTATTTAGGTGTGGTTTTAGGAATACTCTTCAGCTGCGTCTAATATTAATTCTGTTAGTTCTTTCACTGATTATTTGTATTGTAAGTTCTGTTTATGTATAATGTAGTCTCGAAATGTGGCCCATTCAGATTTCTTTGTATTTTTTTTTTTTGTGTGTGTATTTAATGGTGTATCAACAATTTGGCTATTAACGCCGGGCTATCTACAGGTTGCCAACCTTTTATAATGCCAACGGCACGTTGTCGGTCACCCATTCAGGTACTGGCCACGCCTGACGTTGCTTAACTTCGGTGATCCATGGGAACCGGTGCATTCAACGTGGGTATAGCTGTTGGCATTTCTTTGTATTATATCTTAACTCAGATTGGAATAACGGTAGTTGTGATGTTAGTGTCAGGAATATAGGTAAATGATCACTCGAGTAGGTGTCATTGCTCACATCCCACTCGAATCGGCTATAAACTGAAGAAGAGCAAACAGACAGGCCAATATTTGAGGCATAGATGGGCAGGGAAGTTCATGTTGAGAGAAAGTAAGTCATATTGTTCAAATATATTTTGTAAAAGTTGTCCACGGTTATTTGTAATTGATGAGTTCCACATAGTACTGAGAGTGTTGGTATCAGAAAGTAATAAAAAGGGCGATGGAAGTTGAGTGAGTAAGTCATGAATTGCATGTACTTCAGTAGGTTCACTGCAATCACTACTAAAAGTAACTGGATGTGGTATTTTTTAAAAGACCCAACAGCTGACTCAATGTATATCCAAAGCTGAATACAGCTATAGCATCTATGTTCAACACTCCTAATGGTAGAAGCAACAACCCCCCTCCCAATGAATAGGGGATTCGTTAAACACATTTTCCTCTTTAGATGAGCACAACGACTACCTAGCTTTGTTTCCGGGGATATGAAAAACTTTATTGTATAACAATTACGGCTGGGTAGGGCAAATTATTAATTTGGGTTCCGATTAAACCCCCTTCCTAATGAACCGATTTAGTTTATTTTTACAAGATTTGAAGGTATGTTTTAAAAATTCTGCCATAGGGGCAACCTGAATTCCTACATTCCCTGAGAATGTGCTAAAACAAGGACAATTCTTAACGCACTTATTCTTAGTAAGCTCTTGTTAGTTCATTTTTTGACATGCATAAGTCTTATGGCTAGTGGCCTCAGAAATATGTGTGGTGCGTAATCGCATAACACGAAATCATAACAGAAGTGATGACACTGCTCATTTTTACGTAACTCTCGGAACTCTTCCTTCTCACTTCAGGGCCACATTATGTTAATCATGAAGTAGGAACTGCCTCATCTTAGTGTGTTTCCATAATTATAATCCCTAGTGTCATTTGGAATAGGTATAGCTAATATTTTGTGAAAATTTCCTCATTTTGGACAAATTATAAGTTAAAGAACTGTTTCATAGTTCTGGGTTTTCCTAAACTGCTTTTCTCTGCTGTAATTGTGTTACATTGTAATCACGAGGTGCTGACATTTCTTCTTGTCAATTACTTTATAAAAGGAAATAGTATTGAAGTGGGGGGTTTACAAACTGGACTCACACAAGCATGCACACCTCTCATACACTCTACATACAGACACAAAGACACACACATGCATACATAAAAACAAACACTTAGATAATGAAAAGCACATCGCACACACAAGGCGGGAATGATTTAATGCTGTATATTTATTAGTGTGGAACATCTTAACAAAATTTGAGCCTATTTTGGGCTATAAACTATTATTTTACAGGAGGCCCGGTGGACGTGAGTGTTAAGGCATGAGCACTTAACACTCCGTGCCAAGGGTTGCGGGTTCGATTCCCACTATGGGGTGGTGGCTTTTATTCAGAAAAAAGAAAAGGCATCAGCCCTATCCTGGCTAGAAAAGGGTGGTAACCTATAGATAACCCATCCTAAAATTCTTAGTTAATAATGATGGACATTAACATTTAAATAAATATTATTTTACATCTTGTGTTATCAATATGATGGTGAATGTATTTTTTTTTAATTGTACAAAATTGGCTTAGGTAGGGTAATAACCATTAAAATCCCCTCACCCCTCTAATCAGGAGATTCAGTTCCTCTCCTCGAGAACTATACGATAATTTACTGACACAAGATTTATTTTCCTCGAATAAAAGAAAAAAACTAGGGAAGGTTTGAGGACAGAGGAAAATTATAACAAAAAGTCGCATTCAATAAAATAATCTATTCAAGTTATGTACAGGAATCTAACGAAAATTACTTTACATACATCAAGAAAAAAAATTCATGAAAATTCTATTCAAAACTAGACACTTAAGAGTCCAGATAAAAAGTTTCCTCAGATAAATAATATTTAGCAAGTCTTATTTTACAAAAGCTTCTTACAAATGATGAAAACATAACTTATACTATTAGTAAGAAACAAAATTAGGACTGATATATTTATAAACACTCTCAGGGCCTTCATTGAGATCTAGACCCTCGAAGGAGGTTAATTAGCAACAATAGTTAGGATTATTGGGAAATATAAATAAATTAAAAAAAAAAAACAAAAAAAAAATACTATTTTAATTAAATAGCTCGAGAAATCCTTATAAAGGCAATATGGACTAGTTTTATCTTTGCTTCATAAGAACTCTATTTCTGTTTTTAAATTTTTTAACATTTTTCTCTCTAAAAAAAACAAAAAAAAACGATCTTTTTACAGTACAAGAAATTGTAATAGTAATTAAAAATGTTTGATTAATACCGTATACATTTCAACTTATAAGTGAAATTAGTTGTAAGTTAAAATACTTATATTTCTCAGTATGTCAAATGAAATTGTCAGTTGTCATTCATATTTATGTTAAAAGAAATAGAATACCAAAATTCAGTTGAGACAAATTCCAAATGTTATTCCTAAATTAATAGAAAATAAGTGATTGTCAATTTCAGTATATTATTGAAAAAGAAATGTGTTTTACCTTAAAGCATATAAACAATAAAATAAATGATATTATCTCATATTTCAGATGTCCTGTACTGACTGTCTTAGGGGATTTGGTCCTTTGGGACTCGTTCGACCAGCATTTCTACACGATATACACAATTATATAATACATTGGACCAGGGCATTTATACATTACGTTATTTATACTTTAACATTACAAATCTATAAACAATCAAACATATCAATACAAATTTCTAAATCTAATAGCAAAAACCAGTTCAGTACGAAATGTATATAAAATTCAGAATTTTCAATCAGTGCTTTCTTCATACATCCAATGGCTTATACTACGAGTTATACACAATACTCTTCATATTCATTATCACTCAAGTATATTATAAAAATTATTAATACAATAAATTGTTGATCACATTTGAAGCATTTCCATACTAAATATAAATTAAATTCTAACGATTTATATTCTAACCCTTTAAAATACATTTAACTTTGATAAAATATTATCATAATTTTTAAAAATTTGAATTTTTAATCTTATAAAGAAGGCAGTTGTAGTTTACAGTAATTGTTATGGTATATGTTATTTATATCTAATAATTAAAGTATCATGAATATTATCTACCCCTTATGATGGAATTGGCTATCTAAAGGGTAAAACTTGCTTCACTATATAAAAGGTGGGATATTAAAAAAATGACAAGTGAATTATTTTTAAAAGTAAGATAATTTCACTTTAATAGATAATAATCACATAAACTTTTTTAATTAATGTACAATTATATAAAACTCATGATTCACATGTACTAAGAAGTCGAACACATGATTGGGAGAAAGGGGCCAAAGAATTGAAATATATATAGGGAAAGCTTTTCTTGGCACAGCATTGAGAAGGCACTCGGCACTCAGGGCTCTATAGCATTCTCTCTCTCTTTCTCTCTCCCTCAAAGGATGAACTAAGGAACAGGGGCATGAGAGTGAAAAGGGAAAAAGAGATTGAGGGGAAAATTAAAATTACTAAACAAAATACAAAATAATATTAAATAATAAAGAAGAAACACAGCCAATTTTGGTTGACACCGTTGTTTTTGAGAAGAATGGCTCACTTGGGTCGTCGGATATACCTGAGGACTATGTAGCCTAGGAGCCTGAATATCACTAGGAAGAGGAGAAGAACGAGGGTATTTGCCCAAAGAGGCAGGCTCGCACCTTCTTCTTCGAGGATAGCTGAAACTGGAATGTGGGTGGAGTTTTTACACACTTCAAACTTCGACTGAGGAGCACACCTGGAAAAAAAATAAACATTCTATAGTTTTAAAGATTAATTGAAGTCCATATGATAACTTTTTAATTATTCATTGATGTTGAAGACGTGCTCTAACAAATCTGATTCAGGCTACAAAATGCCAACAAGAATATATTCACACTTTCGGGTGCCTCTTTGTGGGATTAGGAGGAATTTAAATTATAGTTCGTTCAGTTAGATGGAAAAATTCAATTCCACTCTGAGACTCTTAGAGAAATATTCCCAATGGTTATGCCATTGGCTAATTCCCATTTCAATTAACAACAAGCTACAACAAATAAGACTAGACAATTTCTCATTTCAGAACCTGTTGATAACGAAAATAAAGGTCACAGGTGTTGGGAGCCGGTCGGTGAAGGTTCATCGTCATGCAGGGAAATGAATAGGCCAACCTATTCATTCTACCATCTGCAAATTTCCATTTAAAGGATCAACATCGTACGTGAAATACAATAGAAAGTACGACTCGCAGGAGCTGTGTCATCATAGCGCAAAGTTATCCGTAGTGGCATTTTTAAGGGGATTGAAGCAGTTATTATTTCGTTTTAATCTATAGTGAAAAAAGGAGACCCGGTAGCCGTGAGAGTTAAGGCGTGAGCACTTAACATTCTGTGCCAAAGGGCGTGTGTTCGATTCCCACTGTGGGGTGGTGGCTTTTCTTTAGAAAAAAGAAAAGGCATCAGCCCTATCCTGGCTAGAAAAGGGTGGTAACCTATAGATAACCCGTACCAAAATTCTTAGTTAATAATAATGGACATTAAAATTTAAATAAGTAAATTTAGTGAAAAAATTGAAATCCGAGAAGCAAGATTCCAGAAACCACAGAAAGAAACTGACAGTATCCTAAGCAGAAATTACTCCTTCCGACTTCACAATGTTCACTCTAGAAATCCAATGCAAATATATTTCTTATTATCTTAACTTGTTTTACTAAAATACTCATTTTACTGTTAAATATAATTAAAAAAAAAAAAATATAAACTGAAGAAAACACACAAAACAAAAATTCAACCCTCAAATAAAGGATGGAAGGGTATTTTGGTCCTTTCCAGGTAAAACGGTTACTGACTCCTGCAATATGGCTAGGCCAGTCCTATAAGGTTTAAGGAAGGCTCTATAAGTCAATTCAAAACTAGAAATACTTAATTCACTGTTCAATCCATTAAAAAAAAACAACCATTTAAAAATGAGGTAAAAAGAGGGGAAAAACTTTTAAAAGAAGAAACCAAGGAACAGCACAGTAGTAGAAACTACTCTTACAGCATCTACAAATTGCGCTCGAAAGCTCTATTTTAAATATCAGAAAATTGGTTCCCATTTTACCTATCTCGTTTTACAAACAAATACATTTTCCTAATATAAAAAGTTACAAAAATAATAAACAATAAAAAACTAAGAGAAACAGACAAAAACAACCGTTCAACTAAACAAAATCAACAATGCCATAGTTTTAACACTTTCGCTGCAAGTGTCGTTACGGAAAGACACTAGCAATTCTACCCTCATACAAGTGTCCCAATAGTGGATTGTTCATACTTGTTTATCTTCCTTAAAAAGTTTCAAATAGTCGATATATGTGGGCTACCATTGGTCATGAGTTCATATAAGCCACGCGGTATGTTGATGTTTTATCGTTTCCTCCAGTCTGTTAGTAAATGGTTTACAGTTAATATCTTATTGCATTCTGTACAGAGTGGTAAGTCTTGTTTTTTCATCAAGTGAGAGTGAGTTAGTAGTGTATGTCCAATTCAAAGTCGGGAAATGTTTCAGGCATGAGAAATTTACCTTTTCTGTCTTTCTGAACAGGCTATAGTAAGCCTGCAGTTGGCAAATCTAAAAGAAATTACCAGATTAATAAAAGGATCTGAGTGCAACAGTAATTTTTCTTCTTTTGATATCATCCTCATCATTTAATTTAAACCAATTGGGGGGTTAACACTTCCTTCTAGAAAATATTATTATGCATTCAAATCATTAAAGAAAAAATACTTACTGGATCTGAGCACCTTCGCTGAATTCGACTATTTGCATATTCTGATATGCATAATGAACCATGCTTAGATACTGCATCCACTTAAGCCAAGGAGGAATATTTCTAGCTAAATATCCTCCAAATAACTGCGTAGCGAGTGTGTAGAGGGCCGATATTGTTATCGAGACCTGCATGTCCATACAGCAAGCCCCAACAAAAAATCCAACACTCTGTAAAAGAAAAAGTCACAATATACCTTGAGCAGAAATTTATTAAATTTTAACGTCCATTTATTATTAACTACGAATTTTAGGACGGGTTATCTAAAGGTTACCACCCTTTTCTAGCCATGATAGGGCTGATGCCTTTTCTTTTTTCTATAGAAAAGCCACAACCCCTAGTGGGAATCGAACCCACGACCCTTTGGCACAAAGTGTTAAATGCTCATGCCTTAACAATCACGGCCACCGAGCCTCCAGCAGAAATTTATATTTATGATAAATTAAATGAATATTCAAAAGATTTCTTATTTATTTATTTAATACCTTAATATTTTTATGATAATAACACAGAGATAAGTCTTCTTAGAAGTCAGTAACTTTTCATTTAATTCTATTGTATTATATCTAAATGAAATGAAGGAATTTAAAACAAATGTAATATTTGATTAAAATGGAACTTATTAAAATAAAATTTAACATGATGCAGCAATGTGTTATTCATGGAATAAAAATGTCAGTAATTAAGCTCTTGTCAAGACCTGAGCCATCTCAATATTCTTAATTGCATTATAAAATAAGACATTCCAATACCTGTGCTACAACAGTGTTGAGGAGAAGGAACCCAAGGAGTGTTAGAAACACTGTAGTGCTATGCAGGCCTAGCATAGGGTACGATATGATGTGATAGACCGCAGGAAGCGTTACTGTCAACGGGAGCTCACCAACCATTTTCGCAAGGTAGTAAGCTGACAATCTATACGCTCCTGATTGTCTTTCTTTATTAATCACTTCTCTTTCAGGAGGAACTGAAAAATATAATAGTAAAATTAGGATTCTACAATAGATTAGATATGAACTTCAAGGAAGTCGAGAATATGAACTTATTTAAGTGATGAGGTAGTTTAATACTTTTGAATATTTTGTTCAGCTGAATTATAAACTATATTTTTAAAAAAATCATTATTTAAAATAAAATAAATCAGTTTAGAAACAACAGTAATGTATAATTAATTATGATAAGTCAGTGGCTCAACTCACAAGAAGAGAGGGCTCCAAAATGAGCAAATAACATCCAATATGTTGTCGAGAAAAACATCCACCCTTGAATGTCATGAAGGGATTCTTCTGTCCTCTGTAGCTGAAACCATAGAAAGCCAGCCATAATGGACAACCCTATTGTCTGCACCCAGTTCAATGTTGACAACATTCTTGGTCTCGCTTCCTGAAAGTTTCGTTGACTAAGAACCTGTTCATACAAAAAAAAAGGAAGAGAATTAGTAACTTTGGTAAGTTTAAAACATTAAAGTTAATAAGGATTTTTTTAATGATAGTAGCATTGTCATTAATCTTAAGGTATTAAGTAACAATTAGATAATTCCAGTTATTTTCCGATTAAAATGCTTTATTCGAGAGCTTTGGAAGGCTCGAGTAGACTGGGATGAACCTGTTAACAACAGATTTGTCACAAAATGGCTATTCAGAGTTTCAAAATTTAATAAACATGAGAGATTTCATATTCCCAGATTTCGATGAACCACGTTGTTCTCTTTTAGGACAGGCAAGTGAAAGTGGGTACAGAGCTTCTGTTTATGTCAGAGTGGGCGACTTAAATCAGCCAGCCTCTCTTACTTATCTCGAAAACTCGACTAGCACCAATTAATGACTTAACTATTCTTGAATTACAACTACTGAGGACAAACCTTTTGGCTCAGCTATTGTCTTATGTGTAATTCTGTGTTAAATCCATTTTTTAATAAGTTAGAGTGTTTCGCTTGGACTGAGTCTACTATTGTCCTCTCCTGGCTTAAATTTCCTACATATAAATTAACGGTATTTGTGGCTCATTGTGTCAATTCAATTAATAATTCTATTCCAATAATTTGGAGCCATCTGAGGTCTGCTGAAAATCCTGCTGACTTGGGGAGTCGAGGAATGTTAGCAGATGAAATTGTGAATTGCTCCCTTTGGTGGGATGGGCTGTCTCCGAGTAGGCGGCCTTCCTGTGGGTGACCTAACCATGCTGAGCTTCATACTGAAGCCCAGTTACCTAAGTTGAAAGGAATACAACGAGGAAACACCCTAAAACCTTAATTTATAAGAAAGAATGGTTTTATGATAAGGCTTAATCTTGAGTGCTCTTATTGGTTAGTAAATCCATAGAGATTTAGGACAAATTCTTTCCAAGTAATGAATAAATATGTCAACCTAATTTTAAAGATATGTTGTCAGTAATATACTCCAACTGCCTTCATTTTCTTTTTTTTTTTTTTTTTTGTCGATTTCCATTAAATGCTAGCTGGGCTTAGGGACAATCGGGTATTCAAATCTTCACCACTGAACGACAAAAAACAAAGATAAAATTGCCAATACCCCTTAGCTTTGCTCATACCTAAATATTTATAAATGTATATATTTCAGATTTTCTCCCCACAGGCAGGGATCCTGTTAAAAAATAAATATTGAAGATTAAATGTGTGTTTGATGGAGTTAAAATAATTATGAATCATCTGAACAATGTTTAAAATAATTTCTTACCTTGAACTGTGTCCAGAATGTTGTAGGCCACTGCCAACTAACATCGTCGTCACTACTACTCACTGACGAAGACGCGTGGCTTTGATTGTCTAGCCATAGAGTTTTACCTTCATCTTCTTTCACTGAAAGGAAAATGGGAAAAAACTAAAATAACTAAATCCCATGGTTTAAAAAGGAGTCGTAGTAATATTACTTGAATGTAATCAGAGAGATTTGATTATTTATTTGAGTTTAGAGCCCGCAGCTGTGGTCTATAAAAAGGAGGATGCAAACAAAATAAGTTTTATTAAATAAAAAAATTAACTCATTTAAATATACAAATATAATTAATTAAAGTATAATATAAAAAAGAAAAGATTGAACACAAAAGGTCAACTATAAAATTGAGAACAAAAAAGTGAGCAATTTAATAAATTATTTTCAATGAATTAAAAATGTGTTTTTTTTTGTTCAATTTTGTATGAACAAAATTGAATTAAAAAAAAATTGTTCAACATATTAAAAAATTACATTTTCCCTAGATTTGTTCATACTTGTTTATCTTCCTTAAAAAGTTTAAAATAGTGGATATATGTGGGCTACCATTGGACATGAGTTCATATATGCCACGCGGTATGTTGACGTTTTATCGTTTCCTCCAGTCTGTTAGTAAGTGTTTTGCTGTTAATGTATTATTGCATTCTGTACAGAGTGGTATGTCTTGTTTTGTCATCAAGTGAGAATGAGTTAGTAGTGTATGTCCAATTCAAAGTCTTTTAAGGACTACATCTTCTCTCCGGCAGCTTCTATAGCTGGAGTTCAACAAACATTTATATAATTCAATTATTCATATTATTAAATTAAGGAGAGTATGAGAGTTTTGGGTCATTCCATGTCAAATCAACAAGGGTCACAACCCGACCTTCTTGGATTTTAATAATATTTGGTAGGTTGGTTACTCTAACAAAAAATAACCAAAAACAATTTTTTAAACATTTTTATCTCTTTCCGTTTTTTTAGTATTAATTTTCAAAGTATTAAAAAACCGCCTTTTTTTGGTCAACTGAAAAATGTTAATTCCTTGATAGATTGAGTTCTATTCTAGATAGAACAGTCAGCATAGTCTCATTGTTTAGCTTATTAAATGGACTTTAATTTGATATACAACAAGACCAACTTATTACAAATTTTACATTTCAAACAAATTTTCGAAAATTTGTACGTAACGGTTTTCAAAAAACTGTACTTTCAAAATTCTGAAAAAAATATATTTGAATCTTCAGTTCATTGACTACATATGCTGTTAGTTTCATTATGGGTTGGGAACGGGATCATTTTATAACATAATTTTGACTTTATAATTGTCACTGCGTAGTTGGTAAAAATATGGTGAGTGATGGATATTTGTATTGTAAATTCAGCAATAAGCATCCCTGATCAAAATTTGAATTTTTTTCAGACAGATCTAAAATTAAAGGGGAGATTTGGAAAAAAAAAAAATTACTGGAACCCAGAAATTGCACCCTTTCATTCCTTTAACTAAGAAAAAAATTAAGACTCAACTTTACTCGAACTTCAATAAAAGTGAACTTGAACTGGTAACAATTTAGACACAGATACAGTAGCCTTTAATGCAAAAAAAAAATATGTGGTAGTTTTATTGCCTCAACAAAAATGAGGAGATGGATGAAATAAAATTTAATATCCAACATGTCTCAATTATTACAAATTTCATTTTTCAAAAAATGTTTTGGATAATTTTAGACTACAAATGATGCTGGTTTTATTATGGGATGGCAATGGGGAAAAAAAAAAAAAAAAAAAAAAAAAAAAAAGACCATTTATAACATTTAATAAACGGTCATATCCATTTTGTGCTATTGTGTGTAACTGTGTGATTTGTTGAGTACACATGCCAGCTACCACTGGTTGTCATATTCGCAGGCAATAAAACCACCACATATTTTTTCATTGAAGGCTACTGGATCAAAGTCTAAATCAGTTAAAATTATGTTGTAAAATGTTCCCATAATGAAACTAACAGCATATGTAGTCAATGAACTGAAGATTGAAATATATTCAGAATTTTAAAAGTACAGTTTTTCAAAAATCGTTTTGTACAAATTTTCAAAAAATTGTTTGAAAAATGAAATTTGTAATAATTGAGACATGTTCGATATTAAATTTTATTTCATCCATCTCCTCATTTTTGTTGAGTACACATGTCAGCCACCACTGGTCGTCATAATCACAGGCAATAAAACTACCACATATTTTTTCATGGAAGGATCTGTGTCTAAATCAGTTACCTACCAGTTCAATTTCACTTTTATTGAAGTTCGAGTAAAGTTGAGACTTAATTTTTTTCTTAATTAAAGGAATGAAAAGGTGCAATTTCTGGGTTCCAGTAATTTTTTTTTTTTTTTTTTTTTTTTTTCAAATCTCCCCTTTAATTTTAGATCTGTCTGAAAAAAAATCAAATTTTGATCAGGGATGCTTATTGCTGAATTTACAATACAAATATCCATCACTCACCATATTTTTACCAACTACGCAGTGACAATTATAAAGTCAAAATTATGTTATAAAATGATCCCGTTCCCATCCCATAATGAAACTAACAGCATATGTAGTCAATGAACTGAAGATTCAAATATATTTTTTTCAGAATTTTAAAAGTACAGTTTTTCGAAAACCGTTACGTACAAGTTTTCGAACTTTTTTTTTTGAAAAGTAAAATTTGTAATAAGTTGGTCTTGTTGTATATCAAATTAAAGTCCATTTAATAAGCTAAACAATGAGACTATGCTGACTGTTCTAGCTAAAATAGAACTCAATCTATCAAGGAATTAACATTTTCCAGTTGACCAAAAAAAAGGCGGTTTTTTAATACTTTGAAAATTAATACTAAAAAAGTCCGTCACGCAGGAGCTGCATAACTAAGCACTTTCCTCAGAATTTGGGTAGTGTAGACTGCTTTCCAGAACAATTTGCTTAAAATATCCTACATAAATAAAATAAAAACATGAACAGATCTCTTTTAATTTTGTAATGAGTAACTGATCAATTATTAATTTGCTTCCAGAGTGATGTTTACACATGGTACCTACTACACTACGTAATAAATACAAAAAACCTCATATTATCGTATTTTGATCTAATGCAGGAACAGGATACAGTCCCTCTAGTGGTAGAAAGCGCTCCTTGCGGCGGCTTTGTGAACCTACGTCTGGCGGGCTTTTCTATTGAAATATATTACAAAGTAAACCCCCCCTTTCCGATTGAACGATTCAGCTCATTTTTACAACACTTCTTTCTCATGAGTTAACCACGACGTATACCGCGTTTCGTTACAATACAGCAGAAATTACGACCGGTATGAGTATATTAGGAATTTGGGTCCGGAGTAAACCCCCCCCCCCTCCTAATGAACCGATTTAGTTTACTTTTACAACACCTGTAGATTACCACTACGAATATCGAGTTTTGTCGAAATATACCAAAAATCACGGCTGGTAGTGGGGAATTGGTATTGGGGGTCCGGAGTAAACCCCCCCCCCCTCCTAATGAACCGATTTAGTTTATTTTTACAACACATATTTACCTGTGGATTACCACTACGAATACCGAGTTTCGTCGAAATATACCAAAAATCACGGCTGGTAGTAGCGAATTGGTATTGTGGGTCCAGAGTAAACCCCCCCTCCTAATGAACCGATTTAGTTCGTTTTTATATCTCACTTTTCTCTCTATATTACCACTACAAATACCAAGTTTTGTTGAAATATAACAAATATTACGGCTGACATGGTCAAATTAGTGGTTTGGGTTCGGGGTAAACCCCCCCTTCTGGTGGACCGACTTTGGTGGTTAACGAACTCGTTCAATCGTTTGCTAATTGAATGCTATATACCAAGTTTCGTGACGAAAAAACAAAAACTCTGGCCGCTATCGTGTTAACAGACATATATATATATATATAGATATATATAAATTTTAACGGGGGTCATTTTCGGTGTCTACTAGGTAGGATCGATAAAGATTTGAAGAAATTTTTCAAAAATTCCGTCATGAGTCCAACCTCAATAGCTACTTTCCTTCGGAGGAAAGTGCTAAAAACAGAAAGAGATAATTTTTTTAAAAAAATTGTACCATTCAAGGAGTTGTTAGAGCTATTAGGATTCAAAATTTCAAAAAAATCTACGAGGGTCAGGTTGTAAACAGTACTTTCATTGGTTGAATTGACATGGAATGGCCCTTTTACTTATTTATAAGTATTTTTGAAAGGGAATATCATACCTGCAATTGTTGTATATACGTGACCGTGTGACTCAGTTGTTTCTCCGAGGGCGACTGTTACACAAACAGGATCCTGTCCGGGTTGTGTATTTCCATTTCTTGCCCACATCTCTTGCTGACATCCACAGCCACTGCCCACTTGACCTTGAATGAATTATTTAATTAGATTTTAGATTCTAGTAAGACTTTTAATCACAAAAAAAAAAATTGATGCAAAATGAATTTGAATAATAATACATATTAAAAAGGACTTGAGAAAGTACTTATGCCCACCTATTTATATCTATTTACTATATTTAGGTATATATATATATATATATATATATATATATATATATATATGTGTGTTACTTCTTTACTCTTGGGAATTGATGCCAATGTAAACAAATGTGTTGCTCTGTAAACAAAGAAACAACATTTGAAGTTTCTATTTACAGTGTCAACCCCCTAATTATATTATTTACATTAAAATAATTTTTAATAATTAATTGTTTTTTTCGGCGCTAATGACCTTGATGTAGATGCGCCGTAAAATAAATAAATAAATAAATAAATAATTAATTTTCATAACTCTACTTCATTAAATGAAAAAAACAAAACATTTAAGTGCCAGCTGTTCTAAATACCAGCTGTTCTAAACTCTATTGTTCTTGTTTCTTAAAAACTAATGAACATTAAAATATAAATTAAAGAAATATATCCTAGTTTCTTTACATATATATATATATATATATATATATATATATATATATATATATATATATATATATATATATATATATATATTTCAATTTTTTAAAATTAAAAAAACAATAAATGAATTATATTAAGAAAGAAATAACAAAATGAAATATTAGGGTTTTCAAGTGGGCTTGAGTGGAAATGAATGTATTGACCTCTGAGATTGGTATGAAAATCTACAAAAGACAAGCCAAATCAAACGATGGTTGGGATTAGGCTAGGAGAAAAAACCTCATATCTTCAGGCAGAAATTGCAAAAAGAATTTCTCCTAGCCAAATCCCAACCATCCCTTGACTTCGAATCACCTCAACACCTAACTATCTCAATATAAAAGAGAAGGAAAGGTTGTTTTGAATTAGGTAGCTAATTTCCTGTATTAAAGATACATTTATAAAACAGGTAATTATCACAAATGTAATAAGCACATATAAACAATTAAAGACCTCATGTTTCTATAGTATATTCAAGGCAATGAGTTGATAAGCTCTGTTTCTAATTTTCACAAACAATTGAGGTTTTAGTGATTTCTGGAAGGAGTCTTCACATCCTTCAATGTATTAAATCAGCATGTTGAAGGCCTTGGTATTTAAAATTTTTAAAGGACCTTGGAAATTGTGATTACTCACAAACGCCTTCCTTTTTTCAAAGGATTGAGAAGCAAAGTTAATTTTCCGAAAAAATTTATGTTTAAATATAGTCACTGGCTGCTTGAATTATGAATTAATTAAATGAATTAAACTCCTAGAGTACATACCATTAGAATGTATTTGTGTTTCATGATAGTTTAGGTATTTATCACAGATACTATTATTGAAGTAGTCGGGGAGTAGTTCATGAGGGTAGTCGGCTCGTAATCTTGCTTCCCTTGACGCACCAATGATTTTTTCCTTCATCTCTTCGCTACCTTTTACTTGCTCAACTGGAAAATGTTATTTTATTTATAAATTGCTCTTGATAGTGTTTAAGACTAAATCTTAATGTCTAATAAATATTTAGGGAATGATTAGGAAATGTTGTTACAGAAGACTGTCCCTAAATCGGCTGTACTGCGGGAACTGGGATACAGTTGGATTAGGCAATTCAGTTAGAAGTGGTCACTTAAATTTTTGAAAACCCTTATTATTTGAGGATATAATAATTTGTACAATTTTTAATATTGCATTTTTATGAGGAGGCCCGGTGGCCGTGAGGGATAAGGCTTGAGCACTTAACACCCTGTGCCAAGGGCCGAGGGTTCGATTCCCACTAGGAGTGGTGGATTTTCTTTAGAAAAAAGAAAAGGCATCAGCTCTATCCTGGCTAGAAAAGGGTGGTAACCTATAGATAACCCATCCCAAAATTCTTAGTTAATAATAATAGACGTTAAAATTTATATAAATAATATTGCATTTTTAAGTAAAATGTAGGTACCAAGTTATAAAATAAATTCAAAATATGTAAATTCTTGCAGGTGTATTATTTACAAGTGCATATGAATGTCAAAGTTTCATGGAATAAAAATATTTAGACAGGTGGCCCAGCTGCAGGTGCCTTAGTAGAAACAATTATTTTCTTAGTAGAAACACAAGTTTCTGCCTCTAAAACAAAACATATATGCCTTCTTTGAGTTCCATTCAATGAAATACCACGAAACAAATGTTTGGCTAGCTAGGAAGGGAAGGTTTTCTAGGAACCCTCCAGGAGATCAGTCACTCATTCCTCTTGGAGACCAGATAAGAGAACACTGGATAAGGGAGAGTCTACTGTATTTTTAAATTTGCTTTTTGCCAGTTTATTTCAGTGCAAAGATACACTTAACAAATGAGTTTTAAAATAAAAAGTAATGTAAATATTACTAAGCTGCTATATACTATACTAGCCGAATACCCGTACTTCGTCACGGCAGAAAAGTAGTCATTTCATTGCATTAAATAATGTATTAGCAAAATTAACACTACTATATAATTTTTTGCAGTTTATTATAGCATGGTCCCTATCATACTATATGTTATATGTACATCAATTGATAAGTAATCAATGTATAATGTTTCTTGACACTGGGGCGCTCGGGCCAGTGCCAAGAAACAAATAACCTAGAGATACCCCATTATCTACAAGAGGGGGGGGGGCTGAGGGGTCTGCAGCCCCCCCCCCCCCGACATTTTTATTTGATGATAAAAATGTGTCTTAAAACCCTTAAAAATAAATTAAATAAGATCACTTAGTTCATAAAAAATATTTCATTTTAGTTGTAATAACCTTTTATTTGCCTAAAACTATTCCAAGTTCTGAATTGTTAGTATTCCATACCCCAAAAACGGTCCCCCCCCCCCGAAATTATTTCCTATATACACCCATGGTTACCAGTAACACCAGTGTAATCAATAGAGGTTAAATTTTGTTGTCAATAATAAATGTACGGCGCTAATGGCCAAGTTGTAGATGCGCCGTAAAAAAAAAAAAAAAAATTAAAAATAAATAAATAAATGTACAATAAAATTTAAAAATTTATGTTTCTCACATCTCATTTGGAAACACCCATTATATTTGCGAGCATAACCAAGAAGTGCTCTGACTGGGGATGCTGATGGGTGAGGAGGCTGTGCAAGGGTTTGGGATATTATTACCTCGGATGGACCATCATGAGGTATAGCGAAAACTCTATGGGGGACAAGTTGAAATGAACTGCGAATGAAATGGTGATTTTGTCCCTCATAGAGTTTACGCTATGACACAGGGCAGTTTATTTCTAGTAATTCAAGGTCTGCCATCATAGTTGAAATTAACCTCAATTATAAATAATACGATGAAATAGATAATGTACGGTAACAGCTGTTCTTTATCGTCCTAGCAACGCATGCTTCCAAGGCTTGCCTGCTCTAACCAACTAAAACTTTAAACCCCTCTAAAAATACTTGAAAATTTGAATATCAAAAAATCCTTTCTTAGCGAGTGTCTACGTTCTATAGGGAGTGTCCATGCAAAATTTCAAATTTTTCTATCAAGTGGTTTGGGTTGGACGATGATAGGTGAGTGAGTGGTACTTGACACATATATAGTAGATGTCAGCTGCTTATGAGGCATTTTCAATCAAAACCAGCTCAATCCACAAATTTTGAAAAACAATTTTTTTTTGTTATTTGATAGTTGTTGGTTGATACTGTGATTCTACACAAGGGATTTATAAGAAATATTTTTGCAACAAGGCAATTAGCACTATGTGATCAATAGGTTTACACACTTCATAAACATCCACGGCTGAGCATAAGAATCTTTTCAACAGGCCTATAGATGAAGAAAACCCTTTTGCTTCTCCTCGGAAACGCTAACCACTCTACCAAAGGGAGAACCTTTAATTATGATTCCTAATCATTATAATCTTGCTATCCTTATTACTTATTGCTATTGAAAAGAATGAAGCCACATTTATCTATTCAAATTTATGTTATATATAAATACATGGAAAACCATTTCAAGATTTGAGTCTCTGTACTGATTAGTTAGTAACAAAATGTATCATCAACATTCTTATAAATTTATTTAAAAAAATGTCTGGACTAATATCTATACCATTAAAACATATAAGTTTTTTGTTCAAAATCTTCAAATAAATTTTGAGCCAATAGAGTTAAAGGTAGAAAAACTTACGAATGAAGTCTGCAGGATTATAGTGAGGCATAACTGTGAGACCGATATTGTTGAAGAAATCGACAACAGTTGTCGTGTTGCCAAAATAAGCAGTCTGACCATTACAGAGGAGGAGGAGTTTATCGAACATGTGGAAAATCTGCGAAGATGGCTGATGGACAGTTACTACAACGGTCTTCCCTTCTTTCTCGGCGTACCTCTTGAGGCAGCACATTAGGGAATACGCTGAGTGGGAGTCTAGTCCAGATGTCGGCTCCTGAACAAAGAGAACACAAATTAAATGAGGAAAAGCGTTAATTAAAGACTTAATTATTTAAAAACAACTTGATTGCAGGTCATTATTCAGATAAACAAACTTGATCTTTAAAAATGGAATAAAGATTTATCCTCATATTTCATAAAATCAGTCATGTTTTATAGATAGTAAAACATGGACAGACTAATACAATTTTATGTAAATGCGTTATTTCGACTTTACGCCACAAATGTTAATGGTAGAACACTAATATTGCCCCCCCCCCAAAAAAAAAAATAGTAATAATAATAATTAAAAAAAATGTGCATATGATTCACTCCAATTGTCTATCATAAGAACTGATTTAATATATTTGACAGGGGAATGGTGAGATTTTTATTCGATTCTTGACTTTTAAAACTTTCAAACATTTACATTTCAGTAAGTAAATAATTGTCTTTATTTTGGAAATGAGAGATATTTAATGCCTAAGAGACAAGGTTTTTGTTTTCCATTAGAGTAGTAGGAGAAACCATAATTAAAGTAGTTTGAACAAAAACATGTTAAACTAGAAGTAAAAAGAAGAAATTATTTATTTATTTACTTTGTAACCTCCATTTATAATTGACAACAAATTTTAGGATGTGTTATCTATAAGTAACCAGCCAGGATAGGACTGATGCCTTTTCCTTTTTCAAAGAAAATCCACCACCCCTAGTGGGAATCGAACCCTCTATTTTAGGCATAGAGTGCACACGCCTTAGCACTCATGGCCCCCGAAGAAATGATGTAATCAGCAAATAGAATTGAATACATGGTATTCTCTTCTAAAAAATATTCTTAAGAAAGAATAAAACTGAAATATTAACCTGTAAATTTATGTCTAAAATTAAAACAATTTGACTATTTGCCAATGTGGCTATGGTTATATATATTTTTTTCTTCAATAGGATAGTCGGGTGGGGTTTAAGGACAAAATACGTCAAAGGTTATCACTGTCCTGTGAAGTGTTCTTCAATGAAAATGATTTTCTTCACTATCACACTTTTTTTTGTGTAGGCTAAAGCTCAATAAATAGAAATGAAAATAAAATTTATAAAAATGTAATAAGTTGACTAATGCATTACTGACATTTTTAATTGCCTGTTCATTGACTTAAAACAATGTTGGGTAACTCTTTATATGGATATATTTATCAAGGCCACATTATAATCTATAATCGTATATTATGGGAATAATTATATTCAATAGAAATTTAATAAGTAACTACCTGCTTTAGTAAAAAAAAAAATGTACTCAAAATTGCAAATTCAGCAATGTGTGTTATTCAGCTAATTGGCTATCATTTGTACAATTTTTTTCTTTACAGTCTAGTAAAACGTGTTTTCTACTACTTTTCTAATAAAAACCGATGGAGGAAAAAAGAATTCCATTTATTTTAGGTTTTAATGCTTTAAAAACCTAAAATAAATGGAATTCTTTTTTCCTCCATCGGTTTTTATTTTATTTCTAATAAGAAAAGTTGAAAGATACTGGAGATAAGAATTGACCATAAAGATGAGTATGTACAGCTTGACAAAATGTAAGGTTAAGGGAGAAGACAAGGTTTTACGTGTAAGATGGACAAGATAAATACTGGCTACTCACATCAAGAAGCATGAGGGAAGGATTTGTGAGAAGCTCGCACGCTATGTTTGCCCTCTTCTTTTCTCCACCAGATAGGCCCCGTTTAAGGTAGTCACCAATTACTAGGGAAAAAAAGAAATATCAAGCATTATTTAAATTTATCTTTAATAAAAAGATGTAAAAATGATTATTTGTTAAAAGAAAATAAACAAAATAAGACGACATTTTAATAAAACTCTGACTAAAATCTTGTTTTTAAATTATCCGTCTGTGGGAATGAGCTAATTTTAATGTTATCCTATTTGCAAAAGGCACTATTTTATTGCTATCTAATCTCGCTTAGACGCTGCTCTAATAATATCCCTATATTATTGTCATCCTTTCCATCCAAGACATGATTTTAATACTAATTTGGCCAAGACACTGCTTTAATAATAGTCTCTTTGAAAAATACATTCATAAACTCATTCCATTTCTAGAATTCCATATTTTGATGTCATAGTATTTGTCCAAAACATTATTTTAATGCTTCCTTTTAGTCTGGACAAGACACTGTGTCTTTGAATAAAACCCTTTTCAGCTATTTGTCTAATGCTCTCTTAAAATCATCCAGTTTGCGGAACGCCATATTTTAATGATATCTATTAGACAAAGAGTGTTTAATAATATCCAGCAAAGAGTATTTTAATAATTTACTGTTAGACTTATTCTTCTTTTCATTTACATTCTGAAAAAAATGAAGAAAACATTGTGAAAGATCAATCCTTCAATCAGAACATTAACTTCAAATCAGCCAATTTATGAAAACTAGCTATTATTCATTGAAGGATTTAAATTTCTATAATTGATAATGCGTCTAAAATTAATTTCCACTTGGACATTCACCTCTGAAACTATGACAAAGAATTCCATAAGAATATTGAGGTAGGACAAGGATATTTTTAGCTGTGATATGTCGAAAGTGAGAGAATCTATAGTTCTTTACTAGAAGACTGATAAGATATAAATACATTAGAAATAGGGAATAGAAGGATAAGGTCGGTCTAGAGGTTGCGTAATGAAATCAGGGCAGTGGAGTTGAACGCCCTCCATCAGCTCCAACAACTAATCATATTTTCAGATTAATAAGCTAAGATATCAGAAGTGTAAGTAGATTCATTTAGAAACATACTTAATTTGTTAGAAATATTCTTCAGAAGGCTGATTTGAAGCAATTGGTATTTGCCTGCTTAGGTGTAGGTTCATCGGCAAAAAAATAGCAAGGTTTTAGAATCCTTAAAGATACTGATTATATAAATATAATCATGTCTTTCCCATAGGAGCTGCGTAAATTCAGCATATTCCTCTGAAAGGCCACCACTACAATGAATAGAAACATTTTACTCTTTTAAAATTCTTAGAACCAGCTAATTTCATTATTTAAAACTTCAATTTTCATGGTTTTTATTAACTGTCTAAAAGTACCGTTCGCTAACCAATTGTGCCACTGGGGCAGTTGATTGGTTTTTATTTATTATGATTTTACGTTTCTTTCCCCCAGATTTTTCAATGAAACATAGCTCACATTCATTAAAAAAAAAAAAAAAAAAAAAAAAAAAAAAAAAAAAAAAAAAAAAAAAAAAGTCAAAGATAACAAGTTACAAAACACAGATTAAGCCAATTTAACTCATAGAGTTCCATGGTCCAACTTATCACAAACATTGCCTTGGGGTGATTCATTCACAGACTTAACCCTGCGGAAGTTAGCAGGATGGCTAGTGAAACATCGGTGAAGAGCATGATGATACAGTCAATACTTGAAGAGTGTAATGTTTGTGACATATTAAGCCAAAACCCGCCTTTTGGAGGACCATGACTACGGGCAAGAAGAAGAATGCCTCAGCTCGGCAAAGGATTGGTCACACAAGACACATCTGACAGCAAGGGAACAGGCTCCAGAGTTCTGGGCAGGTCATGTCTTTGCTACAATTAAACATATCTTCTCTGAATGCCATGGATATGAGCAGGAAATGTTTCTTATTCACATCACCAAAACATTATTTATTTAAATTTTAACGTCCATTATTATTAATTAAGAATTGTAGGACGGATTATCTATAGGTTACCCCCCCCCCCTTTTCTAGCCAGGATAGGGCTGATGCCTTTTCTTTTTTCTAAAGAAAAGCCACCGCTCCATGGTGGGAATCGAACCCACGACCTTTAACACGGAGTGTTAAGTGCTCACGCCTTAACACTCACAGCCACTGGGCCTCCGAAACATTAAATGAAGACATTGGGAAACACCTTAAAATGATATTATTATAAAACTATTGGACTTTTTATCACACAAATATATCTCTTAAATAAGCTAAGACTATTGTTGTAAGTGGTCATATGTTATTATAATAATCATCAAGAATTATTGTTTTAGTCTGTATTATTATGAGTTATTTAAATAAAAATAAAAATAAATTGAAATGTACAAGAATATTTCAATGTTACATTGGTTAAACAACAGTATTAAAATTTAAAAATTTGACCATTTAACAATATAATATTTTAATAAATTAAAGCTTGTCTATAATATTTTGCGACATTGATGTTTATGAATATTGATAACAAACAATAAATTGTTCTATATATTGCTGGGTGAATATTGCCAGAAGAACTTACTACGGTCCCTAAATAGGTGAACTCCAGCACAACTTCTAATTCCTCCCCATTGCAGATAAGAAGAACATCTTCTTGTTCTTCTCGGGCAGAACTAAGACCTTGCTTTTAGAGGTGTTAATAACCATTCATTTCCAGTGTACCTCTTCTTGCCATTCTATTAGGGCCTCCTGCATTTTCCCTTATGCGTCAGTAATTAAAACAATATCGTCGGCATACAGAAGGCTTTGCACAAGATTGGTTCTTAAGTTCCATTTTCCAATGGCTGTCCCTGCTGTCCGGCGTTTGCATATTTTATGGATCTCATCCATGAAGATAATGAACAGGAGTGGACTCAGACTATCTCCCTGTCTCACACCTCTTTCTAAGCAGAATGCCTCCGATTCTCTTCCATTGATCCGCAAAACTCCCTTTGTATCACGGTAAATTAACTCTATGGCTGAGATCAGATCCCCTGGAATATCTTTGGCTGTCAATTTTTTCCATATTTCTTTTCTGGGCACTGAGTCAAATGCCGCATTTGTCTAAAAATGTCAGAAAGATGTTTTTGTCTCTGCCCCATGCCATTTCGAAAAGACGATATAGTTAAATTCAATAAAAAAAATCCACCAAACCTACAATCAAATACCGAGGCAATATTACGTTCCTCCAAGGACAAGGAAACAACTCGGCGAGAACGGGTACATCAAAACAAATTACTTGTCCTTGAACTAGTTGGAGAAACCGCAGCGATATCGTGGTCAGGCAGGTTTCAGTTCATGGAACCCCAAACAATAACATAGACTATAAAGCAATTGTTTTCCTCTGTTGTAAAATAGGACCGAGGCTACAGAAAATCTAGTAATGTTATTGGGGGAGTTTATAGGCCTCACGGGGACGATGCTGGGAGGACGTTGCGCCTAAACTATAGTTGCACAACCAATTCTAAGATTATGAAAGTAAGAGCAAGAGTTGAAATTAAGTTCAAACACGATTCATTCTCCATTTCATAGTTCAACCTCAAAATAGGAGTTATTACAACGGCAGCATCTCTCTTCGCAAACCTAATCACAGGTTTAGAAAGATGGCTGCCCCAGATGTTCCAATCTATAGAAAAAGGGGAAACCATTACTTTACAAAATGCCAGATGTAAATTGCAACATATTCTGTTTTCCTGTAATCTAATAATATAACAGCTAAGATTGAAATAAAAATTGAATGATTCTTTTTGTCATCATTTGTGCGCCTGAAAACCTCTTCTAAACCAATAGCTTTAAGAAACAGAGACATTCCCTTATATCATCAAATCTTTCGACAAAGTGAAATAAAAGAGAAATCAAACTCACTGGTGTCTTGACAGTTTCCAAGGTCCAGGACGTCAATAATGTGATCAACGTATTGCATTTTTTCTGAATGGGACAAAGTGTCAGGTAACCTCAGGAGAGCAGCATACTGCAAAACAAAACAAAAAACATACATTTCAGTTGATTTCAACAACAACATTTTTAAAAAAAATTAAAAATTAGTTAAAAAATGTTCAAAATTAAAAAGTAAAAAGTAATTTACTTTTATTTTTTTAATTATACCATTTCGTAATATTGAACTTGAAGCAAAAGGAATAATAGAAGGTACGAAGTGATATTATGCCGTTTAAGAATTGGCCATTTCCGACTGACACACACTCATCTCATGACGAGACAGGAAATACCGAATGTTTCGTCGAAATATAACAAAAATATTGGTACTGGCTAATTTGCAATTTGGGTCCGGAGTAAGCCCCCCATCTACTAATGAACCGATTAAGATTATTTTTAGAATACATTTGTCTATTGAGATGACCACAACAAATACCGGGTTTTGTTGCAATACAACAATAATTACGGCCGGTATGGGTACATAACAATTTTGGGTCCGGAGTTGACCCAAAGTAGTTATTTGCACATGTTGGCATTTTATTCCGTAATGGGATTGAAGAGAATTACTAAAAGTCTCTTTTCAGTGCTACAGGAGACTAAGTCCTAACTTCATTATTTTGCTGAAAGTCATTCTAATTTTTTTTTTCAGAGCAAAGTAAGCCAAGTCCAAGTTATAACTATTTTATGAACAAGGCTATACATAAATAATGTCAGTGTTTTTTTTTTTTTTTTATTATTATTTTTTTTTTTTTACGGCGCATCGACATAAATCTTGTCCATTAGCGCCGACGACCAGGGTGCAGCCAGGAATTTTCTCAGCGAGCCCTGAGATGAGAAAATTTCTGGCGCCGGTGGGGATCGAACCCACCATCTGCCACTTATGAATCTAGCGCGCTAGCCACTAGACCACTGGAGACCCCATCAGTATTTATTGTTAAATATACAGGATTTATACAACGTCTCTCCAATTAAGACGAATAATACTTATTTTCTGAAAAATGTATAACATGGACTTGGTCTAGTTGTGCTCTGAAACCTCTATACATATTATACAGACACTAATTTACAGATAATCAAATATATCTTCTTTCTATGGAAAAGGGAAATTTACTGGACTTGGGGTTTATGTGGAATTGAAGAAACACCTAAAAGTAAAATATCCAATTGATATTATGATCAGGTAGTAGAAATACCATTCGAAATATTGAAAAAAAAATATGTTTATTTTCTTTGATAAATTTAAAAGAAATAGTTAGCGTTCCTGACTAATGGGGCTTTTGCGGAGTCGCCGTGTTTTTAGATTCCGATACTGACCGAAAAGTTGTTTTTGACGGATGGCATTCCAAGCTCATCTTTCAGTTTCATTGACTAGTGGGTTTTTTTTTGGCAACCCTTCAATTGTATTTTATGAATTCATATGTAATTCATTTATGACTTGGTCCGTGTGGATAGTGAACCGGTTTAGTTTATTTTTACATGATGTTTTTCTATTAATATATTTACAACGAATTTCGAGTTTCGTTGCAATTCAACAATAATTGTGGCCGTTATGGGCGAATAACTACTTTGGGTCCGGAGTACCCCCCCCCCCCCCTCCCGATGAACCAATTTTGCTGCAGTTTCTGAGATTAGCACGCACAGACAAAAATTCTAAAAATCATTGTTTTGGGTACTATTGCTTTGTATGGATGGATTGGGTGTTTAAGGGCAGAAAACATCTAGGTCCTCACCGCCCTGAAGTGTAATGTTAGAGAGTCGTGTATATGTCGTGAAAGGGTTAGTAATTTGTGTTTAGGACAGTGCATGACAATGAACTGTTTTTTTTTTTGATAACTTGTATTCAATTTTCTTTTTTAACTTATATCATTGCTTACTACTAACTTACTAGGTAATAGAACTATTTGTACTAAAAGTAATACTAATATACACTATAGCACTATCAATACAAATAATATACTACATAACAAATAATAGTCTACATAACCATATTAATATTTACATATTTATTTTTCCCCCTCTTGTATAGTTTTTTATTTATTTATTTTTTATATTTTTTATTTATTTATTTATTTTTATTTTTATTTATTATTTTTTTTTGTTTGTTTTTTCCTTTATGTATAATTTTATTTGTTATATTTTTTAATACATATATATTTTTTTTATGTATATATTTTTTTTTCCTCTTTTGTAATTTTTTATATATCATTTTTTTTTTTTTTTTTTTTTTTTTTTTTTTTTTTTTTTTTTTTTTTTTTTTTTTTTTTTTTTTTTTTTTGTATAACACTAACTAACTAATACAAACTAAGTAACTAATAAAAACTAAACATAACTAATACAACTATTTGTACTAAAAATAATGCTAATGTAAGCAATATTAATACTAAAACTATACTACATAACAAAATTTATAATAATGCCAATTCTAAATTAAACTAGCACACGTATATACACATACGCCCACGTTCATACAATCATACACCCACATATGTACATACATACGCACCCGCACATGTGTATATACCCGTGCACGTATACATACATATATTTATTTATTATTAAATTATTATTTTATATCATGAGATATAGTTGCGCCTTTTTTAAGAATTCCACAACTAGGTCAACTGCTTTGCCATCGTCCCGCAGAGCCTCTGTCAAGTTCCTTGGTATTCCCAACTGCTTTGCCATCGTCCCGCAGAGCCTCTGTCAAGTTCCTTGGTATTCCCAACTGCTTTGCCATCGTCCCGCAGAGCCTCTGTCAAGTTCCTTGGTAAACCCAACTGTTGGAGCAGCAGCCTATAGCGAGAGCAGTCCTCGAAAATATGTTTCACAGAAATCAGCTGATGGCATCTTCCGCAGACAGGTGGGATTCCTCTGGACATCAAGTACCCATGAGTCAATCTGGAGTGGTCAAGTCTGAGCCGAGCTAGGACAACCTCCTCTCTTCTTGATATTCTGTTTGAGGAGGACCAGGCTCTCAAATCGTGCTTGACTTGCTTAAGTTTTTGTTCTCCGCAATCCAGCCACGTGTTTCTCCATCCTTCTTCGATCTTGCATATTGCTGGCGCTACTAGTTCCCTGCCAGATAAAGGAACCCTGGTAATGTCGCTCAAACTGTGTGCAGCCCGAGCGGCTTGATCAGTATGTATCACTATTGCTTTGATAAAGGCCCCCAATAGTATGTATTGGGTCTATTTCGGAAAAGGGGTGCCAGTGCTTTTGTTAAATAACTGTTATTGTTATATACAACATATGTTTATTAAAGAAAATACATTTTATAAATAAACTCAAAACATATTTAATAACCTCAACTGATAAAAATAAGTTAAATGTCTGAACGAAATCGACAATGTTCTCCAGAATCTTCTCCAACAATCACTCTTTCTCATACCTCCTCCTACATATAAATGCGCATAGATATGAATCCAGCATGCTACTCCTAGTCCAGTATTCTATCTTGTTTTTGTGTTTGATCCAAGCCCAAAGAGATTCAACCCTCTGGGTGTGAGCACCTGTTGTCAGGTCTATCAAGGTTCTGGAATGATTCATTACATAATGTTTATATCCCATACCCTCCACTTCCTTCAGTCCTAGGTATGCCTTCCAGCAATCTGAAGGCAATCCCTCTGCTAATAATACTACTTGTTATCTTCATGGACTGCCCTTTGCCGCCCAACCTTTCTACTCGGTATGATCCTTTTGCTCTGTAGAAACCTAAGAGCATTGTCTTCAGTACTGATATGGTAAATTAACTGAAATATATTCATTACGCTTGAGCAAGCCAACATCAAAAATAAAACTAAAACGAAATTAGGAAAAATGGTGAGGTTACCGCAACATATGTTTTATTTTATTTAGTTAAAAAAATCACTGGGAAATAGACCATGTTTTTTTCCCACATATCTTCTATGTACAGACAGCGATCCGTTAGAATTTTATTACATGTATAGATAGAATAATGGGTAAAAATGAAGTTTCACGTCCTCAAAACCGATTTCCTTCAAATTGTGTACAATAATGTATTTTCCGGTGCTAATGACCCTAGCAGTAGAAGCACCCATAAGTAAACAAAAAAAAAAATAAATAAAAAAATTACGTATTTTGATGCACTAAACACGAATACGTTAAAAAAAACTTCGCATTTAACTAGTAAAGAAGTTATTAAGCACTGAAGTTAATAGAACAATTAACAGAATTCTATTAATTTTAGCGAGTTGGACTGACTGGGGTTTTGTTATCTTATTGAGCGAGCGTAGAGAGCGGAAACGCATAGCACGTATGCCCTTAAGCGACAGGTGACGACGGGTGATGATCCCCTTAAAATTAACAATATTTTTGAATAAATGGTTTCTGAACATTTCAAATGAGAGTTCTCTGTTTCCCAATGTTACATATCTACGCGCGTGTTTACAAATACGCTGTTGACGCCTAGTTTTATAACCTTCCTAACAGTGAACTTTAGTGCTTAATATTATATTATATTAGAATTCTATTAATTTTAGCGAGTTGGATTGAGACTGGGGTTTTGCTATCTTCTTGAGCGAGCGTAGTGAGCGAAAACGCATAGCATGTATGCCTTAAAGTCGTCATTTATACCTTAAAGCCGTCACAAATTTAGTTGTTAACATTAGCTCTCATAAACCGCATAACAGTGAACTTTAGTGCTTATTACTTCTTTCGTAGTTAAATGGGAAGGTTTTTTTTAACGTATTTGTGTTTAGTGCATCAAAATACGTTATTGTACAAAATTTGAAAGAAATCGGTTTTGAGGGCGTGAAACTTCATTTTTACCGAATAATGTAATGTTTGACCTACTTCCAAAGTCTGCCTGAGGGTGAGATCTGGGAAGAAGATATCTTGCTGCAAGACGTAGCATATCCTTCGTTTCCATCTCTTGTTCATCCGTTCCCTGTTGAGACGGATGTTTCCTCCATCCAACTTTATTCTTCCAGCTAGGCAGTTGAGGAGTGTCGTCTTCCCACAACCTGTCAAACATAACAATAAACTGATAATATCATGTAATTATTAAGAAACATTCTAAGAGAACTACTTGGCCAATATTGCGCAATTTCTAGCTCCTCGTTAATTTGGGGAAACATTGTTTTTAAAAAAGTTGAAATTAGCCCTTTGGAACCAGAAGCTGAAGTATTAGTTGTACAAGTGACTGCCGAAGGAGGAATATGTCTTCCACAAAACATTAAGGGCTGAAAACTTTTTACGCATAAACATTTAGAAGTCTCTTTTAATTGCTCAACTTATTAACCTCACACTGCATACCTTAGTGAATCCAAATATTAAGGTTAACAGATTTCATCTACTATATATTTGTCAAATACCATTCACTTACTCACTCACTCACTTCACCAATTATCCCCCAGCCCAAACTACTTGACAGAAAATTTTGAAATTTTGCATGGACACTCCCTTTATAACATGAACGCTCCCTAAGAAAGGATTTTTTTATATTCAAATTTTTAACTATTTTTAGAGGGGTTTGATTTTTAGTTGGTTAGAGCAGGCAAGCCTAGGCAGCATGCGTTGCTAGGACAATAACAGGTCAGCTGTTACCGTTCTGTATCTATTTCATAGTATTATTTTTATTTGAGGTTTATTCAACTATGATGGTAGACCTTGAATTACTAGAAATAAACTGTTATTCTCTCCCTCATTGAGTTTACGCCCTGGTCCATCCGTGGTAATAATATCCCGAACCCTTGCACAGCCTCCTCACCCATCAGCATCCCCAGTCAGACAGGCATTCTTGGTGAATGACATCTTGGAAACATAAATGTTTAATATTATTATAAAATTGTGACCCATTTGTCTTCAATATATTATTTGAATAGGCGGAAGGTCGTTTCCGGGCGAATTTGACCAGCTTTAGACCACTTCCGGTTTCACTTCCGGGTTCTCAAAATGAGTTCTGGGTAACCAAAATTACCCCTGTGCCGTTCTCGGGTGACCACTTCCGGGTTCTGAAAATGGCTTGCGGGTCACCAATATTACTCCTGGACCTTTTCCGGATGAATCTGAGCAACTTTAGACCATTTCCGGGTTCTCAAAATGGCTTTCGGGTCACCAAAATTACTCCTGGACCGTTTCCGGATGAATCTGATCAACTATGGACCACTTCCGGGTGCTTACAATTACTTCCGGGTCACTGCCGGTTTACCTCCGATCTAACATGAGTGCCTGGAAGGCCCAGGGGAACTTCCGGAAACGACCCAGGGATGAATATAGGACCGGAAGTAACCTAGATTAAGGAGGGTCAGAGCGTGAAATTGTCTGTGAGTGACCGGAAGTAAGCCAGATCGAACAGGAGTTACCCAGTGATAGGCATGAGTCGACCGGAAGTAACCGAAATTGACATTGATGTGATCGGAAATCCTGTAGATTAGCGCACTGCCGTCGCTAAGCGCTAATTATTAGCGCTGGGTTTCTACGGTATCGCTAAATTATTCTGATAGAACAAAATCTCATCTTCAAAAAATAAATCTTCTTGTATCTTGAAAAAAGGTAAAAGTTCTGTTTGTAACTTATTTTCTTTAGAACATCCATCACGGCAGTATTGTAGAACCTCAACCAGTATTCTGTCAGAAGCGATTGCCAGTCGCAGTCTCTTCTTCTGGTCACTGCTTAATGGCAGAAGTTTACTGACACGATGCACCATATCAAACGTTTCTTCATTTTCTTCTGTTTCTTTTAAGAAGTTTCTTGAAAGCAGATCCTACCGACTGCGCCATGTTTTATAATTAGTTGTAAAATAAGAGATCTATATTTGAGACCACCAAGATAGCAGCTGTTTTATAACCTCAACAATAATACTAATATATAAAATCATATGGTCAATCCCATATGACATGCACATTTTGAAATTCCCAGGCTTACTATATCAGCCGGCTTGAAGGCTTGCTATCAGATGATGAGAAAGCAACAAGTCCCATAAATTTAGTTATAATTCCTAGCGTGTAACCTTGACACCAGCATGTCATCAAGACGAGTATTGTCGTCCTCTGAGTAGACAATTTAGTTGAGAGTTATTGCCTAATAATAAAAAAAAACTCAAATTAATCTAAGGACAATGACACCAATAAAAGTGAAATACCAGAAAGAATTCGTCGTAAAGAGTTGGTCTTCCGTCTGTTAATTGGGAACACTTGAGGCTGGTCCGAAATAATTTACAACCGCGTTATGAGGCTCTGCTGTTAATGTTTTCCCACCTAATTCTTCAAGAACGTCATATCTGATACCAAGAGTTAATTATTCTTGACGTAAGACATAAAAAGGAGGTTCTCTTCGGTTTTCTTAATGACGAATAGCATAAGAATGTCGGGAAACTCCTGATTGAGGATTGAAGGTGGAAGATGAGGATGGAGGAAGGTACACAAGGATAAGAGAGACCTGAGAGAGATGGATCGGACGAGAAAGAATGTATCGAATGAAGCTGAAGAAGGTGGAAAGAATTTAAATTTTGGGATTCCTTCGGGATTCAATACCGTGGCAATAAAATGAACCAAAAGTATTGGGGAAACGAATATATATATATATATATATATATATATATATATATATATATATATATATATATATATATATATATATATATATATATATAAGAATCACGTGTCTGTCTGTTTACATGTTTGTATTTCCTCATACAAGTCCACACTGTTTGACCGATTTTGCCCCAACTTGGCACACATGTCTTGATACGGGGAATGTAATAGGCTAGGTCAAAAACGCCCACCATATGTCTGTCTGTATGTTTGTTCTTCAAACAAACTCATGCCGTTTGACCAAACTGGCCACACACGTTGGTCTTGATCTGGGGAGTGTCTAGGTCAAAAAAGTCTACCAGCGGTCTATCTGTATGTTTACCCATAATACAAATCCACGTAGTTTGACCGATTTTGACTAAACATGGCACAAGGGTATGTCTGATCTGGGGGATGTTATAGGCTAGGTTAAAATCTTCCAGGACTCACATTTCGGAGGTCACGGGGTCGAACTGTGAACCCGAACAGTTCGGAGGTCACGGGGTCGAACTGTGAGCCCGAACAGTTCGGAGGTCACGGGGTAGAACTGTGAACCCGAACAGCTCGGAGGTCACGGGGTCGAACTGTGAACTCGAACAGTTCGGAGGTCACGGGGTCGAACTCTGAACCCGAACAGTTCGGAGGTCACGGGGTCGAACTCTGAACCCGAACAGTTCGGAGGTCACGGGGTCGAACTGTGAACCCGAACAGTTCGGAGGTCACGGGGTCGAACTGTGAACCCGAACAGTTCGGAGGTCACGGGGTCGACCCGAACAGTTCCATATTTGCGTCATTAGATATTAATATTATTATAATTATGTGGTTTCTAATTTATTTTGGCTTTTCTAGATGCAAAAAGTAGGTGTAGCATGGCACTCCGGTTAACAGCTTGTTAATTATAAAATCTATAATATCTATAAAAACATGATAGCTAATTACAAAGTCATACAAGAATATAGAACTTTAGATAAAGATAAAAGTTTATACTTTAACCTAGAACTTTATGATTATTCTGATTGTCCATACTTTCAGGCATTTAAAAGACAACTATCCAACGCAGAAAATTATGTTATATTTTTGAAATCCCAATGGAACTGGCTATCACAAAATCATATCACAAAATCATCGATTGAGTGTAAAATATTTAACGATCACATTTTACACTTCCATCTCTATTACAGAAGCCCTTTTTTGTGGAATTGGATCAGATACTAAAGTGTTGGTTCGAAAAACTTCATCACTTTTCATGTTGTACATTCAACATATGCGTTATGATTCGGAAGCGTTTTAATAGATAACGTTTTAATATTTCTAAGAATTAATTTTTGATAATGCCAAACTGAAAGCCTGCTGAATATAGGAAAAAAAAAACTTTCAATAAGCTGAACCAACCTAATTCCAGGATTGCGAAGCAAAATAAAAAAAAAAAGTCCGACTCGCAGGAACTGCATCATCTTAGCGCGGTTCCGTTCTTATCCCTAGTCTAATTTGGAAAGATTAAAATATTTATTTATTGATAAGGCTTCGCAACTTTGGCGAATCGCCTGAAGATTAAATTAGAAGCAGTTATTATTTTGGTTCCACCAGTCTTGAAAGGTCTTGATTTACGATCTTACCTGGAAGGGTCGGTCAACACTAGAAAGGGTCCCGCTAGTTACAAGGTCTTGGAATCTAGGAAATCTATATTTCTAACAATAAATTGTTTTGTTATTTTACTTAACCAGTTTTATTGTAAAATACATTATCCAACTATAAGCAATTAAGAAATCGCAAGGAATAAAAACCGACAAAAAAAAACGTTCGAATAAATGAAATCAATTACTTTAATGTTTTAAGCACTTATTTCTCCGATTGACATCGCCTAATTAAAACTTTCGTCAGAACATTTTTTGTAGAGCATTTAGTAAGCTTTCGAATGGTAACCTTTCGCTTCCCAAGATTTTCAACCGTTTTCGAGATATTAAGAAATTATACGAAGTTCCCAAAACTTTTCATTATTTCTAGCAATAGAAAATTGGTCTCATTTTACCTATCCTGTTTTACACACAAATACATTTTCTTAACATAACAAATTACAAAAATAAAAATCAATAAAAAACTAAGGGAAAGAGACAAAAATTACAAAAAGAACGACAAACACCCGTTCATAAGAACTAAACAGACGTATTTGAAGTTTTAAGCACTTATTTCTTCGAATGACATCACCTAATCAAAACTTGTTTCAGAATCTTTTCTGTAGAGAATTTAGAAAGCTTTCAAATAGTTTCTATCCACTTATGAAAATTTCCCAATCGTGTTCGAGATATTAATGAAAATATACAAAGTTCCCAAAACTTTTCATGTCTGTTCATAAAATATTTTATTCTAACCCTTCCTTAACTCCAAACGTAACCAAAAGTTTAAGATATTAGTTTTGATAAAATTTGAACATGCAAAAAATGTTTCAACTGAATCCCATGATTTTATGTACCAAAACCAAAAACGTTATTCAGCAACTATGTTCCCAATTTTCAAAACGGTTAAAGCTATCGCCTTAAAAACGGTTACATTCGTTTTCCTAGGCCAAGAAGCCTACAAAACGAGTACTTACAAGCATATAAACTCAAAAATGTAAGCGTTGCGATTTTGTTTGCACGAATTTCGCCTCAAACGCCATCTTCCAGTGGGCGGATTTTGCTGGTTAATGAACTTGACCTTTCAAATTGGACGACGGATTTTTGTACCAAATTTCATCAAAATCGCACCATCAGGGAAGCCAGAAATGAGCTAACAGACAAATATATATATATATATATATATATATATATATATACATATATATACATATATATATATATATATATATATATATATATATATATACACACATTTGAACCACCGTTATTTTCGGTCTTTAGGGGTTCTGAAACGCGAAATTTTCTAGTCGGCACTTCCGGATTGTTTCATGAGATCAACCTTATAAGCGGGGTTCCTCCCTATGAAGGGAGGGAGGAATCGCGCTAAAAGAAATTCCGACTGGCAGGAGCTGCGTCATCTTAGCGCGATTCCGTTCATATCTCTAATCTCATTTGGAAAGATTAAAATAGAAACAGTTATTTATTTTGGTTCTACCTTTCCGGAAATGATTTTAACACCACAGATAAGAGACAAAAGGCACCGTAGCTGTCGAATGATTACCTTCCACTTACCACGATTTGCCAACCGTTTTCGAGATATTAAGGAAAATAACCTTTCATTTCTATTAATAAAATATTTTATTAACTTTCCAAAGCTTAGAAAATTCTCTACGAAAAATGTTTGAATAGGCGTTGTCCATAGGAGAAATAAGTGCTTAAACTTCAAACGTTGTTCTTTTGTACAGGTTTTTGTTTTTGTTTCACTCACTTTTTAATTGGTTGTTCTTGTTTTTTTTTTAATTAACATTTATCAATAAAATTGGTATTTTAATAAAAGAAGACAAGAAAATGTGAAATAGTTTAGGTATTTTCTAAGAGCGAACCTTCACAAGGTCATTTTCCATGAGAGGTAGTGAGGAAGGTACCATTGTCAACGAGAGGTATTGGGGCTTTACCTATTTCATGCTTTCCAAATGACACTAGGGATAAGAACAGAACCGCACAAAGATGTCGTAGTTCCTGCGAGTCGGACTTTTTATAATTTACTTGGGTACTTGTTGCTTATTACACCTTGGCTGAATAATTTCTGGAGGATTCCTGAGCGGATAAGATCTAAATGTCTACTAAGATGTTCATTGACCCAAGAAAGGAAATCCCGATTTAGCTGCTGGGGGTCACGGCCCTCGAATTAAGCTAATTGGTTGAATAAAAGTCCTAACAGAGCTCAACTCCGCTTCCATTCAGCAGGCCCTGCCTCTTCATCCTTGTTGATGTCATCTTCTTTTTGGCATTGTTTCATAGTCCTCCTCCACATCTATCCTCTTAAAGTTGACAACAAAAAATATCCGTCTAACAAACGAAACGTTTTCGTTTAAGGTGTCTCTTGTAGATGTGGTAATCTAGGATTTATAGTCAGTCTACGACAATGGATTCAGTATATATATACAGTAGAACCTCTCATATCCGACCTTCCGATATCCGACTCCTCCCGATATCCTACTCCTCCCGATATCCGACCTAGTGCCCGACCCAATTCACACGCGCCTCTTTGGCGAGTCGGTTCAGACTTTACATAGTGAGTCATCCACACTATGCTTTTTTTTCCTGGCCCAAACTGTCAGTTCCGACGTGATTGTTGATGTGGAATGTGCTGTAATATTGTACTGTTCTATATTTGTTAACGACGAGTGACTTGTTGAAGCTGATGTTTCAGAAGTTACTAATGACTATCCTAACAATGACCAAATCATTGCTGTTGTGCAGAACAAATCCTCGGACGATAAAATCGACTCGGATGAATACGAAATCACCAGTGACGATGTAGTGAGTCATTTTGGTGTTAAAGACGCCTTCGACTTAGCGGTGAAATAAATCGAGCAACATCCGAATGCAACCTCAATGGATGTATTTTTGGCAAAAAAGTGGAGGATACTTCCGCAAAATCAAGATTAACAAAATTAAAACAACAATCCATAACTGAATTCTATGAATAAAGCATGCTTAAATTTTCTTCGTCTTTTCAAGAGAGTAAATGTTTTAAATATATAGCAACAGGTCTACTATTACATTAAAGATGTATTATTATTTCAGTATGTGCTGTACAATATTATAACTTTTGGCCGTTCCGACCACGGCCCGGTCCCGTCATGGTCGGATATGAGAGGTTCTTCTGTATATGTGTAATGAATAAATTTTATGAAACCTCTGTCAGTTTTCGAGAACTGTTGGCACCTCTCGTGTTACTCTGACTTTAAAACACTTATATAAATATATATCTTTTGGTTACGTCTGCACGAGAGGAAATATTACTAAGAACAAACAAAAACCGCAGACATTACCAGTTTTGTACATATATTTCGACTTAAATATTTCGAAAAATGGCTGGAAAATCGTGGCAACTTCTAGGCCGTTAGCACCGACATCCAGGGTGCAGCGAGGAATTTTCCCAACGAGCCGTGGGATGAGAACATTCCTGCAGCCGGTGGGAATCGAACCCACCATCTCCAGCTTATGAACCCAAGGCGCTAGCCACTAGACCACGGAAGACCCCCTCTCGTTTTACTATATATACTACCTGTTACCCAGCGTGCCAAGCTACACCTACTGTCTGCATCTAGATATGCAAAAATAAATTAGAAACCAAATAAGTAATATTAAAATCTAATAACGCAAATCTGTAACTATTCGGGTTCACAGTTTCGAACCCGTGACATCTGAACTCCTAGACAATTTTAACTTTGCGTATGACACTCTTCGAATCAAGACATAAATGTGTCCCAACTGTGATCAAAATCCGTCAAACGGTGTGGACTTGTAAATGGAACAAACAGACGATACAAGATTTTGACCTAGTCTATGACACTCCCCGTATTAAGAGATCTACTGGTCTGCCACGTTTGGTCAAAATTAGTTGAACCGTGTGGATTTGTAAATGGTACACACATACAGACAGACAGCTGGCAGAGGGTTTGGACCTAGACTATGAGACTCGCCGGATCGAGACCTACCAGTCTGCCAAGTTTGGTCAAAATCGGTCAAACGGGATATTTCAACAGTAAGTGTTTCTTTTTGGAAATTTAATGTAAATGTGGATTCTAAAAATGTGGTCGTTATTGACGATACATTGTTCAGAAATCCCGAAAAAAACAGTTTTCCTTTAACAAAAAACAGTAGTTTTTAAAATAGGCAAACGTTCGAGTACCTCTGCTACATGTTGAGATAGGACGCTCAGTTCTGCGTCCCTGATTTACAAATAAGGTGCAGAATAAACCCTTAAAGTTATGACATCTCAATGCGGGACACTATGTATATATAATGAGTATATTTTCAAGGTGAAACCTCTGACAGGTTTTTAGAACACACATAATTACAAATTTGAACTACCTACCTTTATATATATATATATATATATATATATATATATATATATATATATATATATATATAAATATATATAAAATTTGTTCGTATGAATTTTGGTGTGTTCATTATGAGATGTGAATGGAAATAAATTATTCATGTAGGTTATAGAAATGTAAAAAAAAAAAAGGTAGTGTTCCTTACCGGATGGTCCCATGACAGCAAGGAGTTGTCCCGGCTTGACGAAACCGGAAACATCCTTCAGGATTTGTCGCTTATCTATGCTGACAGTAAGACCTGTGAAGACCAGCTCCAAGGGTCTCTGTGGAGGATGGACCTGGCTTTCCAGGCAAGGCGTCTCCGTCCTGAAACACCGATCCACATATACTGATAAGTCGTATTAATAATGATAAGTGATATCTATAAGAGTCTATTGAAAGTGTGGCCTTGGATACGAGCGATGAACGATGAGCGACACAACGAAAGAGCGACCGAGCGTTTAGCAGAAAAGGGACGCTGGCTACGATATAGAGCGGCTGGGCGGTAATTTTCTTTAGTCTCCGTCATCGCATACTCCAATATACGTTTTAGCATAAATATGCTTTAGCGGTGACTAAACTGAAAAAAAAACGTTACAAAAAAACTGTCACAAATAAGTGTCCGCTGGCGTTCGCGCATGCGCAGTGACGTGACCATGCACGAAAAAGAAGGCTTTATGTGTCACAAAAAAGTTTTCGCTGGCTTTCGCGCATGCGCAGTGTCCATGTACGAAAAAGAAGACTATACGTGCCACAAAAATGTGGTCGCGTTCGCGCATGCGCAGTAGCGCAGTACTCTTTTATTAGTTTTTGTATTTTAGAATTATTTATAAGAAAGGTAGCTGGAATATTATAAACATTGGAAAGTTATTAACGTTGGATGGTTATAAACATCTTTTCACGTAATTTAATAAAGAAGGGAAACAAAAATCATAAATGTTAATTGACAAAATTGTTCTAAATATTATTAGCTTTCATTTATAAAAAAAAATGCATAGAAATCGGTTAAGTTTTAGAGATTGTAGCCTTTTTTGTAGCACGCAATATTTAATGTCTAGGGTGAGCGACGAGAAGAATTGTAAAGTCTGGAGTAAACGATGAGCGACATCCCTGTCGGCTGGAACCTGCAAGCCACGTCGCCCTGTCGCTGATGCTTATCGTAGTCAGTCCTCGCTCATTCCTACTGCATTCCAGCTTGAGCGATAACTTTTACTTTATTTTATCCTTAAATAGTCAACGATAGTCAGCTGGCAGAAATTTATGTAGGAACGGGTTACATAAGGGAATATATTTCTATAATTTCATTTTCTGTGGTAACGCACGTTTCATGAAGTGTTTTATGCACCTTGGAATTTTCCTATAATGTACCTCTTGGGTAGATAAGAAGGTATATATGTGTTGCCTAGACTTACCGTGGAACACCAGGTACTGCACATAGAGGAAAGGTACCTACAAATATTGCCCAAAAATAGTGTTTTATTCAGAAGCCGACTATCATTAATCTAAAATTAAGGTAATTTTACAATGAATAATAAATAATGGAATTAAGGGGGATAACATGTAAAAAAAATAACCTAAATTGTTTTTATCTAGTATTATATGAGTATTTTATTCACGCTGTCCATTAAACCGAGACATAATTAAACCCCACAAAATGTCAACCCTTTTGTAATTATTTTCAATTATGCTTATTGAAGACGCTGTTTAAATCGCAGCGTGAATAATGCACTTCATTGAATATAAAAAACAACAACAAAAAACTAGGTACTTAAGTTGTTTTTTTTTTAATTTACAGTTTAATCCTCTTAACCCTTTCCGTACCTTGGACTTGTACAGCAGTCGAGAGCTGCCGGGACCCACATACCGTGGACTTGTGTAGAAGTCGAAGGGAGACGGGTCCAAAGTACCGTGGACTTGTACAGCAGTCGAGAGCTGTCGGGACCCACATACCGTGGACTTGTGTAGAAGTCGAAGGAAGACGGGACCCACGTACCGTGGACTTGTACAGCAGTCGAGAGCTGTCGGGACCCACATACCGTGGACTTGTGTAGAAGTCGAAGGGAGACGGGACCCACGTACCGTGGACTTGTACAGCAGTCGAGAGCTGTCGGGACCCACATACCGTGGACTTGTGTAGAAGTCGAAGGAAGACGGGACCCACGTACCGTGGACTTGTACAGCAGTCGAGAGCTCGGCGTATCTCTCGCATTCTTTATCTTCTCATTTCTCGACTTTAGAGCTATCTAGCGTTACCGTATTGTACTTCTAGTATTCCTGCCTATTACTAGATGGCATTTGAATGAAGTTTTTGATCGTTTTTAGTTAGTTGAATTAGAACTCTTTGCCTTCTCTGCCCATTTACCCGATCAACCCTCTTCAAATTATCGTTTGTTTTGAATTATCCTAACAGCATTTATTTGCAAAATCAGTTCACTTTTAGTCCTGAAGTTAACATCTTATATTCGTGTTTTGTTAAATTTAGAAAAACTGTTTTTTTTTATTGCGTGTCCTCCATTTTAAAAAAATATTTAATATTTAATTAAAATGATTAATATATTACATATTTAATTAAATAATTCATTAAATTAACTGTAAATATTTATAATTATGCTTTGGTTTTTGTAACTAAATTTTATACATAAAAAAAAATATTTAACTCCGCCGGTGTACAAAGTCACGGATCAAAAATGAAGATGGAAAATTTATTTGCTGTAGTTATTGAGTATTTAATTCCCTTGCTTATTATTCATAAAAGAAAGGGCAAATGGTAACAGAAAAAAAAAAAAACTTCTTGTTTTTACTCGTTTATAATATAGCTTTTTTATTACTTATTTTTAAAGAAAGTTACTCAACTTAAAATAATTATTTAAATGCCAAACTAATTCAGCATAAATAAAAATTAATAATCATTGTAAATAAAATAAAAATAAAAATGATAAAAGACGAGTTTAAGTACGACGAGGAGATCGCTGAAAGTCGAGGCGAAGTGACAGAGAGTGGGAAAAGTATCCCGTACAGAGGGCCCGAAGCCGGGTGCGGGTATCCCTTACAGGAGAACATACTACTTGCGGCTCAATGCGTACGGAAAGGGTTAAAAGTGTCTGCCTTATTTATTATTAATTTTAATATTGCCTTCATTTGAAATGTTTTTAGATTAATGATAGTTGGCTTCTGAATAAAACACTATTTTTGGGCAATATTGTTTGCAGCTTTCCCCTATGCGCAGTACCTGGTGTTCGACGGTAAGTCTAGCCAGCACAATAAATACCTTCTTATCTAGCTAAGAGGTACATTATAGCAAAATGTCAAGGTGCATAAAACACTTCATGAAAAGTGCGTTACCAGCTCAGTACCTGGTGTTCCAGAATAATTCTACTCAAGGCATATTTACCTCCTTATCTAGCTAAGAGGTACATTATAGCGAAATTTCAAGGTGCATAAAACACTTCATGAAAAGTGCGTTACCAGCTCAGTACCTGGTGTTCCAGAATAATTCTACTCAAGGCATATTTACCTCCTTATCTAGCTAAAAGGTACATTATAGCAAAATGTCAAGGTGCATAAAACACTTCATGAAAAGTGCGTTACCAGCTCAGTACCTGGTGTTCCAGAATAATTCTCCTCAAGGCATATTTACCTCCTTATCTACCCAAGAGGTACATTATAGCAAAATGTCAAGGTGCATAAAACACTTCATGAAAAGTGCGTTACCAGCTCAGTACCTGGTGTTCCAGAATAATTCTACTCAAGGCATATTTACCTCCTTATCTACCCAAGAGGTACATTATAGCAAAATGTCAAGTTGCATAAAACACTTCATGAAAAGTGCGTTACCAGCTCAGTACCTGGTGTTCCAGAATAATTCTACTCAAGGCATATTTACCTCCTTATCTACCTAAGAGGTATATTATAGCAAAATGTCAAGGTGCATAAAACACTTCATGAAAAGTGCGTTACCAGCTCAGTACCTGGTGTTCCAGAATAATTCTACTCAAGGCATATTTACCTCCTTATCTACCTAAGAGGTATATTATAGCAAAATGTCAAGATGCATAAAACACTTCATGAAAAGTGCGTTACCAGCTCAGTACCTGGTGTTCCAGAATAATTCTACTCAAGGCATATTTACCTCCTTATCTACCTAAGAGGTATATTATAGCAAAATGTCAAGTTGCATAAAACACTTCATGAAAAGTGCGTTACCAGCTCAGTACCTGGTGTTCCAGAGTAATTCTACTCAAGGCATATTTACCTCCTTATCTAGCTAAGAGGTACATTATAGCAAAATGTCAAGGTGCATAAAACACTTCATGAAAAGTGCGTTACCAGCTCAGTACCTGGTGTTCCAGAGTAATTCTACTCAATGCATATTTACCTCCTTATCTACCTAAGAGGTACATTATAGCAAAATGTCAAGGTGCATAAAACACTTCATGAAAAGTGCGTTACCAGCTCAGTACCTGGTGTTCCAGAATAATTCTACTCAAGGCATATTTACCTCCTTATCTACCCAAGAGGTACATTATAGCAAAATGTCAAGTTGCATAAAACACTTCATGAAAAGTGCGTTACCAGCTCAGTACCTGGTGTTCCAGAATAATTCTACTCAAGGCATATTTACCTCCTTATCTACCTAAGAGGTATATTATAGCAAAATGTCAAGGTGCATAAAACACTTCATGAAAAGTGCGTTACCAGCTCAGTACCTGGTGTTCCAGAATAATTCTACTCAAGGCATATTTACCTCCTTATCTACCTAAGAGGTATATTATAGCAAAATGTCAAGATGCATAAAACACTTTATGAAAAGTGCGTTACCAGCTCAGTACCTGGTGTTCCAGAATAATTCTACTCAAGGCATATTTACCTCCTTATCTACCTAAGAGGTATATTATAGCAAAATGTCAAGTTGCATAAAACACTTCATGAAAAGTGCGTTACCAGCTCAGTACCTGGTGTTCCAGAGTAATTCTACTCAAGGCATATTTACCTCCTTATCTACCTAAGAGGTATATTATAGCAAAATGTCAAGTTGCATAAAACACTTCATGAAAAGTGCGTTACCAGCTCAGTACCTGGTGTTCCAGAGTAATTCTACTCAAGGCATATTTACCTCCTTATCTAGCTAAGAGGTACATTATAGCAAAATGTCAAGGTGCATAAAACACTTCATGAAAAGTGCGTTACCAGCTCAGTACCTGGTGTTCCAGAGTAATTCTACTCAATGCATATTTACCTCCTTATCTACCTAAGAGGTACATTATAGCAAAATGTCAAGGTGCATAAAACACTTCATGAAAAGTGCGTTACCAGCTCAGTACCTGGTGTTCCAGAATAATTCTACTCAAGGCATATTTACCTCCTTATCTACCCAAGAGGTACATTATAGCAAAATGTCAAGTTGCATAAAACACTTCATGAAAAGTGCGTTACCAGCTCAGTACCTGGTGTTCCAGAATAATTCTACTCAAGGCATATTTACCTCCTTATCTACCTAAGAGGTATATTATAGCAAAATGTCAAGGTGCATAAAACACTTCATGAAAAGTGCGTTACCAGCTCAGTACCTGGTGTTCCAGAATAATTCTACTCAAGGCATATTTACCTCCTTATCTACCTAAGAGGTATATTATAGCAAAATGTCAAGATGCATAAAACACTTTATGAAAAGTGCGTTACCAGCTCAGTACCTGGTGTTCCAGAATAATTCTACTCAAGGCATATTTACCTCCTTATCTACCTAAGAGGTATATTATAGCAAAATGTCAAGTTGCATAAAACACTTCATGAAAAGTGCGTTACCAGCTCAGTACCTGGTGTTCCAGAGTAATTCTACTCAAGGCATATTTACCTCCTTATCTAGCTAAGAGGTACATTATAGCAAAATGTCAAGGTGCATAAAACACTTCATGAAAAGTGCGTTACCAGCTCAGTACCTGGTGTTCCAGAGTAATTCTACTCAATGCATATTTACCTCCTTATCTACCTAAGAGGTACATTAAAGCAAAATGTCAAGGTACATAAAACACTTCATGAAAAGTGCGTTACCAGCTCAGTACCTGGTGTTCCAGAGTAATTCTACTCAAGGCATATTTACCTCCTTATCTAGCTAAGAGGTATATTATAGCAAAATGTCAAGGTGCATAAAACACTTCATGAAAAGTGCGTTACCAGCTCAGTACCTGGTGTTCCAGAGTAATTCTACTCAAGGCATATTTGCCTCCTTATCTAGCTTAGAGGTACATTATAGCAAAATGTCAAGGTGCATAAAACACCTCATGAAAAGTGCGTTACCAGCTCAGTACCTGGTGTTCCAGAGTAATTCTACTCAAGGCATATTTACCTCCTTATCTAGCTAAGAGGTACATTATAGCAAAATGTCAAGGTGCATAAAACACTTCATGAAAAGTGCGTTACCAGCTCTCCGACTATTTGATTCAGTAAAGGTAATCTCACTGCTAATTGGAGTTCTTAATATGAACGGAGTATAATAATAAAGGTTATATTTAAGCTTACTGTATAAGAGGCTCATCGGAGGAACACATTTCCACACAAATCGCAGCAGGGATACTGAATAACCTCAGCGAGCAGTGCTTCTGAAGAAATCTTGATAAATAGATAAGGGATGTTCTCAACAACTGTCTGCTGACATTTGTGTGGTTTTCATTAGCTTAAATGCGTCAGAGGGTAACCACCGCTTTGGATAGAATTCCTTGTCTGATTACACTAGATAAGATATTAAAGGTGACATAGCAATTGTCGGTGGAAAAGTCAAAGAAAAATCGGTATTTTTGTACATTTCTTTGCAGATTCTCCAAAACAAGTAACTCTCTCTCGAGTGGAGGCTCACCTTTAACGCTTTCTGTACCGTGGACTGCTCCAGCAGTCGAGAGCGGTCGGGTCCTGTGTACCGTGGACTTGTGTAGAAGTCGAAGGAAGACGGGACCCACGTACCGTGGACTTGTACAGCAGTCGAGAGCTCGGCGTATCTCTCGCATTCTTTATCTTCTAATTTCTCGACTTCTTCTAGCACTTCTCGACTTTAGAGCTAGTTAGCGTTACCGTATTGTACTTCTAGTATTCCTGTCTATTACTAGATGGCATTTGAATAAAGTCAAAGAAAAATCGTTATTTTTGTACGTTTCTTTGTAGATTCTCCAAAACAATTAAAACGCAAAATTAACGAAACTTAATTAGCGGGTGACAATGAAATTAAAACGAAACGACGAAAATTGATGCAGACAAAGCTGGCCGATTTCTTGATTAAAATACCACTAAAACAATAACCGTACTTTTAAATTCTGACGGACGGACTACCAATACCCACATTCCAGAACAACAAAGAGACAAAGAACCTAAAATAAAATCAATAAAAATAATTAAAAATAACACATGTCAGTATAACCTGATTATTGCGAATAAGATAAAAAAAGCATGCAAGGAGCTAGGTAAAATATCTTGGAGATACCAAAATAAGATTAAAAAATCTTATAAGGTAGGGATTGTCGGGGTTCGGTCACTGCTACTTAATAAAACTACATTTTATCATTATCATTATTGTGCCGACGTATCGGCTTGAACTTCAAGCCTTCATCAGGGCTGTAAAAAACAAGTAGGACGGATGTAATACTGAAATATATATATATATATATATATATATATATATATATATATATGCCTATATACACAAATACACATACATACATATATGGAAAAAGACATAAAATACTAGAACATAATATATAGAAGAACAATGTGCTCTAGAAGTGTTTGGATTATTAGGAGAACAGATATAAGAATAAAATATTACTTACATAGTAGATTAGATATAAAAATAACAATATGTATGTATGTATATACGTATGTGTATTTGTGTATGTACGCATATATATATATATATATATATATATATATATGTATATTTCAGTATTACATCCGTCCTACTTGTTTTTTACAGCCCTGATGAAGGCTTGAAGTTCAAGCCGAAACGTCGGCACAATAAAACCATTTTTATGATAAAATGTAGTTTTATTAAGTAGCAGTGACCGAACCCCGACAATCCCTACCTTGCATCATCTACGGTCAACAATCTCCTCTCAATAAAAGATAAATTAAAACAAAAGGAAACCAAATATAATCTTTACCAAATTAATTGTGCTACATGTGAAAAAGTATATGTAGGAGAATCTGGACAGCTTCTAAAAAACAGGATAAAACAACACGTTAAAAATATAAACAAGAATGACAACCGTACAGCATTAGTAGACCAGACAATAAAACATAAACACAAATTTGATCTTGAGAATATAAAAGTGTTGGATAATTATCTCTCCGACACTTGAGACATTTCATGCGAGAAGTGTCAGATGTAAACGCACCCTTAAACCTGCTCATAGCAGTTTCTTGAATTTTGTACATTTCTAAAGGTGACAACAATGTTAGCTCTCTACGGTCAACAAATTCTGCGATTTCACCTTTTTTGAAGAAATAAAATAAAAAAAAAAAATTGTGAAGAATAACTTTGATAAGTTATAAGCGTAAATCTTCAAGGAATGTCAATAGAAACGCATACATTATCATGAGAACAATCTTGCATTAAAGAGCGCCAGGAGTCTGGGATCGTACAAGTACGGCGCTCCATTCCAATCTAAGGAAGCATAGGCTTCGAGTGACAGGGGTCGTACACTCCAACGCCTTCACACAATATATATATATATATATATATATATATATATATATATATATATATATATATATATATATTTAGGCACACATATTATAAAAAAACAAACATACATTTTTGTCTTTAAGAAAATTCCGACTCGCAGGAAATGCTTGATCGTCGTTAGCGCGGGTCCGTTCATATTTTTAGTGCCGCTATCAGTAAAGGAATAGGAACCGTTATAGGTAGGGTTTGATTTTTCTTGAAAAATATTAAAGAGAAGTAAGTTTAAGGCTACACAACAGCAAACTGACAGTATCCTAAGCGGAAACTGTTTCGGGGGGGGGGGTCAATAACTGTTTAAATTGTCAATAACAAATGGATGTCACTATTTATTATTGATAACGAATTTTAGGACGTGTTATATTTATGTTACCATCCTTTTCTAGCCTAGGATAGGGCCGATGCCTTTTTTTTTTTTTTTTTTTTTTTTTTTTGAAAGAATAGCCACCATTCCTAGTGGGAATCGAACCGAGAACTGTAGGCATATGTAAGACATTTTCAGCTACCTGTACCACGACGCAGTTTTTAATTGAAGAGGTGGGGAGTCATTTGACTTCCAATATACCCTAGATTAGAAAAGACACAATTATACAATAGATTGATTATTCAATAACACCATCATTTCTTATGATCACCTTTGGATGGTGTCATATGAATGTTCGACGTCATAAAAGAGTTTTCTCCCTATGGACTAACTCACCAAGACGTCTTAATAGGAAGTGGCCCCGGGATCTACTAAGGTAGTGTAGTGTCGTGGAGTGATCAAATTCAGTGAAATTGTAATAATTGAGAGTGATATCGATGGATATCTTCTCTCCTCGTGATATCACAGGCTATGTCTCACCCGCCTTCAATCCTCCCTGCTAGTCGCAGGGTGTGGTTGGATGGCGTAAGGTAACTCCAGGTCATCCTAGAATCCTTCCTAACAAGGAAGGTATTCGGCTGACAACTGGTGGTACCTGAGGCCTGGTCAAGTAACCAATATCAAATTGCATAATACAATTAAATTGTAGATTGAACATTCTGCAAATAATATATATATATATATATATATATATATATATATATATATATATACATAGTATATATATATATATACACACACGGATTAACTAGTAACTATGAATCATGGTTATTTTAAATCGCATTTATATCATGAGAAAAATTAGAAGAATTGCAAACTATATGATATAAGAGGCCATATTACATATAAGTAATCGGACATTGCTCCCGTCTTTCCATATCTCCCCTTGCTGTTTGTCACCATCAAACGCATGCAAACAGCCGTTTCTTATCAGCAAACCGCCTCCAAAGACAAGGCTTACGTTTCAGCTTCGGAATTTATCATATCACATTTAGTTTATCGGAGGAAATTCTGTACTTTAAAAAAACAACGTTTGCTACCCAAATATTATGGGGTGGAATTCGATGAAGTTGCTATATTTGACTAACGGGAGTATAAAAGCACCCCCCCCCCGAAAAAACCTTTAAAATAAATTAAATAAGATCAATTAGTTCAGAAACAATGCTCTCAGCCCCTCCCCCCGGAAACCTCTCAGAGCCCCCCCTGAAATTATTTTCTATAAACGTTATTAATTTGGCTGAAATACATTTTAAATTGTGTTCTGCCTGCTGGGGGTCATTAGCTGTCTGTAGGGTCAATGTAAGTTTTCTTGTAGTTATCTTTAAATGGAATGATATCAGCATACGACGAGCAAAGCCCGAGAAGAAAGATGAACTAATACGAATATAATAATAATATATGAAGCGGGAGTTGGTGATCCGGCGCTGCCAGTGATCCGGCTCTGCCAGTGATCCGGCGCTGCCAGTGATCCGGCGCTGCCACTGATCCGGCGCTGCCACTGATCCGGCTCTGTCAGTGATCAGGCTCTGCTAGTGATCCGGCTCTGTCAGTGATCCGGCGCTGCCAGTGATCCAGCTCTGCCAGTGATCCGGCGCTGCCAGTGATCCGGCGCTGCCAGTGATCCGGCGCTGCCAGTGATCCAGCTCTGCCAGTGATCCGGCGCTGCCAGTGATCCGGCGCTGCCACTGATCCGGCTCTGTCAGTGATCAGGCTCTGCTAGTGATCCGGCTCTGCCAGTGATCCGGCGCTGCCAGTGATGAGGCGCTGCCAGTGATCCGGCGCTGCCAGTGATCAGGCGCTGCCAGTGATCCGGCGCTGCCAGTGGTCCGGCGCTGCCAGTGATCCGGCTCAAGCTGAAACCTATTTGTTCATTCTTGGTGAATCTTCAAGAGATTTGAAATCTTTTACTTGGAAGACGGACATGACAAAACGATTTCCCAAACACCTTTTGATCATGACAAATCATGTCGAAAAGAAGCCGTTTCCATTGTTAAATGATGCTCAAAAGAAGAAAAGACGGTAAGTTGCTCTAAGAAGGGCCTCCTGTAGGTCTAATTACTAATTCCATGTATTCTCGAGCAGGATATGTCGGTTCAAGTCCCGCAGAAGGTTCAGTTCGATGGATTTTTAGGTTGCTACTTGGCAACCTGTTGATCGGCGCTAGTTGTCGATGTTCCGTAAAAAAGAAAAGAAAAAGGATGCTGGATTTCTGTATAAAATGAAGGGTGTCTCGAGGTAGCCATAATCACGTCAAGCCCCATGGTTACCTTTCTACCTCGGGTCACAATTATTTCTTACATCGCACTCTTGGGTATGCAAACAGTTTCTATTCTGCAGTTGCAACAGAGTTTCGTAGTCCGATTGTGAGTCATTCCATGATAGATGTTGCAAAGGTGCAGTGAAGTCAGTCGATTTGGATTCTGCATTAGAAAGTATAAACTGATTTATCTGAGCATAGGTAAAATGTTTTTAGTTTAACTAAGGTCAAACTAAATGTGAATAAGATTACAGATATTGATTTTAAAATCAGGTTTTATTCCTTTTCCTACGTTAGAGAACCAATAAAAAGTGTACTTGGAAGCCTACTACCGAAAATCTTTAAGCGGAAGGATTTTCTTCGCGCGACTGTGTTATGGCACGCGGATCCTATTGGATAAGAAACTTCACCATTTAAATTAGACAGAGTATTTTCAGACCAAATTTCATCAAAATTAGATACTTTTTACCTCTGTGAGGGGGAACTGGCAAATATATATAACAATTTAAACCACTGTTATGATTAAAAAAGTCTGATTCGCAGGAACTGCATCATTTTAGCGCGGTTCCGTTTATATCTCTACTGACATTAGTAAAGGAATAGAATCAGTTATTGGTAGGTTTTGATATTTCGTGAAAATATAAAATGGCATCTCAAAGAAAAAGAAGATTTAGGGTGCCAAAACATGAAAATGATAGTATTCAGAGCGGAAATGACTCCACCCACCTCCTTGACGTTCTCCACGGGAAACACTATTACCAATACGTTTCTCATTTTCATACCTTATTTTATTAAAATACTAATTTTACTATTACATGTAATTAAAAAAAAACAATTAAAACGTTCGGTAAACAGTGACAAAACCCCGTTGAAAAGAACAGAACTTACAATTTTGTAGTTTCAGGCACTTATTTCTTGGATTGACATCGCCCCATCGAAAATTACATCTGGTCCTTTCTTTGTAGGGAATTTAGTAACCTTCCAAGAACTTGACCATTCAAATTAGACGAAAGATATTCGTACAAAATGTCATCAAAATCGGACCTTTGTCTGGCACTTAGAGAGCGAACAGACAAACATATATATATATATATATATATATATATATATATATATATATATATATATATGTATGTATATATATGTGTATATATATGTGTAGATCCTAAGTTGAAAAGTAACAGCTTATTCAGTCTTCAATTATTTTGTATTTTAAATAAAATTTAACATAAAATACAAAATATTTGAAGACTGAATAAGCTGTTACCAACCAAAGGAGGGAGGAAGGAACCGCGCTAAAAGTCCAAAGTTTCCACAGGTATTTTATTCTGCACAACGTTTAAAGGGAGTAAGCCCCATTTTCAATGCTCATACATAGGTTCTTATTCAGCCGATCCTAGCTCCTAGACTCCTAGAGCCCTGCTTCTAGACTCTTAGAGCCCTACTCCTTGACTCCTAGAGCCCTGCTCCTTGACTCCTAGAGCCATGCTCCTAGACCTCTAGAGCCGTGCTCCTACGCTTCTAGAGCCCTGCCCCTAGACTCCTAGAGCCCTGCTCCTAGACTTCTAGAGCCTTGCTCCTACACTCCTAGAACCCTGCTTCTAGACTCCTAGAGCCTTGCTCCTAGCCCAGGAGCTAGGATCGGCTGAATAAGAACCTATGTATGAGCATTGAAAATGAGGCTCAGCCCCTGAAAACGTTTTGCAAAATAAAATACCTGTGAAAATTTTGGACTTTTTTCATCCTCACTCTCACCGTTATATTTGTGATCTATGGATTGTGAAACTTTAAATCTTCTAGTCGGCACTTCCGGATTGCTTCATGAGGTCAACCCTATAAGCGGGGTTCCTCCCTATGGAGGGAGGGAGGAAAATGCTCGGTGTGCAGACCCGGCGCAACCATTTAAGGGTTAAATACCGGCGTGGCATATGCCGTAAAATGTGAAACGTGACAATTTGGAATATGTTGGTGAATGGAAAAACGAGCAGAATAAGTTTAGTATAGTATGATTATTTTCTAAAACTCATGGAGAGAGTGAAGAATTCACTAACTCACTGCATTGATAGTTTCAGACTTATAATGATAAGGGTTTCTTGGGAGCTCATAAAATAGCGAGTTTTCTTGCATTGATCTGCCCTTAAGGGTTGAGACTTTGAACTTACTAAGTTATTCGCTGTGAGCATCGATGCATTTTCAACTTTTTACTTGTAAAATAGCTCATAAAAATAAGGACTGTAACAGGGAAGCTGAGCAGAATTTCTCATTTGTCAAAGAAGCAACAGACCAACTCTCTTTCTGACAGATGTTAGCTGACAGAATTCCTGACAAGCTGTCTGTCAGTCAACCCGACATTCCTCTCTGGGCTAATTCCTGTTGTATTTAAGCACTTATCTGAGGATTGACTGAGTGACAATCACCCCTCGTTGACGAGTACTCCCCAATTTACTCAATACTCACGATTATTAATGCAACTAACTCGATAGGTTCATGGACGTGTAGAAGGGAATAATATATATTGTGAAACGTTAAATTGATAGTTTCAGGTCTGATAATAAATATATTGTCATTTCTACATATAATTTGTTTATAGATGTATAATAATAGATGTAATATATATATATATATATATATATATATATATGTATATGTGTGTGTATATGTATATATATTTAGATGTATACCATTTGTTTTTAGATGTATATATGCAATAACTGTTTGGAGCGAAACGCCTTAGATGCGCATGGATGCTCATAAATAATTAAAAAAAAAAAAAAAAAAAAAAAAAAGGGAATAACCGTCGGGAAGATATTGTAGAGCAATTTATAAAACAATATCTACCAACACAACACTATACCAATATAATTGAAACAGAAATTGAATATTTATTTTAGCGCGGTTCCTCCCTCCCTCAAAGGGGAAGAAGCCAGCTTATGAGGGTGGCCTCATGACGCTATCTGTAAGTGCCTATAACCATACACCGATCACGAAAATGACGGTGATTCGAATATATATATATATATATATATATATATATATATATATATATATATATATATATATATAAGTTGCCCGTTTCCAAGATATTTTAGGTTTTTTTTTTTTAAAACAGTCAATGTTGCTTAAGTTTTTCTAGCATTTAAGCAGAAAGTTTGTATTTAACACATTCAGAATCAACTATTAATTAAATAAAAAAAGATTTTTTGTTTTTTTTTATGTTTTCCGGTAGTGGGGTTGTTTCACCTTCTGGAAAAAAATATTTCTTTCTCTCTCTCTCTCTCTCTCTCTCTCTCTCTTTCGCGCGCGCGCGCGCGCTCTCTCTCACACGCTATCAGTAAAACTCTCAAACAAAATCAAAGGCATAGACATTTATGGCGGCTTTTGGTGATTATGGAACTTGTTCCATAGTAATAATAGCAGACAAACTATTATGTAACAAATTTCATCAAAATCGGACCATTTTAGATTCTGATATATATATATATATATATATATATATATATATATATATATATATATATATATATATATAAGGGAGGAAACCCGCTTATGACAACGACAAACACATTTCATGTTCATGTTTTTGATATATATATATATATATATATATATATATATATATATATATATATATATATCAAAAACATGAACATGAAATGTGTTTTTCGTTGTCATAAGCGGGTTTCCTCCCTATGAACGCAGAGAGAAAACGCGCTTAAAATGATTGGCTAGTTAGGCACAGATACGAATACCAAATGCTGCGCAGAGGAGGCATATCTCCGAGGGGTTATACCCACATAATGGTACCATAATCTCAAAGGACTTTCTATATAAAATGGGGTTCTTTATGGCATGGTGGTATTCTTAAACGGGTTTACATATATTTTCATAAATTGTAGAGTTTCAAGAAATTTGATTTCTAGATCTGTCTTGATCATCAGAGATCATAAGAAAGTTCAGAAAACTCTTTGACAAGAAATTCCAGAATCTCCTCTTCAAAAAACTAAGGGAAAACTTGTGCTTACTAAATTGAAGAAACGCATTCAGTTTGGTGTTGGGAAAAATATATCTTGCTGGACACTTGTTGAACCTTCATCTCAAGGTTGTAATTCGAACCCTGGTGACATACTTGATGCCATTGGGTTTGTGTGTGACTTAGGTAGAAGCATGGGATTGAAATCAGTTGATATTACGGAAATACATAGCTGACTATAGGTACAAAGAGGGATTATGGCTATGATCATTTGTTTGGGTCCTTTGGTCTTATTTTATAATTTATTATTGTCTTAATAGTTTCTCAGTGTTGCAACACCTCTAAACTGGCAAGATCCATCACATTTTACAATATGCAATTAGTTCGAGTTGCGGTTTAGTTAAATACCCGGGTATTTATGAAATTGGGTATTTAACACGGGTGTTTCTTATCACTGGTATAAATACTATACTGTCTTGCCTGAAGATCACAAGGTTCTACGAACTAATGTGATGACCTTAAGCACTATTGCCTTAGAAACATTATATCATGTGTCCTATCATATCGCACTAGTATTTCTAAAGTGACACAACTCAAAAATCATTTCAATCAAGAATTTTTCAGTTATGACTATAAAAGACATAGTAAATATCTCTTTATCAACCATCAAAACTGTATGTACCTAGCTTCAGAGCTTCTACACCAGAAGGCACTTGTATCACCCTTCCTGTCTTAATGCTATTCCATCTACATAGGCAAGAGTGTATGTACCTAGCTTCAGAGCTTCTACACCAGAAGGCACTTGTATCACCCTTCCTGTCTTAATGCTATTCCATCTACATAGGCAAGAGTGTCACATTTCTAGTTGAGTTTTATATTGAGTTGTGTCACTTTAGAAATACTAGTGCAATATTTACCCTTCACCCGCAACCTTAACACATACATTTGCTCATATCCCAATAAGCAAGCTGGTTTCCTAGTCTAGGCAACGTCAGAACTTACTGTTCGCTGTCTTATAACTAGGGAACGGATGTTATTGTATTTACATATTTTTTACGGACATATTTTGATATTCTTTTTATTTTGTGATTGAAGAGATAAAGGAAAACCCGAGAAAGAAAATAATACTTTACCCATTGAGCCAGATATATACTCTATATCAATACTAGAAAGTCCGTCACGCAGGACCTGCATAAATAAGCACTTTCCTCAGAATTTTTGTAGTGTAGACTACATTACTGAATAATTAGCTGTAAATAACCTATATAAATAAAATAAAAACGTGAATAGTTCTGCTCATTTACATTTCTTATCAGAACTGTTCAATTATTATTTTTTTAAATAATTTGCTTCCAGAGTTATGTTAATACATGATACTGTACTAGTTAATAAATACACAAAAACTTCATATTCCGTCCTTTGATCTGACGCAGGGACAGGATGCAGTCCCCCTAGTGGGAGATAGCGCTCCTAGCGGCGCCTTTGGGAACCTTCGTCTGGCGGGCTGATTCTAATGAAACATAGTACAAAGTAAACCCCCCTTTCCGATAAACCGATTTACTTCATTTTTACTGCTGTAAAAATGTAAATGTAAATCATGAGAAAGAAGAGCACTTCTTTCTCATGAGATACCCACGACGTTTACCGCGTTTCGTTACAATACATCACGACCGGTATGAGTATATTAGTACTTTAGGTCCGGAGTAAACCCCCCCTCCCAGTGGACTGATTTTGGTGGTTAACTCGTTCAATCGTTTGCTAATTGAACGCTATATACCACGTTTCGTGAAGAAAAAAACATATATAAATAAATGTATACATATATATATATATATAGATATATGCATACATACATATATATATATATATATATATATATATATATATATATATATATGTATACATTTTAACGGGGGTCATTTTCGGTGTCTACTAGGTAGGATCGATAAAGATTTGAGGAAATTTTTCAAAAATTCCGTCATGAGTGCAACCTCAATAGCTACTTTCCTTCGGCGGAAAGTACTAATACAAAAGGCGTGGCGCTAACGGATAACATTCCAATCATACAGGGAGTAATAGAGAAACTCCAGTTTTTAGAAGGATATACTGGGAATAAATTAAAAAGGAAATTAAAAGACTGTCTAGGAAAAACGCTGGTTGGAAAGGTATACAGATTATTAGAGACATCTACAGTGGCAAAACAGCAAGTAGATGTCTAGGAAAAACGCTGGTTGGAAAGGTATACAGATTATTAGAGACATCTACAGTGACAAAACAGCAAGTAGATGTTTAACAGTTTAGTTGATGATAAGTAAAAGTATGTTCATTTATAGTTAGAACAACCACAAAAACACATAGATGCAAATGTTCAGAAGTGTACAGCAACGCTCCTGCTGGTGGCCGTAACAACCAAGTCCCTAGTTTGAACATCTGAACATAATGCAGTGTAAAAATCAACTATAAATTAATGTTGTTCAACCAATGTAGTTCAACCAGTGTTATTCAACCAGTGTTGTTCAACCAATGTTGTTTAACCAATGTTGTTTAACCAATGTTGTTCTACTAATGTTGTTCCACCAATGTTGTTCAACCAATGTTCCATACTAGTGGAGCATCTGGAATACAGAATTTTGTAACAAGAAAATACCAGTAATGGCAGGTAATGACAAATTAGTAATTTGGTTCCCCCCCCCCTAATGGACCAATTTAGTTCATTTTAACAACAAATCTATATGGAGAAATTAGTAGTTTTGGACAACTACCCCCAAACGTACTCGTTTAATTGTTGAAAAAAATTTGTTTTGATTTTCTTAACATATTTTACTAAATTAATCATTTGACTGTTAAATGTAATTTAATAAAATAAATAAATGGAAAAGTGACTTAAATATTGACAAAACCCCGTTTAATAGAAGAAAAGTAACAATTTTGAAGCTTTAAACAATTATTTCTCCGACTGACATCGCCCCATGGTGAATCACTTCAGAAACCATTTTGTAAGGGATGTAGTAAGCTTTCGAATGGCGATTTTCCACTTACCACGATTTCCCAACCCAACGTTTTCGGGATATTTCAGAAAATATACCAAGATCCGCAAACTGCTCATGCCCCTATTATTAATTTTTTTTCTACACCTTCCCTGACTCAAAATTTAGCCAACATTTGTATATCGTGGTTTTGATAAATTTCAAACACCTATATAAGTTGAAAAGTCCATTGTTTCTGACTATCCATACCGAAAGATAATTAAGAAAATAAGTGTTATACACGATTCTCGAAAACGGTTACATATGTCGCCTTCAAACTAGTTTTGTCTACGATAAGTATTTTATAAGAGGAGTACCTATATGAATATTAACTAGAAAACGTAAGCGCGAATTTCGCTCCAAAAGCCATGTTCCGCTGGACGGATTTTGCTCGTTAACGAACTTGACCTTTCAAATTAGATGAAAGATTTTTGTGCCAATTTGTATCAAAATCGGACCATTTTGAGCCAGGGAGAGAGCATATATATATATATATATATATATATATATATATATATATATATATATATAGAGAGAGAGAGAGAGAGAGAGAGAGAGAGAGAGAGATAGATAGATAAAGATCTGAAATGATTTGGAAAAATTCCTTTACAAGTGGAACCTGAATCGGTAGGTAGTTTCCTCCTAAAAACGAAGTATAATATAAAATAAAAGCCCAATACCTTTAAAATTCCTAATCTTGTATAATATTTAATTGTGAAGGGATCTAGGTAGTGTGATATTGGAAGAGAGTGGAACCCCTCAAGGCAGGAGTCCTTGGAACTGATTAACATATGTTTGCCAGTGAGAACCGTCCGCCCTTGAACTTTCTTTATCACCCAGCAACTTCGCCGCAACCTCTCTTATCAATTCGTCCAAAGTCTCTTCCTCCCCTTCTCAGTATTATCATCAGTTTTTTTTTTTTTTTTTTTTATTTTTTATTTATTAATTTGATAAAATTATTATTCTTTAAAATGTCAAAATGAACGTTCGGGGTTAATTTTCCCCTCACGTAGTGCCAAATCTCATGAATAAGTGGATGAATAAATTCTTATTGAATAACGATTTATTTGAATGATTATTTAATAAAATATTTATTGAATAATGCCCAATTTTTTTTTAAATTTTTTGTACTTGAGCCTTGTCAACCTTTAAGTTTGTAATTAGCTTTAATATCATGTTACCAACTAATGGACTAGAGAAAATGTATTTGGTATTTATGAATTCCCTAAACTATGACTTGGAAAAAAGGTTGAAGAGGTTAATAACTTCTTAAAACATTTTATTTACTTTAGATAAAAAAAAACTGTAATTCGAGATAAAGTGTGTAAATTTTAAAGAGTTTATACCAGATAAAACTAACTGTATTTATCAGACGACTACAGTTTATATCAGATGAAACTAACTGTATTTATCAGACAACTACAGTTTATACCAGATGAAACTAACTGTATTTATCAGACAACTACAGTTTATACCAGATGAAACTAACTGTATTTATCAGACAACTACAGTTTATACCAGATGAAACTAACTGTATTTATCGGACAACTACAGTTTATACCAGATGAAACTAACTGTATTTATCAGACAACTACAGTTTCAAATGACATTGCTTCTTTTACAAATTCAGGTTCAGTACAATTAGTGTCAAAATTATTCGTACGCTTTTTTTTTTTTTTTTTTTTAAATCCCTTTTTAAGGAAAATCATATCGGTAAAAATAATTTAAATGATACTTGAGAAATAATTAATCATCATTAAGTTATTCTATTTATCAAAAAAATAATTCTTTAGATTTTAACAATCAACATTATAAATACATATGTACAAAAATGATGTAAATGATACATGATCAATCTTTGGAATTCATAAATTCCAAAGTACAGAAAATATTGACACGGCATCTTCAAATTCCAAAATGCCGTAGAAACCAAATATTTTTTCTAATTATACATATCCAGTTTTATTGACAAATACATTTTCCTACTATAAGCAATATATGTATATATATATATATATATATATATATATATATATATATATATATTATATTTATACGAGACGTATATATACGGCATTCTCCAGCAGTCTGTTTTTTCGTGTGATATTTCGCAGAAATGTCTTTCTGCTTCTTCTTATTTTACAGCAAAGATTTGACCCACGAGAGAATGGAATTTCATTCACCATGAAGTACAAATTAACAATTTATTTTCTAAAACAAGATATATAAAATGACAACGATTTTTGGTTGTTTGGAATAGAGCCTTCTGAGCAGTAGTCGTAGAGTAAGTACGTTTTCAGTATATAATTTTATTAACTTATACAGCCTTCCTCAAGAATGAGGATTAAGAATTATCTGCCTCTGTGTAAGTTTATTTTTATTCTAAACTTTCCAAATGTCACTAGGAATAAGTACGGAACCGCGCTAAGAGTTGTTCCTGTGAGTCGGACTTGTATGTTATAATAACCTATTGTAGAATAAACTTATTTTAACTCATGGCGCTTTCCAGATAAGCATTCTTCTCTCGGCGTCTGTCGACACTGCAAGGAGCCGATGGGACTGTTACTAAGCTGTTATATATATATATATATATATATATATATATATATATATATTATATATATATATATATATATATATTATTTATTCTTATAGATGACCCAAACTATCCAAATTCTTATTTATCCTAGTAAACATGGGGTGATTAAAGCAGTCTTCCTTTATTATACGACTTTATTTATTGGGCAGACTCCAGAGGGAGTACATGGTAATGAGAGGACTTCCTAGCAAGAAGTGCCCCTGAAGAGGTGCGAAGAAAAGGCGCACGAAACATATATATATGTATATATATATATATATATATATATATATATATATATATATATATAGGGGAAGGTGTTGTACCTCTGACCATATTGTACCTTTGACCACCGAGGCTGTGGCGGCATGTAGCAAGATTCAAGTCAAAGAGGATTCTTGCGAAAAATACTTATCCATTTCTATCATAAAAATTTAAGTTATTTATTGATGACGTTTTGCCTCATAAAATTTTTTGTATTATGTCTTTTTAGATGGAAAACATTTGAAAAAGTAGCTATTACAATAAGAAATATGGTATAGCTTCTGAAATTGATTTATCTTAACCATAAAATTATCAGCATGCTTTTTAAATTGCACTACCAGGGTGTTGTACCGCTGACCACGACTAGGTGTTGTACCTTTGACCTGGTCAAAGGTACAACACACCTGAGTAATTTTTTCATAATTCATAATTATATTCTTCTGCTACAACTTTTAAAAAAATAATTAATATTGGTTGCTTCTAATGTTCAAAGAATTTAAAAAATGATAAATGCAATAAGTTCAAACTGACTTTATCAATCCTCATTGTAGCAGTTCGAACCTATCGCCCCTTATCGTTCCACTTGAAGTTATAAGGCCTCATCGAAAAGCACAGGCAAGGAAAATGTCCTGATGAAACCTCGTATCCTGACGGATATTCCTGAAAAGCTAATTATTGAAGGTGAAAAAAAAAAAAAAAAAAAAAAAAAAAAAAAAAAGCGAAAGCACCACCCTAAACGTAACACACCACATACAAAAAAAACCCCTTCCAAAAAAAAAAGTGTAAATAAAAAGAAAATTATTCTAATGACAGTTCAAATTCTGATACTGACAGCGAAATTTCTTCAGGAGAAAGTGACGTTGATCTGTCTGATAAATGTCGTGAGTTAAGTCGATAACCAGTAACAATTTGAAAAATTGTTATTGTTATGATTTGGAAAAGAGAAAATTTTATACTTGTTAAAAATAAAAGTAAAAAGACTATTACATATTTAGTCGCAGAGATCTGTGGTAATAAATGTCCAATGTTTAAGATCCAATATTTGAAAAAAAAAAAACAGACTTTAAATGCAGCAAATTTAGTTATTTTTGAAAATTTACATTGTCTTTCTTTCCTTCCACCCTCTCCCCCTTCCCCTCTCTCACCCTTTCTCTCTCTCTCGCCTTAGTACTATGTCTCACATTCGGCAATATTAGTCTCTATCATTCGCAAATATAGCGTCTAAAAGAGAAATCCTCCAAAAAATACATACAGAACATTCACGGAAGTCGGATAACTTTTTGAATGAACCGCTTTAAAACCATTGCAATAATGCCTTGTGACATAACTGCAGCGCAATATAAAAGCCAACAATACATAAATAAAAGGGCGAAAAGGTAAATGTCACCTGTAATAAAGGCCGAACCTCCCTAATAAGTATATAATTTAGGGGAGAAACTCACAGGAGCAGGTTACCCAAGCTCGTACTTCAAACTTGGAAGCACGAGCCTTCGAGAGCCAAGTACAAAGGGAAGAAAAGAGATAAAGTCAGGACCAAGTAGAAAACCAAGCAATACAGGGACTTTTTCTTATTTCTGCTTTTCAATTCGCTGACAATTTATTGCGGTCTTACCGTTGGAGAGCAAAAAGCGCGGTGAAGAGAACGGGGCTTTGTATCGTCCTTGAGGTACGCCTTGTACAGTTACTGGACCTTCCTCGTCTCCAGAACTCACTTCAACCGGCATATCTCGCCAAATATTGCTGCGGAAATGGTCGAGAGTATTGACAATAAATTAATTCATTCTTTATTTCAATGTTAGATTGTATGTCATTTTATTAATAAAATTTATATGTTTATAATTGTATAAAAAAAAAAAAAAAAATCAGTCCCGCAACAGGCCACGAGGGCCGTAAGGGGCAGATACTATAGAGTTATCTGATTCATGACCATACGGCACACTAGAGAGACAGTGTGGTCAGTACTATGCTCCGGCCGCCTGATTTTCCCCTTGGCTGCTTCGACTGCTAGAGTCATTAGCACCCAAGGTACCCATTGATAAATTTATTAAAGGCTGGGTTGGCCTAAGGACGGTGAGGGAGGCCGAATTCAACCCATGAACGATGACACTAGAAGAAAAAATCTTTAGTGCTTGCTCGGGATTTGAACTCATGTCCTCCAACTTATTAGTCCAGTGCTCTACCACTGAGCTAACCTCGCCCCCTATAATTGTATACGATATTGCAAAACCCTAATATATAAACCTTAAAGGTTCAACCCACAATTATAGTTGAAATTATCACATTATTGTAGGCATACTTGAAGGGTAATTGTTCAACGTAGCCGCATCCGGTCGTTCATGGAAATAAAAACTTCTGAAAACTCCACTAATCCTTGATTTAGGTATGGCACACATGGAATAAAAGCTTCTTTATCCAATACGTTTTCCCCCACGCACATAAAACTGTGCTCTAACTAGCAATATCATCAGTAACGTGATGTCAATAAATAAATTTAAATATATCTTAGAAGTTCACATTAGCATGAATTATGTATTGAATAGTTGGGTTTTTGCTAAGAAAAACAGTATGATTTTTGGAGAAATCTACAAGCTCATGTTGATTGGCAGACTCTAAACTTCTAGAATAAAATGTAAATATTCAAGGAAATTAACGAAGAGAATAATAATACATTTGTCTGCTCGCTGGCTTAAAAATAGTCCGATTTGTAAGAAATTTGGTACAAAAATCTGTAGTCTCATTTAAAAGGTCTAGTTCGCGTACAAGCAGAATCCGTCAACCGGAACATGTTTTTTTGGAGCGACATTCGCTCGAAAAAATCGGAACGCTTACGTTTTTGTGTTTAATACGCCTGTAGGTGATGTTTTAATGGAAACGAATGAAATAATTTTCAAGGTGAAATATATAAAGGATTTTTAGTGGAGATGGAGCTAGTTAGCCGTTGTAGTGATACGAAGACAAAGTATAGTTGGGATTCGGCTAGGAGATGGAGATAGTTAGCCGTTGCAGTGATACGAAGACAAGGTATAGTTGGGATTCGGCTAGGAGGAAAAAACGCCGACACCTCCAATATAGATTTCTTCCTGAAGATCTGACGTTTTTTTCTCCTAGCCGAATCCCAACCATACCTTGTCTTCGTATATAGAGGATTTTCTAAGAAATGGATTGGCAAACTTATTTTCAGTTTGGGTACTTAAAATCATTTAATTCAATTCAAATATTTTCTACATGTTTGAAAATCATCTAAACTAATACATGTATGTAATTTTGGTTACATTTGGAGTTAAGGAAGTGTTCGAAAACAATATTTTATTAAAAGACAAGAAAAGTTAAGGGATCTTCGTATATTTTCTTAAATATCTAGAAAACGGTTACAATATCGTAGTACGTGGATGGAGACCATTCGGTTCTGAGGATATTTATAGGATAGGGCGATGTAAATCCAAGAAATATGTATGTAATTTTGGTTACATTTGGAGTTAAGGAAGTGTTCGAAAACAATATTTTATTAAAAGACAAGAAAAGTTAAGGGATCTTCGTATATTTTCTTAAATATCTAGAAAACGGTTACAATATCGTAGTACGTGGATGGAGACCATTCGGTTCTGAGGATATTTATAGGATAGGGCGATGTAAATCCAAGAAATATGTTTGTAATTTTGGTTACATTTGGAGTTAAGGAAGTGTTCGAAAACAATATTTTATTAAAAGACAAGAAAAGTTAAGGGATCTTCGTATATTTTCTTAAATATCTAGAAAACGGTTACAATATCGTAGTAAGTGGATGGAGACCATTTGGTTCTGTGGATATTTATAGGATAGGGCGATGTAAATCCAAGAAATCCCATTTGGTTCTGTGGATATTTATAGGATAGGGCGATGTAAATCCAAGAAATCCCATTTGGTTCTGTGGATATTTATAGGATAGGGCGATGTAAATCCAAGAAATCCCATTTGGTTCTGTGGATATTTATAGGATAGGGCGATGTAAATCCAAGAAATCCCATTTGGTTCTGTGGATATTTATAGGATAGGGCGATGTAAATCCAAGAAATCCCATTTGGTTCTGTGGATATTTATAGGATAGGGCGATGTAAATCCAAGAAATCCCATTTGGTTCTGTGGATATTTATAGGATAGGGCGATGTAAATCCAAGAAATCCCATTTGGTTCTGTGGATATTTATAGGATAGGGCGATGTAAATCCAAGAAATCCCATTCGGTTCTGTGGATATTTATAGGATAGGGCGATGTAAATCCAAGAAATCCCATTTGGTTCTGTGGATATTTATAGGATAGGGCGATGTAAATCCAAGAAATCCCATTTGGTTCTGTGGATATTTATAGGATAGGGCGATGTAAATCCAAGAAATCCCATTTGGTTCTGGGGATATTTATAGGATAGGGCGATGTAAATCCAAGAAATCCCATTCGGTTCTGTGGATATTTATAGGATAGGGCGATGTAAATCCAAGAAATATGTATGTAATTTTGGTTACATTTGGAGTTAAGGAAGTGTTCGAAAACAATATTTTATTAAAAGACAAGAAAAGTTAAGGGATCTTCGTATATTTTCTTAAATATCTAGAAAACGGTTACAATATCGTAGTACGTGGATGGAGACCATTCGGTTCTGTGGATATTTATAGGATAGGGCGATGTAAATCCAAGAAATCCCATTTGGTTCTGTGGATATTTATAGGATAGGGCGATGTAAATCCAAGAAATCCCATTTGGTTCTGGGGATATTTATAGGATAGGGCGATGTAAATCCAAGAAATCCCATTTGGTTCTGTGGATATTTATAGGATAGGGCGATGTAAATCCAAGAAATCCCATTTGGTTCTGTGGATATTTATAGGATAGGGCGATGTAAATCCAAGAAATAATTCCTTAAAACTTGGAAAGATTTGTTCGTTTATACAGGGTTTTCACTCTGGTTATCTCACTTCTTATTTAATTGCTCTTGTTTTTTTTTTTAATTTGCACACAACACACAAAACAATTTTATTGGACCAATACAAAACGTATTATACACAAAACAATATTTGTAAGATAAAAATTTAAAGGGTTAAAATGTCTTGATTAAGTCTGTGTTTGATTCGCGAGGTTTTTCTTTGTCCAAGTTGATAAAACATGGAACTGCTGGAGGCTGGAAGAGTCTGGTGATATTTTCGCACTAGCTTTTCTATGTGAGTGAAAAATGGATCAACCTCCAATTCTCTATGGATCTGGCTGTTCCTTACGAACCAAGGAGCATTGGACACTATTCGGAGTACTCTGTTTTGAAATGTTTGTAGGCGTTTTATGTGTGTGGTTCTGGCGCCAAACCACACAGGAAATGCGTACGTTAGTATGGGTAGTATTGTCGATTTGTATAGTAGTGTACCACAGGTGTGTTTTAGGGGAGTTTTTCTATTTATTAATGGGTAAATTTGTAACAGTCGTGTGTGAGCTTCTTGTAGTTTTTTGTGTATGTGATGTCACCAAGTCAGTCTTGTGTCTAGATGTACTCCGAGATAGCGTATACTCTGGACTTTTGGAGTCCAGAGAATTGAGTGATGACCAATTTTCAGCTCTGGTAAATCTTCATTTTGGAATTTTCTGAGAGAAAACACTTTACATGAAGATTTCACCGGATTTATTGCTAGTTTCCATTTTCGGAACCAGGATGATTTAATTTGCATTTATCAGTAAAATGTCGAGTTTAGTAATACAATGTAAAAAAATGAGAAACTTATTAATACAGTAGACTCTCCCTTATCCGGCGTTCTCTTATCCGTCGCTCTCTCTAGTCCTGCGGGTCATAGAAAATCTTCCCTTCCTAGCTAGCCAATCGTTTTTTTCGGAGTACTTCATTGAATAGACGTCAAAGAAAGCATATATGTTTCGTTTTAGAGGCAGGAAATTGTGTTTTTACTAAGAAAATAAAAGTTTCTACTAAGGTACCTGCGGCTGGGGGGGGGGGGGGGGGTTTTCAAATACATAAATGACAGTTTCTAACTGAATTCTCTAATCTGGGGTTTTCTCTAATTCGACTGTCCCCCGGTCCTAACGACGCCGGATTAGGGAGAGTGTACTGTAATAGTGTTTCCTAGAGTGAAGGTTGAGAAGGCAGGGGAGTCATTTCCGCTTAGGATATAGTCAGTTTCCTGTTGTGGGGCCTAAAAGCTTACTTTTTTTTGCAGAAGTAGAGATAACATTCTATATTTTTCTCGAATGATCAAATCCTATCCAAAACTGCTTATTTCCCTTCACTAATTCCACTAGTGATATGAAACGCATTAAGATGACGCAGTTTCTGCGAGTCGGACTTTTTGAATTCAGAGAACTTCTTCAATTGTGAACACAATGGGAAAATAATAACTTGTGAATCTGGATGAATGAATGCATGGGCGTATATAAGGGGGAGCTGATCCCCCCCCCCCCCCCGAAATTTTGATTCGATCGGTAAAAATTTCATAAAACCCTTAAAAATAAATTAAATAAGATCACTTAGTTCATAAAACATATTCTATTTTGGGTGTAATAGCGTTTAAGTTGGCTAAAACTCTTCCAAGATCTAAATTGTTAGTATTCCATACACCGGAAATGGTCTCAGCCCCCCCCCCAAAATTTTCCCAACCCCCTCCGAAATTATTTTCTATATACGCCCATGAATGAATGCTGCAGGGAGGAGATGAGCGCGATATTTAGATTAATAGCTGTGGTGGGGTCTCCCGTGGTCCTGTGGCTAGCGCGCTAGATTCATAAGCGGGAGGTGGTGGGTTCGATCCCCACCGGCGGCAGGAATTTTCTCATCCCACGGCTCGTTGGGGAAATTTCTCGCTGCACCCTGGATGTCGGCACTAATGGCCTAGATGTCGAAGCGCCGTAAAAAAAAAAAAAAATGGCTGTGGTGTGTGTATTGCGTGGGTGGTAGAGACGGGAACAATTGGTAATACATAACGGTACTAGAGGCCCGGGGGCTAACGGGTCTGGGCGACCACTCCTTTCCATCCGACAAGAATTTCGGCAACATTATAACTGTTTGGCGAACCTTTTCGCCTTTCCGCTACACCAGCAAAGGATATTCAATAACTCATTAGCATATTCATGATTTCGTAGGCGAACCATAACCAAAATCATTAAGATTGGCTTGGATTTAATCTTATTCAGCGATTTGTTTCATTACTTTTGATATTTTGATTTTGATATATTTAGATTTTCAGCCCTTGGGTATGAAGCTATTGCGCATGTGAAAATAATAAAACATTTTTAAAATATATATATATATATATATATATATATATATATATATATATATATATATATATATATAAATCACGGGTCTGTCTGTTTGTTTCTTATACAAATCCACACCGTTTGGCCGATTTTGACCAAGTATGGAACACTGGTAGGTCTTGATCCGGGAAGTCTCGTAGGCTAAGTCAAAAACGGTTACCCGCTGCCTGTCTGTTTATTAGTTCCTTATACAAATCCACACTGTTTGACCAATTTTGCGCAAACTTGGCACACAGGTAGCTTTTGATAAGATGAGTGTCATAGGCTAGGTCAAAAGCGTTCCCACCTGTCTGGCTGTGTGTTTGTTCCTTATACAAAGGCACATAGTTCGACTGATTTTGATCAAACTTGGCACACATGTAGGTCTTGATCATGAGTCATAGGCAAGTTTAAAATCATCGAGGACTCACAGTTCGGAGGTCACGGATTCGAAACTATGAACCCAAATAGTTACAGATTTGCGTTATTAGATTTTTATATTACTTATTTGGTTTCTAATTTATTTTTCCTTTTCTAGATGCTGGAAGTAGAAGTAGCACGCCGGGTAACAGCTAGTATGTTATAAATGACGATCCCATAAACATATCGTCCCTGCCATGGCAAACTATCGAATCTGCAAAATATCGTTTTTAGATTCGGGACTTTGCTCTTGGATTGTGGCCCGTCGCAAATTTTCGCAACTCTAACCCCTTTTAGAATAGCCTTTAAAACCTTAAATAAAGTATGGAATAAGACCATTATTCAATATATTACTTCGTCAATGGATAGAATATGTTCGTTCTTTAGCTTGCTCCGATTTGCATATTCTATAGTTCTTCATTTCTCAGCTTCTTGCCGATGAGAGCAGCGTATTCTGGGACAGCCTCCCAGTTCTCGGTATTAGCCAGGATGAGGCTGACCACATTTTCTGGCTTCAAGGGCTCACCTAGTTTTCTGTCCAGTTCTGCCTTTTCGATGCGAGATCTCGGGCATTCGAAGAACACTTGTTCCTCAGTCTCATTTTTAGGGGCGCATGTAGGGCATTATTCGATAGTTCGACATTGTAGGGACGACATAATAAATACTTCCTGAAGCTTGGATATTTACAACCACGAGCAGTTCAAGTTTATGTGTACACATTCCGACTACAGGTCTCGGAATGTGTACACATAAACTTAAACAAAAACAATATAAACTACAAAACTGACCAACAAGGCATTTCTCCTATGTACGCTAATATTTTCCAAATACTCTCCCGACCTCCCACCTAGATTTTCCCATGCCCCTTGGGTATCCTTCCATTAACACCTTTTTCTCCTTTCCTGTCATAAAAATACCTTTTGATCCTTACCGCCCTTTCTCCCACCACCTGCTGTTTTCAGTTACTTATACCCCAGTAGATTCCTTTTTCCTTAGACACTTTCACAATGGTTACTTAATTGCCAACCTTGGTCTTCCTCTGCCGCTCGGCATTTCCATTGGTATGTAGTATCTTATTTCTTTGTAAAACTACTTAATGTTACTATTAGCTACTATATTTGTCATTGGTATGTAGTTTCTTATTTCTTTGTAAAATCAATTAATGTTACTAATTACTATTAAAATCAATTATTGTACCTATTTACTTTTTCATTCTACTCTTTCTAAGAATTTAAGACGATATGTTCTTTTATAAGTTACTTGTATCTATAGTTCTGTTACCTATCTATCATAATTATAAATTTCTTTTGTTTCTGTATTAATTTCTTTTTTTTGTCATTTTAGCTGACGAAGGCTACCAATGAGTAGCCGAAACGTCCGAAATATAGACTTTTTTAAAACAAAATCATATTGAGGTTTATTTAGCCGAATCCCAACCATTCCATCTTTACTTATCACCTCGACGGCTAACTATCTAATCATCATTATAAAATGTAGTTTTTGTTGAATCAAAATACCGAAACCCCGACCCCAGTATAACTTTTAATCATCACTGTCCAAAATGAGTCATTACTCTAAATTATTACTCATTAATCAATAAAATATTAATCTACAAGATTTGTACTTTGACATACAATAATTGGCAAGGTATTTATCATCACTTCTTGTTAATCCACTCTAGTAAGTGAAGCTGTAAATAGTTGGATATTAGGTAAAATTAGTAATAATGCGATCATTTTTCTAAAAGCTATTCTCGAATCTCCTTCAGAGCTTTTCCTATCCTAATATAATTGCGTACATTTTTTTTTTTTTTTTTTTTTTTTTTTTTTTTTTTTTTTTTTTTTTACTTTCGTGAGAACTTATTTCACTTGTTTTTGTTTATGCCCATTTAATATTTTATTTAAATTTGTTTTAATAAGTAGCTATTAAATTTCAAAAGTCATTATTTTATCTTGTTGAGAACTATGGTAAAGTGTTTTATTCATACATTTTTTAATTTTTATTGAACTCGATTTGTTTTTATTTATGAGAAGAAATAAATTATTTTTGCTGAATATGTTTTTGTATGAGAATATTTGTTTTTTTACCTACTCTAATTAATTAGAATTAACCAACTCTTTTCATTATTATGGTACATGACTAATTTAGTGATGAGTGAATTACTCATGACTAAAATATTAAAGACTGGTCTCTCATCACTCATCACTCATGACAATGAGAGTATTGAGTAGTTCAATCATCACTCATCACTCATGACTATGAGAGTAATAAGTAGTTCAATCATCACTCATCACTCATGACTATGAGAGTAATAAGTAGTTCAATCACCACTCAACACTTATGATTATGAGAGTAATAAGTAGTTCAATCACCACTCATCACTCATGACTATGAGAGTAATAAGTAGTTCAATCATCACTCATCACTTATGACTATGAGAGTAATAAGTAGTTCAATCACCACTCATCACTTATGACTATGAGAGTAATAAGTAGTTCAATCACCACTCATCACTTATGACTATGAGAGTAATAAGTAGTTTAATCACCACTCATCACTTATGACTATGAGAGTAATAATTAGTTCAATCACCACTCATCACTTATGATTATGAGAGTAATAAGTAGTTCAATCACCACTCATCACTCATGACTATGAGAGTAATAAGTAGTTCAATCATCACTCATGACTATGAGAGTAATAAGTAGTTCAATCATCACTCATCACTCATGACTATGAGAGTAATAAGTAGTTCAATCACCACTCAACACTTATGATTATGAGAGTAATAAGTAGTTCAATCACCACTCATCACTCATGACTATGAGAGTAATAAGTAGTTCAATCACTACTCATCACTTATGACTATGAGAGTAATAAGTAGTTCAATCACCACTCATCACTCACGACTTTGAGAGTAATAAGTTGTTCAATCACCACTCATCACTCATGACTATGAGAGTAATAAGTAGTTCAATCATCACTCATCACTCATGACTATGAGAGTAATAAGTAGTTCAATCACCACTCAACACTTATGATTATGAGAGTAATAAGTAGTTCAATCACCACTCATCACTCATGACTATGAGAGTAATAAGTAGTTCAATCACTACTCATCACTTATGACTATGAGAGTAATAAGTAGTTCAATCACCACTCAACACTTATGACTATGAGAGTAATAAGTAGTTCAATCACCACTCATCACTCATGACTATGAGAGTAATAAGTTGTTCAATCACCACTCATCACTCATGACTATGAGAGTAATAAGTTGTTCAATCACCACTCATCACTTATGACTATGAGAGTAATAAGTAGTTCAATCACCACTCATGACAATGAGAGTATTGAGTAGTTCAATCACCACTCATCACTTATGACTATGAGAGTAATAAGTAGTTCAATCACCACTCATCACTCACGACTTTGAGAGTAATAAGTTGTTCAATCACCACTCATCACTCATGACTATGAGAGTAATAAGTAGTTCAATCATCACTCATCACTTATGACTATGAGAGTAATAAGTAGTTCAATCACCACTCATCACTTATGACTATGAGAGTAATAAGTAGTTCAATCACCACTCATCACTTATGACTATGAGAGTAATAATTAGTTCAATCACCACTCATCACTTATGATTATGAGAGTAATAAGTAGTTCAATCACCACTCATCACTCATGACTATGAGAGTAATAAGTAGTTCAATCATCACTCATGACTATGAGAGTAATAAGTAGTTCAATCACCACTCATCACTTATGACTATGAGAGTAATAAGTAGTTCAATCACCACTCATCACTTATGACTATGAGAGTAATAAGTAGTTCAATCACCACTCATCACTCACGACTATGAGAATAATGAGTAATTTAATCATTACTCATCACTCATAGTCCATGAATAATTCATTCTTTACTCTTTTTCATTTACTCGAGTAATTGTCCAACTCTGAAGTGAAGTACAACATACGGTTCAGTCATCATAATAAAGGTTAAAAAAAAAACAAAAAAACCTGGAAGAGAGCTACCTCTTTGTTAAGACTACAGGTGCCATATCGACGTGGAACTGGATGCGGAAAGATACAAACTGTGCAAATCTTGCTGAGAAATGAACAGGCTTCTGGAGTCGGAAGTCTGGTATCGCTTACCTTTCCAAGGTGGAGAGTGTAATATTTCTAAAGTACTTGTGTACCTGGGTACTAACCAAGGGTGCTCGTATATCAGCGCAGAGTTACTTTTAACTAGGAAAACTCTCAACGAAGATGTATATATAAAGATATATTTATTTATTTTAATTTTAACGTCCATTTATTATTAACTACGAATTTTAGGACGGGTTATCTATAGGTTACCACCCTTTTCTAGCCAGGATAGGGGTGATGCCTTTTCTTTTTTCGAAAGAAAAGCCACCACCCCTAGTGGGAATCGAACCCACGACCTTTGGAACGGAGTGTGTGTTAAGAGATCACGGCTACCGGGTCTCCATACATATATATATATATATATATATATATATATATATATATATATATATATATATATATATATATGTTTGTCTGCCCACTCTCTGACTAGCCCAATAATGATCCAAAAATATTAAGTATTTTGTGTGATTTGAAATGCTTTAGCAGTAATGTTCCGCCGAAAAGAAAATCGTAACCCTTACGTTTTTTTGTTACTAGGCTTCCAGATACACGTTCAGATCATAAGACGAAAATATGAAGTTTTTGTGTATTTATTAAATAGTGTAGTATCATTTATAATTATAACTCTGGAAGCAAATTAATTACAAAATTAATAATTGAACAGTTGCTCATTTCAAAAGTAAAAGAGATTAACTATGTTTGTTTTTATTTTATTTATATAGGATATTTATTCTGAGGAAAGTGCTTAGTTATGCAGCTCCTCCGTGACGGACTTTTATGTTTGGATTTTATATTCAAATAATCCTTTGGGGTGAATTGCATCGAATCACTTTGTAGCTACATGCTAATGGAAAATTAAATACATATTATTTTATGTTCAATTGTAAAAGTTCGTGAATTATTTACACGTAATTTAATAAAAAGTCCGACTCGTAGGAACTCCGTCATCTTAGCGCGGTTACGTACATCTCGAAGAAATGGAATAGATTAGCATCACAAATCACAGGAACCTGACAGTAGCCAACTTACACAGAAGCGGATAATTCTTAATCTGGATAAGTCAATACAATTATGTACTGAAAACGTACTTACTCTTCGACTACTGCTGGGAAGCCTCTATTCTAAACAACCAAAAATTCGTTGTCATTTTAAGTATCTTGTTTTACTAGCAAATTCGTTTTACTGTTGTAATCAACTGTAAATATGTGCTTCATGGCGAATAAAATTCTATTCTGTCGTGGGTTAAATCTTTCTAAAAATAAGAAGTAACGATAACTTCAGTTGGAGGCTATAAGGAAGGTTATATAGACAGGAGAATTCAAAACAAACTATGCATACGTCATCATGATTAGCCACAGCCACTCCAAACTTATTAACAATACCTTTCACCGTTTCTTAGCTTATTTTACAATACAATACTAATTTCACTGATAAATGCAATTTAAAAAAAAACAACCAATTAAAAAGTGCGATAAACAAAGAGAAAACCCTTTCAAAACAACAAAACAAACACTTTTTAAGTTTTAAGCGCTTATATCTCTGATTGACGTTGCCCCATCGAATATTGCTTCAGAACCTTTTTTGTAGATAATTTAGTAAGCATTCGAATGGTCACCTTCCACTTACCACGATTTCCCAACCGTTATCGAGATATTTACGAAAAATTTATGAAGATCCGAAAACTTTTCATGTCTATTAATTAAATAATTTTTTTCGCATACTTCCTTAACTCCAAATATAACCAAAATTACCCACAAAAGTACCCACAAAAAAATAATGACTTACGAAAACATTAATTCCACTTTTCTCAAAAACGGTTACAGATGTCGCCTTAAAATTGGTTTCATTCGTTTTCCTATGTTAAGAAACCTATAAAACAAGTACCTGCAAGCATATGAACTCAAAAACGTAAGCGTTACGAATTTTATTGCGCGAATTTCGTGCCAAAAACTATCTTCCAGCGAGTGGATTCTGCTGGTTAACGAACTTGACCTTTCAAATCAGAGGACAGATTTTTGTACCAAATTTCATCAAAATCGGACCATTTTTGAGCTTGCTAGAGAGCGAACAGACAAGCATATATATATATATATATATATATATATATATATATATATATATATATATATATATATATATATACGAATTTTAGCCACCTATATTTTCGTGATCTATGGGGTCCGAAACGAGACAGTTTCTAGTCGGCACTTGCGTCGTGAGGATTGCGTGATTGATGTCGTGAGGTCAACCTCATAAGCGGGTTCTCCCTATGGAGGCAGGGAGTAACCGCGCTAAAAGGGGAAACAATAAATAAATAAATATACGGGGAATTAATAAAACAAATAAATACAGAATTAAACGTATAATTTTAATTGTAATAATAAATAGTAATCATAATGATATTTTTGGAGTTGAAATCTGAAGTATATTTTCCTGAAATAAGAAACTTTGACTTGGGAGTTATGTGTGGTATAACTATATTTTATTATGTCTTTATCGTAATTTTTTAAAAAGTAAAATGAAATCGGTTAAGATTTAAATGCTGTAGCCTTTTTTGAAACAGGAAATGACGTTTGGTCCCACTGTACTTCTTAAGTACAGGATGTTAGGAATAGATTCTATTTATTATGCTTCCAGTAGGATATTCACGGATCAACTACATTCTACTTTGCGGGTCTCCTTAGTGTTACAACAGTTAAGTGATAACTTAGTGACTACTTTACTGGTCGGACCGTACGAGCACACGTCACTAATGTCGCTCAGTGAGTGGGACAGGTACCCTGCTCGTGTTACCTGAAGATACTAAGATACCTCGTGTGTCAACAGTTTAGTGATAACTTAGTGACTACTTTACTGGTCGGACCGTACGAGCACACGTCACTAATGTCGCTCAGTGAGTGGGACAGGTACCCTGCTCGTGTTACCTAAAGATACTAAGATACCTCGTGTGTCAACAGTTTAGTGATAACTTGGTGACTACTTTACTGGTCGGACCGTACGAGCACACGTCACTAATGTCGCTCAGTGAGTGGGACAGGTACCCTGCTCGTGTTACCTAAAGATACTAAGATACCTCGTGTGTCAACAGTTTAGTGATAACTTGGTGACTACTTTACTGGTCGGACCGTACGAGCACTCGTCACTAATGTCGCTCATTGAGCGGGACAGGTACACTGCTCGTGTTAACCTAAAGCTTCACCTACATAGGACCCGTATTTCTCCCGATCCGATCCAATCCGATTTCGTTTGATCGACAACGGTTGACAGCGTCTGACGTGAGTGCCTACATTGGTCTCGACCCGATCCGATCCGATTTAGTCACAGTTCGTCAGTAATGACCTCGTAGTGAAATGAAAATGAGTGATTAATTTAAGAAATACCACCTAATAAGCATAGAAACCTTCGATTAGGTTGAATGTTGGAGGTAAGAGAATTATTGGTACAAATTGATATTTTAAAATTATTTATAAGAAAGGTAGCTAGAAGGTTATAAGCATTGGAAGGTTATAGACATTTGATGGTTATAAACATCTTTCCACGCAATTTAATAAACAAGGAAATTCTGAAACTAAAATGTGAATTCACAAAGTTGTTCTAAATTTTATTTCCTTTGATTTAAAAAAAAAATGTATTGAAATCGGTTAAGATTTAGAGACTGTAGACCTTTTTGAAACACAATATGTGGGTTGGAGCCATTTTGCTTCGTCGGTCCGAAATCGGTCTAGAAACAAACATGTTTGAATGGCAAAGAATCGGTGGACATTGGATTGGATCGAATCGGGTCGGGTCGAGACCAATGTAGGCACCTCCATTGGGATGCATGTGTTTGTTTTTCTTCCGACAGTCGGTGGCTATCGGATCGGATCGGAACGGGTCCAGTGTAGGTGCACCCTAAGAAGACAACAAGCAGTCTGGATTGAAAGGTGGTTCTGGGTAAATAGATCTGGTTTCTGAGAAAACCTTTCTTCTCCAGCTCAGCAGAAAGAAGACACTTTGAACTGTCATATTCCCTCGCTTGGCGATGGGATTCTCTACCTGTCATACCTACTTTCCTCCATCTCTAGAATAGTGCATTCAGCAAACCTTTAATCCATGGGCGTAGATAGAAAATAATTTGGGTGGGGCTGAGACCAGATGGTGGTATGGAATACTAACAATATAAAACTAGTAACAGTCAGCAAATTAATACACCAAAAGAAATATACTTTTTCGGAACTAAGTTTTCATTTATTTTTAAGGATTTTATGGCACATTTTTACAGATTTCGGAGTGGGGGGGCTGCAGCCCCACCCCTTATATACGCCCATGGTATACTCGCATAGAGCATAACTCGGAATCTAGAAACATTTTTCATGGGATTTCACATTTTATGTAACGTCCATAAATACATCTCAATCAGAAGTTTTTTTTTTTTGTTTTTTTTAGACAGTAGGCGCGATGAGGTGGTTCTGTCGAGAGTACGAATTGGCCATACTAATCTCACCCATTCTTACTTATTCAAGCGGGAAGAAAGGCCTGAATGTACAGTATGTGGTGAAGATCTAACAATTAAACATATTTTCACGGACTGTAGAGCCTACGAGGAGATTCGAAACCAACTGGAAATTCATGGTACTCTCTTTGATATACTTGGAGACGACCATGAATTGTGCCAGAGAACATTGAGATTCCTCAGGGCTACAGATCTGATCACAAAAATATAAATAACAATTAAACCTATAAGGGGAAGTAGAACTAGAAAATACACTTGCACGTGTGTGTGTGTGTGTGTGTGTGTGTGTGTGTGTGTGTGTGTGTGTGTGTGTGTGTGTGTGTGTGTGTGTGTGTGTGGTTGTGTGTGTTTGTGTGTCCTTGCGTGTATCTGTGTGTGTCACTCTAAGTGTGTACATTTACACCACATTTTTAAGTATTTTTGCCCCTTTATTATCTTATTTTATTCTGACTATTAAAAACTACTAAATAAAAATATATTCATTGACTAAATATATGATTGATTAATTATCAATTGCACACATATACATAGGCATGACCCAAGTGGTTCAACTGCCTTAAAAAAAAAAAAAAAAAAAAAAAAAAAAAAAAAAAAAAAAAAAAAAAAAAAAAGAAAGAAGTTTTTCTGTTTATGTTTTACGAGGAATTGTTGTACTAACACAAAATTACCTAGCTCCAATAAATAGGGTAATTACATTTAGTATATATAACCAAAGAGCCCTCAAAATTTTAATATATACACATTTATAACTATATAAAAAAACTCCTTGAAATTGGGAGCTTCATTAATTTCTGATTGACACAATAATAATAATAAAAACACACACAAAAAAAAAATCCAATATTTAATATTAAGTAATCCATTTTTTGCACTGTTTTCTCTATCTAAAAATAATTTTTAATAATCACTTCTTGGTTAAGAAATTGTATTTTATATTTAGTGCATGTATAGAAATACTCCTTAAATTTAATGCATAGAAGATGTAATTATTTTCATTTATTTTAAGTTAAACTTTATTATTTCACACAGTATCTGTATGTAAATAGAACATATGTGTTTAAGACCGTGACCCTATTTTTCCAATATATTCGTCTGTGGCAGAAGGTCAATTTTATAAAAACACGCTTTCTTTCTTCTGTTCTCTTTTATTAGGCTCTACATGTTTCACGTCGCTGTGACGCCTCTTCAGGAGCACTTATTCTAAATAAAATAAAATATGGTTACAGCCTATCCATTAGAGAACCTTCCGCACGTAGGGCCACGTCTGGACGTGAAAGAAAGTGTGTTTTTATAAAATTTACCTTCTGCCACAGACGAATATAACATATGTGTAAGTTTTATGTTGGGGTATGTTTATGAATATATTACTAACATAGGACTAAAAACATTATATAAGGTCAACTCCTTGCAATGGGGAAACCCTGTATGCAATACAATAAATTGAAAAAAAAAAAAAATATAACAAAAGAGGCTCAAACCTTTCATTTCTAGACTCGTTTGCGGCTCTTTGAACAAACCTGAAAAATAAAAAAAATAAAAATCAATTTATCATTTCTAACAAAAGTTTTATAAAATAACATAAGAGCCTTTTACTATGATTTAATCTACTATATATTTGTCAAAAACCACTCACTCACCTATCATCGCCCAGCCCAAACCACTTGATATATGTTAAAATTAATTTTAGAATTAAATTGTATTTGTACAAAATTATGTAGTAGCGTTAATTTTGATCATACCTTATTTAACGCAATATAAAAACTACTTATCGGCCGTGGTGAAGCATGGGTATTCAGCTAGTCTACTATATTTGTCAAATACCACTCACTCACCTATCATCGCCCAGCCCAAACCACTTGAAATATGTTAAAATTAATTTTAGAATTAAATTGTATTTGTACAAAATTATGTAGTAGCGTTAATTTTGATCATACCTTATTTAACGCAATATAAAAACTACTTATCGGCCGTGGTGAAGCATGGGTATTCAGCTAGTCTACTATATTTGTCAAATACCACTCACTCACCTATCATCGCCCAGCCCAAACCACTTGAAATATGTTAAAATTAATTTTAGAATTAAATTGTATTTGTACAAAATTATGTAGTAGCGTTAATTTTGATCATACCTTATTTAACGCAATATAAAAACTACTTATCGGCCGGGGTGAAGCACGGGTATTCAGCTAGTCTACTATATTTGTCAAATACCACTCACTCACCTATCATCGCCCAGCCCAAACCACTTGAAATATGTTAAAATTAATTTTAGAATTAAATTGTATTTGTACAAAATTATGTAGTAGCGTTAATTTTGATCATACCTTATTTAACGCAATATAAAAACTACTTATCGGCCGGGGTGAAGCACAGGTATTCAGCTAGTCTACTATATTTGTCAAATACCACTCACTCACCTATCATCGCCCAGCCCAAACCACTTGAAATATGTTAAAATTAATTTTAGAATTAAATTTTATTTGTACAAAATGAAGCGAAAAGATCGTATAACTTGTTTTTTATTTTATAGTTTACCTTTATGTTTGCTATTTTTATTATTTTATTTTTTCTCTTTTTGCCTTTCTTTGTTGATAGATTCAGATATTTCATTTTTTATTTTTGATGTTCTAGATTTTTTATTTTGTTTGCACTCTAGGTGTTTATAGAACTAATCGCCTAGTTGCTAGCTCTAAAACCAAATAAATAAATAAATTTTATTGTTTTAGATTAAAAAGATTTCTTGTAGGCCCTTACAGAGGTCGGTTATGAATGCGTAATACAAGACTTTGATGTATTTTTTCCTCAAATTTCTAAAAACAATATGGCTGATCCTCTAAAAAAAAAAAAAGCTTAAGTCGAGCCCTACAACGTTTACCTCTGGCATGTTTTTCTCAGACCAACCCTTTGCCCGCAAAATTAGTTTGAGCCGTTATATTTGGGACACCGTTTATAGGAAATTCTCTTTGCCTTTGTGGATATATATAGATACACACGTATGCACACATATTTTTCTCTCATCAATAGAGTAGGGTCTTTTTTACTTTACCCACGCCAGTTACTTTTTAGAATAACCTCATAATATTTTGATACAATATTGTAACAGGTGTTGCTAGGCTACATAAAGTTTATACATGAAAGAGGTTATAGATTATAAGACACGTTGAAGTTGTGTTTGTTGTGCTGTGTTGAAGTTGTGTTTGTTGTGCTGTGTTGAAGTTGTGTTTGTTGTGCTGTGTTGAAGTTGTGTTTGTTGTGCTGTGTTGAAGTTGTGTTTGTTGTGCTGTGTTGAAGTTGTGTTTGTTGTGCTGTGTTGAAGTTGTGTTTGTTGTGCTGTGTTGAAGTTGTGTTTGTTGTGCTGTGTTGAAGTTGTGTTTGTTGTGCTGTGTTGAAATCGGAAGAAGTAGCGTATAAAGCATTAATTTTTTTTTTTTTTACATTTGTTGAATAAATAATTTATTTAAACTAATTATGAGTTTAAACATCTGTTCTTCATAACTACGAGTATTAACTTAATGATACGATAAATAACTGTTTTAGTAATAAAAGTAACTGGCGTGGGTAAAGTAATAAAGACCCATAGAGTAATATGGTATAGTTTATATTTATATATATATATATTTTTTTTTTTTTTTTTTTTTTAAGGTTTATGTTATAATCTGTGGATTATGTTGGTCTTGTTGAAGTAGAACAGTATGTTATCTATATATTTGCTTCTGTCCATTGTTCAAGCAATCATTGAGGAAAGTGATTCGTCATTGAGCTCCTGGACGTTTCCGGGTCGAAAACCACGCTGTCAGGGATGAAAATTTAAACAATAGAGATAAGTGTAAAGAATTATGAGGGGATGAAGTGGCGTATTTTCGCAAAGGATCCGCTGAATGTTAAACGGAGGACTGGCTAGGGTCCCGTTTTTACAGGCCTTTAATTTTAGCTCCGTGTGTTCGCACATGTTGGAGCTAGAGGGGAGAGGGGTTTGGGGGTCGTCGACCGACAAGGCGCTCCGATCAGCTGATTTCTCGATCAAACCATGTGCCGCCTATTTCAGCAAACAAGCCTCCTTTCGGTCTTACAGATTACATATTCTCAAAGCTTCAATTAAAACATTACATTGAGGCAAAACTCAAACGCCTAATGAACTGTTTCATTGGTTTTATCCTCAGGATCCCCAGAGACTCCCACACATCACATTTCTACCAGTAGCTAAATTGGCTATTCCCTCTTTATTGTCGACAGTACTTCCTCGGCTCAGTCCTTTACCAAGTAATTCAATCCCGTAGGCCTTCTTCTATTTTTCAACTCCTTAAATTTAAATCCTCTGTTCACCCGATCTCGTCTTTCCGATCTTTATATCCCTTCCCACCGAACAGCTCTATTCGAAAAATCACTCGTCACCCTGCACCATCTTGGTATGGAATTCCTTACCTCTGTTTGTCCGCCAACAGAGAGAAAAAACTTTCTATTTTTATTACCGAAACCCAATTCGGTAAAAAAGAAATCGCTTTTCAAAATAACTTCGTTAACCAACACAATCCGTCAACCGGTATATATTTTTGGAGCGACAATTCGTGCCTAAAAAACACTCACGTTTTCGAGTCCATATGCTTGCGGGTACTCGTTTTACAGGTTCATTAACGTAGGGTAACGAATGATACCATTTTCAAAGCGATATCTGTAACCATTATAGAGAAAAGTGGATAAATGTAGTTTTTTAAAATATATTTTACGTTTCGGCAATTAAAATTGTTGTATTCATTTGATTTTTCTTTGAAATTCATCTAAGCTAAGATATTTGAATTTTTCTTATATTTCCAGCGAAGAAACTATCTTAAAAGTTTTTGGATCTGTGTAGGTATATTTTCTTAAATATCGCAAAAACGGTTAGAAAATGACAATTAGGTCAAGTGTGGCCATTTGACATACTAATTTCTCTAGAAAGGTTCTGCTCAGTTTTTTTTTTAATTTTTTTATGAGCATCCATGCGCATCTAAGCCGATTCGCTCCAAACAGTTACTGCATATACACATCAGTTTCAATATTACATATATACATCTATATATTAGTCATATAAATCTGGTATTATTCATATAAATCTCGTTGATTAATTGGTTATACATCGGATTGCACAATTGGACAATGGTACATATTTATTCATTACATATTCGTTCATACAGTGTACCAAGTTTGGACTAATATATTTTTCAAAGGATGAAAAAATGGTCGAAATTTCCCACAAGTGTTTCATTCAAGATTTATTCATCCTTGGAACATCAATTTTCCACCATCCAGCATTCTCCAATAATTTAATTTCCAAAATAGAATGTTAACAACGAGTTTTTAAGTTGAAGGAATTGTGGCCTGTAGATAAATGGCAGGTGAGCTGCGCAGGTGAAGATGCACCTGGAGTTGAACATGGGCTATAGAATGCTCCACTACTAGAGAAAAACACTTTATTTAACAAAAAAAAACAAAAAAAAAAACAAAGTTTAGTTGCCCAACTATATTGGAATGCTTACTACACAACATACTAATCAAGAAAAAAAAACTGCAAGAATTATAAAAATATTATTTTTTATAATTATTGCTCTGCCAGTTCCAGTCTCCTAAAAAACCTCAGAAGACAAGAATGTTTTAATCAATTTGGGAAAACCATACAAAGGAAGATTTTAATCAACTTATTATTGAACTTTGTATTGAGATAGGTTATACATTTTCAAACATCCTCTAAACATATTGTCTTTTATGTTAATTATATATCTTAAAATATGAATGAATGTATTTTAAATATCTCAAATAAGTTTTACTGGATTGTAAATTTATTTGTATGTGATGTTACATTATAATTTGCAAGGTTAGGGATTGGCAGAATAGAGATTGGAAGAAAAGAGGATGCTAAAACAGACAGGAGAAACTTAGCGATAGGCCGGGGAGAGCTTAGAGGTATAGAGATTGGCAATAGAGAGAATGGATTGCTAGGGATTGGCAGAAGAGAGATTGGCAGGTGTCACATGGAGGAACAGAGATGGCAGGGTTACAGATTGCCAGAAGAGAGATTGGAAGGTTACAGATTGCCAGAAGAGAGATTGGAAGGTTACAGATTGGCAAAAGAGAGATTGGAAGGTTACAGATTGGCAAAAGAGAGATTGGAAGGTTACAGATTGGCAGAAGAGTGATTGGAAGGTTACAGAATGGAAGGTGAGAGGTTGGAAGGTTAAAGATTTCGAGAAGAGATATGGGAGGATTACGGATTGGCAGAAGAGTGATTGGAAGGTCACAGATTGGCAGAAGAGTGATTGGAAAGTTACAGATTGGCAGAAGAGAGATTGGAAGGTTACAGATTGGCAAAAGAGAGATTGGAAGGTTACAGATTGGCAGAAGAGAGATTGGAAGGTTACAGATTGGCAAAAGAGAGATTGGAAGGTTACAGGTTGGCAAAAGAGAGATTGGAAGGTTACAGATTGGCAGAAGAGTGATTGGAAGGTTACAGAATGGAAGGAGAGAGGTTGGAAGGTTAAAGATTTCGAGAAGAGAGATGGGAGGATTACGGATTGGCAGAAGAGTGATTGGAAGGTTAGATATTGACTGAAGAGAGATTCAAAAGTCAGATATTGGCAGAGGAGAGATTGGATGGTTACAGATAGGTAGAAGAGAGTATGGAAGGTTACAGATTAGAAGGAGTAAGGTTGGTAGAAAGGAAGAAGGAAGGATGTATAGATTGGAAGGATATATAGATTAGAAACATATAGTTTGGAAAAGAGAGATACAAAGGTTAGAAGGATATAGTTTGGCAAAAGGGAGATACAAAGGGCACAGTTCTGAATAAGAGAGATTGGAGAATTAGTTATAGGGAGAATATTTAATGGCAGAAGAGAGATTGGAAGGTTGGGGATTTGCAGAAGAGAGATTGGAAGGTTGGGGATTTGCAGAAGAGAGAGTGGAAGGTTGGGGATTTGCAGAAGAGAGATTGGTAAGATAACCTTGAAAACTGCAATAACTAAATACTCTCTGTTTCCAGACACTAATTAGACAAGGTTGACACGGGGATTTATGACTACCTATGAATAGGGGGGGGGGAGACCTTGACAAGACGGCCTCCGACGAACATTTCACATCCTCAAGGTTTGTCATTATTAACATTCCAAAGTAATTACATTTACTATTGTTACAACTACGATATTCCAGCTACATCTAAAGATTATTTACCTCTTATTGGTCAAGTTTCTATTTATTTGATTCTTTTTGGAGAACGGTCAGGAAAACGTCAGACTCCTGAATAGATTTCATCTTGGCCTTTCCTAGCCCTAGCACTACAGAATCTACCACTATCACTACAGAGCCTACCACTAACACTGCAGAGCCTACCTCTAGCACTGCAGAACCTACCTCTAGCACTGCAGAGCCTATCACACTTACACTGAAGAACCTACCTCTAGTACTGCAGAGCCTACCTCTAATACTGCAAAGCCTACCTCTAGTACTGCAGAGCCTACCTCTAGTACTGCAGAGCCTACCTCTAGTACTGCAGAGCCTATCACACTAACACTGAAGAACCTACCTCTAATACTGCAGAGCCTAGCTCTAGTACTGCAGAGCCTACCTCTAGTACTGCAGAGCCTACCTCTAGTACTGCAGAACCTACCTCTAGTACTGCAGAATCTACCTCTAGCACTGCAGAACCTACCTCTAGTACTGCAGAATCTACCACTAACACTGCAGAGCCTATCACACTAACACTGAAGAACCTACCTCTAATACTGCAGAGCCTAGCTCTAGTACTGCAGAGCCAACCTCTAGTACTGCAGAGCCTATCACACTAACACTGCAGAGCCTACCACTAACACTGCAGAGCCTACCTCTAGTACTGCAGAGCCTACCTCTAGTACTGCAGAGCCTACCTCTAGTACTGCAGAGCCTACCTCTAGTACCGCAGAACCTACCTCTAGTACTGCAGAATCTACCTCTAGTACTGCAGAACCTACCTCTAGTACTGCAGAGCCTACCTCTAGTACTGCAGAGCCTACCTCTAGTACTGCAGAGCCTATCACACTAACTCTGCAGAGCCTATCACTAGCACTGCAGAGCCTACCTCTAGTACTGCACAACCTATTTCTAGTACTGCAAAGTGTGCCTAACCCTCTCTACTCAAGGTATGCCGTTCTCCGACAGAGGTATAGGTGGGTCAGTGAACTCACACCCACAGGCTCGACGCCTAATTTACATCCATTGTCCCACTTTTATTGTTCCCGGGAGTCTATTAACATTGTCACATTAACCAGCACCTTACATGTGTATTTTATAACGAATGATGCCATTCGAAAACAAGTGTTTTGTAATGTACAGACCCCATCTACTTCAGTTATTTATATAGAAAAGGTTTTAATAATTCTGTAAGCTGCTGCAGCTACCACATTCCCGGGTTGTCAGTTGCTTCAAACGATTCTGTAGCACAAGTTGAATTATTTGCATAAGTAAAACATGTATAATTGTCACAAATTAGTATTTTCAATTATCTGAATCAAAATACACATTAATAGCGCCTTCGACGTTTTCAAATTTTAGCCGATGGGATCAATGATTTGGTAGTATTAGTAATATATTTTCGTTTTTGAGAAAAGTAAAAGAAAAACTAAATTCTTCCGGCCAAAAACCATGGTTTTGCACTGTTTGTAAATTTTCGTCAAAACTGTGATATGTACAATTTGAGTTGAATTGGATAAGACATTTAGAATAGAGAAAGTTCTGGCACGGTCAGTTTTGGACGTATTGTGAAATTGTTTCGTAAGATACAAGCAACAATAAATATTTTACAGAAAAAAAAGGAGCTTGGGTTCGTTTTATTTGAAGAAAACTATGCTTGAAGTTTCAAAAGTGGGTATCGTTATATTCCAAGCTTTATTCAACAATGGTAGCAAGGAATCACGCTGAGGCTGTAGTCCCTGTGAGAAAATTAGTTTTAAAACGGTGATTTTTGGCATAACAGATTTTAAAAATAATTTTCCTGTCGCGCCCGTAACTTGTGTGTTTTTTTCTTCATATTTCTCCTAAAGATTAAATATTTCTTGTGATATTGTTTTTGTTCTATGCTATCTTTTATATACGCCATTATCGAAAACCTTATAAGAAGAAAAGCTTTTGAGTAAGAGATGAATACCATCTGGAGCCATTCATTACCAACCCTTGTTAGTGGACGGGAAGGGAGAAAGGAACAACAAAGGAAGTATATACAGGGAAAATAAGCATGCCTCTTTCCCTCGGGGATTTGGCCGAGGAAACCAGATTCATTTCCGGGTGAGGCTCCAATTTTCGATCGGGCTGGTGTCACTGACCCTTGCTTCCGACAAGTGGGTTGTCGGAAGCAAGGGTCCGTGGGTCATTTCGTTATTACTTCAACCTGGAAAGAACGCTACGTTTGATATATATGGGATCTTTATTGAACATGTTCCGAAAAAACTTTGAGAATAATTAACACATTGACTGCCAACTACGAAATAACTAGTCGTTTTTCTATTGATTCGTTATCGATTTTCATTAATAACGCTCGAATGACCCATACAAAAAAAAAAAACTTGTACTTTGTCGCGTGCCTAAATTCTGGCTCTCGGCACAGACCACCAACTTACTCGGAATACATTTAATTAGCCAAGCTGATGATGAATAAAGTAAAGGAATTTCTTAGCAAGGAAAATTGGAAACAAGAAGGAAGAAACCAAGGATCTGAAGGAATATCAGTTTTTAAGGAATCAGTGTTTAATACTGGCTCACATTTCAACAATGATCAAAAGTGCCTTTTACATTAATCCCTCAGAAATTATTGTCTTATTACTTTGCTGCAATGATGTAATAAAACAAAAAGAAATTTGGAAAAGGTCTTAAAAAAATCATTACGGCTGCTTACAAAAAAAATCATTTTAAGAAAAAAGAATTAAACAACTAAAATAATTTTGTTTCCGAAATACAATTTTGTCTATTCAAAATTCAAAATTGTGCCAATGATACCACAGCATCACTTCATGCCCCACTAATATAGAACTTGTGCCAAACTTGTGCCAATGATACCACAGCATCACTTCATGCCCCACTAATATAGAACTTGTGCCAATGATACCACAGCATCACTTCATGCCCCACTAATATAGAACTTGTGCCAATGATACCACAGCATCACTTCATGCACCACTAATATAGAACTTGTGCCAATGATACCACAGCATCACTTCATGCCCCACTAATATAGAACTTGTGCCAATGATACCACAGCATCACTTCATGCACCACTAATATAGAACTTGTGCCAATGATACCACAGCATCACTTCATGCCCCACTAATATAGAACTTGTGCCAATGATACCACAGCATCACTTCATGCCCCACTAATATAGAACTTGTGCCAATGATACCACAGCATCAGTTCATGCCCCACTATTGTGCCAATGATACCACAGCATCACTTCATGGGCCTACTTATTGGGATATAACTCTTGATTTTCTAATGGCGGCAGGTATTTTTTTTTATGATGAATTCTGATAGAGAATTTAATTTTAAGACTAATTTATTATGAGACATCTTTCGATCCGACGCACCGTTTGCGCGTAAAACGCAATAAACTGAAAAATATTAATTTTTCTTTCAGGTGATACCAAGATCAAAGGTGTAGGTTTAATATTTTACGGGATATTATGAATGAAAAATATACCTTAAAAGTTTTAAAAAGTAACAATTCAGAAAATCGATATGAATAGAAAAAAAAGTAGCTGACATAAACAATAAAAAAAAAGTACTTATTTACTTTATGAAAAAAAGTATATAAAAATTATTATAAAACAGAACAGAATACATTTATTTTTCCATATGAAATTATTATATCATAAAACTAAAAAAAAAAATTTCCTTTGTTTTCATTCATAATACCCCGTTAAATATTTAATCTACAACTTTGATCTTGGTATCATCTGAAAGGAAAATTAATAGGCTACAACGTTTGTATTGAGGTGTTTTTACGTACAAGGCTTGGTTTCAGTGATAAACAGGAATTCTACAAAAAGTCTACAAAAGGGCGATATTTTTCAGTTTTTTTGCGTTTTACGTGCAAACGGTGCGTCGGATCAAAAGATGTCTCGGAATAAATTAGTCTTAAAATTAAATTTTAAAATTTAATACCTGCCGCCATTGGAAAATCAAGAGATAGATGCGCTGGAGAAAAACTGGAGAATGTTACAAAGTCAACTAAACCTTCAAAAGTAACCTCATGCAACATAACTAAGACTACCAAGTTTCATTTCGAAATTCCAACAACTCTAGGAGGAAAAGGGGGTGGACACATATGCTGGGACACCCTGTATATATATATATATATATATATATATATATATATATTAGGAAGATTAGATAGTTAGCCGCCGAGGTGATAAGCAATCAGGGATTAGTTGGGATTCGGCTAAGAAAACATCAATAGGATTTATGTAAACAATCTGTGAAGATTTTGATATTAATCTAATCTTAGATAGATAAATATTGGTTCCGCTTGGAGTTAAGGAAGTACTAGAAATAAAATATTTCATTAACAGGCATGAAAAGTTTTGGGATTTTCGTATATTTCCTATCATGGAAATCATGGTAAGTGGTTTAGATGTAATTTTCATGGGACGATGTCAATCCGAGAAATAAGTGCTTTCAACTTCAAAATTTTTAGTTTTGTTTTTTTCAACGGGGTTTTGTCACTGTTTATCTAACTTTTTAATTGGTTATTGTTTTTTTAATTGTAAAATACCACCCTTGTAAACTAGGCAACAATAACAATATGGTCCTGGCCAAGATTCCATCATCAGTTTCGCAGAATAACAATTCTGTCAGATCCGTGGAGGTTTAAGATGGCTCCTTACATGGGCGTATATATGGGGGGCTGCAGCCCCCCCCCGAAATGTTGATTTGATTGGTAAAAATTTCATAAAACCCTTAAAAATTAATTACATAAAATCATTTAGTTCATAAAGCATATTTTATTTTGGGTGTAATAGCGTTTAAGTTGGCTAAAACTGTTCCAAGATCTAAATTGTTAGTATTCCATACACCGGAAATGGCCTCATCCCCCCCCCCCCCGAAATTTTCCCAGCCCCCTCCGAAATTATTTTCTATATAGGCCCATGGCTCCTTACGGGAAAAGGCAATCCATTTAAAGTGTTGTGTAATGTTGAAATGACGAACGGTGCATAATTACAGCAAGTGCATTGCATAAGTCTGCATTACAGAGAATGGACTAGAATCAGCAGGATGGACATCATCAGAATCAATTCAAGGACAAAGCCCCGGTCTCCGTTCAGGAGGGGTGCTGGTCGTTTTGTTTTATACTCAGCTGTGCAGCTGACGCCATCATTACAGCACATGGGCGTATATAGGAAATAATTTCGGGAGGGGCTGGGAAAATTTCGGGGGGGGCTGAGACCATTTCCAGGGTATGGAATATGAAAAATTTAGAACTTAGTAGGCAACTAGTTAAAACTAGTTGCCTAAATAGTTTTAGGCAACTAAAACGCTATTAAGCCTAAAAGAAAGCATTTTTTATTAACTAAGTGATCTTATTTCATTTATTTTTAAGGTTTTTATGAAACATTTTTACCATCAAATAAAAACGGGGGGGGGGGGGGGGTGCAGCCCCCCTTATATACGCACGGTATTACAGCACGGCTTATATCAAAATCATTATGTATAAGTAGAATAATATTACATGGGGTCTCCAGTGGTCTAGTGGTTAGCGCCTTAGATTCATAAGCGGGTGATGGTGTGTTCGATCCCCAGCTGCCGCGGCGGCAGAAATTTTCTCATCTCAGGGCTCGTTGAGAAAATTCCTCGCTGCCCCCCCCAGATTTGTCGATGTGCCGTTAAAAAAATAATATTAAATTAGGAATAAAAAATATACTTGAGACAGGAGTTCGAGAAGTAAGCTGAATTAGTTATTTGTGAGAAGTCTTTTCTCGCGAAGGCTCTCCTTTCTGTTGGTAGAGAAGGTCTAGATAACATGGATTTGTGAGAAGTCTTTTCTCGCGAAGGCTCTCCTTTCTGTTGGTAGAGAAGGTCTATATAACATGGATTTGTGAGAAGACTTTTCTCGCGAAGGCTCTCCTTTCTGTTGGTAGAGAAGGTCTAGATAACATGGATTTGTGAGAAGTCTTTTCTCGCAAAGGCTCTCCTTTCTGTTGGTAGAGAAGGTCTAGATAACATGGATTTGGATTATAACTAAAATTACTTATATTTTTATGGCGACTTTTCGGCTTGAATTAGAAGCGATGTTCATAGTGAACAGGCTAGATTTCTGAGTGATTCTCACTTTGAACAGTAGCATCCATCATACGGAACTGTTCTGCTTCTCCTTTGAACAGTAGCATCCATCATGCGGAACCGTTCTGCTTCTCCTTTGAACAGTAGCATCCATCATACGGAACTGTTCTGCTTCTCCTTTGAACAGTAGCATCCATCATACGGAACTGTTCTGCTTCTCCTTTGAACAGTAGCATCCATCATGCGGAACTGTTCTGCTTCTCCTTTGAACAGTAGCATCCATCATACGGAACTGTTCTGCTTCTCCTTTGAACAGTAGCATCTATCATACGGAACTGTTCTGCTTCTCCTCCACAGTAGCATCCATCATGCGGAACTGTTCTGCTTCTCCTTTGAACAGTAGCATCCATCATACGGAACTGTTCTGCTTCTCCTCCACAGTAGCATCCATCATGCGGAACTGTTCTGCTTCTCCTTTGAACAGTAGCATCCATCATACGGAACTGTTCTGATTCTCCTTTGAACAGTAGCATCCATCATACGGAACTGTTCTGCTTCTCCTCCACAGTAGCATCCATCATGCGGAACTGTTCTGCTTCTCCTTTGAACAGTAGCATCCATCATACGGAACTGTTCTGCTTCTCCTCCACAGTAGCATCCATCATACGGAACTGTTCTGCTTCTCCTTTGAACAGTAGCATCCATCATGCGGAACTGTTCTGCTTCTCCTTTGAACAGTAGCATCCATCATACGGAACTGTTCTGCTTCTCCTCCACAGTAGCATCCATCATGCGGAACTGTTCTGCTTCTCCTTTGAACAGTAGCATCCATCATGCGGAACTGTTCTGCTTCTCCTCCACAGTAGCATCCATCATGTGGAACTGTTCTGCTTCTCCTTTGAACAGTTTGAAGTTTTTTTGATAAGTAAAGATGGAATGGTTGGGATTCGGCTAAATAAAGCTCAATATGATTTTGTTTTAAAAAAATCTATATTTTGGACGTTTCGGCTACTCATTGGTAGCATTCGTCAGCTAAAAAGACAAAAAAAAGAAATTAATACAGAAACAAAAAAAAAATATATAATTGTGATAGGTAACAGAACTATAGATACAATTAACTTATAAAAGAACATGTCGTTCTAAATTCTTAGAATGAGTAGAATGAAAAAGTAAATAGGTACAATAATTGATTTTAATAGTAATTAGTAACATTAATTGATTTTACAAAGAAATAAGAAACTACATACCAATGACAAATATAGTAGCTAATAGTAACATTAGTTAATTTTATAAAGAAATAAGATACTACATACCAATGGAAATGCCGGGCGGCAGAGGAAGACCAAGGTTGGCAATTAAGTAACCATTGTGAAAGTGTCTAAGGAAAAAGGAATCTACTGGGGTATATGTAACTGAAAATAGCAGGTGGTGGGAGAAAGGGCGGTAAGGATCAAAAGGCAGGTTTATGACAGGAAAGGAGAAAAAGGTGTTAATGGAAGGATACCCAAGGGGCATGGTAAAAATCTAGGTGGGAGGTCGGGAGAGTATTTGGAAAATATTAGCGTACATAGGAGAAATGCCTTGTTGGTCAGTTTTGTAGTTTATATTGTTTTTGTTTAAGTTTATATGTACACATTCCGAGATCTGTAGTCTTTTTTTGTTTCGTTGTGTAGAAAGAATTTTCGTGTCGTCGAAGTTAAAAGTGTGTTTTTTGTGTAATGGCGTGTTTAGCAAGTGCAGATTTATCTATTTCTTTATTAGGGATGGTTCGTTTATGTTGTGTAAGACGTGAGTGAATGTCATTTATGGTTTCTCCTGTGTATACACCATTACAGGAAGGGGTTTGGCAAGGGACTTGGTAAACACAACGGGTGGTTTGTTCAAAAGGGATGGGATCTTTGAGTTTGGTATAGAGGGTTTTGAGTTTGTTGGTAGTTTTCAAACCAAAATTTAGGGAAGGGTGGGATTTTTTTATTGTCTTCGTAAGTTTATCAGTCAGTCCAGGTGTAAATGGTAGAGATCGGAACATTTGGGAACTGGGAGTTAGGGAAGAATTGGGAGAGACAGTGTTGGAAGGTTGGGATTTTACTTTTCTAACAAGGGATTTTATGAGGTTGGGGGGAAATTGGTTGCGTGCCAATATATCTGAGGCGATATTAATATTTTTATTGTGGAAGGAAGCATGGGATAGGGAGAGGACTCGGCGAAGGAGATTTCTGGCTACATTAATCTTGAGGAGGTAAGGATGGGATGAATGAAAATTAAGTAACCGTCCCGAGTATGTGGGTTTTGTGTACCAGTCAGTAATAATAGTACCGTCAGTCTGTCTAATTAGTAAGATGTCCAAGTATGGGAGCTGCCTGTCCTGTTCTATTTCGGCAGTGAATTGAAGCCTAGGGTAAAAGGAATTGAAACAGGTAAGTATGTCTGTTAGTCTGTTTGGGTTTATCATGAGCAAAAGATCATCTACGTATTTGCAGATGAATGAGATGTCATGGGGAAACTGTGGGACGAGGGAGTTGAGAAGATCGTTGAGAAGGATTGAGGATAAATCGGGTGCAAGACAATTGCCCATGGTTAGACCTTCAATTTGTTTATAGAATTTCCCATCATATTTTAAAAAAACTGCTGTTAACACAAAGTTTTAGACTTTCTATAAACAAATCAAAGAAAAGAGGGCTATGGAGGTGTAGGGTGGGCCAATGGTTTTCGATTATTTCTAGCGTTTTGGCTAGTGGGACGTTAGTGAATAAGGTTGTGGCATCAATAGAAACTGAAATAAAGGGCTATAAAGGTTGCCAACCTATCAGGCTGTATCGTATGAAATGTCAGTTTTGTTTACTTTGCGATTTAATCCTTTCCCTTTTTCATTTCATTATTTACAAACATCATTGTTATTCATATAGAATTAAAGCTCTTTTATTCCTATTATTTAATCAGTAACTTGCGTACAGTGTTGTGAGAACGATCCTCTGAGAATAAAATAAAACTTAAATTATGACTTCAACGGAAATCCGTATTATTTTTCGTTATGAATTTAAGCTCATTCATAGCGCTGCTGAGGCGTGTATGAACATTAACACGGCGTTCGGGGAGGGAACGGTGAATGAACGAACTGTTTACCGGTGGTTTTCCAGGTTTCGAAGTGGAAATTTTGACCTTGACAACGAGGAGCGAGGAAGGCCAGAAACCAAGCTTGACAATGACCACCTGAAAGAAAGGGTTGTAGCTTCTCTCTCAAAAAGCACTAGGGAATATGCCAAGGAACTCGGAGTAGGAGCCACTACAGTTTCAAGACATTTGAAGGAAATCGGCAAGTCCAAAACTGACATTTCATACGGTACAGCCTGATATTATAATGCCAACAGCACATGGTCGGTCACCCATTCAGGTCCTAGTCACACCCGACGTTGCGTAACTTGGATGATCAACAAGAACCAGTGCCATCGACGTGGCTACGGCGATGGCAAAACCTAGAAGGTTTTTTTTTTCTTCTATTTTATAAAATTCATCAAATATTCGGGGTTGCCTTTGAGAATCACTGCGGTTTTATTTACTTTTATAACACGCTATTCTTTTTTTATGCCCACGACGTAAGTCGACTTTTGTCACTGAATAATAGAACTTACAGCCAGCAAAGACAAATTTGGGCTCGGATTAAACTCTACCGTCTTCGTACAGTTCTATTTTGCTGTTGAACGATCGGTTGTTATAGGAATACTATATACACCTTTCAGGGCAAAAAAACAACAACAAAAAACTGAGCCCAATATCCTGTGAAGAGACATATATATACAGAGTGGTCCCGATGGAAGTCGCCACACTACAGGGATTTTTAGGCTACCGAAAGTGACGAAAAAACGGTAAAAATAGTTCAAAATTTCAAAAATGAAAAATTTAAATGCGTTAGTCGATCTAAAAATTGCATGCTTATTTTTTTGTAAAAATTTGTAATACTATAAAATCATTGATGTTCACTGTATTAACTTTAGAGGTATACTATACTGCTTTTTTCAGGATATGTTTAAAATGAAACTCGCTTCTGTATTGAGATGCGTGTGTAGATATATTATTAAGACATCGAAAATGAGTTTAACTTTACCGCCGATATTTTTGAAAAAGTAATGCAAACATATATCCTATATATATATATATATATATATATATATATATATATATATATATATATATATATAGTAGATATTTTAATGAAAAAAATGACAGCTGAAAATCAATAAAAACCGAATTAACTATAAAAAAAGAAGCAATTGTACCTCTTTCATCTTCACCGACTTACCGCCTCATCCCCACCCCCTTTACCGCCGATATTTTTGAAAAAGTAATGCAAACATATATCCTATATATATATATATATATATATATATATATATATATATATATATAGTAGATATTTTAATGAAAAAAATGACAGCTGAAAATCAATAAAAACCGAATTAACTATAAAAAAAGAAGCAATTGTACCTCTTTCATCTTCACCGACTTACCGCCTCATCCCCACCCCCTTTCATAACTATAAAGACCCCCTGTGTAGTTGCTGTCCCCCATACTTCCAACCATGGTTACCTAAGTTGTCCTCGAGGTCTTCCTCCCCCCGCCCCTAGGCATTCTCTAGTGGTATGTATCTATATATTAATTGTTATAAATTGTATTCACTTATAAAATAGTTTTTGTTTTCCACTACATAAAAAATGTTCGTTGTTTTCACTGTTTAATTTTTTTGTACTGTTTTTACTAACACTTTCTACATGCTGTTTACTTTCCAACTACCGTATTTTCATTGTTTTAAAAAATAAGATTGGTTAAAATTTATTGTATTGATATATATACTCCGCTCATTTCTGCCTGTCTTTTACTTACTACTTGTACATATATATTTTTTTACTTACTAGTTGTACATATATATTTTCTTTACTTATAAGTTGTATATATTTTTTAGCTGAAGAAGGCTGCCATTGTGCAGTCGAAACGTCCAAATACAGATTTCTTTTTGAAAGTCTGACGTTTTTCTCCTAGCCGAATCCCAACCTGTCTTCGAAAATAAATAATAGTTATATAGTAGACAAAAAAAGAAGAATGCTTGGTAAAAAACGACGGGCGAGCAATTTAGAGGAGAAAAATCGAAAATAAAATTAAACTGGTCATACAATATTTTAAACTATTATAAAGGAGTGTAACAATAGAAAACAATTGTGCTTACATTTATTAAGCACTGATTTTAGCACTTTCCTCCGAAGGAAAGTAGCTATTGAGGTTGGACTCATGACGGAATTTTTGAAAAATTTCTTCAAATTTTTATCGATCCTACCTAGTAGACACCGAAAATGACCCCCGTTAAAATTTATATATATCTATATATATATGCATATATATATACATATATATATATATATATATACATATATATATATATATATATATATATATATATATATATATATATATATATATATATATGTCTGTTAACACGATGGCGGCCAGAGTTTTTGTTTTTTCGTCTCGAAACATGGTATATAGCATTCATGTAGCAAACGATTGAACGAGTTCGTTAACCACCAAAGTCGGTCCACCGGAAGGGGGGGGGGGGGGTTACCCCGAACCCAAAACACTAATTTGACTATGTCAGCCGTAATATTTGTTATATTTCAACGAAACTTGGTATTCGTAGTGTTAATATAGACAGAAAAGTGAGATATAAAAATGAACTAAATCGGTTCATTAGAAGGGGGGGGGGGGTTTACTCCGGACCCACAATACCAATTCGCCACTACCAGCCGTGATTTTTGGTATATTTCGACGAAACTCGGTATTCGTAGTGGCAATCCACAGGTAAATATGTGTTGTAAAAATAAACTAAATCGGTTCATTAGGAGGGGGGGTTTACTCAGGACCCACAATACCAATTCGCCACTACCAGCCGTGATTTTTGGTATATTTCGACGAAACTCGGTATTCGTAGTGGTAATCTACAGGTAAATATGTGTTGTAAAAATAAACTAAATCGGTTTATTAGAAGGGGGGGTTTACTCCGGACCCAAATTCCTAATATACTCATACCGGTCGTAATTTCCGCTGTATTGAAACGAAACGCGGTATACGTCGTGGGTAACTCATGAGAAAGAAGTGTTGTAAAAATGAGCTGAATCGGTCAATCGGAAAGCGGGGGTTTAATTTGTAATATATTTCAATAGGAAAGCCCGCCAGACGTAGGTTCACAAAGCCGCCGCAAGGAGCGCTTTCTACCACTAGAGGGACTGTATCCTGTTCCTGCGTTAGATCAAAATACGATAATATGAGGATTTTGTATTTATTACGTAGTGTAGTAGGTACCATGTGTAAACATAACTCTGGAAGCAAATAATTAATTGATCAGTTACTCATTACAAATTTAAAAGAGAACTATTCATGTTTTTATTTTATTTATGTAGGATATTTTAAGCAAATTGTTCTGGGAAGCAGTCTACACTACCCAAATTTTGAGGAAAGTTCTTAGTTATGCAGCTCCTGCGTGACGGACTTTTTTTCTCATGGGATTGGACAGAAGAACGCATCATTTTGGCTCAAATTTCGGAGTACAACTATAACAAAAATGTTGCTGCTTTTATTTATGTGCGAAATCTAATTACAATTTTTTTTTTTTTTAAGAAAAAGAAAGAAGAAGAAAAGGGTGGTAACCTGTTGATGACCCGTTTTAATAGTCTGTGCTATTTATAAGTTTTTTTTTATAATACGTTTATTTAACATCTGTAGATTTTTAAGTACATTGGTTAAGTTTGCTCACAAATATGATTAATGATATATACAATAATTGATTAATACAACTGACAACAAAGTTAAAAAAAAATAAAAATAAATAAATAAAATAAAATAAAAAAGAAATATCAAAATAATTTAAATATAAATGAATAAATGGTGCTATTTATAATTGGATGTTAAAATTGAAATAAATGACAATTATAATCAGGGAATACTATTACAGATGGCAGCATACAAATTAATACAATCCAGAGATAAATTATAAAATAGAAGATGTAATTTAAATATAAATGAATAAATGGTGCTATTTATATTTGGATGTTAAAATTGAAATAAATGACAATTATAATCAGGGAATACTATTACAGATGGCAGCATACAAATTAAAACAATCCAGAAATAAATTATAAAATAGAAGATGTAATTTTTTAAACCGAAATCTTAAAAATCAATTACAGTTAAAAAAAAAGTTTTTCATTTAAAATACGTTTTAATTTTACGATTATGTTTGTTTTAATTAAACGAAATTCGATTAGCAATATTTGTTCAAAAGATTCATTTTGTTCGTCAGTTAACATTTCGAGTAATTATATTTTATTTGATTGATATATTGGTAAACAAATCATTCCATAATGAGCTTCACATAATAAGTAGACAGTTTGGAGATTTTAAAATCCCATAGCGAGGGTACATCAGAAAAGCTGGGTTCGTTTCTCAGCTTAGAAAGTCATCATTTTCTGTCGTAAAAATAATTTTAAATTGATAAATTAATTTTTTCAAGCCAAGGAATAGTTTGAATTCGGCTGAGAGAAAACCTCAATATATATATATATATATATATATATATATATATATATATATATATATGTATATATATTTGTTTTAAACTATATTTTGAAAGATTCAGAATTCTCTTTGGAATTCAGGATAACTTTAATGTGACCAAGGATAAGTGAAAGTTATCTTAGACATATGAACGGTCATCTGAAAGCTATTGTGTTTTTCTTACACCTGTAGGCCCAAAAAAGCATGGGGGGCCGTCCAAAATATATATTTTTAAGAAAATCTGCGGCTTTCTCTTTACACCCATGTCTAGTCCCTCCATACAGAACTCTGTCTCCCCCAAGATTTAGTATTTTAGACTAAATAGGCTTAGGTCCCCCGATTTTAAATACATCCCCCTTCTAGTACGTAAGAGTAGAATCAGTTGTAGGTAAGTCTAGCTCCAGGTTCCAATCCGTTGGGCCTGGAGCTCTCTATGTACATAAAATAAATTTGGGAGCTTGGGGAGGGGGGGAAGAAAAAGAAAAAGGCTTTCTCTTAGCCGAATCTTGACCATTCTTTGAGCATTGTATCATCTGCAACTCATTACAATATTTTTCCTTAAAGTTTAGATTTGGCTGTCTTGTTTACCTCATGTGAAAGTTCATACCTTATATTGGAGAAGAAATAGTTATGCTGCCACTGGTGTCCTTCCCCATAGCAAAAGTCCGTGCTTAAGGGATCGCTGGAAAAGTCGAAAAGAAACAAATTATAATACCTACATATCCATACCATAAAATTATCTCATATCATAATCATTGAGAATAATTTCTTGAAGAATCATTAATATGAATTTTTAAGGAATGTGTTTTTTTTTTTTTGTTTTTTTTTAATTCATTTATTATTCTATCTATATATAGTGGTTTCATAATCATCAAAAGAACTGAAGTATTTTGATAATATCTATAAATTTCTTTAATTAAATTTCTGAAGAAAGACACAAATGTATTTATACTTTTATATTAATTTGTGTAACTACGCGGTTTTTATCCTCATAATTCTTCTGTGAACAATGCACATTCCAAAACCGTGAAATATCTCCATCATGAGAGTGGCGGGAGTGAAGTTTTATTAACTCTTAACCCGTTACATTCAATCAGTGTCTTTGTCAGCCCACACCAGTGCGGGAGAAAGATGGGGACATTGTCTTTGTCAGCCCGCGCCAGTGCGGGAGCAGAAATGATAGTGAAAACACACTCCGTAAAGAAATATTCTCCAGGTATCCATAAAAAAGTTACATGAATGTTTGGATTGATAAGTTGAGATAGTATTTGTGTAATAATCGAATGTGTGCTGTACATGTCAGATAGGTAAGAAGTGAGCTCAGAGAATCTGTAAAAATAATGCGTTCGTTAGTTTATTATTATTAACTAAAGAATTTAGGACCGGTTATCTATAGGTCACCACCCTCTTCTAGCCAGGATAGGGCTGATGCCTTTTCTTTTTTCTAAAGAAAAGGCATCACCCCTAGTGGGAATCGAACCCACGACCCTTGGCACGGAGTAACAAGTGCTCAAGCCTAAACGCTCACGGGCCTCCTGTCCGTTAGTTCTTATAATATTTTAAAGAACAAAAATAATTCAGAAGTATGTTTTGCTGTGAATGTATTATTGCCCCTTAAGATTGTAGATTATCTTTGTTCAATTTGCAAGCACTTGGCTATACAAACTGAATATTAAAAACCAATGCAATGTTTTTGCACTAACCCAATACAATATATGACTGCTCGACTTTAAAACTACAAGCGTGGGCAGCCTTAAAGAGTCGGTGCAGTCACCGAGCTACATTCGCCTAGTTATTAGGAACGGCGGGACTCTGCTCCTTCATCTAAAGATCATCTCCTAAGATAGTTTGTATGGATTAATGTAGTTCTCATTGTATTGAGAAGCGACAAAAGTCAGTAGCAGACACACAAAGGCCTACGAAATGGGTCATGAAAAGGAGGCATCTGTCGGCGGTTTGTTCAAGCTATATCATTAATGGGAAATTATATTAAATTCTTTGGGATAATAATAGATTAAAAAATTGTGACCCTTTTTTCCTTCAATATATTTTTGAATAGGCGGAAGGTCGTGCATATATAAATCTCGAAAACTTCACTTTATATGCTTTATTTTATGCTCTACATGTTTCGCGCCAGGAGCTCCTGAAGAGGCGCCAAGAGACGCGAAACATGTCGAGCATAAAATAAAGCATACATAGTGAAGTTGACGAGATTTATATATACACGACCTTCCGCCTATTCAAATAATATATTGATAATAATATATATATATATATATATATATATATATATATATATATATATATATATATATATATATATATATACTAGCTGAATACCCGTGCTTCGTCACGGCAGATAAGTAGTTATTTTATTGCGTTAAATAATGTTTCATTAAAATTACGTTACTATACAATTCTGTGCAGTTTATTACAGCACGGTTCCCGTCATACTATATTTTATTCAATGGGCGTTAAAATTTAAAAGTTTATGTTTCCAAGAAGTCATATGGTAACACCCAATATATTTACGAGTAATTACCAAGGTTATAGGCGAGAAGGCATTGCAAGGGTTTCGGATATTATTACCTCGCCTGGAAAACCTAAGGAAATGCCATACATCACGGTTTGACCGGGACTGTCCCGGTATTTTCCAATTGTTTCGGTGTCCCGCCCGATTTTATCAATGTCCCGGAAAAGGCTGTAAGATGTAAAAAGTAATGAATACATGTTTATAAGATTCTTTTTTAAATCGGTTACTTTTCTACAATCAACATTTTTACTACTGCTCACAGTGTCAAAGATATGAGAAGTAATGTAACTGTAAAACGCTGGAACTACCTGCACAGCGCTGCCAGCTGCCAGACACTACTATTTGGCTGAGAGATTTTATTAAGAAAATCAAGTAGAAAAAAAAGCCCCGTTCTTATATTTAAGGTTTTGGTAGACTAAGAGTTTAGGATTCCCCCTTCCCGTTAGTTGCTAGGCTTAAAACTCATCAACCATTTTGCTTATAATTTGTACTCTTTTTATCCCCCCCCCTGGTATGCCCATCCCATATTAATGTGTCTCGGTTTAACTTCCAAAAATATGGCAAGCCTATCTGACGGGGACAGGCAGAAAAGAAACGCAATTAAAACTCTATGAGGGATAGTTAATTTCTAGTAATTCATGGTCTGCCATCATAGTTGAAATTAACCTCAATTAGAAAGAAAACTATGAGATAGATAATGTAAAGTAACAGCTGTTCTTTATCGTCCTAGCAACGCAGGCTGCCTAAAAAAAAAAAATGTATAACAACGAAAAATATATACGCCCATGATAAGTTAGGCGAAAGGTCAATAAAAACTGAATTAACAAGGACATTCTTTGTACTAAAATCATTTTATATGTCTCACACCATTTTAGATTCATCATGAGAAGGTAAAGTATATCTCAGAATACTAAAGCTAGAACCGATCCTGCGGTTTCTCTTGAGAAGGAAGAATTTACAAGTGTAGATCAGTGTTGGGCATTATTCGAATAAATTATTATTCGAATGATCATTCGAATAAATTTTTAGTGAATGATGAATAATTCACTGAATTATCTTATTCACACAGTACATCATGAATTATTCACAGAATTATTCGTTATTCATTATTCGTTATTCATTATTCATTATTCGTTATTATTTATTTCTAGTTGGTCTACTGAATAATCCTACTCAAGCACACATATATATGTATTTCTGGCTGCCAACAATATAATAAATCTATCGTTATTCACTAAAACATGTTTATTCTGATTGATCATTCGAATAATTTGTGAATAAAACATAAACTTCATTCACAGAATAACGAATAATGAATGAAAGTAATTATTCTTCATTCATGAATGAAGTAATACATTTATTCATTAATCATTATTCATCATTCTGAATAATTTTTGCCCAACACTGGTGTAGATAAAGTGAGTTGCACTCATTATTCTTCCAATCAAATCAGAATTTTAATTTGCTACATCCATATCTATACTAATTCATTCTTATATTTATTTAATACATTATTTGTTACATGGACATATATAAGGGGGGGCTGAGGGGGCTGCAGCCCCCCCCCCCCCGAAATTTTGATTTGATGGTAAAAACTTGTCTTAAAACCCTTAAAAATAAATTAAATAAGATCACTTAGTTCATAAAAAATATTTTATTTTACGTCTAATAGCGTTTTAGTTGCCTAAAACTATTGCAAGCTCTAAATTTTTAGTATTCCACACCCCGGAAATGGTCTCAGCCCCCCCCCCCTCGAAATTTTCCCGAAATTCCGAAATTATTTTCTATATACGCCCATGATGTGTTAGTTCTTGCCAATTACCACCTTTTACTATCATCGGGATAAAGAATTGTGTCCTGTCTTCTTCGAATAGTGTACAAGAATATAATATGTTGATAAATGTCACGTCCGTCAAATTTACGTTCATTGTCATTCTGTATTTTAATTCTGGATTTATTGATTCTTGTCAAATATTATCCGGTCGGTCATTAACCTGTAAGGCTTTGTTGGAACGAATGATGGAGTTGTGGTTGGTGTTTGTAATGTGAGGGCATTTTGTGGTTGGTGTTTGTAAAGTGAGGGCATTTTGTGGTTGGTGTTTGTAATGTGAGGGCAATTTGGGGTTTGTGTTTTTAATGTGAGGGCATTTTGTGGTTGGTGTTTGTAATGTGAGGTCAATTTGTGGTTTGTGTTTTTAATGTGAGGGATGTTGTGGTTGGTGTTTGTAATGTGAGGGCATTTTGTGGTTGGTGTTTGTAATGTGAGTGCATTTTGTGGTTGTTGTTTGTAATGTGAGGGCATTTTGTGGTTGGTGTTTGTAATGTGAGGGCATTTTGTGGTTGGTATTTGTAATGTGAGTGCATTTTGTGGTTGGTGTTTGTAATGTGATGGCATTTTGTGGTTGGTGTTTGTAATGTGAGGGATGTTGTGGTTAGTGTTTGTAATGTGATCGATGTATTTGTGTAGGTGAATGAATCTAAGCATGTTAGTTTTTTCCCTTCGCGAGTACCTTCAGGTTCATGGGGACTTTAATGTCCTTTAATATGGCAATATGTGGTATCTTTACAAACCTGCAAAGCGTTGTTGATTGTTTAAAGATCGTGAAAAAAAAAAAAATGGAAACACAGGAAGGAGATCAAAGCCCAAGAGTAGAGTTGTAGCGTGACACGGAAGATGACAGAGGGACTATTTGAATATTTTTCCATATATATTAAGAATGGATTGAGGTCTTGCACGGTACTTCCTGATCCACTAATCCAACAGGGAATTCAGACATTCCACTGATTGTTATTATTTGAAAGAAGTCCGAGTGCCAGTAACCTCACGTTTCATGAAGTGTTTTATGCACCTTGAAATTTTCTTATTATATACCTCTTAGGTTGATGAGAAGGTACATATGTGGTGGCTAGACTTACCGTGGAACAACAGGTACCTACTCCGCATAGGGGAAAGGTGCAAAAAAAATATTTCCCAAAAATAGAGTTATTCAGAAGCCAACTATCTTTAATGTAAAATTAAGACAATTTTACAATGAATAATAAATATGGCAGACACATTTAAGGGATATAACACGAAAAAAAAAACAAAAAAAAAACTTAATTGTTTTTATTCTAATATTAAATGAGAGCTTTATTCACGCTGCAATTTAAACCGGGACAGCTGTAGAAGACCAGATGAGCAAGAACCAATGAGAGCGCAGAGAACAACCACAACTGCGCGGTGCAGTCATTCACTCTTACGGTTACGCGCTGTGTATTGCAGTCTATCATAGGCAACATTTATTTTTATGTTTCCTGATAATTAAACCCCACAAAAGTGTCTGCCCTTTTGTAATTATTTTCAAATGTGTTTATTGATAACGCTGTTGAAATCGCAGCGTGAATATAGGGTGAAGCAGACCTCGGATTCGGATTCAGCTACCCTCAAAACTCTAGAAGCTCTTGTTAATATCTTCTTAAACGACTTCATACGAAATATGACATTCAAATGCTCATAAACCTGGCGTAATGGGTTTGAAAGGTCTCCGGATTCGGGTTCAGCGTGTCGAAATACATGAGAATATATGTATGGTTTTTTTTTTTTTTTTTTTTGGAAAATACCACTTTTTTTGTGTGTGTGCCCGTGTTATGGATACCTATTCATTTTCTATGGATACTAATATATTCTTTGCAAGAAAATTTTATCTTATTGGTATAGTAGTGAGTCGCAGCGAATCATAAGAAGTGATTTTAATGCACACGAATCTGTTGGCTGGCCTAATACATAACAGACGAAATGTAATGTCAGTTATGTGACCATAATTGAAGTCCCAAATCGGCTTGACCATTGGCGTACTATCGGAGAAAGCTTGCTTACGGTCGGCTCCGTGGTCTCCGATAATTGCAGTTTTCAATCAATTCTTGTCTGGCTTTCACAACCTTTCTCGTCTGACTGCCTACAATTTCCATTGCCACTAAAATATTTTTCATTACAAATGGATACATCTAGAAAATGAATCTGTCTATTCGTCAATTAATAAGCTACCAACTCGACAGATTTACATTACTTGACATTCCAGAACTTCCATACCAGTTCATCAGGTCTTATTTAAGATATGTGTAAGAGATAAATGGGAAGGATCCTGGTACAACACGACATTGTGTACGTCGAAGGAGGTAGGAAACGATGAGAGACGTACCCAGCCTTTTAGGGCCTCCAACAATCTCTCACCTATCCACCCTCCCGCCGACACAAAGGTGCGGATGTCCCCGCAAGCCCCCGCACAAACGCCTCCTCTCGTATGTCGCAAGCTTGCGGACACATCCCCGGGAAAGGAATACCTACTTCTCTAACTTCAACTCCGAGACAGTGAGTCACCAGAAACCTGGGCAGACTGCCCCAGAATATATACCACACGCCACTACGTCTGTAACCGGCGAAGCCTGAAGGGCCCCCGGCCACCAACCCAACCCGTAATACCAATTTAGGACTAAGTCCATCTGGTCTTGAATGGTCACAGACCCGGAGAACGTTCTCTCCTACGGTTCCCCTATCCATAGGGAACCAGGGGGGGGGGACTAACCCTGGCTCCCCATAGAGAGGGAGGGATCCGTACCCTCGGGGTACAACACGACAGACAACAAGCAGACTGTACACGAATGGTCATCCAATAAAAGACCAAATAGACAAGAAGAAGTAGTTTTATGCCGACTAAGGATTGGCCATACACGCCTGACAACAAGCTTCGAGAAATCCAGCACACTGTACACGAATGGTCATCCAGTAGAAGATCAAATAGACGAGAAGAAGTGGTTTTATGCCGTCTAAGGATTGGCCATACACGCCTGACAACAAGCTTCGAGAAATCCAGCTCACTGTACACGGATGGTCATCCAGTAGAAGATCAAATAGACGAGAAGAAGTGGTTTTATGCCGTCTAAGGTTTGGCCATACACGACTGACACACTCCTACATTATGTCAAGAAAGGACAGACCTAAATGTACATACAGCAATACTCACATATCAATAAAGCACATACTGACAGAGTGTAGACTCAGCACACTTCTAAATTAATCTTCAATTTGACCGACTTACTTTCTGATATCTAGTACATCGGTGTAATTATTAAATACCCCGCGAAGCAACTTAAAAAAAAAAAAAAAAATCAGTCCCGTAACAGGCCACGAGGGCCCTGAGGGGCAGATACTGTAGAGGTATCTTATTCATGACCATACGGCACACTAGGGAGATAGTGTCATTAGCACCCAAGGTACCCATTATTAAATTAGTTAAAGGCTGGGAACGAAGACACTAGAAGAAAAAATCTTCAGTGCTTGCTCGAGATTTGAACTCAGGCCTCCAGCTTATTAGTCCAGTGCTCTACCACTGAGCTAACCTCGCCCCCACTTAAAATAAAACATATATATATATATATATATATATATATATTTATATATATATATGTGTGTGTAACTAAATGTTTCTTCTATCACACAATATAAGGTTATTCCCTACATGTTTCACATCCTCTTGGTGCCTCTTCATATAAATACATAGTAGAAACCATCAGTTCCCTGCTGTGGTGCCTAAAATCTTGCGTTTCTCTAAGATTTTATTTGACATGTGTTTAGTTTTGTCACGAAAGACCAAAAAAAGTCCGACTCGCAGGAACTGCATCATCTTAGCGTGGTTCCGTTCATATCCCTAGTCTCATTTGGAAAGATTTAAATAGAAAGAGTTATTATTTTGGTTCCACCTTTCTTCAAAGGTCTTGATTTATGATCTTACCTGTATGGGTCGGCCAACCCCAGAGAGCCCCCGCTTAAATAGTCACAAGGTCTTCGAATCCTCTATCTTCTAACAAAACTACATTTCTAACAATAAATTGTTGTTCTTATTTTACTTAATCCGTTTTATTGTCAAATAAATTATCCAACTATAAGCAATTCAAAAATAACAAGGAATAAATACAGACAAAAAGAACCGTTCGAATAAACGAAATCAATTACTTTAAATTTTAAGCTCTTATTTCTCCGATTGACATCGCCTAATCAAAACTTTCTTCAGAACCTTTTTTGTAGAACATTTAGTAAGCTTTCAAATGGTAACCTTTCGCTTTCCTAGATTCTCAACCGTTTTCGAGATATTAAGGAAAGTATACAAAATTACTAAAACTTTTCATGTTTGTTAAAAAAAATATTTTATTCTAACCCTTCCTTAACTCCAAACGTAACCAAAATTTCAACATATTAGTTTTGATGAAATTCGAACACGCGGAAAATGTTTCATCTGAATCCCATGATTCTAAGTACCCCAACCAAAAACGTTATTCAACAAATATTTTTCCAATTTTCTCGAAAAAGGTTAAAGCTATCGCCTTAAAAATGGTTTCATTCGTTTTCCTTTGCCAAGAAGCCTATAAAACGAGTACTTGCAAGCATATGAAGCTCCAAAATATTTCCTTTTATAACTTTCATTCCCTACTACATATTAGAATAGGAAGTTCTATTTGTCTGAAAATTACCTGACCATTTCTAAATGTGTTACAATTGAACAGATGAATCGCAGAAGTTGCGAAGCCTAATGTATATATATATATATATATTTATATATTTGTGTGTGTTTGTGATCATTCATCCCGAATCAACGACACAATTATTGAAGGGAAGAGTTCGTTATTCTGAAAATCAGCACATTACGCTCCGGACACAGTCATTATTGTACCCCTAGACGGCATAATTTTTGTTTGCTAGCAAGGAAAGTCACTATATTATATGGAGATCTTTTTTTTTTTTTTTTAAAACCTTTATTGATAATTACAACAATATGTAAAGATCTTTCCAGTAATTTTGCTGGTTTTGGAAAGTTAACAGTGTAAGGCATGATGTGGGAATATGTACAATTACAAAACCCACAATAAATTTTGAGCATTGCAGATAGCATGTTAAAACAAATTGTCTCTAGGCCACCGCCGCTTCAGCCTTCTATGAGGATTTTGTGGATTATAGAAGGAGGATAGAGAGTTTATCAATGGATTTAGATGGCCGGGGAGATTGTAATGAAACTTCTGATAGACTGATTTGGCCAGGGATTGGATAAAGAGGACATTATGGAGGGTTATGGAGTCATTATGGAGGGTTAGGTTCGAGACATAGTAAGGAGCATTGGATATCTTTCGAAGGAAAAATATCCAATGCTCCTTACTATATAGAGATCTAATGATAAATTTGCATTCGAATACAGAATAAATTGGTTTATTTGGTGTGAGTGTTTATCCGAGTCCGCCTAATCCAGATAAAACCACATGTTTGGGCTAACTGGTTAAATAGAACTGTTTATTGAGAAATGTGACGAAAGCCAAGAGGAAAAGACGAGCAATTCGCTCATTGGAAAATTAGAACATGAAGATAAAGCAATGGAAAATCCCATAACACTCAAAATCCAATTGCAAAACCAATCTATTTGGCAGTTTCCACACCTTTTAGGAGACTCACTGATCTCTCTTGGGCAGGTTTCAATCCGTCCGGATATTTCCCTCGTCTTTATGTTGTCCTGATTGAGGGTAGTCTATCGGTTTTCTGATTTCTCCAGTCCCGAGTCATCGCCCCTTACTTTCACGGAGAAACGCACCGCCTTCCATTCCGCCAGGTCAAGCTAACAACCTTACAACAGGCCTCAACCTCCACAAAGTAGTAGCAAACGCCCTAAGGTCTTGCACGAAGCCATGGAAGAAGTTTTAGAAAACATCTTTACATCTTCATTGAACCTTTCTACTTTGTAAAATTCTCGTGTCACGGTGTTTTTGACACGGTGTTTGTGACCGTTGTGTGTATATTCGGGAGGATTGAGAATAGGATGTTTTTCATAGCCCTAATTGATACTAAGGGTGGTTCAGCCCCAAAAAAGTTTTTTTCATTTTTTGAACAAAATGATTTATTTTCATGTTTTTATGATTTGACATTAAAAAATATATATCGTCCTAAATGTCCACCCTTCTACCACAAAACCCCAATATTTTAATACCGACATTAGTACTATTTTCAACACTTGTTGGTCGATAGCTGATTAACTATCTGTCACTTCTCGGCCAGTAAACAGGAGCCCAGCAGGATTAGGGATGAGAACCAAGCCGGTTTTCTGATCTCACTCAAAATCCTCACTCCCTACACAGTTTTCGGCCATTATTATTTCCAGAGATTAACCAATTGAATTCAAACGTCAATCCAAAAAAATTGATCTAAATTTCCAATTAGATTGGCATTCGCATTGACAATCACTCAGTCGCCAGGCCAAACCTTGTCTGTTTGTGGCTTTGATATATATATGTACATATATACCAGAACGCAGTCTCCCCGAAAACGATTTGCCAACAACAAACCCACGTAAGCAATCACGTCAACTTGTCGGCTCGCCATTTCTATACCGTAGAAATCCTTCACTTTTCCGGTTCACCGTAATGTGTGTGAGCCCTCGCCGGTATTCGTCAAAGTGCATAAAAAAAAAAAAAAAATCAGTCCCGTAACAGGCCACGAGGGCCCTGAGGGGCAGATACTATAGAGGTATCTGATTCATGACCATACGGCACACTAGGGAGATAGTATGGTCAGTACTATGCTCCGGCCGCCTGATTTTCCCCTTGGCCGCTTCGACTGCTAGAGTCATTAGCACCCAAGGTACCCATTATTAAATTAATTAAAGGCTGGGTCGGCCTAGGGACGGTCAGGGAGGCCGAATTCAACCCATGAACGAAGACACTAGAAGAAAAAATCTTTAGTGCTTGCTCGGGATTTGAACTCAGGCCTCCAGCTTATTAGTCCAGTGCTCTACCACTGAGCTAACCTCGCCCCCCGTCAAAGTGCATGGCCGGCCTTAAATGCATAGTTTACAACAGTTTAGTAATTGTCTGTAAACTCTTATGGACAATGTGCTTTATGTGAGGTGAAACCGTAATTGTCACACTCATAAAGGTTACCTAGTGACAACTGGCAAGGACTTGTTAACAAGTAGTGGACAAGCGCGTTCATTTCGGTCCGTCATTGACTGACTTGTTGGCCTGTCTAGATGATATGACAAGGGGCAACTGGCAAGTACTCGTTCACAAGTAGTGGACAAGCGCGTTCATTTCGGTCCGTCATTGACTGACTTGTTACTAAACACTTGTTGGCCTGTCTAGATGATATGACAAGGGGCAACTAGCAAGTACTCGTTCACAAGTAGTGGACAAGCGCGTTCATTTCGGTCCGTCATTGACTGACTTGTTACTTAACACTTGTTGGCCTGTCTAGATGATATGACAAGGGGCAACTGCTTCGTAGAATAGTCGCAGGTGAGCTTACTTCTCGCTTAGTAAATAGAAGCCATTCCTTGTCCTTGCAGCGTTTACTAATACTTGCCACTAAAAATTGAAGAATTTTATATTTAACAGTATATTTAAGAGGCCATAACGTCCTGACGAATGATATGAAATTCAGGAATGTTTGCTCTGTAAGAGGCAGATCTATCTGTAGCTAATAACAGGTCGTGTGAACGGTCTAACAACCTACAGGTCGGATGGTTATATCAAATTCCTTCATGCTATAAATACAGTGGCCACGGTCTCGGCTATCGCCAGCTTCCTCTTACTCCGACTCCGCCGCATCATCTTTTCTCAAAATGTCAATTGTGTAATTTAAGTACACACACACATATATATACACACATAGCCATCTGCACTCAGACATACCTACTCTTTCGAAATGTAGGTCTTCAACATCAAAAACAACAATCAAGAATCTAAGCCTCATACAAAATAGGGATTTCTCAGAAACTGCGTTATATTAGCGCGTTTCCATTCTTATCAATAATGTTATTTGGAAAGCCTAGAATAGAAACAGTTATTTTTAGCGCGGTTCCTCCCTCCCCATAGGGAGGAACCCCGCCTATAAGGTTAACCTCATGACGCAATCTGGAAGTGCCGACTACAAAATTTTGCGTTTCAGAACCCCTAGAGAACGAAAATGACGGTGGTTTAAATTTGTATACATATAAGTATATATTTATACATACATACATATATATATATATATATATATATATATATATATATATATATATATATATATATATATATATGTCTGTTTGCGGTCTAGCACCTAGTGTATTTGAAAGGTCAAGTTCGTTAACCAGCAGAATCCGCCCATCTGAACGTGGTTTTTGGAGCGAAATTCGCGCAAAAAAAATCGTTGCGCTTACGTCATACGCTTGCAAGTACTCGTTTTATAGGCTTCTTGGCAAAGGAAAACGAATGAAACCATTTTTAAGGCGATAGCTTTAACCTTTTTCGAGAAAATTGGAAAAATATTTGTTGAATAACGTTTTTTGTTTGGGTACTTAGAATCATGGGATTCAGTTGAAACATTTTCTGCGTGTTCGAATTTCATCAAAACTAACATGTTAAAATTTTCGTTACGTTTGGAGTTAAGGAAGGGTTAGAATAAAATATTTTTTTTAAAAGACATGAAAAGTTTTAGTAATTTTGTATACTTTCCTCAATATCTCGAAAACAGTTGAGAATTTGGTAAGCGGAAGGTTACCATTCGAAACCTTACTAAATGCTCTACAAAAAAGCTTCTAAAGATAGTTTTGATTAGGCGATGTCAACCGGAGAAATAAGTGCTTAAAACTTTGAAGTAATTGATTTCGTTTATTCTGTTTGTCTGTTTTTATTCCTTGTTATCTTTTGATTGCTTATAGTTGGATAATATATTTGACAATAAAACGGATTAAGTAAAATAAGAAAAACAATTTATTGTTAGAAATATATCTTCCCAAGAGAGAGATTCGAAGACCTTGTGACTATTTGAGCGGGGGCTTTCTGGGGTTGGCCGACCCATCCAGGTAAGATCATAAATCAAGACCTTTCAAGAAAGGTGAAACCAAAATAATAACTGTTTCTATTTTAATCTTTCCAAATGAGACTAGGGATAAGAAAGGAGCCGCGCTAAGATGATGCGGTTCTTGCGAGTCGGACTTTTTTATTTGCATAATACTACTAGTTACAATTAAATTGTATAATGCAATGTGATACTAGTGGCTTGCCCAGGCCTCAGGTGATAACAGGATGATGAACAAATCCAAACTGGATTATATATTCCATGAAAGGTAAGACTGTATTGAAAAGCTACCGCACAATTGCTCCTAAGAGTTAGTTGTGTGAGAGGATTAGAAATACGATGTGTATCTTGCCTCGTGATGGAAGTGTCCCAGATTCTCTGGCTACGCTCGACTATTCCTACCGTAGGTCGTTGCCCTGTTCGCCATTGTTTACCGTAGTACTCCCAGACCGTCGACCTCGGCGTGCTTTCTCTATGGTGTAGGGGTGCCGGGGAGGCTGTCAACGAAACATGGTGTAGCGTCCCTTCGGCGATTTCACGAGAATAATTATGCAAAATATTTGACAAGAAGAAGTCTTGGAATGTATGAACGGAACACGTTTTGATTCTTTTTATGACAGGGTTAACTTAGGAGCTAAGAATGTTTCATGTATTCAATGCCATCACCAGCAATATTTTTTTTTAGCTCATAAATAATTATCTAGACTAAAGTTTTGTATTGGGGGCGAGGTTAACTCAGTTAGGTTAGGTGGTAGAGCACTGGACTAATAAGCTGGAGGACCTGAGTTCAAATACCGAGCATAGTACTAAAGATTTTTATCTTCTAGTGTCATCGTTCATGGGTTGGATTCGGCTTCCCTGGCCGTCCCTAGGCCAATCCAGCCTTTAAATAATTTATTAATGGGTACCTTGGTGCTAATGACTCTAGCAGTTGAAGAAGCAAAGTATGATCATGAATCAGATACCTATACAGCATCCGCCCTTCAGGTCCCTCGTGGCCTGTTAAGGAACTGATTTTTTTTTTTTTACAGTTTTGTATTACTTTTGGCTTAATTGGGTTGCGTTTTTGGCTGCTATATTGAAGTCCGAGTGAACTCGCGTAATACATGACCATGAAGCATATTAAATACTTTTTCGAATATATAATATATTTTTCTTCACAAAATTGTTGTTTTTTGTGTCTGACATGGCCGTATCTATTGAGCTATAACATAAGTATTAAAAATTGATTTAAAAAATCGTGTGTTTTTGGCTGAATATGAACATACATTCGCCCATTAAATGATTTATTTATTGATTGATTTTAAGAGCTCGCGAACATAGCGACTTGCTCTTTTTTAATGTTGGCGGTAGAATCTAATCTCATAATTGTAAATTAAGAAATTCAAACATTCAGGGCTTTGTGGAAATTTAGATAGCTCTTGCTTGAAAGTTTAAAAAATTGTTATGCATCAAGTAATTCTTTTTTTTTTTACACTTCACGTTAAGTCATACATGTTTTAATAAATTCTACTGTGCTAAATGAAATTGTAAATATTTGAGTCTTTAAGGTGAGTGAGTATTGTGTTTAAGTGTGGACTGTCATCTGTCAAAAGTTCGATCATGTCATGTGGTAGATTTAGTCTGCGGTAGATTTAGTCTGCGGTAGATTTAGTCGCCCATTAAATGATTAATACAAATACTTCACTAACTAGGCCAATGAATATGGTAGCTCTTATGTTGATAATTATTCTTGTTTCGAACGTTTCTGAAAGTAATTTTGCAGCTTCTAATGGGTTTAGAGATGTTATGGACTGGTTTAAATTGACTTGGGTAGTTTTCAACCACCTTTTTCCGAAAAAGGAAAACAATTTGAAACAATTATTGTTTTTGAGTCAGTTTGGGCAACATAGGATGATATTCTACGCTAGGGTTAGTATTTTTGGACTCCTCAATGTGTAACCCTCCAGTTTGGACAATATAGGATGATATTCTACGCTAGGGTTAGTATTTTGGGACTCCTCAATGTGTAACCCTCCAGTTTGGGCAACATAGGATGATATTCTACGCTAGGGTTAGTATTTTGGGGCTCCTCAATGTGTAACCCTCCAGTTTGGACAATATAGGATGATATTCTACGCTAGGGTTAGTATTTTGGGACTCCTCAATGTGTAACCCTCCAGTTTGGACAATATAGGATGATATTCTACGCTAGGGTTAGTATTTTGGGACTCCTCAATGTGTAACCCTCCAGTTTGGACAATATAGGATGATATTCTACGCTAGGGTTAGTATTTTGGGACTCCTCAATGTGTAACCCTCCAGTTTGGGCAACATAGGATGATATTCTACGCTAGGGTTAGTATTTTGGGACTCCTCAATGTGTAACCCTCCAGTTTGGACAATATAGGATGATATTCTACGCTAGGGTTAGTATTTTGGGACTCCTCAATGTGTAACCCTCCAGTTTGGGCAACATAGGATGATATTCTACGCTAGGGTTAGTATTTTGGGGCTCCTCAATGTGTAACCCTCCAGTTTGGACAATATAGGATGATATTCTACGCTAGGGTTAGTATTTTGGGACTCCTCAATGTGTAACCCTCCAGTTTGGACAATATAGGATGATATTCTACGCTAGGGTTAGTATTTTGGGACTCCTCAATGTGTAACCCTCCAGTTTGGACAATATAGGATGATATTCTACGCTAGGGTTAGTATTTTGGGACTCCTCAATGTGTAACCCTCCAGTTTGGGCAACATAGGATGATATTCTACGCTAGGGTTAGTATTTTGGGACTCCTCAATGTGTAACCCTCCAGTTTGGACAATATAGGATGATATTCTACGCTAGGGTTAGTATTTTGGGACTCCTCAATGTGTAACCCTCCAGTTTGGCTCCAATGAAGTTATAGATAGCCTCAACTTCTGTTTTCGAATTATATTCATATAAAATAAATAAAATTATGTATATATATATATATATATATATATATATATATATATATATATATATATATATATGTCTCTTTGGCGTTTACATTGATACCTTCTACTGGCGTCAAATCGGTATTTTTGCTAATTCTAAAAATCTGTTTAGCATAATTTCTAGATGACAGTTCACGTGATAACAATTTTTGGAATGCATATTCTCAGACCGATTGCTAACATATATTCAAGCTGTATTTTTATAAGCGGTAAAAAAAAAACTTACTTATGAATCTCTCGTAGAATTTGATAAAGTCAAATACATACATTTGATAGTTGTTTAGATGGGTCGAAATTATTCAACATACATAATTCTTCCGGATTGAAATGATTAACATAATCAATATTATAGCTTTATGAAATTGTAGGAGATGTGGCCCATTAATTATAATTTTGTTGATACGTGTGGGAGATTCTTTAAATCGCCATCTAATGAGTACATTTCGATAGCAATGGTTATTAAAGCAGATTTTCTCATCCCTTTAGCATTAAAACAATAACCTTATATTAAAAAAAAAAAAAAAAAAAAAAAAAAAAACAGATCACAATAAAAGCAGTATTGTCTAACAATTCCTCTCATTGTATATATATATATATAGCAAAGAGTGTTTGGCAATATTCTAATAATGGTAATTAATTCATAGAATTTATCCTATAATTATCGCATACATTCGTTTGGCATTTAACCCGAAGAGTTTTTATTTGAATCTTGTATTTCCGACATTATTCTCACATACCAGATTAGTAATTATATCAACAACATTATTCAATAAAGATTACTTGTTAGATTAAATATTTAATTTAACTTACTCCTCTGAAAATGTAATAATCGGTCATCTGTTTGGTCTGTCATGCCCTTACCTAAAAATAAAAATAAAAAAAATGTTATAAAGTTTAATATAGACAGGTATAATGGTTGAAAAGCATCCCCTTCATGTGAATAGAGGGTACCCACACAATAATATCACTTCATCATACTGGGAGTTATTGTTCACTTTTTACGGCTTACACATTCTACACATTATTATATATTATAGTAAAAATTGAATAAAAGAATTAGAACATAAATCAATAAATGGTATTTGAATAACAGTGCTTTCTCGATGAAAGCTTTTTAAATTCTGCAAGTAGTGAAAGAGGAAATTGCCGAAAACTTTGAAAAAAAAAAAAAAAAAAAAAGATCCTATCTATCTATTTTTTGTTGTTGTAATAAATCTGTTTATGGGGTGAACAGTGGTTTCTGTCAATTTTTGCGATCGCGATCAAAGGTGCTAATATCTTCTTCGATGGACGTAGTCAATTTCCTGCGTGAATATTTGCTTAGTAGACCCAAGATGCGCACATTTTTTTTTTTTTACCTCACTATGGCATGAGTAAATGCTATCCAGGTCTGTCATGTACTAACCATTGCACTTTCTTCGCTCGCTGGGGTTTCGAAAACCGCTTGACATGTCTATTTTAGCAATATTTTTACATTGTTCTAATGGGCAATCAAAACGTACGAATTTATTTTGGGAGAAGATAATAATTAAATAAAAAAATCCATGGCTCATATTTTTGTATAAAGTAAATAAATAAATAGGGTCTCCATATTATAAAAAAAAAAATAGACAAAACGTGTTGCTCTTCCTTTCCTAGAGGGAACGTATGTGTGTGTGTGTGTGATTGTGCATATGTGTATATACGTGTGATGGTTTAGTTTAGTAGTATTACTATTGGTATCCGTATTAATATTTTTATGTAGTATAGTATTAGTATTAATATTGTTATGTAGTATAGTATTAGTATTAATATTGTTATGTAGTATAGTATTAGTATTAATATTGTTATGTAGTATAGTATTAGTATTAATATTGTTATGTAGTATAGTATTAGTATTAATATTGTTTTGTAGTATAGTATTAGTATTAATATTGTTTTGTAGTATAGTATTAGTATTAATATTGTTATGTAGTATAGTATTAGTATTAATATTGTTATGTAGTATAGTATTAGTATTAATATTGTTTTGTAGTATAGTATTAGTATTAATATTGTTATGTAGTATAGTATTAGTATTAATATTGTTTTGTAGTATAGTATTAGTATTAATATTCCTATACAGTATATTAGTATTAGTTTTAGTACAAAGAGTTGTATTAGTAAAAAAAAATAAAATGGTTTATATAATAAATATTAAAAATGCATATACATTGAAATTAAACATAAAAAAAGAGAAAAAAATGAATAAATAAATATTAATATTGTTATGTAGTATATCATTAGTATTAATATTTCTATACTATAGTATATTAGTATTAGGTTTAGTAAAAATAGTTGAATTAGTAAGTAATATTACTGTTAGTATCAGATTAGTAGAAAAAAAAAATAGAATGCCATTATTAAAATGACAAATACATTGCCTTAAATGCTGAATTGGAAGCGCAGCATTGTCCTAAACTCAAAATTACAAATTGTTTACACCAGTATACACCATACACGACTCTCTAACGTTTCTCTTGAGAGCAGTGAAGACCTAGACGTTACCTGACCTTAACGCTTTCAGGACCGATGGCTTTGAAAAAATTTCCATCAGGGCCCAAGTTTTTTTTTTTTATAGTTAATTCGGCAAACATATATAAAAACAAATAATAAGTGAAAAAACTTATAAAATGGTGTAATTTTAGGTGATTAATTAGAATTTAGTAAAATGCCAAATACGCCACCATAGCGGCGGATTCAGTATCGTACGATACCAGACCCGCAAAGCTAACCGGGAATAAAGTAATGAGGTCCCAAACCAAATATGAAGGGTCTAGAACAAGGCCCGGAGTAGCGGGGTCGAAAGAAAACCAAACTATCTGCTACCGCATATGCCACGACGCTGGGCCCGCAGAACACAACTCTCTGACGCATATGCCACGACGCCGGGCCCGCAGAACACAACTCTCTGACGCATATGCCACGATGCTGGTCAGTCGTCTGTCTATACGCATTCTTTACTGAGGCCATGCGTATTGTTTAGAATGTATGTTTCTCTGTGACAAGAAAAGGAAGATGATGAAGAGACTCGATAGGTGTATCGATTGCATTGTGTAGACTTCGGGGTGAACAACCTGTTGATGCCTAGATCAACGGTGAACGCCGACTCTAGCCGGTAATTTATTTAAAAGCGGAAGTGCTTCGAATTGGAAGACCGGGCCCGACCTATCGAACGCCCTGTTCTGTCCCACTTCTGCCGGCCGGCGGTCGGATGCCTGCAACGATAATGGGTGTATAATCGGCATATGGCAATTACCACTTCCAGGCCTATTTCTCATGACACCAATTGGGCTTAGTTCCTGAGGAAGCAATGCTCTTCAACAAATGTTCGAAAATATTTGGTAAAGCAATCAATTTATCACAAACGCTTTCCGCTCATTAGGCACAATTTGTGACATATCCACTGAAGACAGAACAAAACGACCTCTGTTTAATAAGAAGACTGACTTTAACTAGTCTGTGACTTATCCACTGTAGACAGAACAAAACGACCTCTGTTTAATAAGAAGACTGACTTTAACTAGTCTGTGACATATCCACTGAAGACAGAACAAAACGACCTCTGTTTAATAAGAAGACTGACATTAACTAGTCTGTGACTTATCCACTGTAGACAGAACAAAACAACCTCTGTTTAATAAGAAGACTGACTTTAACTAGTCTGTGACATATCCACTGAAGACAGAACAAAACAACCTCTGTTTAATAAGAAGACTGACTTTAACTAGTCTGTGAAATATCCACTGTAGACAGAACAAAACGACCTCTGTTTAATAAGAAGACTGACTTTAACTAGTCTGTGACATATCCACTGTAGACAGAACAAAACAACCTCTGTTTAATAAGAAGACTGACTTTAACTAGTCTGTGACATATCCACTGTAGACAGAACAAAACGACCTCTGTTTAATAAGAGGACTGACTTTAACTAGTCTGTGACATATCCACTGAAGACAGAACAAAACAACCTCTGTTTAATAAGAAGACTGACTTTAACTAGTCTGTGAAATATCCACTGTAGACAGAACAAAACGACCTCTGTTTAATAAGAAGACTGACTTTAACTAGTCTGTGACTTATCCACTGTAGACAGAACAAAACAACCTCTGTTTAATAAGAAGACTGACTTTAACTAGTCTGTGACATATCCACTGAAGACAGAACAAAACAACCTCTGTTTAATAAGAAGACTGACTTTAACTAGTCTGTGACATATCCACTGTAGACAGAACAAAACAACCTCTGTTTAATAAGAAGACTGACTTTAACTAGTCTGTGACATATCCACTGTAGACAGAACAAAACAACCTCTGTTTAATAAGAAGACTGACTTTAACTAGTCTGTGACATATCCACTGTAGACAGAACAAAACAACCTCTGTTTAATAAGAAGACTGACTTTAACTAGTCTGTGACATATCCACTGAAGACAGAACAAAACAACCTCTGTTTAATAAGAAGACTGACTTTAACTAGTCTGTGAAATATCCACTGTAGAACAGGACAAAACAACCTCTGTTTAATAAGAAGACTGACTTTAACTAGTCTGTGACATATCCACTGAAGACAGAACAAAACAACCTCTGTTTAATAAGAAGACTGACTTTAACTAGTCTGTGACATATCCACTGTAGACAGAACAAAACAACCTCTGTTTAATAAGAAGACTTACTTTAACTAGTCTGTGACATATCCACTGAAGACAGAACAAAACAACCTCTGTTTAATAAGAAGACTGACTTTAACTAGTCTGTGAAATATCCACTGTAGACAGAACAAAACGACCTCTGTTTAATAAGAAGACTGACTTTAACTAGTCTGTGACATATCCACTGAAGACAGAACAAAACAACCTCTGTTTAATAAGAAGACTGACTTTAACTAGTCTGTGACATATCCACTGTAGACAGAACAAAACAACCTCTGTTTAATAAGAAGACTTACTTTAACTAGTCTGTGACATATCCACTGTAGACAGAACAAAACAACCTCTGTTTAATAAGAAGACTGACTTTAACTAGTCTGTGACATATCCACTGTAGACAGAACAAAACAACCTCTGTTTAATAAGAAGACTGACTTTAACTAATCTGTGACATATCCACTGTAGACAGAACAAAACAACCTCTGTTTAATAAGAAGACTGACATTAACTAGTCTGTGACATATCCACTGTAGACAGAACAAAACAACCTCTGTTTAATAAGAAGACTGACATTAACTAGTCTGTGACTTATCCACTGTAGACAGAACAAAACAACCTCTGTTTAATAAGAAGACTGACTTTAACTAGTCTGTGACATATCCACTGTAGACAGAACAAAACGACCTCTGTTTAATAAGAAGACTGACTTTAACTAGTCTGTAACATATCCACTGTAGACAGAACAAAACGACCTCTGTTTAATAAGAAGACTGACTTTAACTAGTCTGTGACATATCCACTGTAGACAGAACAAAACAACCTCTGTTTAATAAGAAGACTGACATTAACTAGTCTGTGACTTATCCACTGTAGACAGAACAAAACAACCTCTGTTTAATATGAAGACTGACTTTAACTAGTCTGTGACATATCCACTGTAGACAGAACAAAACAACCTCTGTTTAATAAGAAGACTGACATTAACTAGTCTGTGACTTATCCACTGTAGACAGAACAAAACAACCTCTGTTTAATATGAAGACTGACTTTAACTAGTCTGTGACATATCCACTGTAGACAGAACAAAACAACCTCTGTTTAATAAGAAGACTGACTTTAACTAGTCTGTGACATATCCACTGTCGACAGAACAAAACAACCTCTGTTTAATAAGAAGACTGACTTTAACTAGTCTGTGACATATCCACTGTAGACAGAACAAAACAACCTCTGTTTAATAAGAAGACTGACTTTAACTAGTCTGTGACATATCCACTGTAGACAGAACAAAACGACCTCTGTTTAATAAGAAGACTGACTTTAACTAGTCTGTGACATATCCACTGTAGACAGAACAAAACAACCTCTGTTTAATAAGAAGACTGACATTAACTAGTCTGTGGCTTATCCACTGTAGACAGAACAAAACAACCTCTGTTTAATATGAAGACTGACTTTAACTAGTCTGTGACATATCCACTGTAGACAGAACAAAACAACCTCTGTTTAATAAGAAGACTGACATTAACTAGTCTGTGACTTATCCACTGTAGACAGAACAAAACAACCTCTGTTTAATATGAAGACTGACTTTAACTAGTCTGTGACATATCCACTGTAGACAGAACAAAACAACCTCTGTTTAATAAGAAGACTGACTTTAACTAGTCTCTGACATATCCACTGTAGACAGAACAAAACAACCTCTGTTTAATAAGAAGACTGACATTAACTAGTCTGTGACTTATACACTGTAGACAGAACAGAACAACCTCTGTTTAATATGAAGACTGACTTTAACTAGTCTGTGAAATATCCACTGTAGACAGAACAAAACGACCTCTGTTTAATAAGAAGACTGACTTTAACTAGTCTGTAACATATCCACTGTAGACAGAACAAAACGACCTCTGTTTAATAAGAAGACTGACTTTAACTAGTCTGTGACATATCCACTGTAGACAGAACAAAACAAACTCTGTTTAATAAGAAGAGTGACTTTAACTAGTCTGGGACATATCCACTGTAGACAGAACAAAACAAACTCTGTTTAATAAGAAGAGTGACTTTAACTAGTCTGTGACATATCCACTGTAGACGGAACAAAACAACCTCTGTTTAATAAGAAGACTGACATTAACTAGTCTGTGACTTATCCACTGTAGACAGAACAAAACAAACTCTGTTTAATAAGAAGACTGACTTTAACTAGTGCAGTGCTTACAAGACCCAAATGGGCAAGACTGCAATGCACAAGAATTTCCATTGGAAATGGAAATCTTTTAAAAAGACAATCCAAAAATGTAACTGATTCATAAAAAAAAAAACACCTTCTTCACAAACAAGACTGACAATTGAAAAGTCCATCCAACAAAACTCCAAGAACAAGAAACCGTGAAAGGCTACACTGGGAAAAGACTTCCTATGAACAAGATTGCACATTGACAACACGGGTATGACCAACCATGACAAGACTATCCATGAACTTTCTCCTTTAGGCTCCCTCGCTTTGGCGTCTTTCTTCTGGTCTTCCGCGGCTTCTTTCTCCAGCGGTGTCACATTCTTGGCCGTTATATTTCACCCACATCCCAATGAACTATAGTTCCTGCGTCTCTGAAAGAAGTTCGATGAACGTCTGATGAAGCCCATTGGGTTGTGGGAGAAATATAAGGGCCAAGAATGTGAATGTGCCACCGCTGGAGAAAGAAGCCGTTGAAGAAACTCCCTCAGGGACAAGATTGCCCGTGGACAAAAATTCATCAAGAACAAGACTACCCGTGGACAGGACTTCTCTTTGAACAAGACTACCCGTGGACAGGACTTTTCTTTGAACAAGACTACCCGTGGACAGGACTTCTCCATTAGGAATACTACCCGTGGACAGGACTTTTCCTTTAACAAGACTACTCGTGGACAGGACTTCTCCATTAGGAATACTACCCGCGGACAGGACTTCTCTTTGAACAAGACTACCCGTGGACAGGACTTCTCCATTAGGAATACTACCCGTGGACAGGACTTTTCCTTTAACAAGACTACTCGTGGACAGGACTTCTCCATTAGGAATACTACCCGTGGACAGGACTTCTCTTTGAACAAGACTACCCGTGGACAGGACTTCTCCATTAGGAATACTACCCATGGACAGGACTTTTCCTTTAACAAGACTACCCTTGGACAGGAATTCTCCATTAGGAATACTACCCGTGGACAGGACTCCTCTTTGAACAAGACTACCCATGGACAAGACTTCTCCATTAGGAATACTACCCGTGGACAGGACTTTTCCTTTAACAAGACTACCCGTGGACAGGACTTCTCCATTAGGAATACTACCCGTGGACTGGACTTTTCCTTTAACAAGACTACCCGTGGACAGGACTTCTCTTTGAACAAGACTACCCGTGGACAGGACATCTCCATTAGCAATACTACCCGTGGACAGGACTTCTCTTTGAACAAGACTACCCGTGGACAGGACTTCTCCATTAGGAATACAACCCGCGGACAGGACTTTTCCTTTAACAAGACTACCCGTGGACAGGACTTCTCTTTGAACAATACTACCCGTGGACAGGACATCTCCATTAGCAATACTACCCGTGGACAGGACTTCTCTTTGAACAAGACTACCCGTGGACAGGACATCTCCATTAGCAATACTACCCGTGGACAGGACTTCTCTTTGAACAAGACTACCCGTGGACAAGACTACCCGTGGACAGGACATCTCCATTAGCAATACTACCCGTGGACAGGACTTCTCCTTGAACAATACTACCCGTCGACAAGACTAACCGTGGTCAGGACTTTTCCTTTAACAAGACTACCCGTGGACAGGACTTTTCTTTGAACAAGACTACCCGTGGACAGGACTTCTCCATTAGGAATACTACCCGTGGACAGGACTTTTCCTTGAACAAGACTACCCTTGGACAGGACTTCTCCTTGAAGAAGACTACCCGTGGACAGGACTTTTCCTTGAACAAGACTACCCGTGAACAAGACTTCTCGATCAACAAGACTTCTCCATGAACAATACTACCCGTGGACAAGACTTCTTGATCAACAAAACTACCCGCGGACATGACTACCCGTTGAAAAGACTTCTCGACCAACAAGACTACCCGTGAACTAGATTTATCCTTCAACAAAACCACCCATGTACAGTACATATCCGTGAACAAGACTACCCATTGTCAAAACTTCTCCATGAATAAGACTATCCATGGACATGACTTCTCCATCAACAAGACTACCCATGGACAAGACTTCTCCATCAACAGGACCACCCATGTACAGTACATATCCGTGAACAAGACTACCCATTGTCAAAACTTCTCCATCAACAAGACTACCCATGGACAAGACTTCTCCATCAACAAGACTACCCATTGTCAAAACTTCTCCACGAACAAGACTACCCATGGACAAGACTTCTCCATCAACAGGACCACCCATGTACAGTACATATCCGTGAACAAGACTACCCATTGTCAAAACTTCTCCATCAAGAAGACTACCCATGGACAAGACTTCTCCATCAACAGGACTACCCATGAACATAACGACATGATCATCAAGTATTCTCAATGAACAAAACTACCCATTTAATGAAACTAAGTCAAAGGACGTTAAGTGCAGTGTTTTGACTCCCCACCAGGCTGACCAATGGCCGGACCCAGCCTAGAATGTGGGCGAAAGTCAGGCTGGGCAACTGCGCAGTTTATAAATAGCAGAGAAGCAATTGGGTAACAGCTCCCCAAGCGTCCGGGTCACAGCCTCACTATTTACGGAAGAAATTCAATTTGCTAAAATGCGCAAATTAATATTATTTCATAGAGTAACATCGTACTGATTATTTACTCTTATGCATAATTAAAGCAATTCAAGTTAAACTTGTGTACAGTATAATACTTTATGCATTAAAGAATTTGTAGATAAATTACAGTTAACTAGTTAATCTATAATCTACGTTTATCTTCATTCTATTTATCCACTTGGAAAGCTCAACAGCAAGAGTGATTTGCTCAAAACAAGTACAAAATAAATAATAATAAGAAATACATTAAAGTAACAGTTAATAAATTGTTCATTTTAAGAAAATTAAAAAGAATCAGAAATTAATATCAAATGATAGGTGACAGAGTAGTGCTTTAATTATAATAATATTCGATATAATAATATAATGTCCAGCTGTAAAAAAATAATAAAAATAAAATACAAAAAGTAATAATGAATGGAAAATAAATAAATAAATGAAAATACAAGTAAATAAAAAATAAAATATTACGAAGAAATATTTGGTCGACAAATGTTGTGAGAGCAAAAATTTTGTTGGGAATTAAAATCGTAGGTTATTTGTAATATTACTATATTTTATTGTATTTATTCGTAGCCTGCAGGTACGTGAGTATGGTAGCAATATATGGGCTGTTATTTGACAGCTCACTAATGTCCTGTGGTGCCTGTAGGTTGTATATATTTGTAGTCTGCAGGTACGTGAGTATGGTAGCAATATATGGGCTGTTATTTCACAGCTCACTAATGTCCTGTGGTGCCTGTAGGTGGTATTTATTCGTAGTCTGCAGGTACTTGAGTATGGTAGCAATATATGGGCTGTTATTTCACAGCTCACTAATGTCCTGTGGTGCCTGTAGGTGGTATTTATTCGTAGTCTGCAGGTACGTGAGTATGGTAGCAATATATGGGCTGTTATTTCCCAGCTCACTAATGTCCTGTGGTGCCTGTAGGTTGTATATATTCGTAGTCTGCAGGTACGTGAGTATGGTAGCAATATATGGGCTATTATTTGACAGCTCACTAATGTCCTGTGGTGCCTGTAGGTTGTATATATTCGTAGTCTGCAGGTACGTGAGTATGGTAGCAATATATGGGCTGTTATTTCCCAGCTCACTAATGTCCTGTGGTGCCTGTAGGTTGTATGTATTCGTAGTCTGCAGGTACGTGAGTATGGTAGCAATATATGGGCTGTTATTTGACAGCTCACTAATGTCCTGTGGTGCCTGTATGTGGTATTTATTCGTAGTCTGCAGGTATGTGAGTATGGTAGCAATATATGGGCTGTTATTTGACAGCTCACTAATGTCCTGTGGTGCCTGTATGTGGTATTTATTCGTAGTCTGCAGGTATGTGAGTATGGTAGCAATATATGGGCTGTTATTTCCCAGCTCACTAATGTCCTGTGGTGCCTGTAGGTGGTATTTATTCGTAGTCTGCAGGTACGTGAGTATGGTAGCAATATATGGGCTGTTATTTCCCAGCTCACTAATGTCCTGTGGTGCCTGTAGGTTGTATATATTTGTAGTCTGCAGGTACGTGAGTATGGTAGCAATATATGGGCTGTTATTTCCCAGCTCACTAATGTCCTGTGGTGCCTGTATGTGGTATTTATTCGTAGTCTGCAGGTACTTGAGTATGGTAGCAATATATGGGCTGTTATTTCCCAGCTCACTAATGTCCTGTGGTGCCTGTATGTGGTATTTATTCGTAGTCTGCAGGTACTTGAGTATGGTAGCAATATATGGGCTGTTATTTCCCAGCTCACTAATGTCCTGTGGTGCCTGTAGGTGGTATTTATTCGTAGTCTGCAGGTACGTGAGTATGGTAGCAATATATGGGCTGTTATTTCCCAGCTCACTAATGTCCTGTGGTGCCTGTATGTGGTATTTATTCGTAGTCTGCAGGTACGTGAGTACGGTAGCAATATATGGGCTGTTATTTCCCAGCTCACTAATGTCCTGTGGTGCCTGTAGGTTGTATGTATTCGTAGTCTGCAGGTACGTGAGTATGGTAGCAATATATGGGCTGTTATTTGACAGCTCACTAATGTCCTGTGGTGCCTGTAGGTGGTATTTATTCGTAGTCTGCAGGTACGTGAGTATGGTAGCAATATATGGGCTGTTATTTCCCAGCTCACTAATGTCCTGTGGTGCCTGTATGTGGTATTTATTCGTAGTCTGCAGGTACGTGAGTATGGTAGCAATATATGGGCTGTTATTTCCCAGCTCACTAATGTCCTGTGGTGCCTGTAGGTTGTATGTATTCGTAGTCTGCAGGTACGTGAGTATGGTAGCAATATATGGGCTGTTATTTGACAGCTCACTAATGTCCTGTGGTGCCTGTAGGTGGTATTTATTCGTAGTCTGCAGGTACGTGAGTATGGTAGCAATATATGGGCTGTTATTTCCCAGCTCACTAATGTCCTGTGGTGCCTGTATGTGGTATTTATTCGTAGTCTGCAGGTATGTGAGTATGGTAGCAATATATGGGTTGTTATTTCACAGCTCACTCATGTCCTGTGGTGCCTGTAGGTGGTATTTATTCGTAGTCTGCAGGTACGTGAGTATGGTAGCAATATATGGGCTGTTATTTCACAGCTCACTAATGTCCTGTGGTGCCTGTAGGTGGTATTTATTCGTAGTGTGCAGGTACGTGAGTATGGTAGCAATATATGGGCTGTTATTTGACAGCTCACTAATGTCCTGTGGTGCCTGTAGGTTGTATATATTCGTAGTCTGCAGGTACGTGAGTATGGTTGCAATATATGGGCTGTTATTTGACAGCTCACTAATGTCCTATGGTGCCTGTAGGTTGTATGTATTCGTAGTCTGCAGGTACGTGAGTATGGTAGCAATATAGGGGCTGTTATTTGACAGCTCATTAATGTCCCGTGGTGCCTGTAGGTGGTATTTATTCGTAGTCTGCAGGTACGTGAGTATGGTAGCAATATATGGGCTGTTATTTGACAGCTCACTAATGTCCTGTGGTGCCTGTAGGTTGTATATATTCGTAGTCTGCAGGTACGTGAGTATGGTAGCAATATATGGGCTGTTTTCTGAAAGCTCACCTGTAGATGGTGCCTGTAGGTTGTATATTTTCTGAAAGCTCACCTGTAGATGGTGCCTGTAGGTTGTATATTTTCGTGGAGTCTGTTAGTAGGTGTTTCGCTGTTTAAGGAATGTTGCATGCCTCGCTTCTTAGTTAGGCATGTTTGTAAATAGATGTGATTGAGTCATGAATGTCCGATTCTCAGTCTTGTTAGTACAACTTTGTCATGTCTTGTTCTTTGTGTTCTTGGCGAATATGGTGGTATATTGCTGTTAAATTTTCATAAGTGATAATGCTCAGTAAAATAACAGGTGGCATGTCTTCTGTGGTTCCATTTAATACCATTGGGTTTGCATTGATTGGGGGTGAGGTTAGCTCAGTGGTAGAGCATCCCGAGCAAGCACTAAAGATTTTTTCTTCTAGTGTTTTCTACGTGCTAATGACTCTAGCAGTCGTAGCAGCCAAGGGGAAAATCAGGCGGCCGGAGCATAGTAATGACCAAAATATCTCCCGAACTATTACGGGACTTATTTTTTTATTGTTATTATTATCTCGCATATATATATATATATATATATATATATATATATATATATATATGTATATTACTATCTCCCTAGTGTGCCGTATGGTCATGAATCAGATTCCTTTATAGCATCTGCCACTCAGGGCCCTTAGTGGCTTGTTACGGGACTGATTATATATATATATATATATATATATATATCAATTTTAACGGTCGTCATATTCGCTATGCACTAGATGGAGATTTGCGGACTTTTATTTATTTATTTATTTTTTTTTTTTACGGCGCATCGACAAATGTTTGCCATTAGCGCCGACGGGAATTGGAGACCCCACGCGGATTTTTATTAAGACATATTTCATGAGATGATTGGTTCCATTTCCAGGGAAAGTTTTAAAATTTCAAAACATCCCTAAAAAAAAATTGTAAAATTTGCTAAATCAGTTGAAAGTTGCAAGTAGATAGCCGAAGAATGTTTGAATGTTGTGAGAGTATTTGTTATTTCCTTCGTCCAAAAATAAAACTTGTACAATCATTGCTTCAGAAGCAATAGTTCAGTTAACTTACGACCCAATTATAAAGGAGTGAATTACTCACGGTTATCTGGAACAGCTGTTCGCCAATTTCGGGGTCGTTCAACCCGATGTTTTGTTTGGGATTAGGTTGGCGGGCTAACTGCTCATAGTTGGACAATTATCTTTCGATTACGAAATACCCAAAATAAACAGAATCTATTTGAGTTTTGATTCAACAGCTGCTTCAAATTTATTTTCTACTACCTGTTACCTGTTGCTACTAGCGTGATATGTGATACATACTTTCTGCATCTATAAAAGCATAAATAAATTAGAAACCAAATAGATAATAATAAAATCTAATAATGCAAATCTGTAACTATTTGGATTCAATGTTTCCAACTCGTGATCTCCGAACTGTGAGTCATAGACGATTTTAACTTAGACTAAGACTCTCCCAGTGTCAAGACCTACCTGTGTGCCACGTTTGTTCAAAATCGATCAAATGGTGTCGATTTGTATAAGGAACAAACATACAAACAGATAGCTGGTAGACGTGTTTGACTTAGCCTACGAGACTTCCCGTATCAAGACCTACCAGTATACCAAGTTTGGTCAAACGGTCTGGATTTGTATAAGGAACAAACAGACAGACACGTGATTTATATATATATATATCGCCTCAATGGAGATTATAATACACAATAATTTGTAATTATCAATAATAAATGCTCTAGGTACTCTATTTTAAGGAACTTGAATATTTCACCCGGTCCTTATTTATTTATATGATGGTTATTTGCTTGTTTGCAAATATAAATCCTGCATTTAAAAAAAAAAAATGTAAAGTGAAATACATTTGTAAACATTTATGATACAAAAAAATATGACCTAGGCATATTTATCTAAGTAAGGTACAATATAAATAATATAAAATAAGACCTAGGCAGATTTATCTAAGTAAGGTACAATATAAATAATATAAAATATGACCTAGGCATATTTATCTAAGTAAGGTACAATATAAATAATATAAAATATGACCTAGGCATATTTATCTAAGTAAGGTACAATATAAATAATATAAAATATGACATAGGCATATTTATCTAAGTAAGGTACAATATAAATAATATAAAATATGACCTAGGCATATTTATCTAAGTAAGGTACAATATAAATATGACCTAGGCATATTTATCTAAGTAAGGTACAATATAAATAATATAAAATAACTGTTTGTTCTAGATTAAAAATGACCTCCTGCAGACTATCCCTTGTGAAAAAGGAGGGTTTCCGTTGGTAAAACACAGCGTCGCCAGTTTGTTTTCAAAGAATTAAACCTTTTATTGTTTTGGGATACTTATATATTCCATATAAAACTTACAACATAGGAATTAAAAAATATTATGAAATTGGAAAAAATTACTTTGATTTTGATAAGACAATGTAGGATTGGCGCTTAAGCGGTTTTAACGTCCGGGTTAAAATTTTAACGTTTTTATATACATAATAGACTTTTGGGACAAGATAGGACAAATGATTATCCTTTTTTTCAAAATAAAATGCACAATACACCAAGTGGGAATCGAAAGCACGACATTAGATTCAGAGTACTCACGTGGAAATACACCAATATCTCATGGAATTATATTCAAAATATTATAGGAGGAAATGTTATTATGTTAGTGCTGTAGGAAGGTGTTTGAAGAAAGGAGGACACGGCGATGGGGTCGGCATAGGGCCGAGTCTGAATCAGGTTTGGAAAGTCGAGGGAAGCATCTGGTTCGAGCACTGTTCCACATACAGAGAAAGTTCTGAAACAGCTTCAAACACATCAGCTACAGGAAAGATTTCTAGCAACTTTAGTATCTATTGCCAGGGTGTTCACTAATATATTATGGTAAGCTTCAGTTAACATTCGGTCTTTGTTTCATCTCAATCGGTTCATAAATATAGAAGTTATGCTAATTTAAGGAAACACGTCGAACATTTGATGAACTATCGTTAACAGGAAACACAGCAGAGGTTTTTGTTTTTTCGTCACGAAACTTGGTATATAGTGTTCCCATAGCAAATGATTGAACGATTCCGTTAACCAGCAAAATTGGTTCATCTGGAGGAGGGTTTACTCCAAAAGTAGTTATTCGCCCACACCGGCCGCAATTATTGTTGTATTTCAACGAAATTAGGTATTAGTTTGTGGAAATATTAAAAGAAAAATAAACTAAATCGGTTCATTAGGAGGGGGGGGGGGGAGTTTACTCTGGACCCAAATTACCAACTTCCTACTACCAGCAGTAATCTATCTATACATATAATAAAATTCTAACGGTCCGTACTTGGAACATAAATGGGGAAAACTATTATTGGGGCCTTTATCAACCCAATAGTACCCAAAACAATGATTTATAGAATTTTTGTCTGTACCTCTGCTGTTTGTCAGACACTCTATTCTCACTAGGGGGCAAAAACAATCCCTAAGGGGCCAGCTTATTGGCTCTGTCAGGTGTTAGCAATCCTAGCAGCCTGGATGCATTCTCCCCGATGGCTATACCTCTAATATCGTGTATAGAGAAGCATTACTGTAAAGTAGATTTTTTTTTTTAAATCCCATACGACGGTGTTTATAATCCACAATAAACCAAAAGATACATCCAATAATGCTAACCTAAGGCACCATCCACGCGGACGAAATCGCTAGCAGATAACTCTCTGACGTCAGAACCTAGAAACCTTCACCCTCATAACCTTCATGTCTAATCTCTTTGGAGGCTCCAGATTCAAAACAACAAGTGACATTAGTGTTTTTTCTTCTTCTGCTAGAACAAGTTTACTCAGATTCATTAATTTTTATTCAGTGACTTTTAAATATACCATGAGTGGCTAAAGAAGTTCACCACCGCCCTGCTGAGCCACAGGTGTTGGGAGGAAGATACTATATGTTGGCCAACATCACCTTAAGGTAAATTAAAGCATCACCCCAGGATCTTCAAGTTCTATCACCATCAAAACCACCTTCACCATTGTCATCATCAGCAGCATCTCATCCTAAACCTTATGTCCAATATTTTAATAGTAGTTTAAACCTATTTTGTAAATTATATAATATTTCAACTATTAAATTAGTCTTTTCTTATTCATACAGTCCACTAACCATTTCACCAGCACAATCTATAGCCTGCTTCTGCTAAATCAACAAAAATTGAAAGCAGAGCGCATTCATATATATACATTTTATTATTTTCATAATGATGATACCTTATGGAACTAATATATAAGTTCAAATCTCTTGTTTATTATACTCTTAGGCTCACGGAAAAACGATCTCTGTTTATAGCCCTGTTTCTTTTTTTTTAAATATTCATACAAAAAAGTAAATTTTTTTATATATATGTTTACAACATTAATAATATCTTGGAGTCCTATTGATAATTCAGGTTACTTATACAGTGGCGTAATTAGCTTTATCAATGCGAGTATTCTTGGCTTTGACATTGATTAATCATAGAAGGATTGGTTGCATAATAGCACTCTTTCACAATCAATACATCAACTGCACCCCAAGCAATTCTAGGCTAAGCGGCAGTGCATTCATCATCTATTTACTATTTTCACCTCAATATTCCTGAATAAACGTTTTATTTTTATTCTTTATATATATATATATATACAGATGAACTTGGAGAATTCGAACCTCTAGGGACCGATAAAAAAGTTCGAATTATCCAAAATTCGAATTACAAAAGTTTTTGAAAATAAAGGGGTGAAAAATAGAATTTCGTATTTTCTCACATTTTATTTAAACAATAACAAATATTTCATAAATTGATGATTACGTACATATGTAATAAATAATTTATTAAAAAAGTAAGAATAAAAGTCTATTGTTTTAAAAAAAGTCATTTTCATGGGCAAGAATGTTTTCATTATTTTTCAGGTAAGTTGATAAAGTGGAGGAATTCTAGAGTCCTTGGCAATTTCAGATTTTTTCTTTATTCCATTTTCAACTTCTTTAATTGCAGCTATTTTCTCTGGCAACGTTAAAGTTTTATAACTGGTAGGCTTCGACATCTTAAATCAAGAAGTCACTGAACTGCACTGTACACCGGAAATTCAAGGCACAAACAATACAACAGATCTAGACGCTGACTCACTTATACTCGAATAAGAAATGAAGATGGGAAGGATGGTGGAAAATCCAAGAAGGAAGATTTAAGACACCACACCAGGAAGCTGACAGCATCCTACGCGGAAAGTACTCCATACTCCGACACAACGTTCGTACTTGGAAACATTCTAACAATATTTCAAATTTTCTTACCTCGTTTTAGAAAAAAAAAGTCCTTTTACTGTTAAAAGCAATTAAAAGAAGCAATGAGCAATTAAAACGTTTTTTTTTTTTTGTTTTTTTTTTATTTTAGTTTTTTTCACCATTTGGTGACAAAACTTCGGCTCTGTTCCTAAATACACAATTGAAAAAGTACAAACAAAAGTGTCTGTCTGTTGATTAATAAATGTTCTTTCTGTTGATTATTGTGTGTATTGCAATTAAAACGTAAAACAGACAGATACAAAAACCCATTTTAAAGAGCAAAACTAACAATTTATTTAATAGTAACCTTTCGAATGGTCACCTTCCATATACCAAGATTTACAAGCCATTTTCGAGATATTTTAGAAAACATACGAAAATCCTATAACTCTTCATTCCTGTTATTGAAATATTTTATTTCTTGTTCTTCCTTAACTCGAAACGGAACCAACATTTATCTATCTTAGATTAGATGAATATGAAACGTCTGGAACAAGTTTCAACTGAATCAATCGTGCCTCAATACCCAAACTGAATAATACCGTGGACAAGTATTTCCATCAAAGTTTCTCGTAAATGGTTATAGAGATCGATTTGAAAATTGTTTCATTCGTTTCCCTATATTAAGAAAAACCTATAAAACGAGTACCTGCGGGAAATTTCACGAGAATTTCGCTCCAAAAACCATGTTACGGTGGATGGATTCTGCTGGTTAACGAAGATGATCTTTCGAATTATATTTTCAGGCAGCTACAGTGCGAATATATATATATATATATATATATATATATATATATATATATATATATATATATATATATATATATACACACATACAAATTTGGACCACCGTTATTTTCGTGATCTATGGCTTCTGAAACATGAATGCTTCTACTCGGCACTTCCAGATTCGATCTTATAAGCGGGTTTCCTCCCTAGAGGGTGCTAAAACTCTTTTTCGGCATATATCTCGTTTTTCCTTCGCTTCCGAGAAAAACGCAACAACAAAAGAAATATGAAAAGGCAGTCAGTCATATGGCCTATATACCCTCCAGTCACCTTCCCATCCCCGTAAATTTCGCCAACAAAATAAAATGGCTCAGTGGATGAATTTCAAAGTGCCCAAAGTATTTTTATATCAATTTTCATTAAAATCGGTGTATATATGTATGTTGTTTTTTAAGCTCGCAAGTTTTCGCCGGATTCCTCTCCGACCGCTGGAGACAGATGCCGAATGAACAACATATATACATATATATATATATATATATATATATATATATATATATATATATATATATATATATTTACACCTCCGGATTGCTTCATGAGGTCAATCTCAGGAGCGGGTTCCTTCTTTCTATAGTGGAAACGCGCTAAACTCAAAAAGTTCTTTCCAGAATCCGAACCGAATAGCTCCATTTCTCTAGAATGTGCAAATACAAAGGATCTATAAATAAACAAAAGCCAAGTTATAAAAATCGTTGTTAAGTTAATTTAACCTGGATGGATATTATGACTTTTAAAAGATCTTGTTTTAAAGATGAGTGTTGAAGGCATCTAATTCCAGCCCTGATAGGTACCCATGAAGAGCTGCGGTGACCCGAAGTTTCAATGGAACGTCAAAACCAACACCCGGTGATGTTCTAGAGCAGGGGTCTCCGAACTTTCCAGACGGTGATTAAGTAACTTCCAAGAGTCAAAACTTTTAATTTACCTGCCATTATCTGTACATTATCCATACAAGTCACTGAGTACAAGTCCTGATCAAGCATGAAGTCTCCAGCATAATCAATAGGGGACGGATATTTAAAAAAAAAAATCAAAATATATACCTACATATATATTTAACTATTTATAATGAAATGTGTAATAAAAAATTGAAAATAAGTAGTAAAAATACCAAAAACACAATAAAATATTGAAAAGAAAAGCATAAATAACTAGTAACAACTCTATTATAATAAATGGAAAGAACAAAAGTTGAAAATATATAGAAAAAAATGATTAAACTCTATAACATATTGAAAATAAAGCTTAAATATAGTCATTTTAAAAGGCGGAAAAAGAAGTTGAAAATTTCCACAGATGAACATTATTTTGGAACATTGTTTGCAAATACATGGGTTTTTAAATTGTCTAACGTGAAATGACGCCGGTCTGATCACATCGTCGATACAAAAGTAAACTAACGAATATGAAAATCACCACTTTTCAGAGTGGAAAAGTATTTATTCATAACTTTTTTTTGGACAGTCAAATATTCGGCAGATTTGACCTTTTGATAGTGGAATACTTTCCCTTTAATAGAGTGAAGTCAGATTGAAGAATTTGCCGTAAATAAGTCCAGCAGAAATTAGTAAAGATTGACAATGAAAGATGCATTTTTTCATATTCGTTAGTTTGCTTTTGTACCCACGACATAAGGGGAGTATTTAGTGATGGGGTTGCCGATCAGGGCAATTTTTGTCTGGTGATTCTCCATCGAATAATAGTCGACACGTGTCCGAGCGTTTCGTCCAATCCGCCTTAGGAACTAAGAAATAAAATAATTTTAAATCTCGAATTTGGAAAATGATATCGGCATGATTCTTTCGCTTATATCTTTTAGAGAGCAGATTAAAGGAATAATATAATTGTTGTAACAATAATTTGTTATATATACATTTTTAAAACGCATCTGCTCCTAGACCATTAGCGCCGGGGATGCATGGCTGCCAGGCACCTTTGCTTCTTCCAATTAGAAAAGACATAGTGATCCAGACTCAGTGGGTAAAGCATTATTATCTTCCTCAGTTTCCGCTTAATTTTTTCAATTACAAAATAAAAAGAATGTTAAAATATGTATTTATGGCGGAATATGTAAAAATATGGATTTTTGACAAAATATGTAAACTAAAAATCTGTTTAATTGCAATAAAATCACTTAAAAGGTGCAGAATAATATGTAAATAATGCAGAAAAATATGTAAATAGAATCATAACATCCATTCCCTAACAATCACTAATGTGTCGTTATGTATTGCTACGATGGCGACACTTGGTGACTTCTGGTGGCTACACGTTGAATTAGATCACTTAGTGACTTCTGGTGGCTACACGTTGAATTAGATTACTTGTCAACCGAAAGCGCTCAAATCTCGTCGAATTTTTTTGGATATAATTCTGGTTTATTTCACATTATTGCAATAACAGTAAGCTATTAGGTGTCATAGGTCGGAATTTTTAGAGAGCGGTGGGCCTACTTTTGGTGGCTACACGTTGAATTAGATCACTTGGTGACTTCTGGTGGCTACACGTTGAATTAGATCACTTGGTGACTTCTGGTGGCTACACGTTCAATTAGATCACTTGGTGACTTCTGGTGGCTACACGTTGAATTAGATCACTTGGTGACTTCTGGTGGCTACACGTTGAATTAGATCACTTGGTGACTTCTGGTGGCTACACGTTGAATTAGATCACTTGTTAACCGAAGGAAGGGATCTGTCCTAGAAAGACGTCAGGTAATTTGGGCAAGGAACGGTTTATTTCTTTCCTTGAAGATAAGAAGGGAAGTCGGGTGAATGTCCTATTTCGCAAACTGGGAAACATTTCGAAAGGGACGCGTCAAGGTTTCCAAAGCTGTGTTTATGGTCGTTATAAACCGCAGGAGATAGGTCCGACTCGAAACAATGGGGTTTTTCTCTGCACTCAGGTCTGGGTGGTCCTTGGTCTCTTTCGGATTCATGTCGGGCCATGAACCAAGAGTTTTATCGTAATTCACATTAATATATCAGAAAATTGGCTCAATTTATTCATGGATTATTTAAAAAAAAAAATTAAAGGCTTCTGCGATTCCGCTTCAACGATGACGGTGTCGGGAACTGATAATGAGAAATTTTAACGTTTCATAATTATAAATGCACTACATAAATTGTCTTTACTGCTAGAATAACAAACAAAATTGTTGATTAATAAAAAGGCATTATCTAAAATTGGCCAATTTTTTTAACCATTAAAATCTCCCTATTGGAATATTTTTGTTGGAGAAGTTGGCACAAATTTAAATCATACTGGCGGTTTTGCTTGAATAGCAGCGTGAATTTAATATTAAAAAAAATCACCCCTTCATTTAATATTTAAAAAATCACCACTTCATTTAATATTTAAAAAATCACCACTTCATTTAATATTAAAAAAATCACCACTTCATTTAATATGAAAAAAATCACCACTTCATTTAATATTAAAAAAATCACCATTTCATTTAATATTTAAAAAATCACCACTTCATTTAATATTAAAAAAATCACCACTTCATTTAATATTTAAAAAAATCACCACTTCATTTAATATTTAAAAAAAACGTAGGTACTTTAAGTGTTTTTATTTACATTTTAAACCCCTTACAAGTGCCTGCCTTATTTATTATTCATTGTAATATTACCTTAATTTTACTTTACAGATTGTTGGCTTCTGAATAAAACACTATTTTGGGCAATATATTTTGGCACCTTTCCCCTGTGCGTAGTGCCTGGTGTTCCACGGTTAGTCCAGCCAACACACATATTTACCTTATTATCTACCCAAGATTTATATCATAGCAAAATTTCAAGGTGCATAAAACACTACATGAAAAGTGCGTTACCAGCTCTCCGAATAAAAGAAACCTTTTGGAGACCGTGTCTCGAGGCTCTGCTAGAACCAACTAAGCCATGACTTTTGGAGACCGTGTCTCGAGGCTCTGCTAGAACCAACTAAACCAAGACTTTTCGAGACCGTGTCTCCAGGCTCTGCTAGAACCAACTAAGCCATGACTTTTGGAGACCGTGTCTCGAGGTTCTGCTAGAACCAACTAAACCAAGACTTTTGGAGACCGTGTCTCGAGGCTCTGCTAGAACCAACTAAACCAAGACTTTTAGAGACCGTGTCTCGAGGCTCTGCTAGAACCAACTAAGCCATGACTTTTGGAGACCGTGTCTCGAGGCTCTGCTAGAACCAACTAAACCAAGACTTTTCGAGACCGTGTCTCGAGGTTCTACTAGAACCAACTAAGCCATCACTTTCGGAAACCGTGTCTCGGGGCTCTGCTAGAACCAACTAAACCATGTACTTGCGTGACTGTCCTATAAGCAAGCTTGTTCTCCTACGAGTCTTCTCATGCGGCAATGGGTGGGCGTTGAAACGGCGCCTGATTGCAAAGGAATGACTCAACAGTTGGAGGCAGACTCTTACAGTCGCCATGTCCGTTATTAATGTTGCTTAACGCGGTTTCAGCGGTTATCAGAACCTTGGTTTATTGAAGAATGTATATCAGGAAATAATTCGATGGGATAACTTAGTGTAATCTGTTAACTTAGTGGCGCTAAGTTAGTTTTATAAAATAGATACAATTATTACAAATGTATTTTAAAATGTATACAGCCCCCAAAAATAAACAGCAAAACTTCAGGAATCGATGCAGGATGAATAAAGAAAGAAAAAAAGTCCTTTGGCATTTCTCTCGTTTTTGCTTCGTTTCCGAGAAAAACGCAATTAACTAAAATACAATCGTGAATAGGAATTTGTTCATAATGCCTATACAAGAACCATTAATAGTGTATGTTCATAATGCCTGTACAAGAATCATTAATAGTGTATGTTCATAATGCCTATACAAGAATCATTAATAGTGTATGTTCATAATGCCTGTACAAGAACCATTAATAGTGTATGTTCATAATGCCTGTACAAGAATCATTAATAGTGTATGTTCATAATGCCTATACAAGAATCATTAATAGTGTATGTTCATAATGCCTGTACAAGAACCATTAATAGTGTATGTTCATAATGCCTGTACAAGAATCATTAATAGTGTATGTTCATAATGCCTATACAAGAACCATTAATAGTGTATGTTCATAATGCCTGTACAAGAATCATTAATAGTGTATGTTCATAATGCCTATACAAGAATCATTAATAGTGTATGGTTTATCTTCCACCACCTCTACTACTCTCCGCTTTTATTAGAAAATTTGGCTTGGTATTCGTTTTGGTGTTATATTTTATTGTACATGTTTATGTTCTTAAAATGTTTCAGTATTGTGTCAAGGTGACGGCTGTCATCTCCAGGGAGTTCTGTCATGTCCTATGGCATATATATATATATATATATATATATATATATATATACATATATATATATATATATATACATATATATATATATATATATATATATATATATATATATGTATGTCTATATCGATTCTTGTATAAGTAAGTTTGAAATGTGTTTTAATGTCCGTGGAAGTAACTATTGAGGTCTCGGCCTAGTTCCATTTACAGCAGCTCTCAGCTCCTAAATCTAATCCCCTATTAATCCTTGACGTCCCAAGTCCTCAGATTAATAGCCAATACTCCAATTATTAGTATAGTTAGGAAACGATCTCAACACAATTAATCATATATTTTTGTAAAACTAATAGTTATGATTTCTCAACAATTGCATGATTAGTTACATCCGTATGGTGAAGTCTTTGCTGAGTGAAACTAGTCTTAGTAAATGGCAACAAAGATGGGACACAACGGAAAAAGGATCACATCTAAAGATGTTCATAACACAAATCGAACATACAAAAACAGTTCCACCTCTGACATTCCCACTAACACAACTACTGACAGGACATGGAAATACAAACTCATACTTATACAAACTTACAGACAAATGCAGACAAACACAACATTTACAAAACACTATTAAAGAATGGCCAATCAACCCCAAAAAGCTATGTACTCATTATTTCTACGCTTTATATAAATTAGCCAAAAATATTTACCAACTGCGAGAAGAATAGGGCACTTCCTGATGAGAGTATGTCCCGTTGATACTTAACATAAGATAAGTTTTTAATTTGTATAATAATTTTGTTTATTTAATAAGAAATTGTTCATTATATATATTAGAAAATATGTAATAATTTGTAACAATAATAAAAAAATATATATGTAAAGTATTTCATACGCACAAATTATGGCAAAAATGGCGTGGGTTGTGCAGAAAACTCCCTCACCATAGGGGTACTATGGTGAAGAAACAATAATAAAAATTAAAAAAAGCGTAGGGTATGGTCATAGCCGCCCTAAAAAAGAACATTTACAATAATGTTGAAAACCAAAAACTACCCCCGAATCGTATGCAGAACTCTAAGCACGGAGTGCTCACACCTCAATACTCACGGCCCTATACCTCCGCTTGGTATTTTAATAAGAATAATAATACATTTGAGAATTATGTGGAGGTCTCGTGGCCGTACTTAAAGCGTACACATTTTTTGCGTCCGATTTCCAACGTTTGCTAGTCTGTAAAACAACCTTTCCTGTAATTTTTTTTTTCAGATATCTGTCGATGAAGCAAATGTGCAGGGTCAGAAATAAGATCATCGTAATCTGTGAAGAAATTATTTAAAGATATAGGACGTGCATATAATTCCTCTTACAGCAGCTTCTACCGCCTGGTTAGCGTTCTGCGTTCTTGGACATGGAGAAGATTACATCAAGGCAAGTATGATGATCAGCAAGAAAAGGACAACAATCCAGCTAAGACTCAGCGGGGACAAGGAAATTCAGGTCTATATAAATGGCTGCTCGAACTTAATTAATACAGAACAACAGAGCAACCTTAAAGAAGCAGAAACACTAGCTCACATAATAATCCGTTGCCCTATGTACAGCAGCCCTCGGAATCATTTCATCAAGAACTACCTTCCACCTAGGAGAGATGAAGAACAACAGAGCAACCTTAAAGAAGCAGAAACACTAGCTCACATAATAATCCGTTGCCCAATGTACAGCAGCCCTCGGAATCATTTCATCAAGAACTACCTTCCACCTAGGAGAGATGAAGAACAACAGAGCAACCTTAAAGAAGCAGAAACACTAGCTCACATAATAATCCGTTGCCCAATGTACAGCAGCCCTCGGAATCATTTCATCAAGAACTACCTTCCACCTAGGAGAGATGAAGAAGGATTACAGCAATTCTTCGCCAGCATCACTACCAACACATGCAGCAGTCTCTTCTACTTCATCACGGAACCAATCAAGATACGGGCTTTCATAACATTCCAATAATTATGGCATTCTGTTCTCGAGTTTATTTACTTTTTTATTTTATTTTACTACAGTAGTATAGTTATCTTACATAACATGTATGTTTATAAAATAAGGATTTATTTGTTAATATAAATATTGTTGCTCTTTGACTCTGACCACAAACATGCATGAGCCAAGTACTCAAAGAATTATGCGACACAAAAACGTGGAATACTGGAGTGAAGAAGATGATATGGGCAGATTGCGGGTATGGGCGTATATAGGAAATAACGTGGGGGGGGGGTTGAAAAATGTCAAGGGGGGGGGCTGAGATCATTTCCGGGATACGGAATACTAACAATTTTGAACTTGGAATAGTTTTAGCCAACTATAACACCCAAAATAAAATATTTTTTAGGTGATCTTATTTAATTTAAGGGTATTATGGCACATTTTTACCTATCAAATCAAGATTTCGGGGGGGGGGGGGGGAGCTGTAGCCCTCCGTTATATACGCCCATGATTGCTGGTATGCCATTGTGCAATAACCGATACCTAACTCCCCACACTGTGAGATGTACATTTGTGTCTACTAATACAATAAGGGTTCAATTCGCTGTTGGGTCAAAATATGCGTACAATCAATTTGTTCTTAAATAAACGTCATGTTGATAAATTCAACTCTTATTTGTTGTCCATATTTCCCATTTACATGTCACTAAGTCAAATTATAACCGAAATGAGCACAAATTCTGTAAGCCAAAAATTTTTCACAATCCTCTGAAGATGGACTTATCAAGAGTTTAATTTATATGTACATACATACAGACGTGTATTATATGTATGTATAATTATATATATAGATGCAGACGTGTACAATGTGTAAGTGTGGATGGTAGTTAAGGCGGCAAGTAGTGTATTGTAAGGGAGTATATTCGTCCTTGCTGACATCAGGGAGATAAACAAGAGAACGGAACAGAGGCGGTCGTTCCTCCCTACAAGTAGGCTAGGGTGCGATGACCTCCCATTACCATAGCAACCTCTCCCCCCTCCCCCCCTCTCTAACTTTCACCATCTCCCCTAACCTCCTTCCTCCCCACCATCTCTCCGCCCCTCTCCTACACGGCCTTATGTAATCCCCACCTCGTCTTCTTCTCCTTTCATTCCCCTACCCACCATGCTCCTCCACAATCGACACAGGTCTGCAAAAAAAAATTCCGATTTTGGAAGAATTTTATGTTTTTAATGAGGCACAGTTATTTATTTCCGTTGAGGTGATAACAAGTCAAGGATTACTAAGCATTTAGCCAAGAGGAAAGGTCATATTTCCTAGAGAATTCTATATTTCGAACGTTTTCGCATGATCTTTAATGTAAATATAATCCGGTCGAAAGTAGATTGGAAAAAGAGCACACTTGTCAAAACAGGATTAATTAATATATATATATATATATATATATATATATATATATATATATATATATATATATATATATATCAGAAAAAAAATCAGTCCCATAACAGGCCACGAGGGGAACTCTCTAGAGGTATCTGATTCCTGACCATACGGCACATTAGGGAGATAGTGTGGTCAGTACTATGCTCAGGCCGCCTGATTTTCCCCTTGGCTGCTTCGATTGCTAGAGTCATTAGCACCCAAGGTACCCATTATTGAATTAATTAAAGGCTGGGTCGGCCTAGGGACGGTCAGGGAGGCCGAATTCAACCAATGAACGAAGACACTAGAAGAAAAAATCTTTAGTGCTTGCTCGGAATTTGAACTCAGGCCTCCAGCTTATTAGTACAGTGCTCTACCACTGAGCTAACCTCGCCCCTATATATATATATATATATATATATATATATATATATATATATAATTTATTTAAATTTACATATATGAAGGTCGAAATTTTTCGTCAGCACTTTCTGACTATAAGGGGACAGGAAATTCGATAGAATAGAATAAGCGAATTCTCTAAAAGAAAAAAAAAAAAAAAAAAAAAAAAAGAAGAAAAATACACAAAACGGTGTTTAGATCCCCAACAATTATCAAAATAATATGCCAATCTATAGGTCCACCTCCGTACAGGGTGTTTTTTAGAAATAATGTATATGCGATTTCCTACTGGAGGTAATAAATGAGTTCATCCACATTTGATAAAGAGACCATCAATTAAACATAATTGCTTCCGTATGTGTAACATGTAACATGGCATGTGTATTTATTAATGGGAACCGTCAGGGATAATGACATGTAACATGGCATGTGTATTTATTAATGGGAACCGTCAGGGATAATGACATGCCGGAATCGGGCGTGCGGATCAGCTAGATGGCAACGTTCGACATGTACTATACGATATTACAGTCAAACACAATCATGTAATTACATATTAACACAAAGTTACAAGCCGAGCTGACAGCTGTCCATTAGGGGATGGGAATTCCTGATATCTAGACCCTAAGCTAAATGATTTAATATTAATAATAATGAAACATTTAGAAGGATATTCCTGAATTCCAGGGCTAGATTCGGTGTTCCAGGTCTTCACCCATCCAGGAAACACCCATCCAGCATTCAATTTAAATATTCATGTAAGAGGAAACTCAGGACCTACCTTAGATCTTTCCATTTGCCATATTGCCATGAATCAGAACTAGGCCCTTGTGAACTCTTACCGGATATATATATATATATATATATATATATATATATATATATATATATATATATATATATATGTTTATATTCTTCATTGATAAAAGGAATTTTGTGAAGTGATAAGAGTACCCTTGGTTGGAATGCATGTATATTAGAAATATTTTTGTATTAGCGCGGTTCCTCCCTCCCTTCATAGAGAGGAACCCCTCTTATAAGGTTGATCTCATGAAACAATCCGGAAGTGCCGACTAGAAAACTTTGCGTTTCAGAACCCCTAGAGACCGAGAAAATATATATATATATATATATATATATATATATATATATATATATATATATATATATATATACATTTATATATATTTGTCTGATCGCGCTTTCCTGGCCTCAATAATGGTCCGATGGTATATAATGGTTCGTTAACCAACAGAATCCGCCCACCGGAACATGGTTTTTGGAGCGAAATTCGCGCGAAAAAAATCGTTCCGCTTACTTCATATGCTTGCAAGTACTCGTTTTATAGGCTTCTTGTCATAAAAAAAAAAAAACAAAAAACGAATGAAACCATTTTTAAGGCGATAGCTTCAACCGTTTTCGAGAAAATTGGAAAAATATTTGTTGATTAACGTTTTTGGTTTGGGTACTTAGAATTATGGGATTCAGTTGAAACATTTTCTGCATGTTCGAATTTCATCAAAACTAATATGTTGAAATTTTGGTTACTTTTAGAGTAAAGGAAGGGTTAGAATAAAATATGTTATTAACAGTCATGAAAAGTTTTGGTAACTTTGTATACTTTCGTTAATATCTCGAAAACGGTTGACAATCTTGTGAAGCGGAAGATTACCATTCGAAAGCTTACTAAATGTCTACAAAAAAGGTCCTGAAGAAAGTTTTAATAGGCGATGTCAATCGGAGAAACAAGTACTTAAAACTTTAAATTAATTGATTTCGTTTATCAAACGGTTCTTTTTGTCTGTTTTATTCCTTGTTATTCTTTTATTGCTTACAGTTGGATAATGTATTTGACAATAAAACACGTTATATAAAATAACAAAAACAATTTATTGTTAGAAATATATATTTCCAAGATTCGAAGACCATGTAACTAGCGGAACCAAAATAATAACTGTTTCTATTTTAATCTTTCCAAATTAGACTAGGGATAAGAACGGAACGGCGCTAAGATGATGCAGTTCCTGCGAGTCGGACTTTTTTTCTTTTATGGCGTATTAATATGAGTGTAAATAGAATGCGCCAAGTTTTGCGGGAATAATCGCCGACGGGTCTGTCATTTACATTAATATTTCAATGAACAAAACGCCACGCGAATCTCGATAAAAACTGATTATGTCTCGTTTAGGACTAAGAAACGCTTTGAGGGGTCAGGCAAGGGAGATAATTTGGCAAAGCAAAGGCTGATACAATTTAGGCTATAACTTTGCCTGTTCAAATAGATGGTTGCATGGAGGGAAAAGGGCGTGGCCTATATTCCTGTGAAAATTGGTTGTAAAAATACTCTCAGTCATAACCTTATCACCACTAAATTTAAAACGTTTTCAGCCTTAGCTTTTGCTTAATATTGATAAATATTAAACGTTATCATGTTCCTGATAAGCAGTTTTTATAGTGATTCACGTTAAGTATTAAGAGGCTTAGCTAATGGCGGAACATAAGGGACACGTTCACGCATGCGCAATTGAACGCCTGGGCTTTTCTGAAAAGGCTAGTCTTCTAATAGTGAAGGAAAATGAGCAATTGAATTGCCTTAAACATTTAGGATCGTCGAATTCAAAGTAATAGAAACAATTAATAAAAATTAGTAGGCAACTGCTGCGGAGGAGAAAGGAGTTGTCATGAACAAAACAAAAACACTCAAATAGTTTTTGAGAAACCGTTTTAAAGAAATTCTGCAGAATGTTGTATATTATTTTTCATGATGATTAGATAGTTAGCCGTCGAGGTGTTAAGTAAAGATGGAATGGCTGGGATTCGGCTAAATAAACCTCAATATGATTTTGTTTTAAAAAATCTATATTTCGGACGTTTCGGCTACTCATTGGTAGCCTTCGTCAGCTAAAATGACAAAAAAAAAAAAGAAATTATTACAGAAACAAAAGTTTATGTAGTAGTCTATGTTGATGTGTACACATTCCGAGATCTGTAGTCTTTATTTGTTTCGTTGTGTAGAAAGAATTTTCGTGTCGTCGAAGTTAAAAGTGTGTTTTTGTGTAATGGCGTGTTTTGCAAGTGCAGATTTATCTGTTTCTTTATTAGTGATGGTTGTAAAATTAATTAATGTTACTATTAGCTACTATATTTGTCATTGGTATGTAGCTTCTTATTTCTTTGTAAAATCAATTAATGTTACTAATTACTATTAAAATCAATTATTGTACCTATTTACTTTTTCATTCTACTCATTCTAAGAATTTAAGACGATATGTTCTTTTATAATTTAATTGTATCTATAGTTCTGTTACCTATCACAATTATAAATTTCTTTTGTTTCTGTAATAATTTCTTTTTTTTTTTGTCATTTTAGCTGATGAAGGCTACCAATGAGTAGCCGAAACGTCCGAAATATAGATTTTTTAAAACAAAATCATATTGAGGTTTATTTAGCCGAATCCCAACCATTCCATCTTTACTTAAATTATTTTTGTCATTAAAACTGTTATCTTGCTTCACTTCTGTTGAGTCAGCTCTAGTCCTCTTAGATATAGCAGTTTTGGTGAAGGAATTAGAAAAAATAGAGCAAATATAATTAATGATAAAGAAACATAATAAATACTCTTGTGAGGAGAAAATACAAATCAAATTGAGCACAATCAATATTTGCCCCACCAATGATAAGGCGGAATTTTTATCGTTTCTTTAAGTTTAACTTTTTTCTGTATTATATATATATATATATATATATATATATATATATATATATATATATATATATATATATAAAGAAAAATTTGTGGAATGGAGAGCTAGAAGCCATGGGCGCATTGATCAGGGAAGTTATGGTGCGTCAGGCTTGGTAAATCTGCATTAAAACCGTCTACCTGAAGTCCAAATACGTATTCATTGTACGTAAATTTAAAGCAAATTGGCAAGGAACTGCTAATTGTAATTTTTATTGAGTTAGTATGTATATATCGTCCCTACCATGTCAAATTATCGAATATGAAAATCTCTTGTTTCGGATTCGAAACTTTGCTCTTGGATTGTGGACGATACGGCTTGTCGTAAATGGTCCCAACTCCAACCCCTTTAGAATAGCCTTTAATGCCTTAAATAATGTATGGAATAAGACCATTTTTCAATATATTACTTGGTCAATGGATAGAATATGTTCGTTCTCTAGTTTGCTCCGATTTGCATATTCTATAGTTTGACATGGTAGGGACGATATGTGAACCTCGTTGTTCCTTAACCGTTAACAAATTTACAATCTTCTTTTGAACGTTGTTTCGAAGAAAATGTTTCCAAGAAAATCCAAAGTACATTAGCCGTATTTGTGGCTTATGTAATTGTATGAGATTCTTTTGTTATAACTTATTCTTCAAGTTTATCATTCAGTTTAATTTGGTTTCAGTTTGGTGCTCCGGTTGTGGTGACAAGGTACTCCGAATAGTGTCCAATGCTCCTTGGTTTGGTGCTCCGGTTGTGGTGACAAGGTACTCCGAATAGTGTCCAATGCTTCTTGGTTTGGTGCTCCGGTTGTGGTGACAAGGTACTCCGAATAGTGTCCAATGCTCCTTGGTTTGGTGCTCCGGTTGTGGTGACAAGGTACTCCGAATAGTGTCCAATGCTCCTTGGTTTGGTGCTCCGGTTGTGGTGACAAGGTACTCCGAATAGTGTCCAATGCTCCTTGGTTTGGTGCTCCGGTTGTGGTGACAAGGTACTCCGAATAGTGTCCAATGCTTCTTGGTTTGGTGCTCCGGTTGTGGTGACAAGGTACTCCGAATAGTGTCCAATGCTCCTTGGTTTGGTGCTCCGGTTGTGGTGACAAGGTACTCTGAATAGTGTCCAATGCTCCTTGGTTTGGTGCTCCGGTTGTGGTGACAAGGTACTCCGAATAGTGTCCAATGCTCCTTGGTTCGTAAGGAACAGCCAGATCCATAGAGAATTGGAGGTTGATCCATTTTTCACTCACATGGAAAAGCTAGTGCGAAAATATCACCAGGCTCTACCAGCAGTTGTATTGGACCAAATAAAATTGATTTTTTTGTTTGTTTAACTCATTATTATACAAGATATTCATGTTTTCACATGTGTAGAAGTTGACTTTAATTTCTCACACAGTTGTATTTATATCTGGTGTAAGTGAAATAAAATAAAAATAATAAAATAAATGAAATCATACGAAATAAAATAATAGAAAAATTAAATAAACAGGATTTAAATCAAGTCATAAATTTTTACCTTTTTAAGATATTCCACTAGCCGTCCTATGCAGTGACTGTGATCTGTAAGTAGTTCATGTATGTTGTGTGGAAGGATATCATTGTGTGAGGATGTGTTTAATGGTGAGAGTTGTATTACAATACTTCCATGTTGGTCTGGTCTGCCTAGTCATAAGGTAAGAGTGAGTCAGTAGGGAATGGCCTATCCTCAGCCGGCACAGGACTACTTCTCGTCTCTTACTTCTGCTGCTTTATGTCAATTCATGAATTGTTTCTTTAATCTCTCGTAGCTTATTCTTTGCTGTCCTGTACCATGTCTCCTGCCACCTTTTTGTAATTATTGTCTTGGCCTCTGTCAATAAGTCCTTGTACGTTAAGTCCTGAATGTCTCGTTGGTCTTTTCGTGCTGCTAGTTTTGCTTGTATGTGGATGCTTGTATGTGGATGCTTGTATGAGGATGCTTGTATGTGGATGCTTGTATGTGGATGCTTGTATGTGGATGCTTGTATGTGGATGCTTGTATGTGGATGCTTGTATGTGGATGCTTGTATGTGGATGCTTGTATGTGGATGCTTGTATGTGGATGCTTGTATGTGAATGCTTGTATGTGGATGCTTGTATGTGGATGCTTGTATGTGGATGCTTGTATGTGGATGTTCTCGTGGCCTGGTAGCAAGTACATATTTATTTATTTCAATTTTAACGTCCATTATTATTGACTACGAATTTTAGGATGGGTTATCTATAGGTTACCACCCTTTTCTAGCCAGGATAGGGCTGATACCTTTTCTTTTTTCTAAAGAAAAGCCACAACGCCATGGTGGGAATCGAACCCACGATCCTTGGCACCAGTACATATTTAAAGTACATAGTTTCATTAAGAAAATGAATGAAATATTTAGTTTTTATAATTACTTCTTCTCTATATGACACTATAATAAGTGTATACTGGTATAAATGCAGTAGAGAGACATGAGAAAACAGGCTTGAACGCGGCATTCATGAGATGTAGGTCACCGAGTGTCACTTCCCATATAAAAGCCGCCACTTCTCCCAAAACTCTCCCAACAACAATACACTATTTTTATACACCTCCTTTTTCTTACACACTACACTTTTTTTTCACTCCTACAAAAAAATGCTCCTTTTAGATATTTCTTTTTCCAGGATATTATACCGGAGCTATTATACTATATATGAACCTTAGAGAATAGATCAGTTTTTTGCTAGTTTCGCTTGCCGTGAAAATTGCGTAATAGTTAGCGGTACAGTTTATTAGGCGAACAACGCTCTGAGTCATGACATAATAGAACTTTGTCTACAAAATGTTATATTCCTTTCCCATGAGTTAACTGGGAAAAAAGTACGATTTGCAGGAACTTCGTCATCTTAGTGTATTTATGTTCTTACATTTGCAAAGCTTTGAATTGTTTTTATATTTCGTCCAGAAATCAAATTCCTACCCAACAATCTCGAAGAAATGGAATAGATTAGCATCACAAATCACTGGAAACTGACAGTAGCAAACTTACACAGAAACGGATAATTCTTAATACTTATTCTCCCACATTCTTAAAGAATGCTCTATAAGTCATTATTATTATTTGACTCTATAAGTCGATAAATGAAAAAAAAAAAAACACTTTTACCGTTTGCCCACAATATTTATTTTAGTCTTAAATGCACTTAAAAGTACTAAAATACTCATATTACTGCTAAATGAAATAAAAAGAAAATTTAAAAGTGAACAGTAAGAAAAAAAAGGTTTAAAAGAATGAAGTGGAGACGCATTAAAAAAAATATTCACACGGCATCAACAATTTCCGCTCGGAAAGTTTTATTTCGAACAACAATATTTTCTTACTTTGTTGTACAAGAATACGCATTTGAGTGATAAATATAAATTAAAAAAGAACAACCAATCAAAAAGTGAAGGAAATGTTTATTTATTATTTTTTTCGATGCTCCACATTGTCTATGAATGGCATCGATTGCTGTTAATAGTCATATACCAGGACAGTAATAGAGAATCAAAAGTATAATATGGAAAATAGTCATATACCAGGACAGTAATAGAGAATCAAAAGTGAAATATATTGCTGTTAATAGTCATATACCAGGACAGTAATAGAGAATCAAAAGTATAATATGGAAAATAGTCATATACCAGGACAGTAATAGAGAATCAAAAGTGAAATATATTGCTGTTAATAGTCATATACCAGGACAGTAATAGAGAATCAAAAGTGAAATATGGAAAACACAAATAACTAAACAGAATAAATATGTTTTCATGTTTTGTTATAATTGTTAATATTTTTCAAGGAAATAGAAAAAAAAAAAAAACTTGTAAAGAAAGAAACCCACAGCAGTGTAGTAGTAGGAGATATTCACACGGCATCTTCGAATACCGCTCGGAAAGCTATATTTCTAACAACGAAAAATTGTTTCGCATTATCCTCATTTACTGACAAATAATTTTTTAATGTAAAATAAACATTTACAAAAATTACAGTTGTTTGATCTTTCGGGAACGCCATCTCCAATGTATTCTCAAAGGAAATAAAGATTTTAGGTGCCACAATGTATTCTCAAAGGAAATAAAGATTTTAGGTGCCATACTGTATTCTCAAAGGAAATAAAGATTTTAGGTGCCACAATGTATTCTCAAAGGAAATAAAGATTTTAGGTGCCACAATGTATTCTCAAAGGAAATAAAGATTTTAGGTGCCATAATGTATTCTCAAAGGAAATAAAGATTTTAGGTGCCATAATGTATTCTCAAAGGAAATAAAGATTTTAGGTGCCACAATGTATTATCAAAGGAAATAAAGATTTTAGGTGACATAATGTATTCTCAAAGGAAATAAAGATTGTAGGTGCCACAATGTATTCTCAAAGGAAATAAAGATTTTAGGTGCCACAATGTATTCTCAAAGGAAATAAAGATTTTAGGTGCCACAATGTATTCTCAAAGGAAATAAAGATTTTAGGTGCCACAATTTACAGGAAACTAAGCTGAAATTAATTACTCCGCCTACTCAACTTGCCTCGTTTTGTTAAAATATTCATTTTACATTTATTTATTTTTTTAAAAATCGACCAATTGATAACCGAGAATTACAAAAACCGAGTAAATAATGGAAACCCATATTTTCTAATTTTTATCAGGGATTTGTTGGAATGAGGTTGTTCCATCAAAAATTTCATATAAACTGTTTTTTTAGGCAATGTTTTAAGGTTTTGAATAGCTGACTTACGGTTACTACAATTTCTAAACCGGTTTCGAGATATTTTAGGAATTACCAAAAATTTTTTTTTTTTTTTTTTTCAGTTTTCTTGTTAACTGTTATAGGTATGACCTTGGAGATGATTTCATTTCATTCCACGCGGCAAATTATTAATAAAAATAGTCAGACTTTTTTGTTCCTTGACAAATTGAATATGATTCTCGTAGACTTGCACGATACGTGTTAGTTAATGTTTTAAAGTTTTCTAGATATGCCCGTGTTATTGTGATAATAACCCTGACGCCAACGGCTATACCCACGTTGAATGCACCGGTTCCCGTAGATCACCGAAGTTAAGCAACGCAGGGCGTGGCCAGTACCTGAATGGGTGACCGACCACGTGCTGTTGGCATTATAAAAGGGGGGCAACCTGTAGATAGCCCGGCGCTAATGGCCAAGTTGTAGATACGCCGTAAAAAAAATAATCCAGGCGTTTCTCCACACCTGAGATTGAGATGAGCAAAATTTTATTTATAAATAAAAATACGAATTTATTCGTACTTCATATATTTGTGAATACGAATATAAATAAATTCGTATTCATAAGTGTGAATACAAATTTATTTTTATTCACATATATTAAATATAAAAATACAAATAAAATTTTATTCGCAAATTTTCCTGCAAATACAAATAAATTCACAGAAAAAAATTGTAAATAATCGCAAAAAATGTGAATATTTACAAAAAATCAAGTGATTACAAAAGAAAAATCACATTAAAATATACGAATACAAATTTATTTACATTATAATTTGTGAATAAAACTTTATTCACAATAAAATTCGCAAATAAATTATGATTTTATTCGTATTAAGATGATATTACGAAAGGTTTTTTTTTTTTTTAAAGGCGTTTAACGTATAGGTTATTAGCGCCTAGATTTTTTTTCTTTTAGATAGTTTGTCATCTGTATCTCCATAAAAAAAAATAAATAAAAAAAAATAACTTTGTATTCGTTTTAAAAGTGTTTTTTTTTTTTTTTTTTGTAATCAATTGATTTTTTGTAAATATTCAAACTTGTTGTGATTATTTACATTTTTTTCTGTGAATTTATTTACATTCGCAGGAAAATTTGCGAATAAAATTTTATTTGTATTTTTATATTTAATATATGTCAATAAAAATAAATTCGTATTCACACTTATGAATACGAATTTATTTATATTCGTATTGACAAATATATGGAGTAGGAATAAATTCGTATTTTTATTTATAAATAAAATGTTGCCCATCTCTGCTCCACACATTCTACAGGCTCACGTGTCTTATTCATAATTATTCTTGGCTAGGAATTCTTTGGAATGGAGTTAAATTATACTATATTTTTTTTTTTACTCACAAACAATAAGCAATGAGAGACAATTGTACAGTCTCCTAAACTATTTTAAAGAGGATACAAAACAGGAAATTTAGTCGACTAAATAAAAGTTGATGAGGAAAGGTTAATGGATTAGAGCTCTGAATTGCAAGAAAAGTAGCTATTACCCTCCGTTTGGAACTATTTGGCAAGGAGATATTTTCACTCACAGTATGGCCAAGAGTCAGCTGAGGAATGGCAAGATTTTTGCCAACATTTTACTCCATCTATTTTCGGCAATTGACCTTTAAACAGAAATATTTCTATTTCCTACCTCATTCGTCTCCAATCCTAATTAAAAATTAATATAAACCCGTAAAAATGTAAATACAATATCCTTGAGCCAAAGTATAGTTTTTCTCAAGTTTATGGGAAAAGATTGTGGATATCGTTTTGATGGTCGTTTCACTTGATTGTCCAAGTCATTATTATTTTAGCATATACATGTTTTAGCGATGACTAAACTGATAAAAACGTTGACGCATGGGCGTTGGCGGTTGAATGAATTGACTTTGTTAATTCTCTTTTATTGACCTTTCACCTGAAAAATATTGGATTGGAGAAGATTGGGTCATTATAAAATATAAATTTGAATTGGGAAGCACATTTTTCGGATGGATTTTGATTTCATTAAATTTTCCAGAGTTTGTTTGATGTTTCTAAAACGCTTTTTAAAAAATAAATTGTTCATATTTTGCATTGATTCAAAAAGATAATCTGAGAAATGTGTGCCTAAGCTTTCGGATGTAAATCCCCCCTCCCCTAGGAAATGAGTTAATGGTTGAGCACACAAAACGGTTTCACACCAGACTCGTTTCACAATTACCGCAGATACGCTTCGGAAAGTACATAAATTATAGTCGGTGAAAGCCACTTAAAAGCATACAACTCCAGCTGTTTCCAGCGTTCTATTCAGCCAACAATATGGAGTTTCACAATCTATTCACAAATAGTGATTTGTTTGTTCAGCTTCAACATGGAAGATCTGGGAAAGAGAGAGCCTGTTTCTAGTAGTCTATGAAGAACCAGTCCATTACAAAACAAGGATCCGACCATTGTCACTGGCTAAGAGCCTGGATCTAGAAATATAGTTTGGTGAGAGTCAGCTGATGTTAATATTATAATAGAAGCCATCTTGGTGCCTGATTAGGATACAAATTGATGGAACAACAGGCTCTGGGGTCCTTCAATATCAGATATATCGTCGACACAAAAGCAAACTAACGAATATGAAAATCACCACTTTTCAGAGAGGAAAAGTATTTATTCATAACTTTTTTTTGGAGAGTCAAATATTCGGCAGATTTGACCTTTTGATAGTGGAATACTTTCCCTTTAATAGAGTGAAGTCAGATTGAAGAATTTGCCGTAAATAAGTCCAGCAGAAATTATTAAAGATGGACCATGAAAGATGCATTTTTTCATATTCGTTAGTTTGCTTTTGTATCGATGATATTATCTGCCAATATGATCAGATATATTATGCCAATATCAGATATATTACCTGCAAACATATGAACTCAAAAACGTGAGGGTTACGATTTTTTTCCTGCGAATTTCGCCCCAAAAACCATGTTCTGATGGACGGATTTCGCCCCAAAAAAATGTTCTGATGGACGGATTTCGCCCCAAAAACCATGTTCTGATGGACGGATTTCGCCCCAAAAACCATGTTCTGATGGACGGATTATGCTGGTTAACTAACTTCACGTTTCAAATTAGACGTTAAAATGTTTCATAATTTTAATGAAAATTAATTACTTAAGTGATATTTTTTACTGAACTTTGAAAGAATCTGAGTTTGTTGTTCCATGAACCACATTATTTTAAATTTATAAAAATAATGAATGAAGAATGAAAAATAATTTATTAAATAAAAAAAAATCATTCAATGAATAAATTCTTATTCAATAAACATTTATTGAATAATTAGCCAACCCTGTAATTCAATGAATAAATTATAAATCAGTGGATGAATAACTTGCTATTAAATTCTTATTCAATAAACATTTATTGAATAATTAGCCAACCCTGTAATTCAATGAATAAATTATAAATCAGTGGATGTATAACTTGCTATTAAATTCTTATTCAATAAACATTTATTGAATAATTAGCCAACCCTGATATTCATTGAATAAATTATAAATCAGTGGATGAATAACTTGCTATTAAATTCTTATTCAATAAACATTTATTGAATAATTAGCCAACCCTGATATTCATTGAATAAATTATAAATCAGTGGATGTATAACTTGCTATTAAATTCTTATTCAATAAACATTTATTGAATAATTAGCCAACCCTGATATTCATTGAATAAATTATAAATCAGTGGATGAATAACTTGCTATTAAATTCTTATTCAATAAACATTTATTGAATAATTAGCCAACCCTGATATTCATTGAATAAATTATAAATCAGTGGATGAATAACTTGCTATTAAATTCTTATTCAATAAACATTTATTGAATAATTAGCCAACCCTGATATTCATTGAATAAATTATAAATCAGTGGATGAATAACTTGCTATTAAATTCTTATTCAATAAACATTTATTGAATAATTAGCCAACCCTGTAATTCAATGAATAAATTATAAATCAGTGGATGAATAACTTGCTATTAAATTCTTATTCAATAAAAATTTATTTGAATGATTATTGAACAAAAAAATTATTAAATAATTCCCTACTCTGAAATCTGCCATTTTAAGAAGGATTATTATGAAGCCGGGTTAAAAAAATTGTGTATTTGATTGTATAACGCATAGAATAAACAAATTAAGAAGCGGTTTTATTAAAGAGAGTTCAAATTCTTCTGTAACAAAAGGCCTTTGAAATGACTGTCAATTAAGTAATGGACTTCGTAGTATCGAGTATAGAATTTTCTTTGAACTAACAGCCAGGAGCACGAAGCACCTATTCAATTCTTTATGTATCGACAAGATCATCTTCAGATACATGTCTTGTTGTATCGAGAAACGAGACAGCGGTGGCTTCTTCATACAATACTTCTCCTAAAGACCTGATGCCATTACCTTACCTTGTATCCATCATGGGCGTATTTAAGGGGAGGGGGGGCTGAGGGGGCAGTAGCCCCACCCCAACATCAGTAAAAATGTATCATAAAAACCTTAAAAATAAATTAAATGAGATCACTTAGTTTAAAAAAAATTATTGGGTGTAATAGTGTTTTAATTGTCTAATTATTCCAAGATCTAGATTTTTAGTATTCCATATCCCCCGAAATTCACCCAGCCCGTCCCGAAATTATTTTCTATATACGCCCATGGTATCTCCTCTTTCTTCGTCAACGGCTACACAATGGTTATGTAACGATAAAGAGGTTCATATAAAAATATTCTTGCAAATTTAGGTCAGAAAAACCGAAGAAACAGATTTTTGAACACCGTAACTAAATACTTACAACATGTAGGGGAGAACTCTGATTCTATAATTTATTGTAATTATTAGTAAATACTTACAACATGTAGGGGAGAACTCTGATTCTATCATTTATTGTAATTATTAGTAAATACTTACAACATGTAGGGGAGAACTCTGATTCTATCATTTATTGTAATTATTAGTAAATACTTACAACATGTAGGAGAGAACTCTGATTCTATAATTTATTGTAATTATTAATAAATACTTACAACATGTAGGGGAGAACTCTGATTCTATAATTTATTGTAATTATTAGTAAATACTTACAACATGTAGGGGAGAACTCTGATTCTATCATTTATTGTAATTATTAGTAAATACTTACAACATGTAGGGGAGAACTCTGATTCTATAATTTATTGTAATTATTAATAAATAATAATTAAATAAAATATTATTTTGCAATCAAAGAGGTTTGGCTCCCCATGAGTCTAAAGCCATCGTTCCAACAAACTTCATGAACCATTCCGACCTTGTATTTTGCAATCAAAGAGGTTCGGCACCCCATGAGTCTAAAGCCATCGTTCCAACAAACTTCATGAACCATTCCGACCTTGTATTTTGCAATCAAAGAGGTTCGGCTCCCCATGAGTCTAAAGCCATCGTTCAAACAAACTTCATGAACCATTCCGACCTTGTATTTTGCAATCAAAGAGGTTCGGCTCCCCATGAGTCTAAAGCCATCGTTCAAACAAACTTCATGAACCATTCCGACCAAGTATTTTGCATTCAAAGAGGTTCGGCTCCCCATGAGTCTAAAGCCATCGTTCCAACAAACTTCATGAACCATTCCGACCATGTATTTTGCATTCAAAGAGGTTCGGCTCCCCATGAGTCTAAAGCCATCGTTCCAACAAACTTCATGAACCATTCCGACCTTGTATTTTGAACAAGTAGAAGACGGATTCTTGAACCTTGTTCCAGAACTAATGGAGCAGATGAAGCGGCGAAACGCTAGACTATCCCATCCAATCTGCACGACCATCCATCATCTTGTCAGAGAAATGATTAGTGCTACAGGAATTATTGGCGGGAGAGCCGTAGGGCTTAGCACTTCACCAATTCCAGGAGCAATGCTAAGTCCAAGGACTTGCAATTCGAATAGAAAATAGATACAAAATCATTAACGTTTTACAAGAAACATATATATATATATATATATATATATATATATATATATATATATATATATGTGTGTGTGTAAATTTATATAAATATTTATACATAAAACTTAGGTAAATACAGATAAAGATTGGAGGACATTTTTCGAACATTCTCTAAAATTCTCTGCAACGACAATAGATACATTTTACAATAGTTTAGTTTAGATTAAGCTAACTTTGTTAATTTTAACCTAAACTTTTTATAAACATGTGTACCTTGCTTAAATTTTATGGCTCTAAAACATATCCATGTATAAAGAAGTCCTTCACACAGGATCTGAATAGCTAAGCACTTTCCTCGGAATTTGGGTAGTGTAGACTAAATTCCTGAATAATTTGCTTTAAATGACCTATATAAATAAACTAAAAGTCCGTCACGCAGGAGCTGCATAACTAAGCACTTTCCTCAGAATTGGGTAGTGCATTCCTGAATAATTTGCTTAAAATAACCTGTATAGATAAATAAAATAAATAACACCTGTTTCAATTCAATTCAAACATAGTACAAAGTAACTCCCCCCCCCCTTCCGATAGACCGATATAGTTCATTTTTACAACACTTCTTCCTTATTAGATACCCAGGACGTATACCGCGTTTCGTTACAATACAGCAGAAATTACGACCGGTATGAGCAAATTAGTAATTTGGGTCCGGAGTAAACCCCCCCCCCCTCCTAATGAACCGATTTAGTTCATTTTTACAACAGTTCTTCCTTATTAGATACCCAGGACGAATACCGCGTTTCGTTACAATACAGCGGAAATTACGACCGGTATGAGCAAATTAGTAATTTGGGTCCGGAGTAAACCCCCCCCCCTCCTAATGAACCGATTTAGTTTATTTTTACATCATATTTTCCTCTTTAGTTGACCAGAACGAATACCGAGTTTCGTTGAAATGCAACACAAATTATGGCTGGTATTGGTAAAAAACTACTTTGGCTCCGGACGGAGTAAACCCCCCTCCGGATGGACCGATTTTGTTGGTTATCGAACACGTTCAAACGTTTGATTGGGGAAAACTATATACCAAGTTTCGTGGGGAAGAAACAGAAACTCTGGCCGGTATCGTGTTAACGGACACACACACACACACACACACACATATATATATATATATATATATATATATATATATATATATATATTTTACCGGGGGTCATTTTCGGTGTCTACTAGGTAGGATCGATAAAGATTCGAAGACATTTTTCAAAAATTCCGTCAATAGTGCAACCTCAATAGCTACTTTCCTTCGGAGGAAAGTGCTAAAAACATGAATAGTTTTGCTCTTTTACATTTGTAATGAGCAACTCAATCAAATTATTTTAGTTATTAATTTTTTAAATAATTTCCTTCCAGAGTTTTGTGTATGCTTGGTACTAAGCTACTTAATAAATACACGAAAAATTTACATTTTCTTCTAAGGCATATAGCACTCCTAGCGGTAGACGTCAGTAGTGATATCAAGAAAGAACAGCCTAGCGGCAGCTTTGCCACCTTAAGTTTCACTGGAAAGTTCTATTCAAACACAATACAAAGTAAGCCCCCTTTCAATAGACCGATTTAGTTCATTTTTACAAAACGTCTTTCTAATTAGATAACCAAGACGTATTTAGAGTTTCGTTACAATACAACAGAAAGTACGACCAGCATGAGCAAATTTCGCTCTTAATGAACGGATTAAGTTTATTTTTACAACGTATTTTTCTCTTTAGATGGCCACCGAGTTTCGTTGAAATTTAACAAAAACTACGGCTGGCATGGTCAAATTAATTTTTTGAGCCCGGGGTATACCCCCCCCCTCCCGGTGGACCGATTTTGGTGGTTAACGAACTCGTTCAATCGTTTGTCAAGTGAACGCTATGTACCAAGTTTCTTGACGACAAAAAAAATACCCTGTCGTCTATCGTTTTAACAGACATACACAAACACACGCACACACACACACACACACACACACACATATATATATATATATATATATATATATATATATATATATATATATATATTCGGTGTCTACTAGGTAGGATTGATAAAGATTTGAAGAAATGTTTCAAAAATTCCGTCATGAATGCAAACACAATAGCTACTTTACTCCGGAGGAAAGTGCTAAAAATGTAAAAATCAGTGAAATTGTATGTTTATCGTTAATAAATTATTTTAATAAGATTCTTGTCGAATGGAGTAGAACCTAACTACCTTGTTCAGAACGAACGTGTTCCTAGTTCCGCGGCTCTTCCTTGACGGACTCATTTTTTCAAGAAATTCACATGTTTATTTCTTAGTCAATGAATCCATTTTTCGGGAAAGATTTGGAAAGGATATTACTTCAACAAATACTTTATTTTTAGATGATAAAAATAAAGGATGCCATACACTTTCACTGTTCAACAGGAGACCAAGACCGGCGAATATTTGGCCGGAAGTTGTGTGCTCTAGGAAATACTATCTAATCATAGAACCTTGGAGAAAACGCGTGGGCTGTTTCAAGAATATCTTCAACAGTTTGAGAGCTATGGCCGTAATCTATAAATGTCCCCAGCTGCATCGTCCGAGGTAATAGAGATTTTAACGGCATGTCGTGCAAGAAATAAAACGGTGTACTGCAAACCAGGAATATCTGTACATATGCAGAGGATGAGGCTTACACGGGAATCTATGAACACTCGAGAAGGAGGGATCCTGTGGAGCCATTTACAGCTGATGTCCCGTGGAGTAGGGAGAACTATAGTGGTGATGTCACCAGCTAACCTGCTCTTTTCACCCAACCAAGTCTTCAGTGGACAAAAATTCCTGTGGAGCCATTTACAGCTGATGTCCCGTGGAGTAGGGAGAACTATAGTGGTGATGTCACCAGCTAACCTGCTCTTTTCACCCAACCAAGTCTTCAGTGGACAAAAATTCCTGTGGAGCCATTTACAGCTGATGTCCCGTGGAGTAGGGAGAACTATAGTGGTGATGTCACCAGCTAACCTGCTCTTTTCACCCAACCAAGTCTTCAGTGGACAAAAATTCCTGTGGGCAATAGTTCCTTATAACCTACATGTATTTATTTTGTCGTTTTAATACACTAGCGGGTTCTCCCGTGGTCTAGTGGCTAGCGCGCTAGATTCGTAAGCGGCAGATGGTGGGTTCGATCCCCACCGGTGGTAGGAATTTTCTCATCCCATGGCTCGCTGAGAAAGTTCCTGGCTGCACCCTGGATCTCGGCGCTAATGGCCAAGAATGTCGATGCGCCGTAAAAAAAAAAATTAATAAAAAAAAATAATAATACACTAGCTCAATACCGGTGCTTCGTCACGCCAGATGTGTAGTTATTTTATTGCGTTAAATAATTTATCAACAAAATCACCAGGTTTAGCGTAAACTCTATGAGGGACAAAATCACAGTTTATTTCTAGTAATTCAAGGACTGCTATCATAGTTGAAATGCTGCCTAGGCTTGCCTGCTCTAACCAACTAAAACTTCAAACCCCTATAAAAATACATCAAAATTTGAATATAAAAAAATCCTTTCTTAACGAGTGTTTAAGTTCTAAAGGGAGTGCCCATGCAAAATTTTCTGTCATGTGGTTTGAACTGGGCGATGATAGGTCAGTGAGTGAGTGAGTGAGTGGTACTTGACAAAAAAGTACATATATAGTAAACTAATTATTTATGAAGAAATTAGTAGTTGTATAAAAAGGTCTATAAAATACATATATAGTAAACTAATTATTTATGAAGAAATTAGTAGTAGTATAAAGAAGGTCTATAAAGTACATATATAGTAAACTAATTATTTATGAAGAAATTAGTAGTTGTATAAAGAAGGTCTATAAAGTACATATATAGTAAACTAATTATTTATGAAGAAATTAGTAGTTGTATAAAAAGGTCTATAAAATACATATATAGTAAACTAATTATTTATGAAGAAATTAGTAGTTGTATAAAGAAGGTCTATAAAGTACATATATAGTAAACTAATTATTTATGAAGAAATTAGTAGTTGTATAAAAAGGTCTATAAAATACATATATAGTAAACTAATTATTTATGAAGAAATTAGTAGTTGTATAAAGAAGGTCTATAAAGTACATATATAGTAAACTAATTATTTATGAAGAAATTAGTAGTTGTATAAAGAAGGTCTATAAAGTACATATATAGTAAACTAATTATTTATGAAGAAATTAGTCGTTGTATAAAGAAGGTTTATAAAGTATTTTAGTGCCAATCCTTCAATATCTTCAAAACTTTTTTTTTTATAGCGTCAAACGATCAGAACAATATGAAATATTGTCAAAATGCGATGGTAAAGTCAGGTCTTTACGAAAAATGGTAGTTTGGCCTTACAGGGATCGCGCGCTCCGCTTCTACATTTAGATTTCGCTGTTTCAATTCTTAATCTAATATTTTGTACATTTAATATGCTTATTAAAACTTTTTGTAGGTTGTTATTCAGTTTGTTTGCCCAACATGTCGGACTTACGATTAGTTCTTTTACAAGCTTGAGAATTAATATATCTTCATTGAAAATATTTCATTTTTTTTTTTTTTTTAAATTTATTTGTGAGCACCCCGCATCGATCGCAGGCGATTCGGCCTAAATATTTGAGAACTAATGAAACATTCCCCGGAAGCAAGTCCATATAGTCCGAGACGTTAACAGACATCCTTCCTCCTCTGCCTGAGTAAGACTGAAGGCTTTGGAATGAAAGACAAGGTATTGGTGGGGAGACGTCTACAGCCGTCGTGGTGGGGATGACCTTGGGATAGGTGCAGGGCATCGACCTTCCCCTCCATCAACCCCCACTCCTTATCGTTCAACCCCTCCCCTCTCCATCGGTACTACCAACCTCACAACCGCTGAAACCGAAAGTCCTCGTCCGACCGATTTTATCCGCTTTCCCCCGGCAATTTTCCCGAACAGCTCGCCTCTACATCATATCGGAGTTTTTTACCCTCATAAAATTCTTCTTCTATTTTCATCATCCTTTTAACTGTCCTTTTAATTGTAACCTTTTGGTGACCTCTACAATTTTACAATACAATAGAGAATCTCTCAAACGTCTGTTAATTAACTATACGTTTTTCATACAGCTCGTAATAATTAATATTAAGGCCTTTTCAGAGCGTTATCCTACCTCCCTCCTTATCAAAATAAAGCCCGCTTTTGGCGTCGAGCCGATGACTATCGACGAGAAAATGTTACATTTCAAAACTCATAGATCACAAAAAGATAGGCGATAGAACACTCGCCTATTATGCTGGATGTTGTAATGTCGTCGTTGGAGGGTTGGATTCAAGGTCCCAGAACGTCCCTAGACGAACCCAGCCTTTCATTAATTTAATTAATGGAATATCTCACACTATCTTCCTAGTGTGCCGTATGGTAAAAAACCTTTCCCTCTGTGCCCTCATGGTCTGTTTTAAAACTGATTTTATAAATACAGGGGAATATTTTAATAAAAATAGAGTTATTTGATATCGCTGGTTTACAAGCCTCATGATACCAGACCCACGCAGATCGGGTGGAAGAGGTACACACCTGAGTCACGCATCGGATCGCTACGGAGGGACCGATTGCTCAGCCATGTTCCAAGTAAATAGGGAGTTATTTAGCAAATACCATTAGTAACTATATATATATATATATATATATATATATATATATATATATATATATATATATATATATAAATAGATAGAAAGGCAGATGATGTTTTCGTTCATTTCATGAATGATTCAGCGTGCAAAGCAGGAAGTGAAGAATTTTATAGAATTCGGTTACATTAATAATATTTATTTATTGTATTTAATCAGTGTTCCGCTTCTTGACAATAAGACAGTGAGCAGCATCTTCTGTATTTAGTCTCTCTAGGAATTTAATCAGTGTTCCGCTTCTTGACAATAAGACAGTGAGCAGCATCTTCTGTATTTAGTCTCACTAGGAAATCAGCTTGTTTGATTGTATATGTTTAAATGTATGTGTAAAGGTAGTGTAATAGGGGTTTAAATGAAAATATCGCATTAAAAATAAACATTAATTTTTGACGTGTTTCCGTAATCCGGCCTTATTTCAAAGAATATTTACCCGATTCAAACCAAACTTCGTGGGTCGATAGAGGCCCTAGTGTGGCACATTTCCATTCAATCGGGGTGTTTTTAGGAGTTCTGGAATTGACGTTATATGCAAAAAGATTTACATTTCATTTTTATTTTGGAAACCATTTTTTGCAAGTACCTTTTGAGATAATACAATAGTCATGTATATGGTTAGAAAAAGGAGTCTTTCTCCTTTCGAAAGATTTCTCTGACGTAAAAATCGGATTATCGCAAGGGGAGATATTGAATTTCAAAACGTCACATTACTTTTTCGCTTACAAATTTTTAGTCTCTTCTAGACTGGGAAAAATCATTATTTTTTGTTTTCAATGATATTCACCACATTGAGATTTTAAATCTTCTTTTATTTTTTGGTATAAAAAAATGTATTATACTAGTTTACTTGAAAAGGTAAGCATATTTTTGAATTTATTTGACGAAATATAAATTATTGTTTAACGATTATATTTTTCCTTTAATCTAATCTATAAAACAAATGAATTGGCGAAAGAATCATGTCGATATCATTTTCTAAACTCGATATATAAAATAAAGAACTTTCAGCCTATTTTTCGATGTAGAATCACCAGAAAAAAAATGGTCCAGATCAGTGACCCCATCGCTGTATACTCCCCTTGTAAAGAGTGTCTATGAACCGTAGGATATGTCCATATGAGTCTGTGTGTATATATATATATATATATATATATATATATATATATATATACTCATATATGCAATTGATTTAGTCCAACAGTTAGCATGTTTAGATAGTTTTTCTGGAATCTTATTCTTATTCAAGTTTTGTTAATTCCTCCTACTTGGTAGGATTCCTGTATTTCCTGGTAGATTTGCATCCAGCCCCGGTCGTTGTGACTGCCTCCGGAAGATTGCATCCTGCCCTACCTTCAGTATGATTGCAGGTTATAGCAAGTAGAGAGTCGGTAGGTACTTCTAGATAGGGGTGACGGTTGCTCGAGACGGATAGTTGTGGCTTTCGACATGCTTCATCTGATAGTCATCTTGTGCAACAAGAACTCCTTATTGGCAACTCAACAATTTTTAGAAAGGTCGGGGAGCATTTCGCTTTCCTAGCAGCTTGATCGGATAATATTCAAAGGTTTATCGATTCAGGCAACCTTTCCTACAAAAGTGCATTTACAATTATTTTTGCACACCATTTAAAGATTAATATAACTATATATTGTTTTCTCCAAACCTTTTATATATGTTTTTACATGTTAGTAGGGGATTTACTTAATTATTATAATTAAGATAAGGTACCATGTTAATGAATATCGTGGAGTTCGAAGGAAAAAGGGGCGTGGTCTATATTACCAAGGAGCAACTACAAGGGAAAAGGGGCGTGGCCTATATTACCAAAGAGGAACTACAAGGGAAAAGGGGCGTGGCCTATATTACCAAAGAGGAACTACAAGGGAAAAGGGGCGTGGCCTATATTACCAAGGAGCAAGTACAAAGGAAAAGGGGAGTGGTCTATATTCCCCAAGGAGCAACTACAAGGGAAAAACTGTTTTCATCCCGGGGGAAGATTTCACTGAAGTTTAAATTGTAAAAGTTCAGCCCTAGCTTCGGATGAGTATTTGATTAAGATTTAATACCTTGAGTGTTCTCTCAAAGCCTTCTCTTCACCTAAACGAAGCAAAATCAATGTTTAGTGTTCCTCAAAGCCTTCTCCTCACCTAAACGAAGCAAAATCAATGATTAGTGTTCTCTCAAAGCCTTCTCTTCACCTAAACGAAGCAAAATCAATGTTTAGTGTTCCTCAAAGCCTTCTCTTCACCTAAACGAAGCAAAATCAATGTTTAGTGTTCCTCAAAGCCTTCTCTTCACCTAAACGAAGCAAAATCAATGTTTAGTGTTCCTCAAAGCCTTCTCTTCACCTAAACGAAGCAAAATCAATGTTTAGTGTTCCTCAAAGCCTTCTCTTCACCTAAACGAAGCAAAATCAATGTTTAGTGTTCCTCAAAGCCTTCTCTTCACCTAAACGAAGCAAAATCAATGTTTAGTGTTCCTCAAAGCCTTCTCTTCACCTAAACGAAGCAAAATCAATGTTTAGTGTTCCTCAAAGCCTTCTCTTCACCTAAACGAAGCAAAATCAATGTTTTGTGTTCCTCAAAGCCTTCTCTTCACCTAAACGAAGCAAAATCAATGTTTAGTGTTCCTCAAAGCCTTCTCTTCACCTAAACGAAGCAAAATCAATGTTTAGTGTTCCTCAAAGCCTTCTCTTCACCTAAACGAAGCAAAATCAATGTTTAGTGTTCCTCAAAGCCTTCTCTTCACCTAAACGAAGCAAAATCAATGTTTAGTGTTCCTCAAAGCCTTCTCTTCACCTAAACGAAGCAAAATCAATGTTTAGTGTTCCTCAAAGCCTTCTCTTCACCTAAACGAAGCAAAATCAATGTTTAGTGTTCCTCAAAGCCTTCTCTTCACCTAAACGAAGCAAAATCAATGTTTAGTGTTCCTCAAAGCCTTCTCTTCACCTAAACGAAGCAAAATCAATGTTTAGTGTTCCTCAAAGCCTTCTCTTCACCTAAACGAAGCAAAATCAATGTTTAGTGTTCCTCAAAGCCTTCTCTTCACCTAAACGAAGCAAAATCAATGTTTAGTGTTCCTCAAAGCCTTCTCTTCACCTAAACGAAGCAAAATCAATGTTTAGTGTTCCTCAAAGTATGATGTTCCTTCAAATCGGAACTTGGGGAATATTTTCTTTCACAAGTCCTCGCTTGTACTATTCAAGTGGACCATATATATAATGGACAGGCGAAAAAAATAAAATGAATTGAGTCCCTTAAATAATAATCCATCTCAGACTAAAAATAAATGTAAATTAAAATTATCATAGACTTTTTAAAGTTTTCGCATGATACATTATGCATTAGACGAGCAGCAGGCTCAAAAATAAGGATTTATAACTTAATATAGAAAATATAGATTGAACTAATTCAATTTATATATATATATATATATATATATATATATATATATATATATATATATATATAGGACATGAATGTATCCTAGGTTTCAGAGACTTGCATACGCTTGTTGATAATTATAATAATATTGTGTTACAAGTTACAGAATTCTTTTATATTTCCACATGGAAGTTACCCTACGATGTGGGAGTTCATTGTTTATGCTCCACGTCCCATGCATATTTATGTATTTTATCCGCAACTGTTACAGTGTTTTTTTTTTAAATTATTAAAAAATTAAATTAAATTGAAAAATAAGAAAGAGAACAGTTAGATTTGCCCACTGACCTAAGGGAACTTATGGGAAATAACTCGAATCACTTAACTAAATTATTTGCTTTCCTAGAAAGAACTAAGTTAATCGGACATATTTAATTTATAAATATTTGTGTGTATGTATGTATATATATATATATATATATATATATATATATATATATATATATATATGTTTCAATCTCCTCCTATCTATCTTCAATCTATGTCGATCTTCTCAATCTATCTTCAAGTAGCACTTTTGGTCAATATCACTTTCTTTCCTCAATAGTCATATCATATATATATATATATATATATATATATATATATATATATATATATTTATATATATATATATCAATAGTCATCTTGAAATTATATGCCAATTGAAATATATAAGATCAAACGAGTCTTCTAACTGAGACATCCATGACCCATGTGGTTGACATATGCCTAAAAACACAAATTAAAAAAAAAGAAAAAAGAAACGTAACTACAATGTGTCTTAATGCAGGCACATAAATAACAAGACAATGCTTTCTTTTCCCTGTCTCTATAGCTTTGCTTCCTCTCTCAGATCAGATATGCTCTTAGCCCTTGATAAACGGCATTGCGTCTTATGGGCCAATTTTGTAACTGTTTTTGCATTTCTCTTCGTATATGTGCTGTCTGTCTACAGTTGTTTATTAGATTTGTGTACGTTTGTTCGGTGTAATAATCGCAGAGACAAGTATTTGAGTCTGTCAGTTTAAATCTGTGTAAGTACGAGTTAGTGTTTCCGTGGCCAGTCAGAAGTTGTGTCAGTGTAAACGTTAAATCTGTTGTTTTGTTTTCAATGTTGATGTGTGGAATGAACAGCTTTAGATGCGATCCTTTCTAGGTTTGATTCCATCTCTGCTCCCATTTTCTGATGCTCACTTCTCCCAACAAATGCTCCACACTACTTTTTGATATTTTTTTATAGCATGGCTCGATCTCTCGATTTTTTAAAGCACTTTTAGCCTGAAAGTCGGATATTTCGTTTACTATTATTTTATGTATTTCTTTGTCTTTTAATAGTCTTAATGAATTTCTAATATTTTCTATAAGGAAGTTTGTTAGGTTGTTTATGAGGACTTGACTCACTATATTGCTCTTATATTCCGCGTTTTAGCAATCTAAGAAAAAATTAGAGTGAGTGAGAGAGTGAGAGAGAGAGAGAGAGAGAGAGAGAGAGAGAGAGAGAGAGAGAGAGAGAGAGAGAGAGAGAGAGAGAGAGAGAGGGAGGGAGAGAGAGAGAGAGAGAGAGAGAGAGAGAGAGAGAGAGAGAGAGAGAGAGAGAGACGAGGATATGCATTTGGTGTCCTATATGAATAATTAATGAGCCGGTGATACGTAAGAGCCCTACTGCCAGGTTATCATGAATAAATATCAGGAGTCAGTAAGGTCTGTTTGTTTGCTATTGGATAACATATTGACAGTGTACAAAAATACCGATAAACCTTAGAAGAATAAATAAAACACCAATTTATACGAGAGGACGAGTAACAAGTAATTCTGATAATAATTGAGACTTTACCGTAAAACATCTATTTACGGAATGCAGAGGAGGACACAAACTAAATATTCTGACATGGAGGAGTTGTTGAGTGCCATGAGCTAGTACATAAACACAATATTCTCATACTTATACTACAATAAACTATGCAATCTCATTTGAAGATATCTCCTGAATAACCATTGGCTATTGGAATATTACAGACATTTCCATAGTTCTGTTTATAAGTGAATCAAATTTCTAATCACGATGCTGGTTCATTAGACCATACAGGTACCACCTGGGAAGAGTGAAGTCGCCATAGTAGCGGTCACTTATTATTAACAATAATTATTAGTGTTAAAATTAAAAACGATTTTTAATGTCATAATGTATGAAAAATCTGATATTAGTTTTGCCTTTAGATCAGCTTTCTTCCCTGATTCCTGCAGGACCTTGTATTGTGCTTGACGCATCCTCGGTTCGTATCCAGATACCAAGGAATCGCCTGTCTTCCACGGAATCAGTTGGTTAATCCAGAATCAAATATCTTGCCCGAAATTGGCATTCTTGGATAGAATTGTCTGTCCTTCTCAGAATAAGGTGTCTGGTACAGAATGTGCAGTCTTCGCCTGATATGTGTAGCAGGCCATGTTTTTTTAGATCGTCTTGCTAAAAAAGTCCTGACTTCTGACTTATCCTATAATAATTATTGTAATAAAATAAATATTATAATAACAACATATTGGTAGGAAGGATGTTGAATGGTGTGAGGTTTGTCCATGTCGATGATGGCCGTGCGGACAAACCTTCACAGCCATTCCACATTCTTCCTACTAACATATTTTTATTTGAACGCTTAAAATCGTACATTCAGCATAAAAGGATAGAAAAAACGTTTCTCAATCTTATTCTCCAATTTGTCCTCAAAAAGGCTACAGTATGGCTGTATATCCTTTATCCTGCAAGGAACATGGACCCCTTAGATGCTAAACATGCAATACGGATAAGTCTTGCGGCTGGCTTTCTTGCACCTGGATTTCTCCAGATGTTTGTTTAGACTTCTTCAGGATAGTCTCTGCATTTGGCTATTTTGCTGAGCATTGGGTATAGATAGGATATTCGAATAACAACCCAACTCCTTTGATAAATGTTCAATGTTTCAAGTAGTCTATGATCTCGGACCGGAATATACTTTTAGCACTTTCCTCCGAAGAAAGCTATTGAGGTTGCACTCATGACGGAATTTTTGAAAAATTTCTTCAAATCTTAATAGATCCTACCTAGTCGACACCAAAAATGACCCACGTTCAAATTTATATATATATATATATATAGAGGGGTTTATTAAGGACAAAGGATGTATTACTCTAAGCGGACACTATTTTGATCATTAAAATTGGGAAGTAAATAAATAAAAACTCGCTGGAACTGCGTCATCTTAGCGCGGTTCCGTTTTCATCCCTAGTGTCATTAGCAAAGGAAGAGAGAGAAGCACTTTTTTTTTTTTTTTTTTTTTTTTTTTTTTATTAAATTGCACCTCGCCTACTGGGCCATTAGCTCCGATATGCCTGGTGCAGCGAGGAATGGCCGAGAGAACAGTTATTAGTAGGTTTCGATCTATCTTTAAAAAATATAATCCAAGAAGGAAGATTTCAACAACAGGAAGCTGAAGGTATCCTCAGCGGAAATTACTCCATACTCTGTCACGACGTTCGCTCTTGGAAACACTAAAACACTATTTCACATTTTCTTACCTTTTTTTTTTTTTTTTACTAAAATACACATTTTACTGTAAAACGCAATTAAAATAAGCAACAATAAATTAAAACGTTGGTCAAACAGATATAAAAACCCATTCAAAGCAAAACTAACAATTCCGAAGTTTCAAGTACTTATTTCTCTGATTGACATTGCCCAATCGAACATTAAAAACCATGTTCCGGCAGATGGATTCTGCTGGACAACGAACTTGAGCTTTCAAATTAGATGAACGATTTGTGTACCGAATTTCATCAAAATCGGATCATTTTTCACTCATCTACAGCGCGAAAAGTCATATATATATACCTATAAAATTTGAATTTTTATGAGAAGAATTGCCAGGATGACAAGGCCTAAACTTGCAAGGTTTTAAAAGAGTCCGACTCGCAGGAACTGCGTCATCTTAGCGCGGTTCAGTTTTTATCCCTAGTGTCATTTGGGAAGATTGAAGTAGAAACCGTATTGGTTCAACCTTTCCCCCGTAAACAAAGGGCCCGTTACCAAGGGGCAGCGTACCCTTATACCTGGAATCCACCCACCACTGGTTGGCCAACACCACTACTACAAATAGTTTTTTTTTTTTTACGGCGCATCTACGTCTAGGTCATTAGCGCCGATATCCAGCGTGCAGCGAGGAATTTTCCCAGCGAGCCCTGAGATAAGAAAATTCCTGCCGGAGGTGGGAGACCCCACTACAAATAGTTATTTCAAATATCAAAACAAATATCAAAATGTTTCTAATTGTCTGATTGATTTCTTCTACAGTAATACTAATTCTATAAATAAATGCAATTAAAAAAAAAAAAACAACAACAACCCATTAAAATGTTAGCTAAACAACTACGAAAACCCGGTCAAAAGAACAAAACAAACACATTTGAAGTTTTAAGCACTTATTTCTCCGATTGACAATGCCTAATCAAAAATTTCTTTAGAAACGTTTTTGTAGAGAATTTAGTAAGCTTTCGAATGGTAAACTTCCACTTCCCACGATTTCCAACCGTATTAGAGATATTAAGGAATATTTACAAAGTTACCAAAATTTCATGTCTGTTAATAAAATATTTTATTCTAACCCTTCCTTAACTCCAAACGTAACCAAAATTTCAACATATTAGTTTTGATGAAAGTTGAACATGCAGAAAATGTTTCAACTGAATCCCATGATTCTAAGTACCCAACCCAAAACCGGCATTGAACAACTATTTTTCCAATTTTCTCGAAAACGGTTAAAGCTATCGCCTTGAAAATGGTTTCATTCGTTTTCCTTGGCCAAGAAGCCTACAAAACGAGTACTTGCAAGCATATGAAGTAAGCGAAACGATTTTTTTCGCATGACATTCGCTCCGAAAACCATGTTCCGGTGGGCGGATTCTGCTGGTTAACGAACTTGATCTTTCAAATTAGAGGAATGATTTTTGTCCCAAATTTCATCAAAATCGGACCATTAGGGGGGCCGGAAATGAGCGAACAGACAAATATATATATATATATATATATATATATATATATATATATATATATATATATATATATATATATATATATATATATATATATATATATATATATATACAAATTTGAACCACCGTTATTTTCGGTCTCTAGGGGTACTGAAACGCAAAATTTTCTAGTCGGCACTTCCGGATTGTTCCATGAGATCAACCTTATAAGCGGGGTTCCTCCCTATGAAGGGAGGGAGGAAACGCGCTAAAAGAGGCTGCTAGAAATGAGATGATGACTTAAATAAAGGACTTATTAAGGTCTGATGAATGGATCAAAGCAATTGTGATTTTAAATTAGACTGACCACTGAATTCCTTCCTTTTTTTTGGGGGGGGGGAGGAGAAAAAAAAGGATAATTGAAAAAAAAAGACTGACTATATATATATATATATATATATATATATATATATATATATTAAGGGAGAGGAAGAGCTAAAGATGTAAATAAACAGGCTGGGTCTATATAAGACCCAGCCTGATTAAATAACGCCAGTTGTCAGTTGTTATGAGACACTTGTGCCGTTCATATGCACCTCGAATATTACTCTTTTTAAAAACATATATCCTTACGAGTGAAACATAAGTTTTATATATATATATATATATATATACATATATATATATATACATATATATATATATATACACACAAATTTGAACCGCCGTTTTTTTTCGTGATCTATGGGTTTTGAAACATGAAATCATCATTAATTTACATCCGTAATAATTGCCAATGAATTCCCGCAAAATAAACGAATTCAATTTTCCGGCATAATTTCCTGCGAGAATCCATTTCTTCTCACGTGACCGATGACGTCACTTCCATTTCACTTTCGCGGCGCACGTGAGATTTCGAGATCATATGAAATTTTCATGTAAAAAGATGAAGAAGACGTACAATTGAGAGAGGAAGATGTTGGTAAGATTGTGACTAGAACAAGCCGATAGGTGTTGAGGTAGGACGAGTCAATCACCTTGCTGACTGCATTGTTCAGCTGGTCTTCTTGTTAGATCCTCTCCCCACCCTAATCATCTCTCATCGCTACCATCTTATAGCGACGGTCCTCCTTCTTACCTTACAGCTATGGGCATATTACTCACTCAATACAATCCGATCATCACATGGATTGTGACTAGAACAAGCCGATAGGTGTTGAGGTAGGACGAGTCAATCACCTTGCAGACTGCATTGTTCAGCTGGTCTTCTTGTTAGATCCTCTCCCCACCCTAATCATCTCTCATCGCTACCATCTTATAGCGACGGTCCTCCTTCTTACCTTACAGCTATGGGCATATTACTCACTCAATACAATCCGATCATCACATGGATTGTGACTAGAACAAGCCGATAGGTGTTGAGGTAGGACGAGTCAATCACCTTGCAGACTGCATTGTTCAGCTGGTCTTCTTGTTAGATCCTCTCCCCACCCTAATCATCTCTCATCGCTACCATCTTATAGCGACGGCCCTCCTTCTTACCTTACAGCTATGGGCATACTACTCACTCAATAAAATCCGATCATCACATGGATTGTGACTAGAACAAGCCGATAGGTGTTGAGGTAGGACGTGTCAATCACCTTGCAGACTGCATTGTTCAGCTGGTCTTCTTGTTAGAACCTCTCCCCACCCCCTAATCATCTCTCATCGCTACCATCTTATAGCGACGGCCCTCCTTCTTACCTTACAGCTATGGGCATACTACTCACTCAATAAAATCCGATCATCACATGGATTGTGACTAGAACAAGCCGATAGGTGTTGAGGTAGGACGTGTCAATCACCTTGCAGACTGCATTGTTCAGCTGGTCTTCTTGTTAGAACCTCTCCCCACCCCCTAATCATCTCTCATCGCTACCATCTTATAGCGACGGTCCTCCTTTTTACCTTACAGCTATGGGCATATTACTCACCCAATACAATCCGATCATCACATGGATTGTGACTAGAACAAGCCGATAGGTGTTGAGGTAGGACGAGTCAATCACCTTGCAGACTGCATTGTTCAGCTGGTCTTCTTGTTAGAACCTCTCCCCACCCCCTAATCATCTCTCATCGCTACCATCTTATAGCAGCAGTTCTCCTTCTTACCTTACAGCTATGGGCATATTACTCACTCAATACAATCCGATCATCACATGGATTTTTGTAGTTGTATCCTTGTCATTATAAGTAAGCAAACTCAAGTTTACCGATATTTTTCGCTTGGCAAGAAAAAAAAACAGTATATTTAGTACCTTTTGGCAACAAAAATTTGGACTGACATGGAAAAAACAGAAGTAAAGGTAACATTTTGGAGTTTACTAACGAATATATTGCACAACTGTGCCGACTCATTTTCTTTTATAATATTGCAGCAAAAGAGCATCAGATCAGAACATTTCAAGCACAACGATTGGAACGTTTGGGCACTTAAATTTATTATGAAGGGAAGTTATGGCGAGTAAGAGGTGTGTCTTCGAGGAATTTGCACTGCCGATCATATGCTAAGGATGGCCAACATAACCTCTCACTAAGGCCCAAGAAAACAAATTATAAGAAAAATGGAAAGGTTCTGTCGGTAAGTGTTCTAGAAACACATAGGAGACCAAAAAAAGCAATAGCAGATATAAGAACACAGACAGCCATCGAAACACGAATAAAATCGTTGCGCTTAAGGCTTTTAGTTTTGGAGGCTTCCACGTACACTTTTTATAGGTCCTTTAACGTAGAAAACGTAAGGTTTAAGGCGTTATCTGTAACCGTCTTTGTGAAAAGAGGAAAAACTAATTTCCGGTTTGAACTTTGTGAGGTGATAATCGCCATCTTCAAAAAGTGCAAAATTCATTACCTCAAGATTATGTCAGAAGATTGAATTTTAATTATTGGTTTTTTGAAACCACTCGCAATGAAAGTAATTTTCACTAAAATAATATGAACAAATGAAGCTACCTTTACATGAGGAGGAATCGTTAACCAAAGAAATTATCACGTATGGGTTCATGAAAATTCCATGTTCTGCAGGAATTTGTTTTGAACGTTTGGCTTGGAATTTGGAATGGATTAGTCCGTTTCGGATCGTATTCTTTACTCGAAAGATTGAAAAACATAAATGACTAAACGTAAATTAGACCAAACGTAAAAACCAGGTGTACCAAACGTAAAAACCAGGTGTACCAAACGTAAAAACCAGGTGTACCAAACGTAAAAACCAGGTGTACCAAACGTAAAAACGTCCAAAAATATTGACTGGATCCATGGATTTCTCCGTAGGAAAGCCATGAACCTGGAAGTTTATTTGGTGTCAATCCACTCAGGGGGGAAATTAATAGGCCGAATCCTGCAGTGCACTAAATATCACCAGGATAATGTTTAGCTGCAACTTATCAAGCCAGAGACGTAGTGCTTGTAATTCTGAAAAGGGCAACATTTTATTTAACTAAAATAATTGTGGATTAAGCACTCTTCTATTTGCGAATCGGCGCGCACCGCTTCAAAAGTATTACCGTTACAGAAACCGTACACGAAAACTACATCAGCTTGCTATAATCAAGAGATTGAATTTCAGTAATTGGGTTCTTAAAACAATTCACAATGACAATATATTCCAATTAAATATGTAAATAAGTAAACAAAAATGAAAACTTTTTTGTTTGTTGTCTGTGATTTTCTCCATACCGAAGGAAAAACGAGGATATCTCTTAATGACTTTTTGTCTTAGTTTTACGGTTCCCTATACGCTCCTGAAATTTTGCCGTTTAAATTCGGGACACATTCTATATACATCTTTACGGGATCATTTGTGGTATTGAGCAGAGAGTATTGGTAAAGAATTGCCGTATTTCTTTGATAAGTGGAACCTCGATGGTTGCGTTCCTTCGAAAAGTTGTGAAAGCTAAAGGAAATGTGTAGATCTAGTTTAGCCTATGAAAGAGTAGACAAGAGCGAAGACCCGGAATGGCTAGCTTGGAGAACGGTGCTCCTCCTCCAGACAACACCCACAGAACTGACCCGGATACGGGGGATGTCTTCCCCTTCTCCTAGATACTGGGTTGATTTAATCCCTAACATACGGCCTATCCTGTGTGGTATTGTCACGCCCAATGCTAATAACAGCTGCTATAGGAAGACATGGGTATCAGGCATGCCCCATCTCCATGCAACCGTTACTTGGTGAGTGAGGAGGCGTGGGAGGTAACGGGAACGGATAGCTCCGGATCACCGGGTAACCGGGTTTCTCTCTCTCTCTCTCTCTCTCTCTCTCTCTCTCTCTCTCTCTCTCTCTCTCACTGCATCCTCCTCCAGTTCCAGCTCATGATCACATCGCCACTTATCGCCGAGGACCTACTAACCTAAAGGCGCGGCACATCCCTCGTCTCTAGGTCTAATCACGAACAACAACAAACCCTCCAATCCCTTTACAATTTCAAGTCTAGTATATAAGGCAGCGGTTTCCAAACTGTGGGGCGCGCCCTCCTGGGGGGGGGCGAGACTACTGCGAGGGTGGCGCAGGAGTTTCCACAGCCAGCTACGTTGTTGTGAGCAGACACCTCGGTTTGAAAAAAATGTGTGTTTTTTTTCTCTTAATAAATATTTGATGTATATTAAGTATATTATTTTGCAGCCCATTAAATATATTATGTAAGTAATCATGAGTTAATTAGCATGTATTTATGAAATTATATAGCCATGAAAAAAGAGGGAGGGGCGCCAAAAGTTTTATATAAAAAAGGCAGGCGCAGGTGCAAAAAGTTTGGAAACCGCTGATATAAGGTATAGTTTATAAGCAGGACAATGCTTTGTTCAGCTGTAACCATCTTGCAACGCATGTTTATTGCAGTTTTCTACAGCTCAGTTTCTCCCAAGTGTTTTCCCATGTGTAATTCCCATAGCGGTTCTCATGCTTTTCAGCTTATGCACCACTTGGCCAAGTGATGAAATGCCAAATTTTTATTTAGTTTTAATCAATTTCCAATGATTTAGTTTTATTTTAACTAATATCCATTAATTAATTTAATTTTAGTTTTTAGTTGTGCCCAACATTGCCTATATCTAGGTGAATCAGTTTCTGGGAGTCGGGTATACATTTAAGGACTCTAAGAAAATGTCTTGTTCGATGATGGGTGTTTAGGATTGATGGAAACCTAGGGATAGCCCAATGGTCATGGTCTAGATGTCTTGTTCGATGATGGGTGTTTAGGATTGATGGAAACCTAGGGATAGCCCCATGGTCATGGTCTAGATGTCTTGTTCGATGATGGGTGTTTAGGATTGATGGAAACCTAGGGATAGCCCCATGGTCATGGTCTAGATGTCTTGTTCGATGATGGGTGTTTAGGATTGATGGAAACCTAGGGATAGCCCAATGGTCATGGTCTAGATGTCTTGTTCGATGATGGGTGTTTAGGATTGATGGAAACCTAGGGATAGCCCCATGGTCATGGTCTAGATGTCTTGTTCGATGATGGGTGTTTAGGATTGATGGAAACCTAGGGATAGCCCCATGGTCATGGTCTAGATGTCTTGTTCGATGATGGGTGTTTAGGATTGATGGAAACCTAGGGATAGCCCAATGGTCATGGTCTAGATGTCTTGTTCGATGATGGGTGTTTAGGATTGATGGAAACCTAGGGATAGCCCCATGGTCATGGTCTAGATGTCTTGTTCGATGATGGGTGTTTAGGATTGATGGAAACCTAGGGATAGCCCCATGGTCATGGTCTAGATGTCTTGTTCGATGATGGGTGTTTAGGATTGATGGAAACCTAGGGATATCCCAATGGTCATGGTCTAGATGTCTTGTTCGATGATGGGTGTTTAGGATTGATGGAAACCTAGGGATAGCCCCATGGTCATGGTCTAGATGTCGATCTGCCGGAAACGAAAAAAAAAATAGTACTCTTTGTGGTTATATTTCTTATCTATCATGGAGGCTCCTTCTTACACACCTTTCATACATTTATTTTTTTTTTTTTTAAATATATCTAACTAGCCGAATGCCCGTGCTTCGTAACGCCATATGTAGTTTTTTTTTTTTATTGGGTTAAATAATGTATCATCAAAACTTACGCTAGTATAAAGTTTTTTATAACATGGCAAGTGAATAGACTCTTGTGTACCTATACCTCCTTTAAAATGTGTTTTATGTTTCTATTGATTTTCTAGAAGTAATTTATAGATATTCAACTAATGTTCTCTTTAACTGTTTAGTAATAACATAATTGTTCTAATATTTTAACAACAAATATTTCTTTTAAAAGAAAGTCGATTTGTATTTATAGACCTGTCATTTATCTAACTGGTTAAAGCTTTTTTCTGTGTATTATTTATGTTTTTTCTCTGTTTTTTATTATTTTAGCTGACCAAGGCTACCAAAGAGTAGCCGAAACCTCCTTAATATAGCGAAGGTAGGGATTGTCGGTGTTCGGTCATTGCTTCTTAATAAAACTACATTTTACAGTGAAAATGCTTTTATTGTTGCCGACGTTTCAGCTTGAAATTCAAGCCTTCATCAGGGCTATAAAAACAAGCAGGACTGATTTAATACTAACATATACATATATTTATATATATATATATATATATATATATATATATATATATATAAAGAACATAAAAACATAATCTACAGCTAGAAGAACAATGTGCTAGATAGTGCTTAGATTAGAGGTACATGGGAAGAGATATCAGAATAACAAGATGAGTTTACCGATGAGAAGATTGAGAACTATACCTCGGTAGGGCTATAAATATATGTATATGTTAGTATTAAATCTGTCCTGCTTGTTTCTACAGCCCTGATGAAGGCGTGAAGCTCAAGCCGAAACGTCGGCAACAATAAAACCATTTTCACTTGTAAAATGTAGTTTTATTAAGAAGCAATGACCGAACCCCGACAATCCCTACCTTCGCATCATCAACGGTCAACCATCTCTTCTCAATCCCTACCTTCGCATCATCAACGGTCAACCATCTCCTCTCAATCCCTACCTTCGCATCATCAACGGTCAACCATCTCCTCTCAATCCCTACCTTCGCATCATCAACGGTCAACCATCTCCTCTCAATCCCTACCTTCGCATCATCAACGGTCAACCATCTCCTCTCAATCCCTACCTTCGCATCATCAACGGTCAACCATCTCCTCTCAATCCCTACCTTCGCATCATCAACGGTCAACCATCTCCTCTCAATCCCTACCTTCGCATCATCAACGGTCAACCACCTCCTCTCAATCCCTACCTTCGCATCATCAACGGTCAACCATCTCCTCTCAATCCCTACCTTAGCATCATCAACGGTCAACCATCTCCTCTCAATCCCTACCTTCGCATCATCAACGGTCAACCATCTCCTCTCAATCCCTACCTTAGCATCATCAACGGTCAACCATCTCCTCTCAATCCCTACCTTAGCATCATCAACGGTCAACCATCTCCTCTCAATCCCTACCTTCGCATCATCAACGGTCAACCATCTCCTCTCAATCCCTACCTTCGCATCATCAACGGTCAACCATCTCCTCTCAATCCCTACCTTCGCATCATCAACGGTCAACCATCTCCTCTCAATCCCTACCTTCGCATCATCAACGGTCAACCACCTCCTCTCAATCCCTACCTTCGCATCATCAACGGTCAACAATCTCCTCTCAATCCCTACCTTCGCATCATCAACGGTCAACCATCTCCTCTCAATCCCTACCTTAGCATCATCAACGGTCAACCATCTCCTCTCAATCCCTACCTTCGCATCATCAACGGTCAACCATCTCCTCTCAATCCCTACCTTAGCATCATCAACGGTCAACCATCTCCTCTCAATCCCTACCTTAGCATCATCAACGGTCAACCATCTCCTCTCAATAAAGTCCTTAATATACATTTCGACAAAAATCCTATTGATGTTTTCTTAGCCGAATCCCAACTAATCCCTGACCGCTTTTTACCCATTTTGTTTTTTCAAAACAACATTTGAGAGGATATTACCAACGGGCGAGAACCGTAACTAACACGAGTTAAATCCCGATGATGTAATGTTTTCGACGGGGCAAAACATGCTCAAATTCTTAGCCTTTTTTTTGGTGAGGCGTTGACCGTTCCATTTCAGCCGAGCCACACACAGAAGTGTACTTTACGACTTGGGTTCGGAACGAATCAGCTCAGGATAATTTGGCCATATGGCGTTGGATGTGTCATCTCCCTCACAATTCTTTTCTGTAGATGCCGTTTACAAAATTTCTAATGTCCCCCTGACGTTGCTAATGTCCCCCTAACGTTGCTAATGTCCCCCTAACTTTGCTAATGCCCCCCTAACGCTGCTAATGTCCCCCTAACGTTGCTAATGTCCCCTTAACGTTGCTAATGTCCCCCTAACGTTGCTAATGTCCCCCTAACGTTGCTAATGTCCCCCTAACGTTGCTAATGTCCCCCTAACGTTGCTAATGTCCCCCTAACGTTGCTAATGTCCCCCTAACGTTGCTAATGTCCCCCTAACGTTGCTAATGTCCCCCTAACGTTGCTAATGTCCCCCTAACGTTGCTAATGTCCCCCTAACGTTGCTAATGTCCCCCTAACGTTGCTAATGTCCCCCTAACGTTGCTAATGTCCCCCTAACGTTGCTAATGTCCCCCTAACGTTGCTAATGTCCCCCTAACGTTGCTAATGTCCCCCTAACGTTGCTAATGTCCCCCTAACGTTGCTAATGTCCCCCTAACGTTGCTAATGTCCCCCTAACGTTGCTAATGTCCCCCTAACGTTGCTAATGTCCCCCTAACGTTGCTAATGTCCCCCTAACGTTGCTAATGTCCCCCTAACGTTGCTAATGTCCCCCTAACGTTGCTAATGTCCCCCTAACGTTGCTAATGTCCCCCTAACGTTGCTAATGTCCCCCTAACGTTGCTAATGTCCCCCTGACGTTGCTAATGTCCCCCTAACGTTGCTAATGTCCCTCTTCTTTCCTGTTGATTAATGTCAAATCCTGCAAGTACATGCTTCAGCCTTTTGCTCACCTCCTACTTCTCCATTCCTATACTCCAGTTTATATTTGGCAGTGCTATTGATAATTGTTCATTTTATTTTACCCGTTTTGACCCGAGGTGACCACTTGTGTTAGTCTGTTATAATGAGATAGACCAAGAACTAATAGATTGCCCCTAGCTGTATTTCTTCATTTGATGAATTTTATGGGCATCAATTAATAGATAATTTTTAAACAAAATCAATTACAAAAAATAAACATCAATTTCAAAATGACCCATCGTATATTTTTGACCACGTGCATCAACTTCTCCAAAGTCATCTAACTGCCAGGTCAGTTTGCCAAACCTTACCAACAACATTGAAAACAAGGCTCAATTCGTGTTTAGAAGATGAGGGAATTGTTGCTCTGCCAGTGACTAAAGAAGCAGCGACTAGCAGGGACAATGAAGGGAAAAGGTGTTCTGTTTGCCCGAGAGTTAAAATATTCAAATTTTTTTACCGATTGTAATAACAGTATGTGTAAAATTCACCTGAAAATTATTTTTTCTGACTATCTAATATGAATAATTAATATTTTGGCATTTTTTATAAAGAAATATATGTATTATCTTTATATAAAAGGATTGAAAAAGAAAGAAAACCAATGTAGAAATTTTTGACTCTTGGCTTTACTATCTGCGCCCTTCTTCCCTTCATCAGCGGAAGAATCCATCTTATGATTTCCGATGACAGAATTAGTAAATACCAACAAATAATACAGAACATTTCGGAAAGTATGGAACAAGAAACTTCTAGTTGTCCAAATTTGTATAAGACAAATATATAAATATATATCCACATACGTATACATTTATACAATAACATATAGTAATTTTAAATACATGTACAATAATTACATGTATTATGAATTATAAACCCAAAGCAGGTATTGTTTCCCATGTTTTATATATGAAATTTATAAATAAATTCTGGTCATAATGAGCCTAGGTGAGCTGTAATGAAAGTAACATACAGGTCACCACTCAAGGGATAGGAGTGGACTCTTGCTATTTTCTTTGACAAGACACAGCACCGAAATATGTTTTGGACTAAATATCTCTTCCATAGGATTTCTGGTCTTCGTATGAACATTTATTGAGGTTTGCAAACAAACAGACAGATCTATTTAATATATATATTGGCTCTGCAATATATTGGCTGAGTTTAATAAATAGATGTCCTTAGCGATTGTGTATTTTTGAATAGGATTAATAAAAATACAAGGACAATCATAAAGGAAGATAAAGTTTGCCAAAAAATATTTTATTTTTAGTTCTTCTATGAGTCATTATTAAATGTTTTCAATCTACTACAAGAGTCATTGACCGTTTAAAAGGTTATCGCCCTGTCTTTATCAGACCATTTTTTTTTATGAAGTTTTTATTTCCTTGTATTTTTCCAAACTTAACGATGTCGTTTTTGATTCTAAATAAATCTTCGTGAAAGTACACTTAATGTACTAATGTAGCCGACACCCATCATAATTAATCATTTGGGTATTTTAGCGCTGTTCCTCCCTCCTTCCATAGAATGGAAACCCGTTTATAATGCTGACCTTATGACCTTCCGCAATCCGGAAGTAAAAACCCGAATAAAAAGATATTACATTATAACGAAATTTCGTATAGGAAAAAAAATATTTATAATTATTTCTTGAATGCAATAAGAAAATATAAGATAAATGAAGGTACTAAAATAAATGTTTAGTCATATTATACTTACTGAAATTTTGGATCAAAATTACCAGTATCGGTAAAGTGTGAATTCTCAAATCACTCACCTGGAAAGAAAAATTAAAATATTAGAAAACAGAAAAAATACAGAGGTGAAGTAAAATCATGAACTAATATTTGTGTAAGTTTTCATGTTGAAAAAGGTTAAAACTCATTTACCAAGGTCTAGGCACATTTATTATTCCGAATCAGAACTATCACCGGGATGTCTCACCCAAAATCGAGGTCGTCACCGGGCTGTCTCACCCAAAATATTAGTTATATTGGCAACTACCCGTCAGGTTATTATTCCGAATCAGAGTCGTCACCGGGCTGTCTCACCCAAAATCAGAGTCGTCACCGGGCTGTCTCACCCAAAATATTAATTATATTGGCAACTACCCGTCAGGTTATTATTCCGAATCAGAGTCGTCACCGGGCCGTCTCGCCTAAAATATTAGTTATATTGGCAACTACCCGTCAGGTTATTATTCCGAATCAGAGTCCTCAACGGGCTGTCTCACCCAAAATATTAGTTATATTGGCAACTACCCGTCAGGTTATTATTCCGAATCAGAGTCGTCACCGGGCCGTCTCACCCAAAATATTAGTTATATTGGCAACTACCCGTCAGGTTATTATTCCGAATCAGAGTCGTCACCGGGCCGTCTCACCCAAAATATTAGTTATATTGACAACTACCCGTCAGGTTATTATTCCGAATCAGAGTCGTCACCGGGCTGTCTCACCCAAAATCAGAGTCGTCACCGGGCTGTCTCACCCAAAATCACAGTCGTCACCGGGCTGTCTCACCCAAAATATTAATTATATTGGCAACTACCCGTCAGGTTATTATTCCGAATCAGAGTCGTCACCGGGCCGTCTCACCCAAAATATTAGTTATATTGGCAACTACCCGTCAGGTTATTATTCCGAATCAGAGTCGTCACCGGGCTGTCTCACCCAAAATCAGAGTCGTCACCGGGCTGTCTCACCCAAAATCAGAGTCGTCACCGGGCTGTCTCACCCAAAATATTAGTAATATTGGCAACTACCCGTCAGGTTATTTCAACTCTATTCAGTGATTTTCTTGTGACATGTCCTATCTACCATAGTGTATTTTTGAGCCATATGCCTGTCATAGCATCAATTTTAGATGTAGGAGAGCAGATACTTCTCAGAGCTGATGGAACGGAGGCCTGATGTGTGTGAATACACGCTGTTGTATTGTTCAGTAATGTTTCTTTTGCTCTACATTTTTCTCGATCCTTTGAGAGCTCTTCGGGAGCGCTTAAAAATAACAATAAAATAGAGCTTTAACCTTACAGTACCTTCTGGAAGTAAGGCCACGTCTAGTCTGTTAAGAACATCATGGCTACTCTAGATCAGCTGTTTTATGAGAGAATGAGAGAAAGATGAAGAGGGGGGGGGGGTGCCTATAGATGGGGTGGAGTGTGTACGTGCTTAAAGCCGCATAAAGCGAGCTAGGGAGAAAGTAGGGCTTGTACTCGCTTCACCCCTGGGGCTACTGACCGAGAAAAGTGCAACACCGACTTGTTCCATTCCCGCGAGTTAACTCGTTCATAGGAAAATAGAAATGGCCTCTGTACTCGAAATATCATGGACGTGGTCGGTAAGCGTAAAAAAAAAACAAAAAAACAATATATTTATTATTGCTCATGATATTATCCGAGTTAACTCGGGCTTCAATGAATAAAAAAAACACCATAAAGCCAAAAGTAATACAATACTGTAGTGTATGAAATAATAATTAATGTAAAAACATTTACCGGCAAAGGGGGTCTCCCGTGGGCTAGTGGCTAGCTCCTTAGATTCATAAGCGAGAGATGGTGGGTTCGATCCCCACCGGCGGCAGGAATTTTCTCATCCCGAGGCTCGTTGAGAAAATTCCTAGCTGCACCCTGGATGTCGGCGCTAATGGCCCAGATTTGTCGATTCGCCGTTTAAATACGGGATATGGTGGGTTCGAGTCCCACCGAAGGCAGGAATATTCTCATCTCCCGGCTCGTTGAGAAAATATCTCGCTGCAACATGGATATCGGCGCCAATGGTCCGGTTTGTCGGCGCGCCGCCAAAAAAGAAAATAAATTACGGGCGATGACATTTAGTATCCGTCAAATGTTGAGTGCAAGAGTTAACTCGTTTATTAGGCGAAACGGCATCTATACCCGAAAAATCTGGGGAGTTTAATAGAAACCAGCAGCCAATAAGGAGTCAATGTGCGAATCTAGTAACTGCCTTGTGGGAAGGCTTTCACACATAAAATGCGTGATTATGGTTAGATTTAATTGAAACGAATAGAAGTACAAAAGAGAATATGCAAATCTATCATAACAGATAGATATAATAAAATATAAAAGCCCGACTCGCAGGAACTGCGTTATCTTCTTTCCGTTCATATGCCTAGAGTCATTTGGACAGCTTAGAAGAATGTAAACAATATTCTAAAATGAAATGTGAAAATGAAGGAAGAAGTTAGGCGCCACAAGAGGAAACTGACAGTATTCTAAGCGAAAATTACTCCATTAAGCACTCATTCCTCCGAATGAGACAGTTCTATCTATAACTCCATTAGAATTGAATTTTGTAAAAAATGTAATAGGTTTTCGAATAATACTTACATTTACCACGATTTCGCAACCGGTTTCGAGATGTATAAGAATAGATCCGAAAAATCCCCCGAAATATCCAAAGAAAAATGTAGTATTTTTAATTTTTCTTTGGTATAAGATGTGGTTCCGGAAGCTAGTGACACAAAAACGTAACATGATGATTAGATAGTTAGCCGTCGAGGTGATAAGTACAGATGGAATGGTTGGGATTCGGCTAAATAAACCTCAATATGATTTTGTTTTAAAAAAATCTATATTTCGGACGTTTCGGCTACTCATTGGTAGCCTTCGTCAGCTAAAATGACAAAAAAAGAAATTAATACAAAAACAAACAAGAGGAATTTATAATTGTGATAGGTAACAGAAATATAGATACAGTTTAACTTATAACAGAACATATCGTCTTAAAATTCTTAGAATGAGTAGAATGAAAAAGAAAATAGGTACAGTAATTGATTTTAATAGTAATTAGTAACATTAATTGATTTTACAAAGAAATAAGAGAACTATATACCAATGACAAATATAGTAGCTAATAGTAACATTAATTAATTTTACAGAGAAATAAGATGCTACATACCAATGGAAATGCCGAGCGGCAGAGGAAGACCAAGGTTGGCAATTAAGTAACCATTGTGAAAGTGTCTAAGGAAAAAAGGAATCTGCAGGGGTATATGTAACTGGAAACAGCAAGAGGTGGGGGAAACGGGCGGTAGGATCAAACAGATGTTTATGACATTTTATGACAGGAAAGGAGAAAAAGGTGTTAATGGAAGGATACCCAAGGGGCAAGGTAAAAATCTAGGTAGGTGGTCGGGCGAGTATTTGGAAAATATTAGCGTACATAGGAGAAATGCCTTGTTGGTCAGTTTTGTAATTTATATTGTTTTTGTTTAAGTTGATGTGTACACATTCCGAGATCTGTAGTCTTTTTTTGTTACGTTGTGTAGAAAGAATTTTCGTGTCGTCGAAGTTAAAAGTGTGTTTTTGTGTAATGGCGTGTTTTGCAAGTGCAGATTTATCTATTTCTTTATTAGTGATGGTTCGTTTATGTTGTGTAATACGTGAGTGAATGTCATTTATGGTTTCTCCTATGTATACACCATTACAGGAAGGGGTTTGGCAAGGGACTTTGTAAACACATCGGGTGGTATGTTCAAAAGGGATGGGATCATACCACCCGATGTGTTTACAAAGTCCCTTGCCAAACCCCTTCCTGTAATGGCATCTTGGAAACATAAGTTTTTAAATTTTAACGTCTATGTATTATTTACCACGAATTTTAATCTGTAATGGTTAAACTCCTGTTACTGGTAGCCTGTAGATGACGGGTTATCTCTAGGTCATCTGTTTGTTGACACTTGTCCGGAGCGCCCCAGTGTCGAGAAACATTATACCTTGATTACTCATCAATTGATGAATAACTGGAACCGTGCTATAATAAACTGCACAAAATTATATAGTAGCGTTAATTTTGATGATACATTATTTAGCGTAATAAAATAACTAGTATCTGCCGTGACAAAGCACGGGTATTCAGCCTGTTAATATATATATATATATAGTTATTTACATGAGCTATGAATTCTGACACGTTATTTTTTCTGGTCGGTAGTTGCGGATGGAGACAGGGAGGAGCCCAGCTAAATGTCCATAATTTGTAATAAGCAGATCTGTGTACCTTTTGAACATGATTTTCTCAAGCAGGAAGGGTCTTGTTGAGTCACACTACTACAAGGGAGTGGAGAGTATTGAGAGAAAGTTCGCCGGAACTCATAACTCAAAACATTTTTTTAAAGTTCTGTTTCACTTCTTATTTTGTCCCCCCATTAAAAGCAATATCTTCTTTTGACCTGCGTTTCAACCCGAGCAATAAAACTGGGCGTTACATTCTGAAAGGAACATCTGTTCTTACGGTTTACGGCTTGGAAAAGGGGTCAATGTGTACCATGCTTCGACATACCATTAGCAATAAAACATTTTTACAACATGAGCTCTGAAAAATATTCTCTTTAATTACGGTTCTTAAGATATCTCTTTGTCCGCCTTGTTTCTCCATGACAAGAGGATCTTAGGAAATGGCCCTTGGCGCCGATAAATGAGGGGTTTAAAAATAAATTCTTCGAAATAGACTACCATTTTAACGGCTCAAGCGGCTCCTGTTAAAAACTTCCTTTGAAATCTGTATACTAATTATTAAATAATCATAAATATGACCTATCATTTTATGAAAAAATATTACTGCGTTTAATTAATTCATTTTGTCATCTTGATTGAATCAAACAACTTCATGAAAGTAAATGTTTTTATTAGTCTATAGGAAAAGTGTTATAATAATTCAATGAGGGGGTCTCCCGTGGTCTAGTAGCTAGCGCTTATCTATATATTGCTTATCGCCATTATTTAGATATTAAAAACCATTTTTTGTACCTAATTTTTTGAAACTTTTAATTTTTCAATATTGAAATTTTAAAATTAGATATTGACATTATATTGGCATTATATATTGAACCCTAATACACTGCGTTAAAATGAGACCACACCCAACTTTATATCATCACTGGTTGCCAGCCTGTTGGCATCCAAGTGTGCCAAAACATGAGATTTTTCATAAATATTTAAACCTTTAAAAATTAATAAATTCGAAAATAATTGTTCTACTTAACTGAAATTTAGTAATTTTTCATAAGTTTATGTTATATTACTTCATACCAAAAATCATGAAATTCTGAAAATCGCCCAAAATTGTGTCGATTTGACATGGAATGACCCTATTTTTTTTTTTTTTTTTTTACTTTTATTTATATTTTTTTATTAATTTTTTTTTTTTTTTACGGCGCATCGACAAATCTTGGCCATTAGCGCCAACATCCAGGGTGCAGCCAGGAATTTTCTCAGCTAGGCCTGGGATGAGAAAATTTCTGCCGCCGCACAGTGTAACATCCAATGGACAAAAACCTAAATTTTTGTTTTTTTATATTTAATTTTTAATCCTCTAGCTAAGTTTAGAAACTATTCAAGGAATTAAAATCTTATAAAACTAATAAATATTAGTTTTATTTTGATCAACAAACACATTAGCAGTATTATAAGCTAGGCAAAGTCTTTAAACCTGCTTTATACCAACAATCAGTTTGAGCCTCTCTCGTTGAAGATAGGACAGTGTTTTTATTAAGTCATCCGAAGGAAATCACGTCAAAACTATTCCTTTTTTATCTGATATAATTGATTATGGGTAATTACTCCCTTATTATTTATCCTGAATTATTCTTCAGCGATCTTTGAACATTTTTTTTAAGTATAACATTTTGATAGGCCATAGAAAAAAAACTTCATCTGAACACATCCCAAGATTTTTAGAGCTTAAAGTTTACCTCAAGTATAATGTTCTGAGGGTAATTTAGTTTGCCAAAATTTGCCGATTCCAAAGATTTTTATTTTTAAATCAATCATCATTTTTTCTTCCAAATTTGAAAAAAAAAATGTGAATAAATCCAAGAAGACGGTATTAATCCTTGGGCAAATGATTCCATTTAATCTGCAGGGTGATCTTAAAAAATATTAAGCAATATTAAAAAGACTGCCAGTTTAGTCCTATATTATATGTAAAAAAATGTGGGAACGTGTTCACCGCAGAGAAAAAACCTCTTATATAAATACTGGTTGAAACAATATATAGCCCTTCCGGCTTCCTTAGAGGCAGACATAAAAAAGAGTTTACAGCGTTGTGTGAGAGATCGAAAAAGCGCCGGGTTCTTCTAATATGTGGCAAAGGGCTTTCTTTACGGAGACAAAATATAAAAAGTCCGACCCGCAGGAACTGCCTCATCTTAGCGCGGTTCCGTTCTTATCCCTAGTCTAATTTCGAAAGATTAAAATAGAAGCAGTTATTATTTTGTTGAGAGGAGATCGTTGACCGTTGATGATGCAAGGTAGGGATTGTCCGGGTTAGGTCACTGCTACTTAATAATACATACCCCATATGTGTATGTATGTGGGCATATATATGTACATATGTGTGCGTGTATATGTGTATGTGTACATGCATATATATAAATATATATATATTATATATGTATATACATATATATATATATATATATATATATATATATGTTAGGTATATTTACATAGATATGTGCATATATTAGTGTTAAATATGTCCTACTTGTATTTACAGCCCTGATGAAGGCTTGAAGTTCAAGCCGAAACGTCGGCACAATAATACCATTTTTACGATAAAATGTAGTTTTATTAAGTAGCAGTGACCGAACCCTGACAGTTATATTTTGGTTCCACCAGTCTTGAAAGGTAGGATATACAATCTTACCTGGAAGGGTCGGCAACACTAGAAACCGTCCCGCTAGTTACAAGGTCTTGGAATCTTGGAACTCTATATTTCTAACAATAAATTGTTTTTGTTATTTTACTTAACCTGTTTTATTTTCGAATACATTATCCAACTATAAGCAATTAAAAAATAACAAGGAATAAAATACAGACAAATAGAACACTTCGAATAAGCGAAATCAATTACTTTAGAGCTTTAAGCTCTTATTTCTCCGATTGACATCGCCTAATCAAAACTTTCATTAGAACCTTTTATGCAGAGCATTTAATAAGCTTTCTAATGGTATTCTTCCGTTTACCAAAATTCTCAACAGTTTTCGAGATATTAATGAAAGTTCCCAAAATTTATATTATTTCTAGCAACAGAAAATTGGCCTCATTTTTCATATCCAGCTTTACACACAAAATTTTCGCAACATAAGAAATTACAAAAATAAAAAGCAATAAAAAACGAAGGGAATGAGACAAAAATTACAGCAAGAACGACAAGAACCCGTTCATAAGAAAAAAAGTCCGACTCGCAGGAACTGCAGCATCTTAGCGCGGTTCCGTTCATGTCCCTAGTGCCATTTGATAAGCTTAGAAAAGAAATAAACTTATTTTGTTTTTATATATCTCGTGAAAATTGTCAAAATCCTCTCGAATATCTCGAATAAAAGTGATATTAAGGCGTCAGGGACACCGACAGTAACTAACTTTTACACAGATGCGGAAATTACACAATCCGGCTCTCATTCTAAAGCAAAGCTCTATAAATCAATACAAAATATGCCTAATAAAGCCTTTCTAGAGGGTACAGAAGCATGGGCATATATGAGGGGGGGGCTGCAGCCCCGTCCCGAAATTTTGAATTAATGATGAAAACTTCTCGTAAAACCCTTAAAAATAAATTAAATAAGATCACTTAGTTCATAAAACATATTTTATTTTACGTGTAATAGCGTTTTAGTTGCCTAAAACTATTCCAAGCTCTAAATATTTAGTATTCCATACCCTGGAAATGGTCTCAGCCTCCCCCCCCCGAAATTGTTTTTATATACGTCCATGTACAGAACCTTTTTTGTAGAGCATTTAGTAAGCTTTCGAATGGTAATCTTCCGCTTCACAAGATTGTCAACGGTTTTCGAGATACTAACGAAAGTATACAAAGTTACCAAAACTTTTTTTGTCTGTTAATAAAATATTTTATTCTAACTCTTCCTTTACCCTAAACGTAACAAAAATTTCAACATATTAGTGTTGATGAAATTCGAACACGCAGAAAATGTTTCAACTGTATCCCATAATTCTAAGTACCAAATTCAAAGACAAACAACCCTCCCTAGGAAGGACGCTAGGCAGTTGAAAAGCTAAATCTTGGAAATCCATATCTCTAACATTAAATTGATTTCTTATTTTTCTTAACCTGTTTTATTTTCAAATACATTATCCAACTCTAAGCAATTAAAAAATAACAAGGAATAAAAATATAAAATTTTAGGCACTTTCAACACTTGTTCACACTGAGTAAAACAATATAAACAGATCTAAGGTGTTACATGGTAGCTGGTGAAAGAATGAATGAGGTCTCGTATTGCAATTCTCTGTATGCAGGGTCTACTTCCAGGTAGTCGTCATATACTTTTACTGCCCTTTACCGTTACTCAGAAAGCTCTTTGTGTTTACAAACAAAGGACTCGGTATAGACCACCCGTATTAACCCAAAAGTGATTATGTCAAGCTTGATAAACTTCCTGAATTAAATTAAGGAATTTAAGAGTGCTTAAAATAGGTTCTTGATCTAGTCAAAAAATTCAAGGAGAATTACACCACGAATAGAAAATTTCGGCCAAACAGAAGGAAAATAACAATAACAAGGATAGTTAAACTTCGTCTTCAAAGATTGTTAGTTGTAACACAAAAACGGTCACTCATGATTCTAATAAATTAACTGTGAAGGGTGATTACACAAATATTCCTGTTGAGGCTTTAAAGCTTCAACTCAAAAAACATATTAACCCACAGGTAATATCTAGATATTCGTACGGCATCTTCGAATTCTAACAAACAAAATATTGCTTCTAATTATACGTATCCTGTTTACTGACAAATACATTTGACTACTATAAGAAATTACAAAAATGACGAGCAGTGAAAAAACTGCGGGAAACACACAAATAGATCCGTTTAAATAAACAAAACTAACTAACTAAGTTTTAAGCACTTATTTCTCCTAATGTGACGACCCCATCAAACATTTCTTCAAAACATTTTTCCACGATTTCCTAACCCTTTTTGAGATATTAATGAAAATATACGAAGAGGGCCTAATAGATATTCATACGGGATCTGAGAATCCCAAGATTCCGCAAAAATAAAATATTCTAATTTTACGTATCCTGTTTTTTTTTTCTTTTTTTTACGGCGCATCTACTTCTGGGTCATTAGCGCCCGTATCCTGTGTTATTGGCAAATACATTTGACTACTATAAGCAATAGCAAACAATAGGGAATATGCCAAAGAACTCGGATTAGGAGCCTCGACAGTTTCAAGACATTTGAAGGAAATCGGCAAATCCAAAACTGACATTTCATACGGTACAGCCTGATATATTTCTAACAATGAATTGTTTTTCTTATTTTAATTAATCTGTTTTATTGTCAAATACATTATCCAACCATAAGAAATGAAAAAAATAGGAATAAAAACAGACCAAAAGAACCGTATGAAATAAACGAAATCAATTACTTCAAAGTTTAAGCACTTATTTCATCCGATTGACATCGCTTATTCAAAACTTTCCTCAAAACCTTTTTTGTAGACCATTTAGTAAGCTTTCGAATGGTAACCTTTCGCTTCCCAAGATTTTCAATCGTTTTCAAGATATTAATGGAAGTATACGAAGTTCCCAAAATTTTCATTATTTCTAGCAACAGAAAATTGGTCTCATTTTTCCTATCCTGTTTTACATACAAATACATTTTCCCAACATAAGAAATTACAAAAATAAAAAGCAATAAAAAACCAAGGGAAAGAGACAAAAATTACAAAAAGAACGACAAAAACCCGTTCATAAGAAAAAAACAGACGTATTTGAAGATTTAAGCACTTATTTCTCCGATTGACATAACCTAATCAAAAATAGTTTTAGAATCTTTTTTGTAGAAACTTTAGTAAGCTTTCAAATAGTTTCTATCCACTTACCACGATTTCCCAACCGTGTTCGAGATATTAATGAAAGTATACGAAGTATACTTACCTAAAACTTTTCATGTCTGTTAATAAAATATTTTATTCTAACCCTTCCTTAACTCCAAACGTAACAAAACTTTCAACATATTAGTTTTAATGAAAGAAGAACGTGCAGATAATGTTTCAACTGAATCCCGTGATTCTAAGTACCCAAACCAAAAACGGTATTCAAAAACTATTTTTCCAATTTTCTCGAAAACGGTTAAAGCTATCGCCTTGAAAATGGTTTCATTCGTTTTCCTAGCACAAGAAGCATATAAAAAGAGTCCTTACAAGCTTATGAACTCAAAAACGTAAGCGTTACGATTTTTTTTGCGCGAATTTCGCCCCAAACGCCATCTTCCAGTGGGCGGATTTTGCTGGTTAACGAACTTGACCTTTCAAATTGGACGACAGATTTTTGTACCAAATTTCATCAAAATCGGACCATCAGGGAAGCCAGAAATGAGCGAACAGACAAATATATATATATATATATATATATATATATATATATATATATATATATACATATATATATATATACAAATTTGAACCACCGTTATTTTCGGTCTCTAGGGGTTCTGAAACGCGAAATTTTCTAGTCGGCACTTCCGGATTGTTTCATTGTATCAACCCTATAAGCGGGGTTCTTCCCTATGGGGGAGGGAGGAACCGCGCTAAAAAGACAAAGCAAAGTCAGTCGAGACATTAATGAATGTATAATAGAGGATGACATTAATAATCAAATAGATATTGGGTTCGATATAAGTTTACATTCTCAAGAATCCAAAAACGATTCAGACTCGGAATTAAGAAATTATTTAATAATACCATAAAAATGGTAAAATATTATTATTCTATGGCAATATTACTATAAGTATAATTTACTACTATACTATTACTACATTATATGTTACAGTTATAACATATTTTATAATATTTTTACTAATAATATTATTACCTGCTACATTATTTCTATTAATATTACAATTAATATTATTATAGCCGTATAGTATGCATTATTATACTATTGTTACCTTGTTCTGAGTTTATTTCAATTAATAAAAATGTTTATTTGAAAGTAACTAGTGGTTAATGATTTTTTTCCATAATCTCCACTACTTCGACACACTGTGCGCCGGTGGGGATCGAACCCACCATCTCCCGCTTATGACTCTAGCGCGCTAGCCCCCACGGGAGACCCCAGGAATGACCCTATTATGTTAAACTGAGTTAAACTGTCTTTAAACTAAAGCTTGTTAATTTAAATGGTTACTAAGTAGCAATGTTGGTTAAAAAAAAAAAAAAGACTAATACTAAAATTAAAAGTACATTCACGTTTCAGAATAAACTAAATCTAAACTAAAAATTGCAACCTAAAAAAAATAAAAATTAAATTAAATTATTTAATGGATATTAGTTAAACTAAAACTAAATCATTGGGATTTCACAAAAATAACGTTATTTCACAAAAAAAAAAAAAAACGTGAATTAATGTAAATCATATGTTATTTCGATAATTAAGTAAATTATTAAAATTAATAGAACTTGTTAATTTGTTTCAATTTTGTTATAAATAGGCTAAGGTTGTAAGTTTTAACCTAATTTTCTGTTTGTTTCCATTATTGTTCATAAATAGGCATTCTTTACTTAAACCATAATACATACATACCTATTTTTTTACCCTTGTTCTGAATCAATGTATTCATAAGTATAGTGAATGGAGGAGAAAGCATAGTATATTTTTTCAATAAACTAATTAGTGAATTAAAAATAAAAAATAAACTAAAATCATAAATTAAGGCCAGTTTTGCTTAAATTAAACTAATTACCATACTAAAAACTAATACTAAAACTAAAGATTATTCAAATCTAAAATTAAACTAAAACTAAAACTAAAAATATAACGTGAGTTTAATTCTAGTTAGAGTAAATAACGTTAGTTTAGTAAACACTGCTACGTAGATTATTGCGGATTAAAAGATATCTGTGTTATCTGTTTTTACTAAATAATAGAAAAGAATAAATAAGTAACAAGTGAACTCTATGAGGTATAGTATGCAAATCTTAGGATAGGATTGTGTATTTAACAGCAGCTGGTGTTATGGCGGGACCTTGTCAAGGACCTCGAGAAGACGCATTTACTTTTGAAGTAATGGAGCTTGTAAACGGTGTTATTAGCCAAGATGGCCTTGCTTGTTTCGGTTTACGGACAATATATTTAGTCAGAGGCACAATCCGCGATACAAGTCTTTAAATCCAAACTTTTAGTCGTAAAAAGTCTTATGTTTGCTTCAGTATCCGATTCAGGCTTTTTGAGACAGTTTTCTGAGTAATATTTTATTTTTAAGTCCCATTGACGTGTTTGCACAATATTTTTATATATATGTGCATGTGAGATTAGCTATTTTTAGAGATAAACTGCTAAGAATTTAATCTGTCGGCCCATAAAAAAAAAAAAAAAAAAAAAAATATAACTACTAAAACTGCATGATGAATTGATTTACCCTAAGTCAGTACATTCATATACATATGTATGTATATGAATGTACATATGAATGCCTAGATGCTCACACTCATGCATATATGTACACACAAGTATGCATAAGTATAAAGAAAAAAATATAAGTAAATAACAAAAGTATATAAATAAAAGCCCGTCACGCAGGAGCTGCATAACTAAGCATTTTCCTCAGAATTTTTGTAGTGTAGACTACATTACTGAATAATTTGCTGTAAATAACCTATATAAATAGAATAGTTCTGCTCATTTACATTTCTTATGTGAACTGCTCAATTATTAATTTTGTAAATAATTTGCTTCCAGAGTTATTTTAATACATGATACTGTACTACTTAATAAATACACAAAAACTTCACATTCCGTCTTTTGATCTGACGCAAGAACAGGATACAGTCCCCCTAGTGGGAGATAGCGCTCCTCGCGGCGGCTTTGGGAACCTACGTCTGGTGGGCTTTTCTATAGAAATATAGTACAAAGTAAACCCCCCTTTCCGATGGACCGATTTACTTAATTTTTGCAACACTTCTTTCTCATGAGTTACCCACGACGTATACCGCGTTTCGTTACAATACAGCAGAAATTACAACCGGTATGAGTATTTTAGTACTTTAGGTCCGGGGTAAACCCCCCCCCCCTCCCAGTGGACCGATTTTGGTGGTTAACGAACTCGGTCAATCGTTTGCTAATTGAACGCTATATACGACGTTTCGTGAAGAAAAAACAAAAACTCTGGCCGCTATCGTGTTAACTGACACCTATATATATATATATATATATATATATATATATAAAATTCCGTCACGAGTGCAACCTCAATAGCTACTTTCCTTCGGAGGAAAGTGGTAAAAGTATATAAATATAAGTAAATCATTGCGCAGTCCACAATCTGTCAGTTTGTTTCTAATTGTCAAAATCTTATTACAGCTCGCAGAGGTTGTAGTTAGTTTATTTTGTATTATATATGAATGGGTTAGATCATAGGTTCACAATGTTGGTGATACTGCCTTTTAGTCGAACGGGGCTTTTCGTGGGGGCAGTAACACAACCAAAGGCAAATAGACGGCGATATATCAGTCTAGGGGGCGGTCAAGGCGTGCCTACATAATTAGAAATATATATATATATATATATATATATATATATATATATGTATATATATCAGCTATTTTTCTGTCTGTCTGTTTGCCTGTCTGTATGTTTGTACCTTATACAGATCCACACCGTTTGACCGATTTTGACCAAATTTGGTACACAGGGAGGTCTTGATCGTAGTGTACTACGCTAGGTCAAACTCTTCTACCAGCTGTCAGTTTGTTCCTTGTACAAAACCTCACCGTATGACCGATTTTTACGAAACTTGGCACACAGGTATGTCTCGATCCGGGAGTGTCATAGGCAATGTGAACATCGTGTAGGACTTACAGTTTGGAGATCACGGTTTCGAAATTGTGAACCCGAACAGGTACAGATATTCGTTATTAGATTTTAATATTACTTATTTGGTTTGTAATTTTTTTTTATGGTTAGTATGTGCAGCATGGTACCCCGGGTAACAGCTAGTAATAAAATAAAATACTTCGGGTGCTTTGGATTTTTTTTTTTTTTTTTTCATGGGCGGTAGTTTATAAAAGGTTTGGAATCTATAGATTAGAAGGCAGAACCCAATACGAAGACCAGTTCTCCACGCCTGATGTCGTCTGCAAGTTTATGTCTATAACCCAATCTAAGCACCCAAAGATTTAAGGTAGTTAACTGCAGCAGACTAACGCAATTATTGACTAGACGTGTATCGAATCATTCATAATTACAGAGATATTAATTTAAATTTTAACGTCCATTATTATTAACCCACGACCTTTGGCACGGAGTGTTAGGTGCTCACGCCTTAACACTCACGGCCACAGGGCCTCCTTACAGAGTTATGTTGCTTTATAAAATAGGCATTGTATATGCAACGGAGGGATAGGACGCCGTGAATGCGACCTCAAAACACAAACGATGCTTTAAAAACAATAAAAAGACAATTGAGTGGCTTGATATCAAAGACGGACATCTGTAAAAAAATCTAAATTGAGTTAGCAGTGGATTCCTATAGGTTTTTGTCTGCTGTTTTCAATGATGAAGTTAGTTTCTGTAAAAAACGGGCCTAAACATGTAATTTCTCGCTTCAAAGTAGATGCTTTGTTTCAAAAACGGACTCCTGCTGTGGAGGGTTTTTTCATAAACGATCACCTACCTATCACCCAATGGGTTCAAAGGTAATTTTCACTAATTGTTAGCGCGGTATTGATATCAGAAACAGAACAATATCAATTTCAAACATATAAGCCTAATTATGAAATAAATATTTTCAAAAATATATTCACTATAACTTGCGAACATAAAAGGTGATTTTCTCAGCATTTAGAAAATGACAGGTTTCCATCTTTGATATTAAGCCACTCAATTACTTTTTGAGAGCAAATCGTTTTCCGTTGGGTGTTCGAAGGTAGATTTAGTCAGTGTTCTATCTTAATAAAACTATATTTTTTATTAGAAAATTAGTTTTATTATTTGATAAACCTGCTACCTTTCCATTATAACATAACTTTTATGACACCTCTCTCCAGGCCTCTGTTCCTCTACTACCACCCAAAACTCAATGGGTGGTCAGAACTCTCCCTTCACCACCCACAACTCAATGGATGGTCAATACTCTCCCTTCACCGCCCAAAATTCAATGGGTGGTCACAACTCTCCCTTCACCACTCAAAACTCAATGGGTGGTCAAAACTCTCCCTTCACCACCCACAACTCAATGGGTGGTCAAAACTCTCCCCTCACCACCCAAAAAAAAAAAAAAAAAAAAAAAAAAAAAAAAAATTAAAAATGCATACATAAAAAATTACATATAAAAAACGGGAGAAAAAACTTTATATATACATATAAAAAATATATATACAAAAATAAATATATATATATATATATAAAAAAAAAATAACAAAATAAAATTATACATAAAAAAAGAGAGGAAAAAAAAAGTAAATATTAATATTGTTATGCAGTCTATTATTAGTATTAATACTGCTATTGAGTATATTAGAATTAGTTTTAGTACAAATAGTTGTACTAACAAGTAATATTAGTGTTAATAGTAAGCAATGACATTAGTAGAAAAAAAAAATTGATTACCAATAATCAAAATAACAAATTCAATGTCATAAATACTGAATTGGAAGCCCAGCACTGTCCTAAACACAAAATTATAAACCCTTTCACGACTCTCTAACATTACACTTGAGGACGGTGAAGACCTAGACGTTTTCCCTTAAACACCCAATCCATCCACCCTCCCTAAGGATGGAGGGAGGAACCAATCCCTCCTCCCTCCCTATGGATGGAGGGAGGAACCAATCCCTCTTACCTCCCTATGGATGGAGGGAGGAACCAATCCCTCCTCCCTCCTTATGGATGGAGGGAGGAACCAATCCCTCCTCCCTCCCTATGGATAGAGGGAGGAACCAATCCCTCCTCCCTCCCTATGGATGGAGGGAGGAACCAATCCCTCCTCCCTCCCTACGGATGAAGGGAAGAACCGCGCTAAACTATTGAAAGACCGATAAATATCTTTCAAGTATTTGTTATTGCGATTGAAAATGGAAAATGATAAAACTCCAAGGCCATCTTTGAACTTTTTTTGTTCCATCCTTCAAGAATAATTCTGCGAATTAATTATTATAAGTAATGCCCGAAGAGAAATGTTGCTATCCGTCTAAGAGATGGGATTTGCTTTGGCTTAGAGACGGGATGATGAGTGTTCATCTACTGATGCTGCAGTAAATCTTGAGATGATTGTAAGTATTGGCAGAAGTAAACGCCCTCAACCTATGAATATGTATTCTAGAGAAGGCAGGAGCGAGGGGCTTGCAACTTGGTGATTCCTTTTCCTTTTTCAACTTGGTGGCCATTCACCTATCGTCTCACTCTCTCTCTCTCTCTCTCTCTCTCTCTCTCTCTCTCTCTCTCTCTCTCACTCTCTTTCTCTCTTTTCCACTCTCTTACTCTCACTCTCAGTCACATTCCATCTCAGGAGACTGTAATAACTTCTAAGAATGGAATTTCTCCATGGTTTCCGGAGTTGGCTTCCAGTAAACCGACAGGCGGTTTAGGGGCTTGAATACATTTTTTTTTCTATGATTGTGTTGTCGGCCAGGTAGAAGATCTATCCTTTCTTTGTGCGTATTTATCTAATGATCCTCCGATCTCACCAAAGCCACCATGTCGGAAATGCTTCTAGGTCGTTATTTCTCTCTCCCTCTCTCCCTTCTTATGTAACCAACGCTACATAGATGGCACCAACCACTCCATAAATAGCACCCAATTCAACATACATAGCAACCAACGCTACATAGATGGCACCAACCGCTCCATAAATAGCAACCAACGCTGCATAGATAGCTCCCAACGCTGCATAGTTGGCGCCAACCGCTCCGTAAATAGCAACCAACGCTACATAGATGACACCAACCGCTCCATAAATAGCACCCAATTCTACATAGATAGCAACCAACGCTACATAGACGGCACCAACCGCTCCATAAATAGCACCCAATGCTACATAGATAGCAACCAACGCTACATAGATGGCACAAACCGCCCCATAAATAGCACCCAATGCTACATAGATGGCAACCAACGCTACATTGATGGCACCAACCGTTCCATAAATAGCACCCAATGCTACCGAGATGGCAACCAACGCTACATAGATGGCACCAATCGCTCCATAAATAGCACCCAATTCTACATAGATAGCTCCCAACGCTGCATAGTTGGCACCAACCGCTCCATAAATAGGACCCAATGCTACATAGATGGCACCAACCGCTCCATAAATAGCACCCAATGGTACATAGATAGCTCCCAACGCTGCATAGTTGGCACCAACCGCTCCATAAATAGCACCCAATGCTACATAGATTGCAACCAACGCTACATAGATGGCACCAACCGCTCTATAAATATCACCCAATGCTACATAGATGGCAACCAACGCTACATAGATGGCACCAACCGCTCCATAAATAGCACCCAATGCTACATAGATGGCACCAACCGCTCCATAAATAGCACCCAATGCTACATAGATAGCACCCAACGCTGCATAGTTGGCACCAACCGCTCCATAAATAGCACCCAATGCTAAATAGATTGCAACCAACGCTACATAGATGGCACCAACCGCTCCATAAATAGCACCCAATGCTACATAGATAGCTCCCAACGCTGCATAGTTGGCACCAACCGCTCCATAAATAGCACCCAATGGTACATAGATAGCAACCAACGCTACATAGATAACACCAACCGTTCCACAAATAGCACCCAATATTACATATATTGCAACCAACGCTACATAGATGGCACCAACCGCTCCATAAATAGCACCCAATGCTACATAGATGGCAACCAACGCTACATAGATGGCACCAACCGCTCCATAAATAGCACCCAATGCTACATAGATAGCTCCCAACGCTGCATAGTTGGCACCAACCGCTCCATAAATAGCACCCAATGCTACATAGATAGCTCCCAACGTTGCATAGATGGCACCAACCTGAGAATAGAGGCAGTAGAACTCAGTGGTATGACTACCCGACCTTCACGTTCGCCGCCATTCTCACGGGTAGCAATCTCACCAAGCCGAATATTGACACAGTCCTTCCATGTTGACGTTCTCGCCAAATGACTCCGCATACTTCTCGTATAGAGCTATCTTTTATTTTGCGAGCTTCCTGACGAAGGAAAGACTTGATCTTTTTTCGCCCCCTCCACCAATCCTTTGAGTGCTACTAGGATGAGATGGGCGTGGGACTGATGTGTTTGAGATTGATGTGGCATTGTCCGAGTCAGCATGCTCTCCGATGAATGAGGGGCCTGACCCCACTACTCAAACTACCAAGGTCAACCTCTTCTACCCGCCAACAAACCAAACCTTATCACTTCCTATCAATGTCCTCCCCTCTCTCAATCGCTCTTTTCAAGGTCTCCTAATGATAAAACACAAGGAGGAAAAAAAGGAGAAAATTGCAGTACATATGCAAAGTTGTTGAGAGAGGAAAGTCTTGGGTTTCCATTGCAGGGGTACTTTAGCGTTTTTCGTTGCATGTATGTACTTTAATAAAATAAGAAAAAAAAATTGTCAGATCTTAGGAAGGTTATAACAACTTTTTTTCTGCAAGGAACTCCGTAATCTCTATCTTTTACAGTCCCAAGGGTAAGCTAAGCACTAAATGCATCCTGTGTTGAATAGAAATAAGTTCATTTGCCTACAAAAGATACGGATTGCAGAAAAACCATTTTGTTAAACACATTTACTTTATTTTAGAATATTTTTTTATTTAAATTATAATATTGCTCCCGACGCGGAAGGTCAATTATTTTAAGGAGGGCAGGTGGCAATGAATGATCGTGGGTTCGATTCCCACCAGCTGTGATGACTTTTCTTTCAAAACGAAAAGTCCGACACTTTTGTGAACTGTTCATATCTAAAAATAAAATAACTCTACACCTGCGCCGACATCATAACTTACAAGGGGACTATACAGCGGTGGGGTCACCGATCTGGACCACTTTTTTTCTGGTGATTGCACATCGAAAAATAGTCGTCATGTGTCCGAGCGTTCCGTCCAATGCGCCTTAGGAGCCGAGAAATAAAATAAAATAGGTTGAAAGTGCTTTATTTTTTATATAGAGTTTAGAAAATGATATCGACATGATTCTTTCACCAATTCATTTGTTTTATATAGCAGATTAAAGGAAAAATATAATCGTTAAACAATAATTTATATATCGTCAAATAAATTCAAAAATATGCTTACGTTTTCAAGTAAACTAGTATAATACATTTTTTTACACCAAAAATAATAGCATATTTAAAATCAGCACCTCATGAAACCCTAATGTGGTGAATATCATTGAAAACTAAAAATAATGGTTTCTTCCAGTCTGGAAGAGACTAAAAATTTGTAAGCGAAAAAGTAATGTGACGTTTTGAAATTCACTATCTCCCCTTGAGATAATCCGATTATTACATCATTGAAATATTTCAGAAGAAGAAAGACTCCTTTTTCTAGCCATATAAATGACTATTGTATTATCTCAAAAGGTACTTGCAAAAAATGGTTCTCAATATATAAATAAAATGTAAACGTTTTTGCACATATCGTCGATCCCAGAACATGCAGAAACACCCCGATTAGAAATAAATCATTTGTGTCACGCTTTTATTGAAATAGAGACTACTATCACGTCTTATGAGCCCGCTTTTAAGAGAACAATATCCTCTAGGAAGTGATCCTGTTACAAGGAAGATTTAACATTTATATATATATATATATATATATATATATAAAACTGAAAAATTCCAACAAATCGACGCGCAAATAGCGATCATCTCTTCTCTTAACGAGATGCAGATAATGTGGCTCAAAGGGGTCAACAGGTCGAGGCATAGTTGAGATTTAGCCAAAAACAACAAACACATTTTTTTAAATATACAAATATATATATATATATATAGACAGAGAGAGAGAGAGAGAGAGAGAGACACACAGAGAGAGAGAGAGAGAGAGAGAGAGAGAGAGAGAGAGAGAGAGAGAGAGAGAGAGAGAGAGAGAGAGAGAGAGAGAGAGAGAGAGAGAGAGGGAGAAAGAGAGAGTGCGAGAGACGACGTTTCGGCATGCTCTTGGGTAGCCTACTTCCGCTAAAAAAAAACAACAACAAAAATACAGAAATACCAAAGAAAATAATAAAAGAACTGTAAAACAATATATTAGATTATAAAACACTTAGGTTATAAAAGACTTATTGAGTAACAAAACATTATAAATAGGCAAATGAACAATATTTTTTAGAAGATAGTTAAGAAAAAGAGCCAATTCTCAAAGTAATACAGCGTTTATACAGCAAAATAGAGATTTTCATCTCTGCGCACAATAGGTGTAATAATCTATGTTGTAACAGAATCCCAAGGAATGTCTAATAGCTGTTATGTAGGATACCTGTGTTTAGTTTTAGGGTTTAAAATCTCAAACCTCGAGCATATTATTATTGTTTGGGGAGATAAATAACTAAAGTAAATAGTGGGTTTGAGATTGAAAGGAAGAGGTGTAAAGTGCATACCGTCACTGCCACTAGTGAAGGACATCGCTCACTAATGAAGCTCTTTGTGTACGTCAAGGTCCCACGTCGAGAGGATCTGTCGTCTCTTCACTCACAATCCCATCGGCAGTATTTACCGCTCGTTATTTAAGGGAAATAGCATTTTACAACGCCAATCATTTAAAGGTATATATCCGAATTCAGATATAATTAAGAACATACTTGTATTTCGGACCAATCAATAAGGCACATAAGAGATTTATTATAACAAATGTTATAGTAGTGAAAATTAGGAGTAACTAGGGACTACTAGGGAAGGTTATGAGAAAATAAGGAATTTCTAGAAGTCACAAGAGCTGGGTAGTGATACTCTGCGATAGTAGGGGCGATTAGATATGATTGGGGGTAACTGGTGGAGGTTAAATATTAATAGGGAGTTATGAGTAACTAGGGAAGCTAAGGCGTATCTAAGTAAGGTTATCGATAAATAGGGAAAGGGTATGGGTAACTAGGGAAGCTAAGGTGTATCTAAGGAAGGTTATGGGTAACTAGGGAAGCTAAGGTGTATCTAAGGAAAGTTATGGGTAACTAGGGAAGCTAAGGTGTGTCTAAGGTAGGTTATGGATAAATAGGGAAAGGTTATGGGTAACTAGGGAAGCTAAGATGTATCTAAGGAAGGTTATGGATACATAGGGAAAGGTTATGGGTAACTAGGGACGGTTAGGGGGAAATTTGGACCAATTAAAACGGTTTATCATAAAACTTTCTCCGGATTGTATAAAGCGATAGAACCATAGATTCGAAACGGCCTCATTTCATTTTCTCATGATCCGGACAGTCGAAATGGCTTGTTTCCCTCTAACGTTCACTCATATCAGTTTAGTAGCTCACAATTCCGAAAACACAAACAAACTCAATGTTCGTATGTTTTTTTTTTTTGTTTTTTTTTTTTATATCGGCAAATTCAACCACTTATGGTCATTGTTGCCCTATAACTTATTGGTGATTTAGAGATTTGAAACTTTTTGAGGTGAGGATTTTAATGCCATTTATTTGATCTGGTATGATGATAATTATAAGTTGTAAATAGAAATATTATTATGATAACGTTATAAAAAGGTTCTTCAAATTGTGTCCAGGAGATATACCTATTTTAAAGAACTCCACTATATTATTAATATTATTGCCTTCTAAAATCTCGTTAAGCGGAAGATTTTATATGTTTATAAACAAACACACACACACACACACACATATATATATATATATATATATATATATATATATCTATATATATATATATATATACTCACACATGTGGAATAAGTAAACCTGGAGAAATGTGAGTGGAATCTATTAGAACTGAAGGTGATGAGCGATGAAGACCTTCCTCGCTGTCCTCTCCTTCCCTAATTATCTGGGCTGGACTATTGTTGGCAAATCGCTGGCGACAATTATTAGCTGTAAGTGCGGTGAATGTTCAAGGACTTGTCTATTAAACTCTTTTATTTCTTCTAACTTTTCCCTCAGCCTAATGACATCATCTTTGAAATATTACTTGAAGATACAAAACAAAAAATCTTGTAGAGAGTTTGCAGGAAAATAAACATCTCTTGATTATTGCAGATTTGATGAGGAAGGTTAAACGACTACGTTTCATTCTGATGAGACAGGAGAGGGAAAAATTTCCTTCGTTTGCTCATGCGCATTTGAACTTTTCAACGCACATGCCTCAGTGAGTTAGAGTAATTGAGCTCCGAAACAGGTTCTTATAATGGTCAGACTGTGCTTCTCGATGTGGTTCATCATTACGAGGCGCGAAATCATATTCCCGCCGAAAGGGAGAGTGTCAATGGCCAAAAGATTGATCGGACGAGAAAGAACAAACAAAAAGAAAATATCGCGGAGGAGTGTGCAAAAGAAAGAGACCAAATCACAATGCAGAGACGATGGGCAACACAATACACGAGCATTCTCTGCTAACAAGAGAGCAGGCTTCGGTTTTCTGCAGAGTAACGTTGGGGAATGAAGTGACATTCTGCTTGAGGCGAATCCGTGGGTCCAATGATCCATGGAGCATGGTATCGCCGACAGGGGGCGCTTCTTCCACTAATCAAATCCTTCAAGGTCAAAAATCTGCCTCTAAGTGTTGGGACCACTCCTCTACTCTAACAAACGATTCTCAAATCAAGACTAGAAAATTGTTTAAGATTGACTTAAGCCGAAAGAAACCAAACTCAGAAGTTTTGCACTTTGGTGTACTTTCAGTACACCAATAGAGTAGGCGAATTCTAAATAATATTTCAGTGTCTGATATAGCAAGTGACGTGACAATGGGTCTTAATCAATCGAATCAGTCACTAAAATAATCTAAAAAAATTTCAACATTATAAAATAGAATTTAATACTATTGGTCTTCCAAGAACAATGTTATTCGTTGTTATAAAGTCATCTGAAGACAACAATTTCCAAGGGGTTGCCTTGATGTAAATTATTCTGAGAAAATGATTGGGATAGAAATCAGTATCCATTTTTAACGGAATTAATCGTTGAGTATACTTTGTCTCAATATCAAATCGTTTGAGGATAGCCTAGCTGTTGTCCGATTCCCCTGCATTTTTAACGGAATTAATCGTTGATTATACTTTGTCTCAATATCAAATCGTTTGAGGATAGCCTAGCTGTTGTCCGATTCCCCTGCATTTTTAACGGAATTAATCGTTGAGTATACTTTGTCTCAATATCAAATCGTTTGAGGGTAGCCTAGCTGTTGTCCGATTCCCCTGCATTTTTAACGGAATTAATCGTTGAGTATACTATGTCTAAATATCAAATCGTTTGAGGATAGCCTAGCTGTTGTCCGATTCCCCTGCATTTTTAACGGAATTAATCGTTGATTTTACTATGTCTCAATATCAAATAGTTTGAGGATAGCCTAGCTGTTGTCCGATTGCCCTGCATTTTTAACGGAATTAATCGTTGAGTATACTATGTCTCAATATCAAATCGTTTGAGGATAGCCTAGCTGTTGTCCGATTCCCCTGCATTTTTAACGGAATTAATCGTTGAGTATACTATGTCTCAATATCAACTCGTCTGAGGATAGCCTAGCTGTTGTCCGATTGCCCTGCATTTTTAACGGAATTAATCGTTGAGTATACTTTGTCTCAATATCAAATCGTTTGAGGATAGCCTAGCTGTTGTCCGATTCCCCTGCATTTTTAACGGAATTAATCGTTGAGTATACTATGTCTCAATATCAACTCGTTTGAGGATAGCCTAGCTGTTGTCCGATTCCCCTGCATTTTTAACGGAATTAATCGTTGAGTATACTATGTCTCAATATCAAATCGTTTGAGGGTAGCCTAGCTGTTGTCCGATTGCCCTGCATTTTTAACGGAATTAATCGTTGAGTATACTTTGTCTCAATATCAAATCGTTTGAGGATAGCCTAGCTGTTGTCCGATTCCCCTGCATTTTTAACGGAATTAATCGTTGATTTTACTATGTCTCAAAATCAAATCGTTTGAGGATAGCCTAGCTGTTGTCCGATTGCCCTGCATTTTTAACGGAATTAATCGTTGAGTATACTTTGTCTCAATATCAAATCGTTTGAGGATAGCCTAGCTGTTGTCCGATTCCCCTGCATTTTTAACGGAATTAATCGTTGAGTATACTATGTCTCAATATCAAATCGTTTGAGGATAGCCTAGCTGTTGTCCGATTCCCCTGCATTTTTCCAAAGGTAGTTTTTTTTTTTTTTTTATTTTTTTTTTTTTTTATTTTTTTTTTTTTTTGTCGATTGGAACAGAATTGAGAGAAGCAACATTTTGACTTTCAAAAAAAATCCTTATAGCTAAGGGCGGCCACTCTAAAATATAAATCTCTCTCTCTCTCTCTCTCTCTCTATATATATATATATATATATATATATATATATATATATATAAATCAAGTGTCTGTCTGTTTGTCCGTTTGTCTGCTTATCTGTTTGTTCCTTATACAAATCCACACCGTTTGACCGATTTTAACCTTACGTGGCACACAGGCAGATCTTGACCCGGGAAGTCTCGTAGGCTAGGTCAAAAAAGTTTACCAGCTGTCTGTCTGTATATTTGTTCCTTATACAAATCCATACCGTTCGACCGATTTGGACCAAGCTTCTCACACAGGTAGATCTTGATCCGGGAAGTGTCGTAGGGTAAGTCAAAAACGTCGTCCACCTGTCTGTCTGTCTGTTTGTTCCTTATACAAATCCACACTGTTTGACTGTATTTGACCAAACTTGGCACACTGGTAGGTCTTGATACGGGGAGTGTCATATGCTAGGTTAAAATCGTCTAGGACTAACAGTTCCGAGGTCACGGGTTCGAAACTGTGAACCCGAACAGTTCCCGATTTGTGTTGTTAGATTTTAATATTACTTATTTGGTTTCTAATTTATTTGGGCTTTTCTAGATGCAGAAAGTAGGTGTAGCATAGCACACTGGGTAACAGCTAGTAAATTATATATATAAATTTTAAGGTGGATGATTTTCAGTATCTAGTCAATATTTGAATAATTTTTCTAAAAATTCATTCACCAGTGCAATATCAATTGCTTCATTTCATGGAAAGTGCTAAACTAAAACCTAACGTGAAAAGTGTTAACTAATAAAGGAAATTACCAAGGAAATCGGAGTGTGCTAAAGAATGGAATGATCTGCGCAGATTTAGGTTATGGACCCCTGAGATGCGCGACCTTGGTACCAATTGCCCCCACCAATGAGAAGAGGTCTGCATAAGAGCGTGCTGACGTTGCTGTCAGATGCGCCACACGATGCGCAGGAGAGCCAGTCATCGTTGCCGAATGGCGAATCAAGGTTGCGCCAAAAAGGCCGAGTCGAGCACATTATTTTTGCGATCTAAATACCATTACTGTAGAAATCCAAAAATAGATAACGTTCTTAGCGCAACGTAACTAACATTATCAACATGGTGAACAGGTGAATGTATTCATATATATACTCCATATAAATTATTTTAATATTGGCACAATGTGATGTATATACTAAACTCATCGGCTTCTCATAACATGCCTTATTTAATACTCTAAATGTTCCGGGTTTACTTACGCCAAATTTGGCGAAACTTAACTATATACATAGATTTAACCACAACTGAGGAAGACCTTTCACAAGTAGGGCTAGGTCCATACTAATACAATATAATAATATGGCTGTTGTCAACCAGCTGTCTATAATCCATACTTTCCTAACTTACATCCATTTCAGAGAGCAATTTTGTCATTCAAAGCAACCTTGTAATAAAAAATATTAAGTCCGACTCGCAGAAACTGAGTCAACTTAGCGTGGTTCTGTCAACATCCCTTGTGCCATTAGTAAAAGGATTAAAACCAGTTATTGGATTTTTCGTTAAAAAATTTAAAATAAATTTTCAAATAGAACGATGGTATAGGTCAACAAAGCAGGAAACTGACAAAATATTGAACGGAAATGATTCCTCCACCTTCTCAACGATTGAACTAAGAAAACACTATTGCCAATACGTTTCTCATTATCTTACTTTGTTTTTTTCTGAAATACTCATTTTTACTATTAAATGCAATTTAACTTAATATGTAAATATTAGTATCTACTTTTCTCGAATACAGTTACAGATATCATTTTGAAAATGGTTTTATTCGTTTCCATTCGTTAGAAACCCTATAAGAAGTGTACCTTCAAGCCTATAACCTTGAAAGCATAAGCGTTACGACTTTTAATAGTTGATAAGGAGATTTTTACCATGTCATTCATAGTCATAATTGAAAAACACCGATTTTAGGGTTGTATCTAGTGCGAAATGTGACTGTTCTCGCATATATTAATTTTATATCTCACCCCAAAAAAGATACTGATCCGAGATTGTAAACTATTTGAAAGAATCATCTTGGAAGGTACGATAGAGAGGTTATCAACCCTAGACATCGAAATTCCGGGAGCGAGTTGGACGTGTTCTGTATTTAAACGAGTCTGGGGAAGGACAGTCCACTAGGTTGGCTTAGATAGTTGCATTTGGTAGCATGGAACTAGCAACTAGTCTGGGGGAGGGACAGTCCACTAGCTTGGCTTAGATAGTTGCATTTGGTAGCATGGAGCTAGCAACTAGCCTGGGGAAGGTACAGTCCACTAGCTTGGCTTAGATAGTTGCATTTGGTAGCATGGAGCGAGCAACTAGTCTGGGGAAGGTACAGTCCACTAGGTTGGCTTAGATAGTTGCATTTGGTAGCATGGAGCGAGCAACTAGTCTGGGGAAGGTACAGTCCACTAGCTTGGCTTAGATAGTTGCATTTGGTAGCATGGAGCTAGCAACTAGCCTGGGGAAGGTACAGTCCACTAGCTTGGCTTAGATAGTTGCATTTGGTAGCATGGAGCTAGCAACTAGCCTGGGGAAGGTACAGTCCACTAGCTTGGCTTAGATAGTTGCATTTGGTAGCATGGAGCGAGCAACTAGTCTGGGGAAGGTACAGTCCACTAGGTTGGCTTAGATAGTTGCATTTGGTAGCATGGAGCGAGCAACTAGTCTGGGGAAGGTACAGTCCACTAGGTTGGCTTAGATAGTTGCATTTGGTAGCATGGAGCTAGCAACTAGCCTGGGGAAGGTACAGTCCACTAGCTTGGCTTAGATAGTTGCATTTGGTAGCATGGAGCGAGCAACTAGTCTGGGGAAGGTACAGTCCACTAGGTTGGCTTAGATAGTTGCATTTGGTAGCATGGAGCGAGCAACTAGTCTGGGGAAGGTACAGTCCACTAGGTTGGCTTAGATAGTTGCATTTGGTAGCATGGAACTAGCAACTAGTCTGGGGGAGGGACAGTCCACTAGCTTGGCTTAGATAGTTGCATTTGGTAGCATGGAACTAGCAACTAGTCTGGGGAAGGTACAGTCCACTAGCTTGGCTTAGATAGTTGCATTTGGTAGCATGGAGCTAGCAACTAGTCTGGGGAAGGGACAGTCCACTAGGTTGGCTTAGATAGTTGCATTTGGTAGCATGGAACTAGCAACTAGTCTGTGGAAGGGACAGTCCACTAGCTTGGCTTAGATAGTTGCATTTGGTAGCATGGAACTAGCAACTAGTCTGTGGAAGGGACAGTCCACTAGCTTGGCTTAGATAGTTGCATTTGGTAGCATGGAGCTAGCAACTAGTCTGGGGAAGGGACAGTCAACTAGGTTGGCTTAGATAGTTGCATTTGGTAGCATGGAACTAGCAACTAGCCTGGGGAAGGTACAGTCCACTAGCTTGGCTTAGATAGTTGCATTTGGTAGCATGGAGCTAGCAACTAGTCTGGGGAAGGGACAGTCCACTAGGTTGGCTTAGATAGTTGCATTTGGTAGCATGGAACTAGCAACTAGTCTGGGGGAGGGACAGTCCACTAGCTTGGCTTAGATAGTTGCATTTGGTAGCATGGAACTAGCAACTAGCCTGGGGAAGGTACAGTCCACTAGGTTGGCTTAGATAGTTGCATTTGGTAGCATGGAACTAGCAACTAGTCTGGGGAAGGGACAGTCCACTAGGTTGGCTTAGATAGTTGCATTTGGTAGCATGGAGCGAGCAACTAGTCTGGGGAAGGGACAGTCCACTAGGTTGGCTTAGGTAGTTGCATTTGGTAGCATGGAACTAGCAACTAGTCTGGGGGAAGGCCAGTCCACTTGCTTAGCTTAGATAGTTGCATTTGGTAGCATGGAACTAGCAACTAGCCTGGGGAAGGTACAGTCCACTAGGTTGGCTTAGATAGTTGCATTTGGTAGCATGGAGCTAGCAACTAGTCTGGGGAAGGTACAGTCCACTAGGTTGGCTTAGATAGTTGCATTTGGTAGCATGGAGCGAGCAACTAGTCTGGGGAAGGGACAGTCCACTAGCTTGGTTTAGATAGTTGCATTTGGTAGCATGGAGCGAGCAACTAGTCTGGGGAAGGGACAGTCCACTAGCTTGGTTTACATAGTTGCATTTGGTAGCATGGAGCGAGCAACTAGTCTGGGGAAGGGACAGTCCACTAGCTTGGTTTAGATAGTTGCATTTGGTAGCATGGAACTAGCAACTAGCCTGGGGAAGGTACAGTCCACTAGCTTGGCTTAGATAGTTGCATTTGGTAGCATGGAGCTAGCAACTAGTCTGGGGAAGGGACAGTCCACTAGGTTGGCTTAGATAGTTGCATTTGGTAGCATGGAACTAGCAACTAGTCTGGGGGAGGGACAGTCCACTAGCTTGGCTTAGATAGTTGCATTTGGTAGCATGGAGCTAGCAACTAGTCTGGGGAAGGGACAGTCCACTAGGTTGGCTTAGATAGTTGCATTTGGTAGCATGGAGCGAGCAACTAGTCTGGGGAAGGGACAGTCCACTAGGTTGGCTTAGGTAGTTGCATTTGGTAGCATGGAACTAGCAACTAGTCTGGGGGAAGGCCAGTCCACTTGCTTAGCTTAGATAGTTGCATTTGGTAGCATGGAACTAGCAACTAGCCTGGGGAAGGTACAGTCCACTAGGTTGGCTTAGATAGTTGCATTTGGTAGCATGGAGCTAGCAACTAGTCTGGGGAAGGTACAGTCCACTAGGTTGGCTTAGATAGTTGCATTTGGTAGCATGGAGCGAGCAACTAGTCTGGGGAAGGGACAGTCCACTAGCTTGGTTTAGATAGTTGCATTTGGTAGCATGGAGCGAGCAACTAGTCTGGGGAAGGGACAGTCCACTAGCTTGGTTTACATAGTTGCATTTGGTAGCATGGAGCGAGCAACTAGTCTGGGGAAGGGACAGTCCACTAGCTTGGTTTAGATAGTTGCATTTGGTAGCATGGAACTAGCAACTAGCCTGGGGAAGGTACAGTCCACTAGGTTGGCTTAGATAGTTGCATTTGGTAGCATGGAACTAGCAACTAGCCTGGGGAAGGTACAGTCCACTAGCTTGACTTAGATAGTTGCATTTGGTAGCATGGAACTAGCAACTAGTCTGGGGGAAGGCCAGTCCACTTGCTTAGCTTAGATAGTTGCATTTGGTAGCATGGAACTAGCAACTAGCCTGGGGAAGGTACAGTCCACTAGGTTGGCTTAGATAGTTGCATTTGGTAGCATGGAGCTAGCAACTAGATTCCTTCCAAACTTGTAAGTTACCTTCCAAACTTGTAAGTTCCTTCAGAACTTGTAAGTTTCTCCCAAACTTCTCAGTTCCTTCCAAACGAAAAGGCAAAGGAAAAATAAGTCCGAGTAGCAGAAACTTCGGTAAACTAGCGCGTTTTCGTTGTTACCTTATATCATTTGAATACTTTAGAATAGAAACACTTATTGTTACGTACATAAGAAAATGGTAAATGAATTCTGAAAGCGATGCAAAACATCAGGCGCCTCAACTAAAAAGGATATTATTTTATTTAAGCAAAGGTTTCTTCGAACGAGATTGCTCTATCAAAAATCGCCTAAGAACCGTGTTTTTAAGAACTTAAATAAGCCTTCGAATTGATGCTTTATATTAACTTAAATTTACCAACCGTTTTCGACATATATAAGAATAAATCTGAAAATCCTATGACAAATTGTTAGATACGACAGGTTAACCTAGTTGAACTTTTAAAACAAACAATACCTTTTTGTTCCATATTTTCAATAAAATTGGTTCGTTCTGAGCCAGTTAGAGAGCAAACAGACAAATACATATGCACAAAATTTGAACCACCGTTATTTTTGGGATTGATGGGTTTTGAAACTTGACACTTTTAAGTCGCTACTTTCATTAGTGTATCATTTTAGAGGTCCAAATAATGGACCTCTAATGACACGTTATGAGGTCATGATAATAATACGCTAATAATTAAAGATTTGTGTTATTAGATTTTAATATTAATTATTTGGTTTCTAATTTATTTTTACTTTTATAGATGCAGAAAGTAGGCGTGCCATAGCACGCCGGGTAACAGGTAGTAGCAATAAGAAATTATCAGCTATTTTACATCCCTTTTTCCTTTTAGCGCGGTTACTCCCTATCTCCATAGGGAGAACCCGCTTATGAGGTTGACCTCATGACGCAATCCGGAAGTGCCGACTAGAAACATTCACCTTTTAGACCCTATACATCACGAAAATATAGGTTGCCCAAATTTGTATATATATATATATATATGTATATATATATATATATATATATATATATATATATATATATATATATATATGCTTGTCTGTTCAGGCTCTAGCAAGCTCAATAATGGTCCGATTTTAACGAAATTTGGCACAAAAATCTGTCGTCTAATTTGAAAGGTCAAGTTCGTTAATCAGCAGAATCCGCCCATTAGAAGATAGTTTTGGGGCGAAATTCGCGCAACAAAAATCGTAACGCTTGCGTTTTTGAGTTCATATGTTTGCAGGTACTTGTTTTATAGGTTTCTTAACATAGAAAAACGAATGAATACATTTTTAAGGCGATATCTGTAACCGTTTCTGAGAAAAGTGGAATTAATGATTTTGTAAGCAATTATTTTTTTGTGAGTACTTAGAATCGCGGGATTCAATTGAAATATTTTCTACATTTTGATATTAATCCGAACTAAGATGTTTAAATTTTGGTTATATTTGGTGTTAAGGAAATATGCGAAAAAAATATTTTTATTAATAGACATGGGAAGTTTTCGGATCTTCATACATTTTTCGTAAATATCTCGATAACGGTTGAGAAATCGTGTAAGTGGAAGGTGACTATATGAATGCTTTCTAAATTCTCTACAAAAAAAGGTTCTAAAGCAATATTCGATGGGGCAACTTCAATCAGAGATATAAGCGCTTAAAACTTAAAAATTGTTTGTTTTGAAAGGGTTTTTCTCTTTGTTTATCTCACTTTTTAAATGGTTGTTTCTTGTTTTAAATTGCATTTATCAGCAAAATTAGTATTTTTAGCAAAATACGCTAAGAAACTGTGAAAGGTATTGGTAATAAGGTGGCTGTGGTAATCAAGATGGCTGTGGCTAATATCATGATGGCGTATTCATAGGTTTGTTTTGAATTCTCCTATCTACATAACCTTCCTCATAGCCTCCAACTGAAGTTATCGTTATTTCTTATTTTATAGAAAGATTTAACCGACAGAATGGAATTTTATTCGTCATGAAGCACATATTTACAGTTGATTATAACAGTAAAAAAAATTTGCTGGTAAAACCAGATACTTAAAATGTTTGGTTGTTTAGAATAGAGCAGTAGTCGAAGAGTGATTGTATTGACTTATACAGCCTTTCTCAAGAATAAGGATTAAGAATTATCCGCTTCTGTGTAAGTTGGCCACTGTCAGTTTCCTGTGATTTGTGGTGACTAATCTATTCCATTTCTTCGAGATGTACGTAACCGCGCTAAGTTGACGCAGTTCCTGCGAGTCGGGCTTTTTTTATTATTATTCTTATTAAGCTCTATTTAACTTTTTCTCGCAGGAATTTTTGTCGGTTTTTGCACTAAACAAAGCTACTTCTATTGAACTATATACTCTGGTAATAATAATTAAAAAAAAAAAAAAAAAATCCAATAACTAGTTCTAGACAGAGTTATTTGAAAACCCGGAGGAAAAAGAAATATCCTGGAAGATCTTGATAATCACGGTCATCTATTAAAAAAAAAAAAAAAAAAAAAAAAAAAAAAAAAAAAAAAAAAATACTTAATTAATTAATATAAGTTGTAGTAATAAACACTTAGAAAGAAATATAAAATAAAGATAATTTCATTATAACAGCTGTATTGGTAATATTTTAATTAAATCTTTAAACACTCAATGAATTGACTAAGCGATGAATAATGATTGGTCTATTATAATGATTGAGAAATCAATCTTTCCGAATTGGCAGCTTTATCGGCTAATAACACAGCTCAAATTGGACACTATTTGCCTGATTCAAATTTGAAAAATAAGAAGGTACCATTAACTCATCATTCTTGGAGATCCAATGAATTGAGATCAGCGAAAAGTGTCTTCATGAATGGATATATTTCTTTAGACTGTAGGTAGATGTTGTGGTCAGCTATGATTGTTTTAGCGCGGTTCCTCTCTCCCTCCATAGAGTGGAAACACGCTTATGATGTTAATTTCATCACCCAATCCGGGGTGCCCAATTATTTTATTCAGAAGCCAACTTTAAAATTAAAGTAATATATTTATATATCTGTGGCTTGGTACTAAAAGGGCCAACGTTTCATATTTTGTGTTTTTTATTTATTTCCCTTAAAATACTTGTAAACCAAATATTCATGTATGTATGTATATTTATTTATACATCTTTATGTATATTATACAAATATTTATAATTTATATACTATATATCTATGCTAGTATTGTAAGTAAAGTAGATAAAAAACACAAAATATGGAAAATATGGAACCAAGCCACAGACATATATATATAATACATTTTTAATCATGTGGCCGAAAATAGTTATAGTTTTATTCCAAGCTCCTGAAGGGTCGACACAGTATCGTGGAACGCAAAGATCAGGAAATAAAAGATTGGAGCAGAATTAATTGTGCATTTTTTATTATTGACCTTCCGCCATATTTAGGCGAATAAAATATATCTTTATTTTTCGGTATAAATCTTTATTAGGAATTTAGAGATATTAAGACATGACATAAAATCGAATAATTTGAAGTAGGATCTTATTCTGTATTCAATGGCGTGTTACAGTATTGTAAATTTTTCACATTAGACAGTTTAATTCAAGGCCGCCTGATAAGGAGAAGTAATATTCGATGAATGAATAATATTGTAATAAATTTTATATTTAATGGATCTAATCAATAGGAACAACATTAACAGTTGCTTATTAGTGAAAATAGTGGTACATTCCGAATAAATGTACCTATCGAGGTTCAACTACATTAATGAATACATTTTTCAGTGATGCCTTCAATATATATATATATATATATATATATATATATATATATATATATATATATATATATATATATATATACTGCTGACATGTATATATTACTTTAAAGTTTAAGTTGGCTTCTGAATAAAATACTATTTTTTGGGCAACATTTTTTTCCCACCTTTCCCCTATGCGCAGTACCTGGTGTTCCACGGTCGAGCCAACACATATTTACCTTCTTATCTACCCAAGAGGTACATTATAGCAAAATTTCAAGGTGTATAAAACATTTCATGAAAAATGCGTTACCAGCTCTCCGAATATTTGTAGTATAGAATCAGTAGGTTTGGTGTTGGTGGGTGCTAAGGGTATATTAACTCCCTGCCTAAGTTCCTTGTGTTAATTCGTTGTCCATAATAAATGGACGTTAAAATTTAAAATAATAAAAGACATTTTAAGTAAATTATTGATGAATGTACCGTACACCACACATCTTCTGAATTTTCTACAAAATGAAATGTTTTTGAATACTCCATTGATTCGATACTCGAAAGCGAAATATTGCTATGAACGAACTGATGACCGATTATATGAATCGAGTAGAATAAAGTGATGTACCAATGACCTTTCGATTCGGCTCGAGTGGTTGAGAGGAAAAAAGATTTAGTTACACTTTCAGCTGATAACACGAGAAGAGTCCTGATAGCAGAGCAATGAACTCTTTATACAAATAGTCCTTAAGCATTTTATTGTCGATAGGTATTAGTTTATTTTTGCAAGATATTTATAAAAAAATAAATTATTGATGAAAACCAACAAGCTGGAACACACATGTAATAAAAGACGCCTTTTAAGTAACAATAATAATAAGTTTAGCGTATATTGCAGAATTTTTTGGCCTTCATTATCTAGTGCGGCCATTAAGTTTTAGAAAAATGTACGGAAACTCTATACCTACTTGTTGCTAGTTCAGTTTATAGCTTTCCACTGAGGCAGTATAATACTAACAGTGTGCAGTTTTATTTCAGTTATTTTACATTAAATATGCACTAATGTAATAGTTTCATTGCATTAGTGCATATTTAATGAGGAAGACTATACACAAGATGGGAAGACAATAGCAAACATGCTGGTCCTTGTTGGTACAAGCTGGCCAAGGATAGGTCCAAATGGATGGAATTGGGAGAGACCTTTGTTCAATAATGGACCTTTCTTCCTTAAAAGAAACTATCTAATGTATTTTATTCGTTTATTTTATTATGTATAATTATGGAAATATCTTTGTTTTTGCATTATTGTATTTTGTTTTTCGTTTTTATTCTCGTATTTTTGTATTAATGGAACAAATAAAGGCTTTATTATTATTATAATGTAATAGTTTAATTTTCATCTCTATTCCTCGCAGTTCCTTGGAGCCCGAAGGACCAGGGAGTGAGGTATCTAGAACTATACTTTGACACTTGGAAATTACACATTAACATAAAATTACGACAGGCACACTCCAGACTCTCAAAACTATACCCACTAATGAACAGAAAAACATCACTCCGACCTTCACTAGTCACACTCCTTTACAAGACCATGATCCTCCCAATACTGACTTACGCCTGTCCTGTGTGGTACGGAACAAACTCGACGAACATCAGACTTTACAGAACAAAGTCCTACGGATTGCAGCCAACGCCCCTTGGTTCGTTCGAAACACCTTGCTCCATCGGGAACTGGGAGTTGATCCAATCGCATTTCACATCGAAGAACTGACCCGAAGGTATCAAAGAGAAACTACCTCTTTCTGCAGCTGCCACGATCTACAACCTAGGAGAGCCTACATGGTCGACGCCTCAAGCCGAGGCTCTATCAAGACAAACTACCTGTTTCTGCAGCTGCCACGATCTACAACCTTGGAGAACCTACAGCCCGACGCCTGTAGCCAAGGCTGTATCAAGACAAACTACCTGTTTCTGCAGCTGCCACGATCTACAACCTTGGAGAACCTACAGCCCGACGCCTGTAGCCAAGGCTGTATCAAGACAAACTACCTCTTTCTGCAGCTGCCACGATATACAACCTAGGAGAACCTACATGGTCGACGCCTAAAGCCGAGGCTGTATTAAGACATTTTATTTTAATGTAAAGAGCAATTTATTATTATTTTTTTTTTTGTTTTCTTTTTCTTTCCATTTGTGAAAAAAAAACAATCTGTTTTGGTCCAAAATAAAAATATTTTTCTTCTTCTTCACCTCTATCCCTTTTTTTTTGGACATACATCTTAAAATCCGGAATATTCGATAATCCCCGGTATGCTTCAAGACCCGAACGTGCCGGATTAAAGGAAGTTTACTCTATTTTGTACGAGTTGTGTGTGAAAATGCGTTGCGGATGAACTAGCTATGAGTGGTTAAGTGAGAACTGAAAGCTCTCTGCTCCTACTATCTAACTGGGCCACCAAAGAGATAGGAGTAGATAATCTCTGTCGAATCATCCATACCTCTATTGTAGTCTGCTCCAACATCGCAGAATGACGTAACGAGTTTTCCCTCAAAGCATTCTCAGCTGGTTCTCCAGCTTAGGCTCAGCTTGTTTTGAATATATGGGAAGAACATGTGTTCCGCTATTTCACATACCTAACTTTGAGAGAAAGAAAAGTGGGAGATCTCGCCATGGTGAGACTCTACCATCGCATACTTCACGTTTATGATTCGAAAAGATGCCGGCACATAGATTGCCAGCTGATTTTATATATTATCACCTGGCAACCTATTGGTCATAATGTTTTCTAACCATCACATGTAAAAAATAGCTTATATATATATATATATATATATATATATATATATATATATGTGTGTGTGTATATATATATATGTGTGTGTGTATAAAACTAGGACTCTAGAAGATAATATTCCGCACGAGTATCGAGCTCAGGCTATCAGTCGAATGTTTTATTACTGTGCTAAACCCTGCCAAATATATATTTTAATAATATATGAATAAATTTATTTGTTTTTGGAGTTTAATATATGTTTAATGCAATGCTTTCGTAGAATTTCTAAATTCACTCTATAGATCAATATGGAATCATTCATTTACCAAATGTTTGAATTATTGTTTCTTGATGTCCTTTTACATAATATACATTAGGTTTTGCATCATTTGTGATATCGAGGTTCATTGACCGATTGCAGTAGATTTCAAGTGTATTTAGAGTTTAATAATACTTAAGGCTCTGTGATATCAGAGGCATAAAGTGGAAACAACGATTTTAGGACTTGGTACTCGTGGAGATTAAAAAAAGAAAGAAGCATGCTTCATATTTTTTTAGGCCGCAACTAACGCACAATTTTTTTAAAGACATAGTCTAGTTCTTGGAGTCTAGGAGTTCTGCAAAGTGGTGGGTCGCGCTTCCTCCCTTCCAGGGGTTGTTATAGTTACATCCTGTCGTTTTATCCTAGAATTCCCTCCTACCATCCCTCCCATCTTCATTTCTTATTCAGTTATAAGTCAGTCAGTGCCTAGATCTGTTGTATTGTTTGTGCCTTGAATTTCTCGTGTACAGTGCAGTTCTGTGAGTAGTTTATTTAAGAAAGTTACAAAACTTTAACGTCGTCTAAAAAAATAGCTGCAATTAAAGAAGTTGAAAAAGGAATAAAGAAAACAATCTGAAATTGCCAAGGACTTTAGAATTCCTCCAAACTCTTAACCAACTTACCTGATAAATAAAGAAAAAATTCTTGTCCATGAAAAGGACTTTTTTTCAAAACAATAGACTCTTATTTTTACTTTTTTGATAAATTATTTATTACTGATGTACGTAATCATCAATTCATAAAATGTTTGTTTTTCTTTAAATAAAATGTATTTTTGTTTAAAATTAAAAAATGTGAAAATACGAAGTTCGATTTTTCAGCCCTTTATTTTCAAAAACTTTTTAATTCGAATTTTGGATAATTTGAACTTTTTTATCGGTCCCTAGGGGTTCGAATTATCCAAGTTCTACTGTACTTATTTTTTCCAACTTTCCAGAAGAATGTTCTCATGATAACAGAGTCTATTTGTGTATTACTAGCTTCAATTAATCACAATTTCACTAATTCATTAATTCAGAGATTACGTATAGTGCGTTATGAGTTGAGACACAAGTCGCGTTCATGTGGGTACCATCGCATTGGGGCATCAAGTGGAACGAATTAGTATTCACGTTCATGTGGGTACCATCGCATTGGGGCATCAAGGGGAATGAATTAGTATTCACGTTCATGTGGGTACCATCGCATTGGGGCAACAAGTGGAACGAATTAGCATTCACGTTCATGTGGGTACCATCGCATTGTGGCATCAAGGGGAACGAATTAGTATTCACGTTCATGTGGGTACTATCGCATTGGGGCATCAAGTGGAACGAATTAGTATTCACGTTCATGTGGGTACCCTCGCATTGGAGCATCAAGGGGAACGAATTAGCATTCACGTTCATGTGGGTACCATCGCATTGTGGCATCAATTGGAACGAATTAGCATTCACGTTCATGTGGGTACCATCGCATTGTGGCATCAATTGGAACGAATTAGCATTCACGTTCATGTGGGTACCATCGCATTGTGGCATCAATTGGAACGAATTAGCATTCACGTTCATGTGGGTACCATCGCATTGTGGCATCAATTGGAACGAATTAGCATTCACGTTCATGTGGGTACCATCGCATTGGGGCATCAAGTGGAACGAATTAGTAATCACGTTCATGTGGGTACCATCGCATTAGGCATCAAGTGGAACGAATTAGCATTCACGTTCATGTGGGTACCATCGCATTGGGGCATCAAGTGGAACGAATTAGCATTCACGTTCATGTGGGTACCATCGTATTGGGGCATCAAGTGGAGCGAATTAGCATTCACGTTCATGTGGGTACCATCGCATTGGGGCATCAAGTGGAACGAATTAGTATTCACGTTCATGTGGGTACCATCGCATTGGGCATCAAGTGGAACGAATTAGCAATCACGTTCATGTGGGTACCATCGCATTGGGGCATCAAGTGGAACGAATTAGCATTCACGTTCATGTGGGTACCATCGCATTGTGGCATCAAGTGGAACGAATTAGCATTCACGCTCATGTGGGTACCATCGCACTGGGGCATCAAGGGGAACGAATTAGCATTCGCGTTCATGTGGGTACCCTCGCATTGTGGCATCAAGGGGAACGAATTAGCATTCGCGTTCATGTGGGTACCCTCGCATTGGGGCATCAAGGGGAACGAATTAGCAGACCAAGGACCTAACTGTGCTTGTTCTTATTATAAAGAGTCTGAAATCCAGCACACCATGAAGGCGGCGTGGAAGGTATAATGAGACACATCAAAACTGAGGTAATAGAAAATTGGGCAGTACTTTGGCCACAAGGATGAACGAGCAAAACTCTGGGGGGGAAAACACAACACAAAAATATGGGAAACATCTCAACGCCACTCTCGGAGAGAGGAGGTAGTCTTGACAAGGTTGAGAATAGGGCACTTTGTGCAAATATTAGTACAACATACTATAATTTCCTTAAAAAAAAATTGAGAATATTCGAGCAACACTTCATATACCACCCATATTAGAAGAAACACTAAAATATGAAGAACGGACCGTTAAGGTGCATAAAAGAGAACCGAATATATACCGAACCATTTATAGACAGTCGGCACTGGCAAAGGCCAATATGTGTAGAGGAAGAATAAAATAAAAATAAAAAAAGTATTTAAAACAATTTCTGTACCAAGAATATCTAATAACAATACTATTCGAATATTAATACTGGCTAAATGGTTAAGGTGAACAACCTTGCCTCTTATCCATCTATCATAGGAGGAGAAAGTGGTAATTACAATTGCCTATAATGGTTTATACAGGGTGTCCCGTAAATGTCTAGTCATATTGTGGGAGGTGATAGAGGACCCTTAGGGGAACAAAAAATGTTCTATGACAATTTTCCGAATTCTCGCCCACAAGGGAGAAAACGTCGTTTTATTGTTTTATCGAGACAAACGTGGTTTTTAGAAGAATAGTCGTTGTAGCTCCGTCCCAGGTGGTTCTGCTAGAAAGAAAGTGAAACCAATCGAAAGCTGAGTAAATTTACTATAAGACTAGTTGAGAGTAAACGTAAAAATGAATGAATGTAAGTACGTATATCGAACCAAAAGAAAGCTATTCTAAATTTCCTGACATTTTCTTGATACTTCTTTCCAGCGTTACTCCTCAATGGGCAGGATTTGAGATTTCCGGGTTTCAGAAAAACTTCCTCATTTAACCAGCTTTCCATTCATGTATCAAAACCCTGTGTTATTGAAGTATGTGAACGATTTAAGAACAAAAGTTTAAAAAAAAAACATGGATGTGAGAAAAGAAAATTATATTTTTTTCTTCAGTTATTCAAAAAGCTGGAGAAATATTTATTTTTATAAATGTTTACATAATTATTAAGTAAATATTTACATAAAACAATAAAAAAAATTACTTCCACGAATATAAAAAAAAAAATTCCTAAAACAGTAAATAAATAAAATACACATTTATTTTGCATTTATTAATTCAGGTAACTAATACTGGGTTCAGGAGGCGGCCATTAAGGACCCCAACCATACATTAACCTCAAAAATTATTATTTTTACCGAGATAACGAATTTGAACACATTTTTACAGGTATTTATAATTAGAAAACAAATGCTTTACCTTGAATTGATACTGATGGTTCCTCTTGTGAGCCCATGCGTGTTTGTTGTGGTAATTAAATATCCTATCCCTCATAAATAAGATGTACGTAGTAAGTACATAGTTCTGTAAAAATGTGTTCAAATTCGTTATCTAGGTAAAAATAATAATTTTTGAGGTTAATGTATGGTTGGGGTCCTTAATGGCCGCCTCCTGAACCCAGTATTAGTTACCTGAATTAATAAATTCAAAATAAATGTGTATTTTATTTATTTACTGTTTTAGGATATTTTTTTTATATTCGAGGAAGTAATTTTTTTTATTGTTTTAAGTAAATATTTACTTAATATTTATGTAAACATTTGTAAAAATCAATATTTCTCTTCAGCTTTTTGAATAAACTGAAGAAAAAAATATAATTTTCTTTTCACAGATCCATGTTTTTTTTTTTTAAACTTTTGTTCTTAAATAGTTCACATACTTCAATAACACAGGGTTGTGATACATGAATGGAAAGCTGGTTAAATGAGGAAGTTTTTCTGAAACCCGGAAATCTCAGATCCTGCCCATTGAGGAGTAACGCTGGAAAGAAATATCAAGAAAATGTCAGGAAATTTAGAATAGCTTTCTTTTGGTACGATATACATACTTACATTCATTCATTTTTACGTTTACTCCCAACAAGTCTTATAGTAAATTTACTCAGCTTTCGATTGGTCTCACTTCCTTTCTAGTAGAACCACCTGGGACGGAGCTACAACGACTATTCTTCTAAAAACCACGTTTGTCTCGATAAAACATTAAAACGACGTTTTCTCCCTTGTGGGCGAGAATTCGGAAAATCGTCATAAAACATTTTTTGTTCCCCTAAGGGTCCTCTAATACCCCTCACAATATGACTAGACATTTACGGGACACCCTCTATAATTGGTTCAATTACTTCTAATGGATTCTTCATGGCTGACTAATTCCTTCAAACTATTAGTGAAACCCCTGAAAACACTAGCTCAACACTTATTTATCCATCATTTTCAATATGATAAGAACCAAGTCAATGGCGAGGTTAGCTCAGTGGTAGAGCACGGGACTCATATGGTGGAGAACCTGAGATCTAATACCGAGAATAGTAATACAGATTTACAATAGCTGTATAGAATTTGGCCAAAAAACTAACTTTGAAACAAATAGGCCGAGTTCCAGGCCTCTCCCAAATACAGATTTCCTATAATATCATAGTATTGGGCCAAGTTTTAGGCTCTTAATACCTTGTCAAAAACCTAATAATACCCTCTCACTTTTATGTACAATTCTAACTACCCAGTTTTCGTGAAATGATGGCCACTATAACCATCGGATTTATTATAAAATGTCTGGGATTTAAAGATTCAGTTCCTTAGTGTAATGATTCAGGATTATAATAGATTTTTTACTTTTTTATTTTAATATAAATATATATATACATACATACATATATATATATATATATATATATATATATATATATATATATATATATATATAACAGGGCGAGGTTAGCTCAGTGGTAGAGCACTGGACTAATATGTTGATGGACCTGAGTTCAAATACCGAGCATAGTACTAAAGATTTTTTCTTCTAGTGTCTTTGTTCGTGGGTTGGATTCGGCCTCCCTGACCGTCCCTAGGTCAACCCAGCCTTTAAATAATTTATTAATGGTTTGTTTTAAGAACCAATTAAGGGACGAGGTTAGCTCAGTGGCAGAGCACTGGACTAATAAGTTGGAGGACCTGAGTTCATATACCGAGAATAGTAATAAAGATTTCTATCTTCTAGTGTCTTCGTTCGTGGGTTGGATTCGGCCTCCCTCACCGTCCCTAGGCAAACCCAGCCTTTAGACAATTTATTAATGGTTTGTTTTAAGAACCAAGTCAGAGGCGAGGTTAGCTCAGTGGTAGAGCACTGGACTCATACGCTGGAGGACCTGAGTTCAAATCCCGAGCAAGCACTAAAGATTTGTATCTCCTAGTGTCTTAGTTCATGGGTTGGATTCGGCATCCCTGACCACCCCTAGGCCAACCCAGCCTTTAAATAATTTATTAATGGTTACCTGCTAAAGACCCTAGCAGTCGAAGTAGCAAGGGGAAATCAGGCGGCCGGAGAATAGTACTGACCAAACTATCCCCTAGTTTGTCGTATGGTCATGAATCAGATACCTCTATAGTATCTGCCTCTGGCCTGAGGAATTAAATTTTTTTTTGTATTAAGGACCAATTCGGTCAAGCGAACGAATTCAAAAAGGTCAGGCCTTTCAGATCTCTCTCTCTCTCTCTCTCTCTCTCTCTCTCTCTCTCTCTCTCTCTCTCTCTCTCTCTCTCTCTCACTTCCTCTCTTCTTGTCTCTTCCTCCTCCCACTCTCATAAGTAAAGAGTTTCTATGATTTCCAGCGCCATATGAGTGTATGTGTTTAGTAATTTTACAGTACGGATGTGCTTAGAGTTACTTTCTACTTTGAAACATATTGTAGATTTGAAAGATAATATACACGAACATAAATTATACATTCTTCCCGAGCATAAATGCAAGTAGGAAAGGAAATAAATAAATTTACCTTGAAACGAATTGAGGCTTATTTAGATTCATATATTCAAAGGAGAGGTTATGATTTACATCATCCAACCTGAAAAGCTAGGAAAAGGAAGGGAATGTTGTCAAACGCCAATGTCACGGATGCTGACCGGCTAGCTTCATTTGCACCTTTATCGGCACCTTTAGTACACTTTATTCCCATGAGTGAAATTTCATTGGCGAAAACATATATTTTCGTTGGAATTTGACTAATTCTACGAGAATTTACAATCATTACTACAGACTATCAATGATGGACGACTAAAGGATAGATTTATGACTAATATCACATATGATTAATGAATTATATGCCCTGAGGTTAATGATTAATTTGTTTTGACTAACGAGAATAGTTTAATCAAATTGATTAGTCATAAGTAAAATTAGGCAATTTGTCAATCATTTAGTTTATTTGTGCGCTTCCCTGTTACATACAAAGCATTCCTTCGGATTTCCGTAAATCGTATTTTTTTTTTAATTGTAAATAGAACGTAGAGAAATATCAGTATTTCTTGATAGTACTGTTCATTAATATGGCGGCATTGAGTGTCGAACGTCTCATTATAATAAAGGATATAAGCATTGGACACGCCCATTCACTTCTCTGTCCGATAGCCGGCCGCCATATTAAAGTGAAAATACTGAGGCCTCGCCTTGGTCTGCTTTCTCCAGGGATTATCTTGGGGGCCAATTATGCACACGAGCATAGGTGCATAATAACCTTTAGAGGTGCATTGGGGAGAGGGGGCGTAAGGCAACCCGCGAACCATAGGCCTAGGGCAGTGGCGGAAGAGACCCAGATAGCGCCGGCGGATTTCCATACAATCCGACTCCCGGTACTGTTATGGGAAGGAGAAACAGTTAGAACAAGCGGGGGATTCTTTTGTCTCACACACACTGGGCTATTTGCATTAGTTAATACCGCGGAAAGGCGAACCCCATGAACATGCTATTACTGTATCCACTGACTTAGTACGAACAGTACTAGTGGTCGGAGCTATTTCTAGCCACCGGATTAGAGTTCATTCCACAGTACTAATTCATTTGGAAGGTACACCCAGGTTGTTTGGGTCAATAAACACCCATATATGTATATATATATATATATATATATATATATATATATATATATATATATATATAACACAAAACATTTTGTTATACTTACAAAAAATGGTTCTCAAAATAAAAATAAAATGTGAACGTTTATGCATATAACGTGGATCCACGTAGAAAGACCCCGATTGGAAGGAAATGTGTCACATTAGGGCCTTTATCGACCCTCCAAGTTTATTTTGAATCGGGAACAAACCTTGGTTTTGGTGAATCTTTAACAAACCTTTAAGGGTCCCCCCTCTGCGAAACATAAAATACATTTTTTTTTAATTTTTGTAATATTCCCAAAATTCGAATTTAGGGGCTTTTCTATGTGCTAAAAACGAATCTGACATCCGTTTTTAAATCAAAAATTGTTTTACATACTCGACTCTATAGAAGTCATTATTGTGCCAAAATATTCCATATAGGTACTTGAAACGTTATCCATTATAAAAAATGTTTTGATTTAAAAACGGATGTCAGATTCGTTTTCAGCACATTGAAAACCCCCTAAATTCAAATTGTGGGAAAATTACAAAAAAAATTGTATTTTAAATTTCGCTAAAGGGGGCCCCTTAAAATTTTGTTAAAGATTCAAGAATCCGGCCATATGTCAAAGAATATCTACCCGATTCAAACCAAACTTGGAGGGTCGATAAAGGCCCTAATGTGACACATTTCCTTGCAATTGGGGTCTTTCTACGAGTTCTGGGATTGACGTTATATGCAAAATAGTTTACATTTTATTTATATTTTGAGAACCATTTTGTGCAAGTACCTTTTGAGATAATACAATAGTCATTTATATGATTAAGAAAAGGAGTCTTTCTTCTTTTGAAAGATTTCACTGACGTAAAAATCGGATAATCTCAAGGGGAGATATTGAATTTCAAAACGTCACATTACTTTTTCGCTTACAAAGTCTCTTCCAGACTGGGAAAAATGACTATTTTTTGTTTTCAATGATATTTACCAAATTAGGGTTTTTTGGGGGTCTGATTTTAAATCTGCTATTATTTTTTGGTAACAAAAAAAATGTATAATACTAGTTTACTTGAAAACGTAAGCATATTTTTGAATTTATTTGACGAAATGTCAATTATTGTCTAACGATTATATTTTTCCTTCAATCTACTCTATAAAACAAATGAACTGGTAAAAGAATCATGCCGATGTCATTTTTTAAACTCGATATAAAAAGTAAAGAACGTTCAACCTATTTTATTTTATTTCTCGGCTCCTAAGACGCATTGGACGGAACGCTCGGACACGTGTCGACTATTTTTCGATGTAAAATCACCAGAAAAAAAAGGTCCAGATCGGTGACCCCATCGCTGTATACTCCCCTTGTGAGGGATTTCTGGGTCATGATTTGGGAAAAAGTTTCTACTGTGGAACATGGATAATTTGAACTTCGATAATTCGAAATCGTGGTTAATTCGAATATTTCTCTCGGTCTCTAGAATTTAGGGCATAAACAATGTAAAAAAAATCGTGGTTAATTCGAATAAAATTTTGGATAATTCGATTTTTTTACGATTCTTTACCTCCAATGGGAAGTGGTCGATCTTAAATCTTGTGAAAATATTCTCCCCTCGGGTAAGAAGGATAGTAAGATACGGATGTAGGGATACCTGGACAAGAAGCACGGCGGTCTCAGTCTAGTTCTTGGACTCTAGGAGTTCTGCAAAGTGGTGGGTCGCGCTTCCTCCCTTCCAGGGGTTGTCATAGGTCCATCCTGTCGTTTTATCCTAGAATTCCCTCCCACCATCCCTCCCATCTTCATTTCTTATTCAGTTATGTCAGTCAGAGCCTAGATCTGTTGTATTTTTTGTGCCTTGAATTTCTGGTGAACAGTGGAGTTGTTCATTTAGGATGTCGAAGCCTAGAAGTTGTAAAACTTTAACGTAGTCCGAGAAAATAGCTGCGATTAAAGAAGTTGAAAAAGGAATAAAGAAAAAATCTAAAAATGCCAAGGAATTCCTCCTAACACTTTATCAACTTACCTGAAAAATAAAGAAAAAGGTTCTTGCCCATGAAAATGACTTTTTTTCAAAACAATAGACTTTTATTTTTACTTTCTTGATAAATTATTTATTACTTATTTACGTAATCACCAATTTATGAAAGGTTTGTTATTGTCTAAATAAAATTTATGTCTTTTTTTTTTTTAATTAAAAAAATGTAAAAATATGAAATTCGATTTTTTAAACCTTTATTTTCAAAAACTTTTGTAATTCGAAATTTGGCTAATTCGAAATTTTTCATCGGTCCCTTGGGGTTCGAATTATCCAAGTTTTACTGTACAAACCGTTCCCCATCAGAAGTAGCTATTCCAAGGTAGGAATAAAAAGCCACACCCTGAGTAAGGAATCGGGAGGGGAGGTTCTGAAGCTATAACTCCAAGCAGACAGCTTTCACCGGCTTCCACCAGGTTCCGTCCTTTCTGTGGGGGTGCTTCTATAACTTATGTAACATTAGTACTTTCCTTTAGGCTTATTGTGTAAACAGTTCATAGGTTTATCAAGATTATGTGTCGACTATTGGCTATGAAAATATCATATGGCTGGTGGTCTCTTGCAAAAGTATTGGAAAATAATCGGTTACGTGATCGGAATGTGATATTGGCGAGAAAAATAATATTTCAAACTAAATATATTTTAGAATTTTATTTTTTAAACAGTATTTTATAGGCGAACTTTTGATAAGTAGGTTTTTATGGAACTATCATTAATTTGTCTTATCTGTTGTATCGCTTTGCTATTTTAAATTATCATCAGTATTTACGAAGCTGTAGGATAGTCTAGAAAGTTCAAAGGGAATTTCACCTCGTGATGCAATCCGGAAGTGCAGTCTTGAAAATTTCATGTTTCAGAACCAATAGACCACAAAAGAACTCCGGTTTATATATATATATATATATATATATATATTTATTTATTTATTTTTATATAAATATGGCACAGGTCGAAATAATAGTACTCCATTTTATGTACTATTTTATTTTTGGCACGCCCTACATGTTTCGTGGCCTTCATGTCACCTCCTCAGGGGCCACTAAATCCTAAAAAGTTTTAACAAACTTTAAATAAAAACAGGAACTCGGTAAATAAACAGACAGAAATTAAATTTTTAAATAAAATATTTTACAATAACATTAGAAGATAGCGAACAGTCCAAAGGAAAAAACAATAGTACAGGCCTTTATAGAACTTATCGTAATAAGCTGATTACTAAGCCTCTCGACACAGGTGATTTAGCTAGCCTCAGTCTTAGTATGGGTGGCGAGCTAACCACACATGGGGTATGCTGATTACTAAGCCTCTCGATACAGGTGATTTAGCTAGCCTCAGTCTTAGTATGGGTGGCGAGCTAACCACACATGGGGTATGCTGATTACTAAGCCTCTCGATACAGGTGATTTAGCTAGCCTCAGTCTTAGTATGGGTGGCGAGCTAACCACACATGGGGTATGCTGATTACTAAGCCTCTCGATACAGGTGATTTAGCTTGCCTCAGTCTTAGTATGGGTGGCGAGCTAACCACACATGGGGTATGTACAATGTAGCAATATTTTTATTGTATTTTACCTATAGATTTAAGGTTAGGAGTTAGCATAGAAAATATAATGTTACTCTGTTTATAATTATTATTGAAAAATTATTGGATTTATTAAAATCAAAAATGTGTTATTTAAAATTTGTTAAACATTTTTAGGATTTAGTGGCCCCTGAGGAGGTGGCATAAATGCCACGAAACATGTAGGGCGTGCCAAAAATATAATAGTACATAAAATGGAGTACTATTATTTCGACCTGTGCCATATTTATATAAAAATAAATAAATATACATAATATATATATTGGTCACTTGTAATGAAATTGGGTACAAAAGTAATTTTGAGATCTCACTCTACATTTTTACGGGTGTTTAAATTTTTAGAAATAATTAACATTAGAGAAAAGATTAACTGTTACTATTTTAAACTTTCCAAATGGCACTGGGGATCAGAACGGAACCACGCTAAGATGACGCCCCTATCAAATGTGAAATTGTATCAAAAATAAACATTGTTAATAATTTTGGCTGGAAGCAGGCTACAAATACATACTAACACAAACACACACACACTCAGAAATATATGTATAACTTATTTAATTTATATTTGTTTATTTATTCGGCTTGGCAGCTTTGGCAATTTCCCTGCTCGATGTTATCATATGTACAAATGGTTACCTAGGTTATTTATTCGGCTTGGCAGCTTTGGCAATTTCCCTGCTCGATGTTATCATACGTACAAATGGTTACCTAGGTTATTTATTCGGCTTGGCAGCTTTGGCAATTTCCCTGCTCGATGTTATCATATGTACAAATGGTTACCTAGGTTATTTATTCGGCTTGGCAGCTTTGGCAATTTCCCTGCTCGATGTTATCATATGTACAAATGGTTACCTAGGTTACTTATTCGGCTTGGCAGCTTTGGCAATTTCCCTGCTCGATGTTATCATATGTACAAATGGTTACCCAGGTTATTTATTCGGCTTGGCAGCTTTGGCAATTTCCCTGCTCGATGTTATCATACGTACAAATGGTTACCCAGGTTATTTATTCGGCTTGGCAGCTTTGGCAATTTCCCTGCTCGATGTTATCATATGTACAAATGGTTACCTAGGTTATTTATTCGGCTTGGCAGCTTTGGCAATTTCCCTGCTCGATGTTATCATATGTACAAATGGTTACCCAGGTTATTTATTCGGCTTGGCAGCTTTGGCAATTTCCCTGCTCGATGTTATCATACGTACAAATGGTTACCTAGGTTATTTATTCGGCTTGGCAGCTTTGGCAATTTCCCTGCTCGATGTTATCATACGTACAAATGGTTACCTAGGTTATTTATTCGGCTTGGCAGCTTTGGCAATTTCCCTGCTCGATGTTATCATACGTACAAATGGTTACCCAGGTTATTTATTCGGCTTGGCAGCTTTGGCAATTTCCCTGCTCGATGTTATCATACGTACAAATGGTTACCTAGGTTATTTATTCGGCTTGGCAGCTTTGGCAATTTCCCTGCTCGATGTTATCATATGTACAAAAGGTTACCTAGGTTATTTTCATAAGAAAGCAAATTCTTACTTTAATATTTTGCAAGGAATGCAAATAATAAAACGAAATAATAAACGAACTATAATGAGTATATCTAGAACAAACATTTGAAGAATAACAAAAAAAACAGTACAGTGTCAACAAGATGTTTTGAGAGTAAAACAATCGTATTGTCCTTCATGTGTTTTGTATTAATTAATTTTGTTGTTATTTATGCCATAGTTTTTGTATTTTGTATTCATACATGATAAGTATAAATCTGTTACCTTAGTATTTCATGGTTCGGGTAATTGATAAGTCCCACCTGAAAAATAAAAGAAATTAATGAATTAGAATAAGGAAATTAGTTATAAAATAATCATAAAGTATTTTCATTATCAATAAAGTGAAGTAGAAAAGTTAGTTTGTAAATGAATGGAAATTTATTTTGTTTTATTATAAAGGAAAATTAAACGACTAAAAAAAGGTAAAAAGGTCGATTCACGCTAGACCGGGTCGGGTCCGGGTCGGGTCCGGGCCGGGACATTGCGAAGCAATCACACACGCAAAAAACACGGACTCGGCCCGGTGTAGCGTGAACGAGTCCATTGAAAATGCTGGTGTGATTGTTTCTCCGTGTCGGGTCCGGGCCGGGCCACGGCCGGCTCCCGGCCGGGACACGGTGAAACAATCTCACCTGCATTTTCAATGGACTCGTCCATGCTACACCGGGCCGGGTCCGTGTTTTTTGCGTGTGTGATTGCCTCACCTTGTCCGGACCCGACCCGGTCTAGCGTGAATTGGCCTTAAAGCTCATTATTGCCCTATTAGTTATTGTTAGTATTTAGCAGTGTTGGGCAAAAATTATTCATAATGATGAATAATGATTAATGAATAAATGTATTATTTCATTCATGAATGAAGAATAATTACTTTTATTCATTATTCGTTATTCTGTGAATGAAGTTTATGTTTTATTCACAAATTATTCGAATGATCATTCAGAATAAACATGTTTTAGTGAATAACGATAGATTTATTATAATGTTGGCAGCCAGAAATACGTATATATATGTGTGTGTTTGAGTAGGATTATTCAGTAGACCAACTAGAAATAAATAATAACGAATGATGAATAATGAATAATGAATGATGAATAATGAATAACGAATAATTCTGTGAATAATTCATGATGTACCGTGTGAATAAGATAATTCAGTGAATTATTCATCATTCACTAAAAATTTATTCGAATGATCGTTCGAATAATAATTTATTCTAATAATGCCCAACACTGGTATTTAGATTCACCTTTTTGTGGCGAGGATTTTAATGTAATATTGATGCTCTGGGATTATGATAGGTTCAAAATATATATATCAATATATATCATGGAATAAAGAGACAGCTGAGAAGAAGCTGTCATTATGAAAACTAGAGCCCGGAAGTTAGGCAAAATCCCTTATTTATCTGAATGGATATATTGAAGAATCAGATAGAAATAAATATGTTTCCGTGCATTTAGGAAGTGTAGAGACAATTTTTATTTTGCCTTTTTTACCTATTTTGGCTTCCGTTGCCTTTTTTTGCTCGTTATGAAATTTTTTATGCGATTTAAACATTTTAAAAAGCACCGTTCATCGAAGACAAAAACGACAGCACAAATTAAATTACATATTGCCGTCACAAATATCTATTCGAAAGCTTATTTTCCCAACCCATGGATGGAATTGAAGGTTTAAAAATAACAGAACCTTCCTTAGTAGAAGGAATGCACAGGCATAATGAATACCAGAAAAGAGAGAGGATCAGAGAAGTACGTCACTTCTCCTTCCTTCACCCCTTTCGCTGTGATAATCCGTAATTACCTGGGATTCCGGATTTCGAAATGATAAGATAATGCTAGTTATAAGATAAAATAATTAGTTATTAACATTATTATTAATAACATTATTCTCTTATAAAATATAGAGAATTTCATTTTTACAGAATGGAACTTCATTAGATCAATCAATATCCATTTGATGAATTAATTTGTTAAAAAAAAAACAAAATAATACATTAATATATATTTTTTTTTTAATTTTTAACGTCCATTTATTATTAACTACGAATTTTAGGACGGGTTATCTATAGGTTACCACCCTTTTATAGCCAGGATAGTTATAGAGACCCCTAGTGGGAATCGAACCCACGACCTTTGGCACGGAATTTTAAGTGCTCACGCCTTAACCCTCACGGCCTTTTTTTTTTTACGGCGCATCTACTTCTAGGTCATTAGCGCCGACATCCAGGGTGCAGCGAGGAATTTTCCCAGCGAGCCCTGAGATGAGAAAATTCCTGCCGGAGGTGGGGATCGAACCCACCATCTCCCGCTTATGAATCCAGCGCGCTAGCCACTAGACTACGGGAGACCCCCTCCTACATTAATATAAATATTAACTAATTTATCTTTTGGTTCGCTATCCATGAATGCTCGTGCTTATTCTATTGATGTGTTTTACTTATTAATTATAATAGTTTAACAAATTAGAAGATATATATATTTTTTTCAATATAAAATTGTGTTCTAGGTAGCAGCACTTTTAACTTGAGTAAACCGAACTTACTCACAATCTATTTTATCTTAATAAGCAGGCTGTAGGAAAATACAAAGGATTTTTTGTTCATTTATGTATTTAATTTGCAAGTCTTTTTGTACTTTTTGGCAACAATTAGGCCGGAATTCATCAAAATGATTATTGAAGCATTAATATAAAAAATTAAAAGCAGGTTTTTGTGCGAAATGTAATAAGGATTTGAATGGTTGCTTTCCACTTACTAGGATTTGAATGGTTGCTTTCCACTTACTAGGATTTGAATGGTTGCTTTCCACTTACTAGGATTTGAATGGTTGCTTTCCACTTACTAGGATTTGAATGGTTGCTTTCCACTTACTAGGATTTGAATGGTTGCTTTCCACTTACTAGGATTTGAATGGTTGCTTTCCACTTACTAGGATTTGAATGGTTGCTTTCCACTTACTAGGATTTGAATGGTTGCTTTCCACTTACTAGGATTTGAATGGTTGCCATTTTTTATACGTGATATTTATTAAAATGTACGTAAAATATACGTAAAACTGCTAATGTATGTTAATAAAAATATTTGTCTTATATTTTCCCAACTGGAAAAGTAGGTAACACTTTTGTATCATAGTTTGTATGGATTTCAAATCTCTATTATTTCCTAAATCTCTTTCTATAGCACAAAACGACAATTTAGTTAAGTTTGTTTAACATTGTATCAACAATTGGGTTATTAAAATTTCATCTAGTACACACACACACACATATATATATATATATACAGTAGGTTTCCAATTAATCGAGTCCATGGGGTCCAAGGTTACCTCGGTTAATCGAAATAATCGGTTAATCGGAACCATACCAATAGCAATTGGAAATGTAGGTTGTTTTTGAATAAAAACTACTTATACGCTAAAAAAATCTGATATTTCATAATAATAATACTGCATAATAATAATAAGTAGCAATAACAGTAATAACAGAAACCGTGAGATTATTTTTTAAAATAGAAATCCTTAATTGTGGCTTGCCTAAATGTACTTTTTCCTAAAAATGTACCTCCATTTTCTCAGAATCATGAGTTCATTTGGCGATAGCTTCTGGTTTTTTTTTTTTTTTTTTTTTTTTTTTTAACGGCGCATCTACATCTTGGTCATTAGCGCCGGGCTATCTACAGGTTGCCACCCTTTTCTAATGCCAACAGCACGTGGTCGGTCACCCATTCAGGTACTCACCACGCCTGACGCTGCTTAACTTCGGTGATCTATGGGATCCGGTGCATTCAACGTGGCTATGGCCGTTGGCATATATAGCTTCTGCTTACTAAATAGAGAAGGGATCTGTCAAGCAGATTGAAACCTCCTTCATGGGTTATGTTTGGGGGGAATGGTTTCCACGTCTTCTTCGGGATTGGAGTTCTTTACCTCATTAATAATTTCATCTTCCGTAAGGACTGTCGCTCTGTTTATTGTGTCGTCGTTTAACCAATCTATAACTTCGGAATTCATTATATCCGGGGAGTTGAGGTCTTTTAACAAATCACACAACTGCTGATTTGTTGGGGCTCCGTAAATTGTCTGGCTATCATGGATAATTCGAGGCCACAGGTTTTCCAGGCTTTATTTACTGTGCTTTCTGTTACAGAATGCCAAGAATCAGCAGCCATGTAAATCATATCCTTAATAGATATTTTCTTTAATTTTTGAATGAACCCTTCCTGTTCTGCTTATAGCATTTCAGACAATAGCTTCTTTTTGTAGTATCGTTTGAAGGCCGAAATTACTCCTTGTTCCATAGGCTGGATTAGTGATGTGATATTTGCAGGGAAAAACATCGATTTTTTTTCGTCCTATATATATATGGGGGCGAGGTTAGCTCAGTGGTAGAGCACTGGACTAATAAGCTGGAGGCCTGAGTTCAAATCCCGAGCAAGCACTAAAGATTTTTTCTTCTAGTGTCTTTGTACATGGGTTGAATTCGGCCTCCCTGGCCGTCCCTAGGTCAACCCAGCCTTTAATTAATTTAATAACGTGTACCTTGAGTGCTAATGACTCTAGCAGTCGAAGCAGCCAAGGGGAAAATCAGGCGGCCGGAGCATAGTACTGACCATACTATCTCCCTAGTGTGCCGTATGGTCATGAATCAGAAACCTCTATAGTATCTGCCCCTCAGGGCCCTCGTGGCCTGTTATGGGACTGATTTATATATATATATATATATATATATATATATATATATATATATATATATACATATATATATATATATATATATATATACATATATATATATATATATACATATATATATATATATATACATATATATATATATATATATATATATATATATATATATATATATATATATATATATATATATTACACTTCGATATAAAACATTAACTCGCTTAGAATTTTACCAAATTTTCAACTGATAGAGCGCAGGCGTTAACTGCAAGTGTAAATAGGTTGATAGTAATCTTAGCTGGCAGAAATGGGTTAGCCGTCCGAATACTGAAAGCTTTCATTGTTCTCGGCAGGTTTTCAAACTAAACAAAAAAAACTAGTGGAGGCCATATTCAAATTCGCCCTTGAAATTCATGTAACCTCCATACAGTAATGTTCGACCGCCTCTCTCTCCCCCCGTGCCGATCCTGCAACCAGTCACTCGATTAGATTAAAATAGACTCGCCCGGATAATTTTTGAAATAATTAATAATTATTGGAATTGATTTATTTTTAGGTTAATCACAGATTATTAATAATAAAAAACGAATTAAGTAATTAAAATGTTTGAATAATGTTAAAATATATTTATATAAACTTCGCGAAAATTAATTGAGATATTTATGATGTATTTGTTATCTGTTAATGTTGATTAACATAGCCAATATTTGTTATCTTTCTATAATGTTGATTAACATAGCCAATATTTGTTATCTGTCTATAATGTTGATTAACATAGCCAATATTTGTTATCTGTCTATAATGTTGATTAACATAGCCAATATTTGTTATCTGTCTATAATGTTGATTAACATAGCCAATATTTGTTATCTGTCTATAATGTTGATTAACATAGCCAATATTTGTTATCTGTCTATAATGTTGATTAACATAGCCAATATTTTTGATATTGGTAGGACCAAAATCATAGAAAATATAACTCAACACATACAAAAGATACAATTGTAAAATTTTCATAAGAATAGTAACCGGTATTTTCTTGACCTATGGTTTCTGAAACGTGGGCATTTTCAATCTGCACCTCAAGATTGCAAGATCGGGTCTATTTCAAAAGCGGTTTTCCTCCCTGTGGAGGGAGAGATGAGTCGCGCTTATAATTCAGTCCAGAATGAAAATACAGCCTAGAAGTGCGGTTTCATTGGATTACCTATGTCAAGAGAAAGTCTAACAGGAAACCCTTCCAAGCAAACCAGTAATCCCTACAATTTATTCACAAGTCTTTTCCCTTCCAAGCAAACCAGTAATTCCTACAATTTATTCACAAGTCTTTTCCCTTCCAAGCAAACCAGTAATCCCTACAATTTATTCACAAGTCTTTTCCCTTCCAAGCAATCCAGTAATCCCTACAATTTATTCACAAGTCTTTTCCCTTCCAAGCAAACCAGTAATCCCTACAATTTATTCACAAGTCTTTTCCCTTCCAAGCAAACCAGTAATCCCTACAATTTATTCACAAGTCTTTTCCCTTCCAAGCAAACCAGTAATTCCTACAATTTATTCACAAGTCTTTTCCCTTCCAAGCAAACCAGTAATCCCTACAATTTATTCACAAGTCTTTTCCCTTCCAAGCAAACCAGTAATCCCTACAATTTATTCACAAGTCTTTTCCCTTCCAAGCAAACCAGTAATCCCTACAATTTATTCACAAGTCTTTTCCCTTCCAAGCAAACCAGTAATTCCTACAATTTATTCACAAGTCTTTTCCCTTCCAAGCAAACCAGTAATCCCTACAATTTATTCACAAGTCTTTTCCCTTCCAAGCAAACCAGTAATCCCTACAATTTATTCACAAGTCTTTTCCCTTCCAAGCAAACCAGTAATCCCTACAATTTATTCACAAGTATTTTCCCTTCCAAGCAAACCAGTAATTCCTACAATTTATTCACAAGTCTTTTCCCTTCCAAGCAAACCAGTAATCCCTAAAATTTATTCACAAGTCTTTTCCCTTCCAAGCAAACCAGTAATCCCTACAATTTATTCACAAGTCTTTTCCCTTCCAAGCAAACCAGTAATCCCTACAATTTATTCACAAATCTTTTCTCATTTTTTCTTCATATTTTAGATGTTTGTTTTTCAATGTTTATAGCTGAGTTTTGCTTCCTGAGGCTCTTAACATTTATAATTTTTTTGCCCCTCATACATTTCCTAGTGTATTTTACGGAATACATATTCCCGAACAGAGAGTCTCTAATTTTAAAAATTGTCCTTAGAATAAGAAATTGTCTTGAAAGTATTTTAAGGATAAACACTAAATTGCTGCTTTTAAGTCCGGATTCAGCCATCTTGGCCCAAGTCACTCAGCAGCCTTCTTCTTTGCTTTCTGCTTCTTTTTATTCCACGCCATCTTTGAGTGACAGGGAATGCAATCAGAGTTAATAATGGCCGAGTGCGAGAAGCCGGAATCACGAAAACTCCTTCTTCTCCATCATTTCGCCGAATGCTTCCCAAAAACCTAACATTCAGTTGTCAGAAGAAAAAATATTATTATTTATCTACTGATCTAGTTATTAGCGGGTTTTCTATCTCCACCCATAGGGAGGAACCCCGCTTATGAGGTTCACCTAAAGATGAGATTCGCAACTGAAAAATTACACGCTTCAGAAACATAATTTCAAGAAAATAACGGTGGTCCAAATTAATATATATGAATTTGTTTGTTTAATTTCTAGCTGGCCTAAAAATCGACAAATTTTAATAAAAACTGATAAAATTCTGATTTATATATATGGACGTAAAAATTTAAATAAATACCTAATAAATAGTTGCTGCGTTTGAAAGGTCAAGATCGTTTACGAACAGAATGCATCGAGAGGAACATGGTTTTTGGGTGAAATTCTCCCGAAAAAAATCGTAACGCTTACGATCTTGCTTTACTAGGCTTCCTCGGAGGTACGTCGCACAGTGGGGCAAAACGCTTACGATCTTGCTTTACTAGGCTTCCTCGGAGGTACGTCGCACAGTGGGGCAAAACGCTTACGATCTTGCTTTACTAGGCTTCCTCGGAGGTACGTCGCACAGTGGGGCAAAACGCTTACGATCTTGCTTTACTAGGCTTCCACGGAGGTACGTCGCACAGTGGGGCAAAACGCTTACGATCTTGCTTTACTAGGCTTCCACGGAGGTACGTCGCACAGTGGGGCAAAACGCTTACGATCTTGCTTTACTAGGCTTCCTCGGAGGTACGTCGCACAGTGGGGCAAAACGCTTACGATCTTGCTTTACTAGGCTTCCTCGGAGGTACGTCGCACAGTGGGGCAAAACGCTTACGATCTTGCTTTACTAGGCTTCCAGGTACATTTTTTATAATTAATATCATGAGAGGAATCTAATGAATTCATTTCCAAGGCCATATCTACAATCTTAGTCCAGGAAAACGGTAAAACTAGATTTTTCTTGTGATCTTCTAGATTTCCGGGTGTATTCTAATATATCTTGAAACCGGTTGAGAATTTTCTCTGAGTAGAAATTTTTATTTTTATCGTAAATATGTTTTTCACATTTATTTACATCTACGTTCTTTGGAATATGCACTTCAAAAACTCGGAGGTACGTCGCACAATGGGGCAAAACGCTTACGATCTTGCTTTACTAGGCTTCCACGGAGGTACGTCGCACAGTGGGGCAAAACGCTTACGATCTTGCTTTACTAGGCTTCCTCGGAGGTACGTCGCACACGTGTTTCAAAAAAGGCTACAGCCTCTAAATCTTAACCGATTTCAATGATTTTTTTTTTTTTTTTTAAATTGAAAGCTACAAAAATTTAAAACAACTTTGTTTGGCCAGATTTTTGTTGTTTGTTTCCCCTGTTTAATTAATCACTTGTAAATAATTCAAAATTAAACATAAAATAATATTTTATTTTTCACCTAACCTAATAGCATCACTTATATCGTTGAAATTAAACATTCAAATCCTGATTGGACTAGCAAAAAATCAGACTGACACATCTTCAAAACGTAAATGTTAATTCAACAAAGAGATTAATTGAAATAATATGATTTTTGAATAATTTGAGAATAGATTTTGATTTTTTCAATGTCTAATGAGGATTTGAATGTTTAACTGCTACAATATCAGTTAGATGAAAAATATAATATTATATTGTGTTCAATTGTGAATGCTCGAGAATTATTTACATGTAATTAATTAAAAAGGAGAAACAAAGAACAAATCTGCTAGACAAAGTTGTTCTAAATTTTATTAGCTATCATTTAAAAAAAGAAATTCCGTTGAAATCGGTTAAGATTTAGAGGCGGTAACCTTTTTAGCACTTTCCTCCGAAGGAAAGTAGCTAGTGAGGTTGGACTCATGACAGAATTTTTGAAAAATTTCTTCAAATCTTTATCGATCCTACCTAGTAGACACCGAAAATGATCCCCGTTAAAATTTATATATATATATATATATATATATATATATATATATATATATATATATATATATATATATATATGTGTCTGTTAACACGATAGCGGCCAGAGTTTTTGTTTTTTCGTCACGAAACTTGGTATATAGCATTCAATTAGCAAACGATTGAAAGAGTTCGTTAACCACCAAAATCGGTCCACCGGAAGGGGGGGGGGGGTTTACCGCGAACCCAAAACACTAATTTGACTATGTCAGCCGTAATATTTGTTATATTTCAACGAAACTTCGTAGTGGTAATATAGAGAGAAAAGTGAGATATAAAAATGAACTAAATCGGTTCATTAGAAGGGGGGGGGGGGGTTTACTCCGGACCCACAATACCAATTCGCCACTACCGGCTGTGATTTTTGGTATATTTCGACGAAACTCGGTATTCGTAGTGGTAAATCACAGGTAAATATGTGTTGTAAAAATAAACTGAATCGGTTCATTAGGAGGGGGGGTTTACTCCGGACCCACAATACCAATTCGCCACTACCGGCCGTGATTTTTGGTATATTTCGACGAAACTCGGTATTCGTAGTGGTAATCTACAGGTAAATATGTGTTGTAAAAATAAACTAAATCGGTTCATTAGAAGGGGGGGTTTACTCCGGACCCAAATTCCTAATATACTCATACCGGTCGTAATTCCTGCTGTATTGTAACGAAACGCGGTATACGTCGCGGGTAACTCATGAGAAAGAAGTGTTGTAAAAATGAGCTGAATAGGTCAATCGGAAAGCGGGGGTTTAATTTGTAATATATTTCAATAGAAAAGCCCGCCAGACGTAGGTTCACAAAGCCGCCGCAAGGAGCGCTTTCTACCACTAGAGTGACTGTATCCTGTTCCTGCGTTAGATGAAAATACGATAATATGAGTTTTTTTGTATTTATTACGTAGTGTAATAGGTACCATGTGTAAACATAACTCTGGAAGCAAATTAATAATTGATCAGTTACTCATTACAAATTTAAAAGAGAACTATTCATGTTTTTATTTTATTTATGTAGGATATTTTAAGCAAATTGTTCTGGAAAGCAGTCTACACTACCCAAATTCTGAGGAAAGTGCTTAGTTATGCAGTTCCTGCGTGACGGACTTTTTGAAATAATAAATGTCGTTTGGCCTCACTGTGCGCCATCACACTTCGTGAAAGCTCACTCAGTTTGAGCAGCTAAATTTATTACTAAAGCGTAGGCGTTAGACGTGGTGAGTGACAGAGAAGGTTTTCGACTCATGTAGAGATGACGTCAGTTCCTATTGATAGTGACTTTCCGACCTTGAGTGGATGTTAAAGGAAAAGATACAGGTGGGGACCAGCCAATCCCCGACCTACCACAAGGACCAGTGCATTCAGCTGGCCAGCACAACAAAACTATACACACTCCATTGTGCTTCCTGGCCCTTGTCCATCATAGACGTGACACAACAAAATAGAAGTATGTAAGCAATCGTCTAAAAATATTTAGACAAATAATACATTTATTGGTCATAGCGTGATGATTGCAAACATGTACTGTTCAATTCGGGATGATTCATTGTGTTTCCTATTTCCTAAGATATGGAGATGGACTCCATATTTACACTTTTCCCGCACTACCGGCACTCTTCACATCGGAAGTCAGATAAATACTCTGGCTGTCATTGTCTTAAACAGCGAAGCCAAAGATAATTCTAGTGTTTGAACTTTGCTTGTAAATCTGTTCGAATCAAGGATAGTCGGAATTTAGTTAACAACCAAAATACAAGTATCTAGAAGAAGTAGTGAATTTACAAGAGGCGAATTCGTTCCAAAGGTACACTTTAAGGAACCATAGGGTAAATACCATGTGTGCTTTAGCGCGGTTCCCGGTAGGCACGAAAACTCCATGTATAAGGTCCCATACATCAATAATAACAAAAGGTGGTTCAAATTTGTGTATATATATATATATACACAACACAATTTGTGTATATATTGTGTATATATATGTGTGTGTGTATATATATATATATATATATATATATATATATATATATATATATATAAATCACGTGTCTGTCTGTTTGTCTGTTTGTTTGTTCCTTATACAAATCCACACCGTTTGACCGATTTTGACCAGACTTTGAATAATGGTAGGTCTTGATACGAGAAATCTCCTAGGCTAGGTCAAAAAAATCTACCAGCTGTCTGTCTGTATGTTCGTCCCTTATACAAATCCACACCGTTCGTCCGATTTTGACTAAACTCGGTACACTTGTGGATCTTAATCTGAGGAGTGTCGTAGGCTAAGTCAAAAACGTCTACCAGCTGTCTGTCTGTATGTTTGTCCCTTATACAAATCCACACCGTTTGACCGATCTTGACCAAACTCGGTACATATGTGGATCTTAATCTGAGGAGTGTCGTAGGCTAAGTCAAAAACGTCTACCAGCTGCTGTCTGTATGTGCCTTTTTAAAAAAAAAATAAATAAAAATCCACACTGTTAGACCGATTTTTACCAAACTTGGCCAAACTTGGTCAAAGTCGTCTAGGACTCCAAGTTGGGAGGTCACGGGTTCGAAACAGTTACAGATTCGTGTTATTTGATTTTAATAATACTTATTTGGTTTCTAATTTATTTAGGCTTTTCTATATGCTGAAAGTAGGTGTAACATGGCACGCCGGGTAACAGCTAGTACATATATATATATATATATATATATATATATATATTTGTACGTGTGCGCTGCTGACGGCTCAAAAATTGACAGATTTTGATGAAATTTGGTATGAAAATCGTTTGTCTAATTTTAAAGGTAATGTTCGTTAATCAGCAGAATCCGTCAACCAGAACATGACTTTTGGAGCGTAATTCGCGCAAAAAAAATCAGAACGCTTGGGTTTTCGAGTTCATAAGCATGCTGGTACTCGTTTTATAGGTTTCTTAACGTAAGGAAACTAATGAAGCCATTTTTAAAGCTATATCTGTAAGGTTTCCAGACGAATAAGGTGCACTAGTCCACCTTGCCAGACAATGAAATATTCAGACAAGGAAGCATCTATTGGTTGTCGTAATCCATAGTAAAGTAAGCGACTATATAACTTGTGAATCCAAGACGTCGCGAGATTTGCGACGAGCTGATACACAGCGAAAATCGCTCATTCACACGTTGAACAACAAGTGCGTTCAGTACGGTCCGGCAAGTAACTACCTAAACCACTGCCTAGTAGAATGGCGGTGTGGGAGTTTAGTTGATTCTAAGAAAATAAAATCCATTCTAAATCACTACCTAGTGATTGTGGCGTTCACTCGTCACTAAAAAGAACACTTTCACAAGTGGATACAAGTGCATTGGTTACAAGCACTAGTAAAAAATATAGGCAATAGGCTTATCACTTTCGTAATTGCAATTCACTGATGGTGATTCTTGATGCAGACGTGATGAACAAGTCCTAGAACATGTCTTTCCAGATAACCCAGACGATATGAACTTGCTCTGTTTCAACGCTTTCCCTAACAGATAGAAATGAAACTTGTCCAGAAAAATGCAAAGCCTATAACCGGAATCACGGAAAATCACTCCAAATCACTGCCAAAAATATATTATAGCAGAACTGATTCTGAATACAATTGCGAACTGTGTTGATTGAAAATCTACTGAAGGAGGACGTGGAAGACACCAAGTACTGGATTTCCGAGGATTATTGCGGACTGTGTTGATTGAAAATCTACTGAAGGAGGACTTGGAAGACACCAAGTACTGGATTTCCGAGGATTGTTGCGAACTGTGTTGATTGAAAATCTACTGAAGGAGGACGTGGAAGACACCAAGTACTGGATTTCCGAGGATTATTGCGAACTGTGTTGATTGAAAATCTACTGAAGGAGGACGTGGAAGACACCAAGTACTGGATTTCCGAGGATTATTGCGAACTGTGTTGATTGAAAATCTACTGAAGGAGGACGTGGAAGACACCAAGTACTGGATTTCCGAGGATTGTTGCGAACTGTGTTGATTGAAAATCTACTGAAGGAGGACGTGGAAGACACCAAGTACTGGATTTCCGAGGATTATTGCGAACTGTGTTGATTGAAAATCTACTGAAGGAGGACTTGGAAGACACCAAGTACTGGATTTCCGAGGATTGTTGCGAACTGTGTTGATTGAAAATCTACTGAAGGAGGACGTGGAAGACACCAAGTACTGGATTTCCGAGGATTAATGCGAACTGTGTTGATTGAAAATCTACTGAAGGAGGACGTGGAAGACACCAAGTACTGGATTTCCGAGGATTATTGCGAACTGTGTTGATTGAAAATCTACTGAAGGAGGACGTGGAAGACACCAAGTACTGGATTTCCGAGGATTGTTGCGAACTGTGTTGATTGAAAATCTACTGAAGGAGGACGTGGAAGACACCAAGTACTGGATTTCCGAGGATTGTTGCGAACTGTGTTGATTGAAAATCTACTGAAGGAGGACGTGGAAGACACCAAGTACTGGATTTCCGAGGATTAATGCGAACTGTGTTGATTGAAAATCTACTGAAGGAGGACGTGGAAGACACCAAGTACTGGATTTCCGAGGATTATTGCGAACTGTGTTGATTGAAAATCTACTGAAGGAGGACGTGGAAGACACCAAGTACTGGATTTCCGAGGATTATTGCGAACTGTGTTGATTGAAAATCTACTGAAGGAGGACGTGGAAGACACCAAGTACTGGATTTCTGAGGATTATTGTATCTTACCTAAAGTCATTGAAGGCAATATTACATGAAGGAACAAGTTGAAAACAAATAACGACGCAATTGCCAAAGGAACTAAAATTATTCGGGGTCACGTAATGCTCTAAAATTGTACACAACTAAAGTGGAAAATAGCAACAAAAACTTGTTTTAACCCTCATCTATAAACGTACGGGTCGTATCCGACCCAAAGCGGAAAACTGCGCATATCTCCTCCATACCCGCAATGGAACGTGAAAGGGCTTCAGGTACCCCCTCAGTAAATCCCGCGAAAGCCACGGACCACGTTTACGTCTGTCAGATAAGAATTATATTTTTTTTTAATCATCTCTCAATATAAATGTTTCCCGAACCCGGGTCGGATACGACCCAACGTTTATGATAATGTACTTGATTATAGATTCTATTGTTCCAGGTTTTCATTAAAAAATCATGTCTTCTGGAGAAAACAAATTACTCATAACCATGGAAGAAGTTATAGCCGAGAGGTGCAAGAGGTGCAATCTGATGCGGAATTTGATGAAATAGATTCAGAGTCTGACGATGGTATTCTCTCAAATGATGACGAAGGAGTCGAGAAACTCTCAAATCAAGATGATCAAGAATATCAAGATATACAAGTTTATTTTTTTCAATTCGACCCTGTGTGAACATAATCTCTCCCTGTGTGCAACAGTGCCTCTGATTATTTTACCAAAACAGAAATGTGATATAATATGTTCCTCAAGTTTTATAGTGATATTAAATTAGTTATTGCCTGTACATACATATATATATATATATATATATATATATATATATATATATATATATATATATATATGTATAGTTGTTATTACTAATTCTTTAACGTGTCCTTAACAATTTACTATGTTTTCTTAATTTTTTTTTTTTTTTAGAATTAATTTTACTTTCCTTAACTCAAATGCTTGTTTTCCTTTATGAATTGTCTTTTACGTTTTAAAAGTTTATTTTATTCACCTAATATTTGAAAAATAAATGCGTAAATCCCAATAACTTATTGCATTTTAGTCCCAAAAATGGCTCAGGATCGGATACGACCCAACGTTTATGCGTGAGTGTCAACCTTAAACGTTTATAGAGAAGGGTTAATAGCCAATAGCTGGACTGATATAAAAACATATTGGAGAAGGTGTTGATCATCGGGGTTTCGGTCTTATGATTCAATAAAAAAACTATATTTTATTGGTAAAATGTGATTATTTACGCCAAGGATGGCCAAGATTTGTCGATGCTCCGTAAAGAAAAAAAAAATTTACGCGCCAAGGTTTCGACCTGATATACAAGCCTTCTTCGGGGCTGTAAAAAAATTATGGCAATAATAAATACAAATTACAATATAGATTGATAAATTAACATTAATTTGGATACATTTAAATCCAAATTAATTTACATGTATCCAACTTAATGTTAATTTATTAATGTTTATCCTGAAACATATTGGTAAAAAAAAAATAGAATAAAATTATTGTTAATTACTCAATTATTATTCATGTACCTGGATGACGCTGAGAATGAAGTTATTAATATTATTTTTAATTTATTAAAATTATTCGAATTGTTATTTAGATAAAACAAAGATATGTTGTGCAGAGAGAAGAAAAGTATATACCTACGTTCTTAAACATTTTTCAAGGAGAAAACTTTAAATTCTTATTTTCATTATCCAAGGCCAATTTTCTGCTTCTGAGTCTGAAGGACTCCTAATGGGGGTAATAAAATCCTTTAAAAACTTGAATAAAAAGTATCCTCGGAAGTCATTGAACTCGGCCAAGGTAGAGAAGAGCCCAAGGAAGCGGACCGGAAATGTTCAATCGTGCAGAAGTTAGGAAGCTATCGGCTGGAAGATCTGGGATCGACTCTCGTGTCGGTTTTCTACCCAAAAGAAATATCTGGGAAATAGTTTTGTATACATATTCATTAGCCTGTAATTATGTCATGAATCTTGCATCATATGATTATTGTTACAATAATTATCTTAAATAGGCACCGGATTTTTGATACTTAAGACGAGGCATTAATAGAAAATTCGTGCGTCCAGACCCAGTGGCACTATATATATATATATATATATATATATATATATATATAAAACTCATAACTTTAGTGGTTTATTCGACACGTCGTTTGTAGTTCAGGGACGCAGAAACGAGCGTCCTATCTCAACATGTAGCAGAGCTATTCAAACTTTTGTCTATTTTCAAAACTATTGGTAGTTTTTATTAAAAACTGTTTTTTGGGAATTTTGGATTAGTTTGTCGTTAATAACGACATCATTTTTAGAATCTACAATAAATTTCCAATAAGAAACACTCATTGAAATATTGACATGTAAATTAACACTAGATTTACCAGAGCAATCATTTTGACTGGTCGTGCAACTTCAATTCAAAATTCCTACTACATATAACATTGGCTTTCCTACATGATGTTATGACTTTTGTAGCTATAAGTAGAGAATATATTTAATAAACTTAATGTTTTAAGGCAGTTCAACCACTAGGGTCATGGATGCCTATGTATATGCGTGCAATTGAAAATTAATTGACGTAAAGATGTAAAAGAGTGTATTATTTGAATCATATATTTAGATTAATCATATACTTAATATTTAATCAATCATATAATTAGTCAAAATTTATTCATTGACTAATTATATGATTGATTAAATATTAAGTATATGATTAACCTATAATAAATAATAAATAAATAATCTAAATATATGATTCAAATAATACACTCTTTTACATCTTTACGTCAATTAATTTTCAATTGCACACATATACATAGGCATCCATGACACTAGTGGTTGAACTGCCTTAAAACATTAAGTTCATTTAAAACACCAAAAAAAACAAAAAAAAAAAAAAAAAAAAAAAACAACTTAATGTTACTTTATATATATTAGTAACAAATATATTTTTTTGTTATTTACATTTATACCAGTACTAGTTCTGGTAAATCTAGTGTTAATAGCTATACTAAAAGCAATATAGATGAGAATGTTTGATATTAGTGTTTTCTTAAATTATTCAATATTTTCTTAATAAGGTATTAGTAGACTTAGAGGTTTGCTTCCGCCTCAATTTCAAGCATTTTATGACTATTAATTTCTGGTTTTATTTTTGTTTTTGTAAATTTTGTAATGATGGATTTTACACATACTAGCGTTCTTTTTAGTTTGTGATTTTGATTTAAATATTAAATTATTTTTATAAGTTGTACTTAGAAGCAATGATATTATTCATTCCACGACCTATCTGGATCTAGGTTATTAGCAGGAGGATATCTATAGGTTCCCAACCTTACTAAGCATCTATGAAATTTTTTCAAGGAGCCCTTATATGAAAACCTCAACCCTACTCCATGTGGTGTTCTAATCAACATTTTACTCTGTCATAGGAGACCCAATAATTCTGAAATTGAAATAATTAACACAAAAAATGGACACAAACGAATTGGATTGCAGATTTGACAATTACATTTTAGTGTACCTAGGAATTTGTTATCAGCCAATTTAGTTTTCTGAATGAATATAATTTCCTATTTTAATATTAACGATTTAATATTACGTTTATCACTGAAATTAGAATAAACCTCATTTCAATCATTATTTGTTTTTTTTGTTTTTTTTTTTGCGTGTGTGTTTAACGGCGTATCAACAATCTGGCTATTAACGCCGGGCTATCTACAGGTTGCCACCCTTTTCTAATGCCAACGGCACGTGGTCGGTTACCCATTCAGGTACTGGCCACGCCCGACGTTGCTTAACTTCGGTGGTCTACGGGAACCGGTGCATTCAACGTGGCTATGGCCGTTGGCTGATAAACGTAATATTAACGATTTAATATTACGTTTATCACTGAAATTAGAATAAACCTAATTTCAATCATTATTTGTTGTAAAGAAAATGTTAACTAATGAGGACCGTCGATTCATAAGTTTTGGCTTCTAAGTGAATCGTCGCCAAATGTTCGCCATTATAGTCCGAGAGCCAGTAACCGGACGGTTCATCAAGTGTTTCATGCACCTTGAAATTTTGTTATAATATACCTATTGGCTATATAAAAAGGTAAATATGTGTTTCCTGGACATACCTTGGTGCACCAGGTACTGCGCATAGGGGAAAGGTGCATAAAAATATTTTCCAAAAATAGAGATTTAATCAGAAGCCAACTATCTTTAATGTAAAATTAAGACAATTTTACAATTTATAATAAATATGGCAGACACTTTTAAGGGGTATAACATGTAAAAAAAAAAAAATATTTTTATTCTAATATGAAATCATCACTATATGACATGAAGATCATATGAGCAAGAACCAATGAGAGCGCAGAGAATAACCATAACTGCGCGGTGCTGTCATTCACTCTTACGCTTACGCGCAGTGTATTGCAGTCTATCATAGGCAACATTTACTTGTATGTTTCCTGATAATTAAACCCCAAAAAAGTGTCTGCCCTTTTGTAATTATTTTCAAATATGTTTATTGAAGACTCGTGAATAAAGCACTTCATTTAATATTAAAAATAAAAACTAGGTACTTTGTTTTGTTTTTTCAAATTTACATTTTAACCCCCTTAAAAGAGCCTGCCTCATTTATTGTTAATTTTAAAATTGCCTTAAATGGCAATGTTTTTCATTAATAATAGTTGGCTTCTGAATATTACTCTATTTTTGGGAAATATTTTTATGCACCTTTCCCCTATGCGCAGTACATGGTGTTCCAAGGTACGTCCAGGAAACACATATATACCATCTTATCTACCTAAGATGTACATTATAGCAAAATTTCAGGATGCATAAAACACTTCATGAAAAGTGCGTTACCAGCTCTCCGACTATTACGGATATGTAGGCACAATATTAACATTATAGCTATTCGCCCTGAATATATGTAAACAAGGGATATTAGTATTTAAATCCGACCAGTCTACTTGACAAACGGAGGCCATGTGGATTTTGGGCCAAGGACCTCGGCCATTGTTGCTGGTACAACTACAGCCTTCAAATTCGAGAGAAGGAAGTGAACCAAATTGGTCAACAAAGAGCTACTGAATTAATCTAATTCTTCCCTACCTCGATGGCGTTAATTTTGGCTTAACAGTTCTTCTCAAAGAATCTAAAATAGATTATAGAACGTTTTTGCAAGTGGTGTTCATTTCTAAATAAGCCTGTTTTTACTTCTTATTGACCACTTATGACCGTTTAATGACCGAATTTATATTATATAATAAAAAAAAAAACATCGTTTAGAGCCTTCTGCTCAAATTCAGGAACATAAATATGCTTTTGATCCACCCGACAAACCTATTTAATGTACTGTATAACATACAGTCTTCATTTTCGTACAATGCCCCCATGAATGCGCGAAAGGCCAGTGGACACTTTTTTTGTAACGTTTTCTTTTTTTTTTTTTTTTTTTTTAGTTTAGTCGGTCATTTTAAGCATAAATGTTAATAGAAAGAGACTAATCTAGATAACTACTATGTGACTTAATGTATGACTGCCTAGAGGCCCTATATGACTTAATGTATGACTGCCTAGAGGCCCTATATGACTTAATGTATGACTGCCTAGAGGCCCTATATGACTTAATGCATGACTGCCTAGAGACCCCTGTTCAGAAGCTGTGACCTCTCAGACATCCACAACTCAAAATCCATCAACTTTTAAAGTAAAATCATTCACTTTTAAGGGAGCAGAAACTTTATGAGAATTTTCAGAGTAAAAATAAATATGATTTTACAAGAGATCATTCCACTCGAGACATTTCGGTTTGATTGACGTCTCTCCTAATTATAAAAAGGCACCTGTTGACCTTGAAATAATAATAAAAAGCAATATCACATGATAATAGAAGTGAGACAATCCACGTTCTGACATGATAAGCAGCGTACTACACAATCCACGTTCTGACATGATAAGCAGCGTACTACACAATCCACGTTCTGACATGATAAGCAGCGTACTACACAATCCACGTTCTGACATGATAAGCAGCGTACTACACAATCCACGTTCTGACATGATAAGCAGCGTACTACATAATCCACGTTCTGACATGATAAGCAGCGTACTACACAATTTCACGAAATATTCCTCATTTTCATTCTCAAAAATAGAGTTTTATTCAGAAGACAACTATCTCTAATGTAAAATTAAGACAATTTTACAACGAATAATAAATAAGACAGACACTCTTAAGGAGTATAGCATGTAAAAAAAAAATTACAACATTTACTTTACTTTCCTAATAATTAAACCCAAAAAAAGTGTCTGTCCTTTTGCAATTATTTTGAAATATGTTTATTGAAGACGCTGTTTAAATCCCAGCGTGAATAAAGCACTTCATTTAATAATAAAAATAAAACTAGGTACTTTGTTTTTTTTTTTTTTTTTATTTACATTTTAACCCCATTGGAAGTGCCTTTCTTATTTATTATTAATTTTAAAATTGCCATAATTTGCAATTTTTTTTCTTAATAATAGTTGGCTTCTGAATAAAACTCTACTTTTGGGCAATATTGTTTTGCACCTTTCCCTATGCGCAGTACCTGGTGTTCCAAGGTATGTCCGGGAAACACAGACTTACCTTCTTATCTACCTAAGAGGTACATTATAGCAAAATTTTATTGTGCATAAAACACTTCATGACAAGTGCGTTACCAGCTCTTCGACTACACGCTCTTAGGGTACGTTCATGGTGAGGATTCATTCTGCGATGCTACGATAGCTACTCCCATGAGCGCTTCCCCGATGTATTCTACATCGATGGAGGGTGTTCATGCTGACTCACCATTGCATTGGTTCTTGCTGGGAGTAAAGTAACCTTCAACAGTGAATTAGCTTTTGTTTATGAAAAAGCTCTGCTTATGTTAGTGAGAAAAAATGAGCCTTTACAATTAGTTCGTGATGTTCCTGACAAAGAAAAAGGGATTGGTTTCTTACTTGGAAAAATTAATGGAATCCTATTAATTTTAGCGAGTTGGATAGACTAGAGTCGCTTAAATTAATATAATTCTATTAATTGCGAGTTGGATTGACTAGAGTTTTCTTATATCTTCTTGAGCAAGTGGAGCGTAGCGTAGCGAGCGGAAACGCATATCATGTAATGCTTAATAAATGTAAAAGATCCAAAAAAGAGAGAGAAAAGGAATAAAATATGTGTGTTTACAAATATCATTCTTTATGTTATCCTTCATAACCTGCAAAACAGTCAACTTTAATGCTTAATAACTTTTTTCATAGTTGAGAGAATTGGGTACTTACGTATTAGCGTCAAAGCAGGTTAAAGAGGCGGGTCTCGTTCAGAGATCTGGATCATGGATAACGCATTTCTATTGGTCAATCACTATCAGAGATATCATCTATTGTGTTTATAGTAGCCATCTTGTGCCCTTTGTATTTTTAACGCAATTCATTTGTGCTTTATTTACCCACGCAATTGTTGTTGTTTTTTTAGTTACGCGATTTCAGTTTTTGTGCGAGTTAGCGACAACAGTATAGCTTGGATGAAAGCTACTGTTTCGAAGCGATGCGAAATCGTTTATCAGTCCATTATCCAGCGAAAAACCATCCTTGATCTATATTATCAACGAGTTGGATTGACTAGAGTTATGATACAACCTTGAGCGAGCGTAGCGAGCGGAAACGCATAGCACTTATGCTATTAAAATAAGTGCTACGCGTTTTCGCTAGCTAAAGGTTATATCATAACTCTAGTTAACCAAAATCGTTGATAATCCCGTCGCCATATTGGCAAAAACTGATTTGACTCCTTGATCCAGCTCTCTGAGACCCGACTCTTTAACCTGCTTTGACGCTAATACGTAAGTACGGAGAATTGATTTTGATCATATTAACCTTTTTATTAATAAATATTACTTGCCATTATCTAATATGAATTATAACCGTAGATAACGAGTCAAGTAGTAAAAGATAACCAGCAAAGAACCTGTAAGCTAATCAGTAAGCTTATCAGCGAGTACGAGTAGCTGTTATAAATCACTTAACTTAGTACGAGTAACTGTTATAAATCACTTAACTAAATAAATACTTCAAAAGTAACTGGATGTAGTCTTCGCAAAAAGACCCAATTTTCTTTCATCTCGACAACGAAATAACCAAAAAAGAATAATCACACAAGATGATGTAATGAGAGAGGGTAGGTGACCTGCGCACTAGAGTCCTTTTGAAGGAACCAATCACAATCAGGCCCACATCGCGGCATCCCTCCTCACTGCGAGGAAAAAACAAAATATTTGTTCTTCCCCGCGGTCACTGCGCGGGTGCGAGAATAGCATCGGAAGTAAGGATCCTCACTATGAACACTCCCACCTTAATACATGTGTTTGTTTTACATCGGGGCAGCGCTCATCGGAGTAGCTATCGTAGCATCGCAGAATGAATCCTCACCATGAACGTACCCTTACGGTTGCACGCAGTATATTGCAGTCTGCATAGGCAACATTTATTTTAGTTTCCTGATAATTAAACCCCAAAAAAGTGTCTGCCCTTTTGTAATTATTTTCAAATAAGTTTATGAAAGACGCTGTTGAAATCGCAGCGCTAATATAAATACTAGGTACTTTCGTTTTTTTTATTTACATTTTAACCCCCTTGAAAGTGTCTGCCTTTATTTATTATTCATTGTAAAATTGCCTTAATTTGCAATTTTTTTACTTTTTAATAGTTGACATCTGAATAAAACTTAAATAAAATTTTTGGGGAATATTGTTTTGCACCTTTCCCCATGCGCAGTACCTGGCGTTCCAAGGTATGTCCAGGAAACACATACTTACCTTCTTATCCAGCCAAGAGGTAAATTATAGCAAAATTTCAAGGCGCATAAAACACTTCATGAAAAGTGCGTTACAAGCTCTCAGACTATCCTTAAATATATTTTGTTTGTAGATCTAAGCAGTTGGGTTGAGGCAGGTCCACGACAAGCCCATCTTCCACTTGCTGCCAACGGCCTCGTTCACATTAATCATCGCGAGGTTTAGAATGAGAGAGAGAAAGGAGACCTCATCTCTCTCTCTCTCTCTCTCTCTCTCTCTCTCTCTCTCTCTCTCTCTCTCTCTCTCTCTCTCTCTCTCCTCTCTCTCTCTCTCTCTCTCTCTCTCTCTCTCTCTCTCTCTCTCTCGGAGCGATGATTCTGCGAAGCCGGCCCCTCCCTCCAACATCGCGCAAGTGCACTTCATTTTGTAATTAGCCCGCAGAATGCTGCCAATAACCTGGCACTAATATCTCGGCAGATCTCAGCCACAACTTACTTGGAGATTAAATCATTAGGATTCTTGGAAAGTCTGCATTCTTGGCCAAGACCCTTTCGTTCTCTGCAGGTGTGCAGCCGGAAGTCAAGTCGGGGGCAGAGGTATGCTCGTGTAGACTAAGCTATTCAAATGATTTTACCGGTAAAACTCTAGCTTTTCATGCACAATTAATGCTGTTGATACACTTCGGACACGACATGTGGAGCGTTTCTATGTGTTTAGGAGTAACAAACGTTTATGAATAAGTTAATGAGAAAACAAATTACCAAGAAATCCTTTCTCAACGTAAAACGTAAGCGCTAGGATTTTGGGCGAATTTCGCATAAGAAACCATTCCGGTGGATGAATTCAGCGAGGTAACGAAATATAATTTTCAAATCACACTATGTATTTGCATAAAATATTATGAAAATTATTTTCTCTCTGCTAGAGAGCAATTAGGCTATAATTTGGCCTATTTTTTCAACGTTTTTTTTTTTTGGGTGGATATTAATACTTTCTGTGAGTGAATTTTGAATTTGCGTTGTCCATGTCTGCCTTGAAGAGGATGACGTGGGGGCGTGAACTATTTATTATTATTTTATCTACTTCTTAACGTGTCCACATTTTGTTTTTTAAAATGCCTTCTAGTCAGATCATTATTTGAAAATGCACTGGTGTCCTTGTCAGACAGTCATTAATTTCAAGTATAACTAAAGTCTTAAATCATCAAATATTTGTTCTCCTTACCGAGACGATTCAAACAACAAGTTGAAAACGGGCACTCCCCCCCCCCTTGGAAGAGGAGTCAATTACTACTTTTTTTAGGAATTCGATTCGATTTTAATAACACCCTCATATCTATCATCCTGCAAAATTTCAAGTCTCTACCTCTTCGAGATGTCCCTAATAATTTTGATGAATGAGTGAGTCCACTCTACCACTAATTCAGATTTTCCATCGCTTATATCTCAGAAACTATTTTAATGTAGAATTATGAAACTTTCCAATTTTACTCACATCTATTAGTATAATACCTGTGTAAAATTTCATAACTTTATCTTCAACTGGTTCAGAGTTACGAGAGGGTAAAAATCGGCTCTAAGATTTGGAGTAATATACACAGAGTGTGCGTAGACCGGAACTTGGCCTGGCGTACTACCGTCTAGTCTAGATATATTCGCATACAGAATATGCGGGTTCGAAGCCCGCCCGTAGCAGCTTAAGGAATTTACCTGCTTTATGATTAGGACAGCCGGGAGCCTAGATAGAAGATGTCGGCTAGGGGTTCTATCCAATAAATATTCTATTTTAGTATAAATATCCTTTAGCGATGACTAAACTGAAAAACAAACGTCACATAAAAGTGTCCACTGGCGTTCGTGCATGCGCGATGGCCATGTTCGAAAAAGAAGACTGTATGTTATACAGTACATTACATAGTTTTGTCGGGTGGACCTAAAGCATATTTATGATGTTGAATTAGAGCAGAAGGCTCTAATTTCTGTCATCTTTCATTATAATATTATTAATATTTAACATATATAAATAAATTTATTTATTAAATTTCAACGTCTTTTTATTATTAACTACAAATTTTAAGACGGGTTATCTATAGATTACCACTCTTTTCTAGCCTGGATAGGGATTTTGCCTTTTCTTTCTTCTAAAGAAAAGCCACCACCCCTTGTGGGAATCGAACCCACGACCCTTTGGCACGGAGTGTTAAGTGCTCACGCCTTAACCCTCACGGCCACCGGGCCATGTATAAATAAAGACTTATTATTATTTTTTTTTTTATAGCGACTTTGTAATCAAGAGAACAGATTTTAGTGTAATAAAAAGATATTTTCTAACTGTACACCTTGGTTGAAGTTTTAACATTCATTTGATGTGTGACAGTATTAAAGAGAGAATGTAGTTTTAATAATAGTCCTGCCGTACTACAGGATGGACTCGAGGACCGCATATTCAGTACTGGAGTGTATATTAAGGCAGGTCAGGGCGAGCCCTGAGGCCATCGGCCTCTGCACTATTAGTCATCACCCACTCAGAGAGTGAGAGTGAAATAACGAGTGAGTGAGAGAGAATCACTCATCCGTCCTGTAGATATATTCTGCGAAGGCCCCCACCACTTCTGGGGTTACTTGCATCTTACTTCAGGGTCTTCAGTGGGGAGATGAAATACTATTTTCAGGGCAGGGGCGTATATTGGAAATAATTTTGGGGGGGGGGCTTGGAGCACCGGGGTGATTTGGGGGGGGCAAGAAATATTAACGAACTAGAACTTGGAATAGATACTCAACAAAATACAATAACAAGAAATATTTTTTCTGAACTAAGTGATCTTATTTAATTTATTTTTGAGGTTAATATAACACGGATTTACCGATCAAATGAACATTTTGGGAGGGGGGCTCGGTCAGGCCTAAAGCATATTTCATGCTTAAAGTTCGCAAAGTCCACCTTCTCTGAAAGAAAACGCGTCTTTTACAAGGCAAACGATTTTTTTTTTTTTTTTTTTTTTTTTTTTAAGAGTACAGTCTATTCCCTTCACTAGGTCAGCACGAAATAACCTCATTATAAAATAATAATTCATCATAAAACCCTCAATAAATTATTAAATTAATTCTTTCTGATGAGTTTAAACTCGTTGTTGAGGTAGGGGAATTGACAAACATGAGTTCTCTATTCGAGGTCTGAAGGGCGGTGAGTCAAGGCCGCCCAAGATTATATCTTACAATAATTGCTGGGTTGAAATAATGGATGTGTATTGCCGTTACATCCCCATTCTCAGCTCCTTCTAAAGATAACACATATTTTTCGCCATTTTGCAGCTTCAAACGTTGTCTGCTTATGATGGGGTTCTGTGCGAAAATACTTTGCATGATATTTACAAACTAGTTGGTTAAACAGGAAAATCCTAAAGCTCTCATGGATTTTCCTGCCTACCTGTTGCACTTTTATACATATTGTGACACGAGAAATATCTAAAACAATTTTTGAGAATAGTGGCCAAAAAAAAGGATTTTGACTTCACTTACCCTATAAGATAGATTGCGTTATTCAGACGTTTAACGTTCATAAACACTAAGATAGAACTACGCTTGTTGAGCCAAAGAGGAAGTATGAAGTATATATGAGGCGTTGCGCATACAAACGGAAAACTCAACAAATGCTATTGTAAGGAAAATTCGTTTGAATGTTTCTTCCATAAGGGGGGACTCTATTAGAGTATATTCAGAACATTTATTCGTTGAGGGATGTCTCATTGTTTGTCTATTAATTTAAAAGCTATTGTAAGGAAAATGCGTTTGAATGTTTCTTCCATAAGGGGGGACTCTATTAGAGTATATTCAGAACATTTATTCGTTGAGGGATGTCTCATTGTTTGTCTATTAATTTAAAAGGTATTGTAAGGAAAATGCGTTTGAATGCTTCTTCCATAAGGGGGGACTCTATTAGAGTATATTCAGAACATTTATTCGTTGAGGGATGTCTCATTGTTTGTCTATTAATTTAAATGCTATTGTAAGGAAAATGCGTTTGAATGCTTCTTCCATAAGGGGGGACTCTATTAGAGTATATTCAGAACATTTATTCGTTGAGGGATGTCTCATTGTTTGTCTATTAATTTAAAAGCTATTGTAAGGAAAATGCGTTTGAATGTTTCTTCCATAAGGGGGGACTCTATTAGAGTATATTCAGAACATTTATTCGTTGAGGGATGTCTCATTGTTTGTCTATTAATTTAAAAGCTATTGTAAGGAAAATGCGTTTGAATGCTTCTTCCATAAGGGGGGACTCTATTAGAGTATATTCAGAACATTTATTCGTTGAGGGATGTCTCATTGTTTGTCTATTAATTTAAAAGGTATTGTAAGGAAAATGCGTTTGAATGCTTCTTCCATAAGGGGGGACTCTATTAGAGTATATTCAGAACATTTATTCGTTGTGGGATGTCTAATTGTTTGTCTATTAATTTAAAAGGTATTGTAAGGAAAATGCGTTTGAATGCTTCTTCCATAAGAGGGGACTCTATTAGAGTATATTCAGAACATTTATTCGTTGTGGGATGTCTAATTGTTTGTCTATTAATTTAAAAGGTATTGTAAGGAAAATGCGTTTGAATGTTTCTTCCATAAGGGGGGACTCTATTAGAGTATATTCAGAACATTTATTCGTTGTGGGATGTCTAATTGTTTGTCTATTAATTTAAAAGGTATTGTAAGGAAAATTCGTTTGAATGCTTCTTCCATAAGGGGGGACTCTATTAGATATATTCAGAACATTTATTCGTTGTGGGATGTCTAATTGTTTGTCTATTAATTTAAAAGGTATTGTAAGGAAAATTCGTTTGAATGCTTCTTCCATAAGGGGGGACTCTATTAGAGTATATTCAGAACATTTATTCGTTGTGGGATGTCTAATTGTTTGTCTATTAATTTAAAAGGTATTGTAAGGAAAATGCGTTTGAATGCTTCTTCCATAAGGGGGGACTCTATTAGAGTATATTCAGAACATTTATTCGTTGAGGGATGTCTCATTGTTTGTCTATTAATTTAAATGCTATTGTAAGGAAAATGCGTTTGAATGCTTCTTCCATAAGGGGGGACTCTATTAGAGTATATTCAGAACATTTATTCGTTGAGGGATGTCTCATTGTTTGTCTATTAATTTAAAAGGTATTGTAAGGAAAATGCGTTTGAATGCTTCTTCCATAAGGGGGGACTCTATTAGAGTATATTCAGAACATTTATTCGTTGAGGGATGTCTCATTGTTTGTCTATTAATTTAAATGCTATTGTAAGGAAAATGCGTTTGAATGCTTCTTCCATAAGGGGGGACTCTATTAGAGTATATTCAGAACATTTATTCGTTGAGGGATGTCTCATTGTTTGTCTATTAATTTAAAAGGTATTGTAAGGAAAATTCGTTTGAATGTTTCTTCCATAAGGGGGGACTCTATTAGAGTATATTCAGAACATTTATTCGTTGAGGGATGTCTCATTGTTTGTCTATTAATTTAAAAGCTATTGTAAGGAAAATTCGTTTGAATGCTTCTTCCATAAGGGGGGACTCTATTAGAGTATATTCAGAACATTTATTCGTTGAGGGATGTCTCATTGTTTGTCTATTAATTTAAAAGGTATTGTAAGGAAAATGCGTTTGAATGCTTCTTCCATAAGGGGGGACTCTATTAGAGTATATTCAGAACATTTATTCGTTGTGGGATGTCTAATTGTTTGTCTATTAATTTAAAAGGTATTGTAAGGAAAATGCGTTTGAATGCTTCTTCCATAAGAGGGGACTCTATTAGAGTATATTCAGAACATTTATTCGTTGTGGGATGTCTAATTGTTTGTCTATTAATTTAAAAGGTATTGTAAGGAAAATGCGTTTGAATGTTTCTTCCATAAGGGGGGACTCTATTAGAGTATATTCAGAACATTTATTCGTTGTGGGATGTCTAATTGTTTGTCTATTAATTTAAAAGGTATTGTAAGGAAAATTCGTTTGAATGCTTCTTCCATAAGGGGGGACTCTATTAGATATATTCAGAACATTTATTCGTTGTGGGATGTCTAATTGTTTGTCTATTAATTTAAAAGGTATTGTAAGGAAAATTCGTTTGAATGCTTCTTCCATAAGGGGGGACTCTATTAGAGTATATTCAGAACATTTATTCGTTGTGGGATGTCTAATTGTTTGTCTATTAATTTAAAAGGTATTGTAAGGAAAATGCGTTTGAATGCTTCTTCCATAAGGGGGGACTCTATTAGAGTATATTCAGAACATTTATTCGTTGAGGGATGTCTCATTGTTTGTCTATTAATTTAAATGCTATTGTAAGGAAAATGCGTTTGAATGCTTCTTCCATAAGGGGGGACTCTATTAGAGTATATTCAGAACATTTATTCGTTGAGGGATGTCTCATTGTTTGTCTATTAATTTAAAAGGTATTGTAAGGAAAATGCGTTTGAATGCTTCTTCCATAAGGGGGGACTCTATTAGAGTATATTCAGAACATTTATTCGTTGAGGGATGTCTCATTGTTTGTCTATTAATTTAAATGCTATTGTAAGGAAAATGCGTTTGAATGCTTCTTCCATAAGGGGGGACTCTATTAGAGTATATTCAGAACATTTATTCGTTGAGGGATGTCTCATTGTTTGTCTATTAATTTAAAAGCTATTGTAAGGAAAATGCGTTTGAATGCTTCTTCCATAAGGGGGGACTCTATTAGAGTATATTCAGAACATTTATTCGTTGAGGGATGTCTCATTGTTTGTCTATTAATTTAAAAGCTATTGTAAGGAAAATTCGTTTGAATGCTTCTTCCATAAGGGGGGACTCTATTAGAGTATATTCAGAACATTTATTCGTTGAGGGATGTCTCATTGTTTGTCTATTAATTTAAAAGGTATTGTAAGGAAAATGCGTTTGAATGCTTCTTCCATAAGGGGGGACTCTATTAGAGTATATTCAGAACATTTATTCGTTGAGGGATGTCTCATTGTTTGTCTATTAATTTAAAAGGTATTGTAAGGAAAATGCGTTTGAATGCTTCTTCCATAAGGGGGGACTCTATTAGAGTATATTCAGAACATTTATTCGTTGAGGGATGTCTCATTGTTTGTCTATTAATTTAAAAGGTATTGTAAGGAAAATGCGTTTGAATGCTTCTTCCATAAGGGGGGACTCTATTAGAGTATATTCAGAACATTTATTCGTTGAGGGATGTCTCATTGTTTGTCTATTAATTTAAAAGGTATTGTAAGGAAAATGCGTTTGAATGCTTCTTCCATAAGGGGGGACTCTATTAGAGTATATTCAGAACATTTATTCGTTGAGGGATGTCTCATTGTTTGTCTATTAATTTAAATGCTATTGTAAGGAAAATGCGTTTGAATGTTTCTTCCATAAGGGGGGACTCTATTAGAGTATATTCAGAACATTTATTCGTTGAGGGATGTCTCATTGTTTGTCTATTAATTTAAAAGGTATTGTAAGGAAAATGCGTTTGAATGCTTCTTCCATAAGGGGGGACTCTATTAGAGTATATTCAGAACATTTATTCGTTGAGGGATGTCTCATTGTTTGTCTATTAATTTAAATGCTATTGTAAGGAAAATGCGTTTGAATGTTTCTTCCATAAGGGGGGACTCTATTAGAGTATATTCAGAACATTTATTCGTTGAGGGATGTCTCATTGTTTGTCTATTAATTTAAAAGGTATTGTAAGGAAAATGCGTTTGAATGCTTCTTCCATAAGGGGGGACTCTATTAGAGTATATTCAGAACATTTATTCGTTGAGGGATGTCTCATTGTTTGTCTATTAATTTAAAAGGTATTGTAAGGAAAATGCGTTTGAATGCTTCTTCCATAAGGGGGGACTCTATTAGAGTATATTCAGAACATTTATTCGTTGAGGGATGTCTCATTGTTTGTCTATTAATTTAAAAGGTATTGTAAGGAAAATGCGTTTGAATGCTTCTTCCATAAGGGGGGACTCTATTAGAGTATATTCAGAACATTTATTCGTTGTGGGATGTCTCATTGTTTGTCTATTAATTTAAAAGCTATTGTAAGGAAAATGCGTTTGAATGTTTCTTCCATAAGGGGGGACTCTATTAGAGTATATTCAGAACATTTATTCGTTGAGGGATGTCTCATTGTTTGTCTATTAATTTAAAAGGTATTGTAAGGAAAATGCGTTTGAATGCTTCTTCCATAAGGGGGGACTCTATTAGAGTATATTCAGAACATTTATTCGTTGAGGGATGTCTCATTGTTTGTCTATTAATTTAAAAGGTATTGTAAGGAAAATGCGTTTGAATGCTTCTTCCATAAGGGGGGACTCTATTAGAGTATATTCAGAACATTTATTCGTTGAGGGATGTCTCATTGTTTGTCTATTAATTTAAATGCTATTGTAAGGAAAATGCGTTTGAATGCTTCTTCCATAAGGGGGGACTCTATTAGAGTATATTCAGAACATTTATTCGTTGAGGGATGTCTCATTGTTTGTCTATTAATTTAAAAGGTATTGTAAGGAAAATGCGTTTGAATGCTTCTTCCATAAGGGGGGACTCTATTAGAGTATATTCAGAACATTTATTCGTTGAGGGATGTCTCATTGTTTGTCTATTAATTTAAATGCTATTGTAAGGAAAATGCGTTTGAATGCTTCTTCCATAAGGGGGGACTCTATTAGAGTATATTCAGAACATTTATTCGTTGAGGGATGTCTCATTGTTTGTCTATTAATTTAAAAGCTATTGTAAGGAAAATGCGTTTGAATGCTTCTTCCATAAGGGGGGACTCTATTAGAGTATATTCAGAACATTTATTCGTTGAGGGATGTCTCATTGTTTGTCTATTAATTTAAAAGCTATTGTAAGGAAAATTCGTTTGAATGCTTCTTCCATAAGGGGGGACTCTATTAGAGTATATTCAGAACATTTATTCGTTGAGGGATGTCTCATTGTTTGTCTATTAATTTAAAAGGTATTGTAAGGAAAATGCGTTTGAATGCTTCTTCCATAAGGGGGGACTCTATTAGAGTATATTCAGAACATTTATTCGTTGAGGGATGTCTCATTGTTTGTCTATTAATTTAAAAGGTATTGTAAGGAAAATGCGTTTGAATGCTTCTTCCATAAGGGGGGACTCTATTAGAGTATATTCAGAACATTTATTCGTTGAGGGATGTCTCATTGTTTGTCTATTAATTTAAAAGGTATTGTAAGGAAAATGCGTTTGAATGCTTCTTCCATAAGGGGGGACTCTATTAGAGTATATTCAGAACATTTATTCGTTGAGGGATGTCTCATTGTTTGTCTATTAATTTAAAAGGTATTGTAAGGAAAATGCGTTTGAATGCTTCTTCCATAAGGGGGGACTCTATTAGAGTATATTCAGAACATTTATTCGTTGAGGGATGTCTCATTGTTTGTCTATTAATTTAAATGCTATTGTAAGGAAAATGCGTTTGAATGTTTCTTCCATAAGGGGGGACTCTATTAGAGTATATTCAGAACATTTATTCGTTGAGGGATGTCTCATTGTTTGTCTATTAATTTAAAAGGTATTGTAAGGAAAATGCGTTTGAATGCTTCTTCCATAAGGGGGGACTCTATTAGAGTATATTCAGAACATTTATTCGTTGAGGGATGTCTCATTGTTTGTCTATTAATTTAAATGCTATTGTAAGGAAAATGCGTTTGAATGTTTCTTCCATAAGGGGGGACTCTATTAGAGTATATTCAGAACATTTATTCGTTGAGGGATGTCTCATTGTTTGTCTATTAATTTAAAAGGTATTGTAAGGAAAATGCGTTTGAATGCTTCTTCCATAAGGGGGGACTCTATTAGAGTATATTCAGAACATTTATTCGTTGAGGGATGTCTCATTGTTTGTCTATTAATTTAAAAGGTATTGTAAGGAAAATGCGTTTGAATGCTTCTTCCATAAGGGGGGACTCTATTAGAGTATATTCAGAACATTTATTCGTTGAGGGATGTCTCATTGTTTGTCTATTAATTTAAAAGGTATTGTAAGGAAAATGCGTTTGAATGCTTCTTCCATAAGGGGGGACTCTATTAGAGTATATTCAGAACATTTATTCGTTGTGGGATGTCTCATTGTTTGTCTATTAATTTAAAAGCTATTGTAAGGAAAATGCGTTTGAATGTTTCTTCCATAAGGGGGGACTCTATTAGAGTATATTCAGAACATTTATTCGTTGAGGGATGTCTCATTGTTTGTCTATTAATTTAAAAGGTATTGTAAGGAAAATGCGTTTGAATGCTTCTTCCATAAGGGGGGACTCTATTAGAGTATATTCAGAACATTTATTCGTTGAGGGATGTCTCATTGTTTGTCTATTAATTTAAAAGGTATTGTAAGGAAAATGCGTTTGAATGCTTCTTCCATAAGGGGGGACTCTATTAGAGTATATTCAGAACATTTATTCGTTGAGGGATGTCTCATTGTTTGTCTATTAATTTAAAAGGTATTGTAAGGAAAATGCGTTTGAATGCTTCTTCCATAAGGGGGGACTCTATTAGAGTATATTCAGAACATTTATTCGTTGAGGGATGTCTCATTGTTTGTCTATTAATTTAAAAGGTATTGTAAGGAAAATGCGTTTGAATGCTTCTTCCATAAGGGGGGACTCTATTAGAGTATATTCAGAACATTTATTCGTTGAGGGATGTCTCATTGTTTGTCTATTAATTTAAAAGGTATTGTAAGGAAAATGCGTTTGAATGCTTCTTCCATAAGGGGGGACTCTATTAGAGTATATTCAGAACATTTATTCGTTGAGGGATGTCTCATTGTTTGTCTATTAATTTAAAAGGTATTGTAAGGAAAATGCGTTTGAATGCTTCTTCCATAAGGGGGGACTCTATTAGAGTATATTCAGAACATTTATTCGTTGAGGGATGTCTCATTGTTTGTCTATTAATTTAAAAGGTATTGTAAGGAAAATGCGTTTGAATGCTTCTTCCATAAGGGGGGACTCTATTAGAGTATATTCAGAACATTTATTCGTTGAGGGATGTCTCATTGTTTGTCTATTAATTTAAAAGGTATTGTAAGGAAAATGCGTTTGAATGCTTCTTCCATAAGGGGGGACTCTATTAGAGTATATTCAGAACATTTATTCGTTGAGGGATGTCTCATTGTTTGTCTATTAATTTAAAAGGTATTGTAAGGAAAATGCGTTTGAATGTTTCTTCCATAAGGGGGGACTCTATTAGAGTATATTCAGAACATTTATTCGTTGTGGGATGTCTCATTGTTTGTCTATTAATTTAAAAGGTATTGTAAGGAAAATGCGTTTGAATGCTTCTTCCATAAGGGGGGACTCTATTAGAGTATATTCAGAACATTTATTCGTTGAGGGATGTCTCATTGTTTGTCTATTAATTTAAAAGGTATTGTAAGGAAAATGCGTTTGAATGCTTCTTCCATAAGGGGGGGGACTCTATTAGAGTATATTCAGAACATTTATTCGTTGTGGGATGTCTCATTGTTTGTCTATTAATTTAAAAGGTATTGTAAGGAAAATGCGTTTGAATGCTTCTTCCATAAGGGGGGACTCTATTAGAGTATATTCAGAACATTTATTCGTTGAGGGATGTCTCATTGTTTGTCTATTAATTTAAAAGGTATTGTAAGGAAAATGCGTTTGAATGTTTCTTCCATAAGGGGGGGGACTCTATTAGAGTATATTCAGAACATTTATTCGTTGAGGGATGTCTCATTGTTTGTCTATTAATTTAAATGCTATTGTAAGGAAAATGCGTTTGAATGCTTCTTCCATAAGGGGGGACTCTATTAGAGTATATTCAGAACATTTATTCGTTGAGGGATGTCTCATTGTTTGTCTATTAATTTAAAAGGTATTGTAAGGAAAATGCGTTTGAATGTTTCTTCCATAAGGGGGGGGACTCTATTAGAGTATATTCACAACATTTATTCGTTGAGGGATGTCTCATTGTTTGTCTATTAATTTAAAAGGTATTGTAAGGAAAATGCGTTTGAATGCTTCTTCCATAAGGGGGGACTCTATTAGAGTATATTCAGAACATTTATTCGTTGAGGGATGTCTCATTGTTTGTCTATTAATTTAAAAGCTATTGTAAGGAAAATGCGTTTGAATGCTTCTTCCATAAGGGGGGACTCTATTAGAGTATATTCAGAACATTTATTCGTTGTGGGATGTCTCATTGTTTGTCTATTAATTTAAAAGGTATTGTAAGGAAAATGCGTTTGAATGCTTCTTCCATAAGGGGGGACTCTATTAGAGTATATTCAGAACATTTATTCGTTGAGGGATGTCTCATTGTTTGTCTATTAATTTAAAAGGTATTGTAAGGAAAATGCGTTTGAATGCTTCTTCCATAAGGGGGGACTCTATTAGAGTATATTCAGAACATTTATTCGTTGAGGGATGTCTCATTGTTTGTCTATTAATTTAAAAGGTATTGTAAGGAAAATGCGTTTGAATGCTTCTTCCATAAGGGGGGACTCTATTAGAGTATATTCAGAACATTTATTCGTTGAGGGATGTCTCATTGTTTGTCTATTAATTTAAAAGGTATTGTAAGGAAAATGCGTTTGAATGCTTCTTCCATAAGGGGGGACTCTATTAGAGTATATTCAGAACATTTATTCGTTGAGGGATGTCTCATTGTTTGTCTATTAATTTAAAAGGTATTGTAAGGAAAATGCGTTTGAATGCTTCTTCCATAAGGGGGGACTCTATTAGAGTATATTCAGAACATTTATTCGTTGAGGGATGTCTCATTGTTTGTCTATTAATTTAAAAGGTATTGTAAGGAAAATGCGTTTGAATGCTTCTTCCATAAGGGGGGACTCTATTAGAGTATATTCAGAACATTTATTCGTTGAGGGATGTCTCATTGTTTGTCTATTAATTTAAAAGGTATTGTAAGGAAAATGCGTTTGAATGCTTCTTCCATAAGGGGGGACTCTATTAGAGTATATTCAGAACATTTATTCGTTGAGGGATGTCTCATTGTTTGTCTATTAATTTAAAAGGTATTGTAAGGAAAATGCGTTTGAATGCTTCTTCCATAAGGGGGGACTCTATTAGAGTATATTCAGAACATTTATTCGTTGAGGGATGTCTCATTGTTTGTCTATTAATTTAAAAGATATTGTAAGGAAAATGCGTTTGAATGCTTCTTCCATAAGGGGGGACTCTATTAGAGTATATTCAGAACATTTATTCGTTGAGGGATGTCTCATTGTTTGTCTATTAATTTAAAAGGTATTGTAAGGAAAATGCGTTTGAATGTTTCTTCCATAAGGGGGGACTCTATTAGAGTATATTCAGAACATTTATTCGTTGTGGGATGTCTCATTGTTTGTCTATTAATTTAAAAGGTATTGTAAGGAAAATGCGTTTGAATGCTTCTTCCATAAGGGGGGACTCTATTAGAGTATATTCAGAACATTTATTCGTTGAGGGATGTCTCATTGTTTGTCTATTAATTTAAAAGGTATTGTAAGGAAAATGCGTTTGAATGCTTCTTCCATAAGGGGGGGGACTCTATTAGAGTATATTCAGAACATTTATTCGTTGTGGGATGTCTCATTGTTTGTCTATTAATTTAAAAGGTATTGTAAGGAAAATGCGTTTGAATGCTTCTTCCATAAGGGGGGACTCTATTAGAGTATATTCAGAACATTTATTCGTTGAGGGATGTCTCATTGTTTGTCTATTAATTTAAAAGGTATTGTAAGGAAAATGCGTTTGAATGTTTCTTCCATAAGGGGGGGGACTCTATTAGAGTATATTCAGAACATTTATTCGTTGAGGGATGTCTCATTGTTTGTCTATTAATTTAAATGCTATTGTAAGGAAAATGCGTTTGAATGCTTCTTCCATAAGGGGGGACTCTATTAGAGTATATTCAGAACATTTATTCGTTGAGGGATGTCTCATTGTTTGTCTATTAATTTAAAAGGTATTGTAAGGAAAATGCGTTTGAATGTTTCTTCCATAAGGGGGGGGACTCTATTAGAGTATATTCACAACATTTATTCGTTGAGGGATGTCTCATTGTTTGTCTATTAATTTAAAAGGTATTGTAAGGAAAATGCGTTTGAATGCTTCTTCCATAAGGGGGGACTCTATTAGAGTATATTCAGAACATTTATTCGTTGAGGGATGTCTCATTGTTTGTCTATTAATTTAAAAGCTATTGTAAGGAAAATGCGTTTGAATGCTTCTTCCATAAGGGGGGACTCTATTAGAGTATATTCAGAACATTTATTCGTTGTGGGATGTCTCATTGTTTGTCTATTAATTTAAAAGGTATTGTAAGGAAAATGCGTTTGAATGCTTCTTCCATAAGGGGGGACTCTATTAGAGTATATTCAGAACATTTATTCGTTGAGGGATGTCTCATTGTTTGTCTATTAATTTAAAAGGTATTGTAAGGAAAATGCGTTTGAATGCTTCTTCCATAAGGGGGGACTCTATTAGAGTATATTCAGAACATTTATTCGTTGAGGGATGTCTCATTGTTTGTCTATTAATTTAAAAGGTATTGTAAGGAAAATGCGTTTGAATGCTTCTTCCATAAGGGGGGACTCTATTAGAGTATATTCAGAACATTTATTCGTTGAGGGATGTCTCATTGTTTGTCTATTAATTTAAAAGGTATTGTAAGGAAAATGCGTTTGAATGCTTCTTCCATAAGGGGGGACTCTATTAGAGTATATTCAGAACATTTATTCGTTGAGGGATGTCTCATTGTTTGTCTATTAATTTAAAAGGTATTGTAAGGAAAATGCGTTTGAATGCTTCTTCCATAAGGGGGGACTCTATTAGAGTATATTCAGAACATTTATTCGTTGAGGGATGTCTCATTGTTTGTCTATTAATTTAAAAGGTATTGTAAGGAAAATGCGTTTGAATGCTTCTTCCATAAGGGGGGACTCTATTAGAGTATATTCAGAACATTTATTCGTTGAGGGATGTCTCATTGTTTGTCTATTAATTTAAAAGGTATTGTAAGGAAAATGCGTTTGAATGCTTCTTCCATAAGGGGGGACTCTATTAGAGTATATTCAGAACATTTATTCGTTGAGGGATGTCTCATTGTTTGTCTATTAATTTAAAAGGTATTGTAAGGAAAATGCGTTTGAATGCTTCTTCCATAAGGGGGGACTCTATTAGAGTATATTCAGAACATTTATTCGTTGAGGGATGTCTCATTGTTTGTCTATTAATTTAAAAGGTATTGTAAGGAAAATGCGTTTGAATGCTTCTTCCATAAGGGGGGACTCTATTAGAGTATATTCAGAACATTTATTCGTTGAGGGATGTCTCATTGTTTGTCTATTAATTTAAAAGGTATTGTAAGGAAAATGCGTTTGAATGCTTCTTCCATAAGGGGGGACTCTATTAGAGTATATTCAGAACATTTATTCGTTGAGGGATGTCTCATTGTTTGTCTATTAATTTAAAAGGTATTGTAAGGAAAATGCGTTTGAATGCTTCTTCCATAAGGGGGGACTCTATTAGAGTATATTCAGAACATTTATTCGTTGAGGGATGTCTCATTGTTTGTCTATTAATTTAAAAGGTATTGTAAGGAAAATGCGTTTGAATGCTTCTTCCATAAGGGGGGACTCTATTAGAGTATATTCAGAACATTTATTCGTTGAGGGATGTCTCATTGTTTGTCTATTAATTTAAAAGGTATTGTAAGGAAAATGCGTTTGAATGCTTCTTCCATAAGGGGGGACTCTATTAGAGTATATTCAGAACATTTATTCGTTGAGGGATGTCTCATTGTTTGTCTATTAATTTAAAAGGTATTGTAAGGAAAATGCGTTTGAATGCTTCTTCCATAAGGGGGGACTCTATTAGAGTATATTCAGAACATTTATTCGTTGAGGGATGTCTCATTGTTTGTCTATTAATTTAAAAGGTATTGTAAGGAAAATGCGTTTGAATGTTTCTTCCATAAGGGGGGACTCTATTAGAGTATATTCAGAACATTTATTCGTTGTGGGATGTCTCATTGTTTGTCTATTAATTTAAAAGGTATTGTAAGGAAAATGCGTTTGAATGCTTCTTCCATAAGGGGGGACTCTATTAGAGTATATTCAGAACATTTATTCGTTGAGGGATGTCTCATTGTTTGTCTATTAATTTAAAAGGTATTGTAAGGAAAATGCGTTTGAATGCTTCTTCCATAAGGGGGGGGACTCTATTAGAGTATATTCAGAACATTTATTCGTTGTGGGATGTCTCATTGTTTGTCTATTAATTTAAAAGGTATTGTAAGGAAAATGCGTTTGAATGCTTCTTCCATAAGGGGGGACTCTATTAGAGTATATTCAGAACATTTATTCGTTGAGGGATGTCTCATTGTTTGTCTATTAATTTAAAAGGTATTGTAAGGAAAATGCGTTTGAATGTTTCTTCCATAAGGGGGGGGACTCTATTAGAGTATATTCAGAACATTTATTCGTTGAGGGATGTCTCATTGTTTGTCTATTAATTTAAATGCTATTGTAAGGAAAATGCGTTTGAATGCTTCTTCCATAAGGGGGGACTCTATTAGAGTATATTCAGAACATTTATTCGTTGAGGGATGTCTCATTGTTTGTCTATTAATTTAAAAGGTATTGTAAGGAAAATGCGTTTGAATGTTTCTTCCATAAGGGGGGGGACTCTATTAGAGTATATTCACAACATTTATTCGTTGAGGGATGTCTCATTGTTTGTCTATTAATTTAAAAGGTATTGTAAGGAAAATGCGTTTGAATGCTTCTTCCATAAGGGGGGACTCTATTAGAGTATATTCAGAACATTTATTCGTTGAGGGATGTCTCATTGTTTGTCTATTAATTTAAAAGCTATTGTAAGGAAAATGCGTTTGAATGCTTCTTCCATAAGGGGGGACTCTATTAGAGTATATTCAGAACATTTATTCGTTGTGGGATGTCTCATTGTTTGTCTATTAATTTAAAAGGTATTGTAAGGAAAATGCGTTTGAATGCTTCTTCCATAAGGGGGGACTCTATTAGAGTATATTCAGAACATTTATTCGTTGAGGGATGTCTCATTGTTTGTCTATTAATTTAAAAGGTATTGTAAGGAAAATGCGTTTGAATGCTTCTTCCATAAGGGGGGACTCTATTAGAGTATATTCAGAACATTTATTCGTTGAGGGATGTCTCATTGTTTGTCTATTAATTTAAAAGGTATTGTAAGGAAAATGCGTTTGAATGCTTCTTCCATAAGGGGGGACTCTATTAGAGTATATTCAGAACATTTATTCGTTGAGGGATGTCTCATTGTTTGTCTATTAATTTAAAAGGTATTGTAAGGAAAATGCGTTTGAATGCTTCTTCCATAAGGGGGGACTCTATTAGAGTATATTCAGAACATTTATTCGTTGAGGGATGTCTCATTGTTTGTCTATTAATTTAAAAGGTATTGTAAGGAAAATGCGTTTGAATGCTTCTTCCATAAGGGGGGACTCTATTAGAGTATATTCAGAACATTTATTCGTTGAGGGATGTCTCATTGTTTGTCTATTAATTTAAAAGGTATTGTAAGGAAAATGCGTTTGAATGCTTCTTCCATAAGGGGGGACTCTATTAGAGTATATTCAGAACATTTATTCGTTGAGGGATGTCTCATTGTTTGTCTATTAATTTAAAAGGTATTGTAAGGAAAATGCGTTTGAATGCTTCTTCCATAAGGGGGGACTCTATTAGAGTATATTCAGAACATTTATTCGTTGAGGGATGTCTCATTGTTTGTCTATTAATTTAAAAGGTATTGTAAGGAAAATGCGTTTGAATGCTTCTTCCATAAGGGGGGACTCTATTAGAGTATATTCAGAACATTTATTCGTTGAGGGATGTCTCATTGTTTGTCTATTAATTTAAAAGGTATTGTAAGGAAAATGCGTTTGAATGCTTCTTCCATAAGGGGGGACTCTATTAGAGTATATTCAGAACATTTATTCGTTGAGGGATGTCTCATTGTTTGTCTATTAATTTAAAAGGTATTGTAAGGAAAATGCGTTTGAATGTTTCTTCCATAAGGGGGGACTCTATTAGAGTATATTCAGAACATTTATTCGTTGTGGGATGTCTCATTGTTTGTCTATTAATTTAAAAGGTATTGTAAGGAAAATGCGTTTGAATGCTTCTTCCATAAGGGGGGACTCTATTAGAGTATATTCAGAACATTTATTCGTTGAGGGATGTCTCATTGTTTGTCTATTAATTTAAAAGGTATTGTAAGGAAAATGCGTTTGAATGCTTCTTCCATAAGGGGGGACTCTATTAGAGTATATTCAGAACATTTATTCGTTGTGGGATGTCTCATTGTTTGTCTATTAATTTAAAAGGTATTGTAAGGAAAATGCGTTTGAATGCTTCTTCCATAAGGGGGGACTCTATTAGAGTATATTCAGAACATTTATTCGTTGAGGGATGTCTCATTGTTTGTCTATTAATTTAAAAGGTATTGTAAGGAAAATGCGTTTGAATGTTTCTTCCATAAGGGGGGGGACTCTATTAGAGTATATTCAGAACATTTATTCGTTGAGGGATGTCTCATTGTTTGTCTATTAATTTAAATGCTATTGTAAGGAAAATGCGTTTGAATGCTTCTTCCATAAGGGGGGACTCTATTAGAGTATATTCAGAACATTTATTCGTTGAGGGATGTCTCATTGTTTGTCTATTAATTTAAAAGGTATTGTAAGGAAAATGCGTTTGAATGTTTCTTCCATAAGGGGGGGGACTCTATTAGAGTATATTCACAACATTTATTCGTTGAGGGATGTCTCATTGTTTGTCTATTAATTTAAAAGGTATTGTAAGGAAAATGCGTTTGAATGCTTCTTCCATAAGGGGGGACTCTATTAGAGTATATTCAGAACATTTATTCGTTGAGGGATGTCTCATTGTTTGTCTATTAATTTAAAAGCTATTGTAAGGAAAATGCGTTTGAATGCTTCTTCCATAAGGGGGGACTCTATTAGAGTATATTCAGAACATTTATTCGTTGTGGGATGTCTCATTGTTTGTCTATTAATTTAAAAGGTATTGTAAGGAAAATGCGTTTGAATGCTTCTTCCATAAGGGGGGACTCTATTAGAGTATATTCAGAACATTTATTCGTTGAGGGATGTCTCATTGTTTGTCTATTAATTTAAAAGGTATTGTAAGGAAAATGCGTTTGAATGCTTCTTCCATAAGGGGGGACTCTATTAGAGTATATTCAGAACATTTATTCGTTGAGGGATGTCTCATTGTTTGTCTATTAATTTAAAAGGTATTGTAAGGAAAATGCGTTTGAATGCTTCTTCCATAAGGGGGGACTCTATTAGAGTATATTCAGAACATTTATTCGTTGAGGGATGTCTCATTGTTTGTCTATTAATTTAAATGCTATTGTAAGGAAAATGCGTTTGAATGCTTCTTCCATAAGGGGGGACTCTATTAGAGTATATTCAGAACATTTATTCGTTGAGGGATGTCTCATTGTTTGTCTATTAATTTAAAAGGTATTGTAAGGAAAATGCGTTTGAATGCTTCTTCCATAAGGGGGGACTCTATTAGAGTATATTCAGAACATTTATTCGTTGAGGGATGTCTCATTGTTTGTCTATTAATTTAAATGCTATTGTAAGGAAAATGCGTTTGAATGCTTCTTCCATAAGGGGGGACTCTATTAGAGTATATTCAGAACATTTATTCGTTGAGGGATGTCTCATTGTTTGTCTATTAATTTAAATGCTATTGTAAGGAAAATGCGTTTGAATGCTTCTTCCATAAGGGGGGACTCTATTAGAGTATATTCAGAACATTTATTCGTTGAGGGATGTCTCATTGTTTGTCTATTAATTTAAAAGCTATTGTAAGGAAAATGCGTTTGAATGCTTCTTCCATAAGGGGGGACTCTATTAGAGTATATTCAGAACATTTATTCGTTGAGGGATGTCTCATTGTTTGTCTATTAATTTAAAAGGTATTGTAAGGAAAATGCGTTTGAATGTTTCTTCCATAAGGGGGGGGGACTCTATTAGAGTATATTCACAACATTTATTCGTTGAGGGATGTCTCATTGTTTGTCTATTAATTTAAAAGGTATTGTAAGGAAAATGCGTTTGAATGCTTCTTCCATAAGGGGGGACTCTATTAGAGTATATTCAGAACATTTATTCGTTGAGGGATGTCTCATTGTTTGTCTATTAATTTAAAAGGTATTGTAAGGAAAATGCGTTTGAATGCTTCTTCCATAAGGGGGGACTCTATTAGAGTATATTCAGAACATTTATTCGTTGAGGGATGTCTCATTGTTTGTCTATTAATTTAAAAGGTATTGTAAGGAAAATGCGTTTGAATGCTTCTTCCATAAGGGGGGACTCTATTAGAGTATATTCAGAACATTTATTCGTTGAGGGATGTCTCATTGTTTGTCTATTAATTTAAAAGGTATTGTAAGGAAAATGCGTTTGAATGCTTCTTCCATAAGGGGGGACTCTATTAGAGTATATTCAGAACATTTATTCGTTGAGGGATGTCTCATTGTTTGTCTATTAATTTAAAAGGTATTGTAAGGAAAATGCGTTTGAATGCTTCTTCCATAAGGGGGGACTCTATTAGAGTATATTCAGAACATTTATTCGTTGAGGGATGTCTCATTGTTTGTCTATTAATTTAAAAGGTATTGTAAGGAAAATGCGTTTGAATGCTTCTTCCATAAGGGGGGACTCTATTAGAGTATATTCAGAACATTTATTCGTTGAGGGATGTCTCATTGTTTGTCTATTAATTTAAAAGGTATTGTAAGGAAAATGCGTTTGAATGCTTCTTCCATAAGGGGGGACTCTATTAGAGTATATTCAGAACATTTATTCGTTGAGGGATGTCTCATTGTTTGTCTATTAATTTAAAAGGTATTGTAAGGAAAATGCGTTTGAATGCTTCTTCCATAAGGGGGGACTCTATTAGAGTATATTCAGAACATTTATTCGTTGAGGGATGTCTCATTGTTTGTCTATTAATTTAAAAGGTATTGTAAGGAAAATGCGTTTGAATGCTTCTTCCATAAGGGGGGACTCTATTAGAGTATATTCAGAACATTTATTCGTTGAGGGATGTCTCATTGTTTGTCTATTAATTTAAAAGGTATTGTAAGGAAAATGCGTTTGAATGTTTCTTCCATAAGGGGGGACTCTATTAGAGTATATTCAGAACATTTATTCGTTGTGGGATGTCTCATTGTTTGTCTATTAATTTAAAAGGTATTGTAAGGAAAATGCGTTTGAATGCTTCTTCCATAAGGGGGGACTCTATTAGAGTATATTCAGAACATTTATTCGTTGAGGGATGTCTCATTGTTTGTCTATTAATTTAAAAGGTATTGTAAGGAAAATGCGTTTGAATGCTTCTTCCATAAGGGGGGGGACTCTATTAGAGTATATTCAGAACATTTATTCGTTGTGGGATGTCTCATTGTTTGTCTATTAATTTAAAAGGTATTGTAAGGAAAATGCGTTTGAATGCTTCTTCCATAAGGGGGGACTCTATTAGAGTATATTCAGAACATTTATTCGTTGAGGGATGTCTCATTGTTTGTCTATTAATTTAAAAGGTATTGTAAGGAAAATGCGTTTGAATGTTTCTTCCATAAGGGGGGGGACTCTATTAGAGTATATTCAGAACATTTATTCGTTGAGGGATGTCTCATTGTTTGTCTATTAATTTAAATGCTATTGTAAGGAAAATGCGTTTGAATGCTTCTTCCATAAGGGGGGACTCTATTAGAGTATATTCAGAACATTTATTCGTTGAGGGATGTCTCATTGTTTGTCTATTAATTTAAAAGGTATTGTAAGGAAAATGCGTTTGAATGTTTCTTCCATAAGGGGGGGGACTCTATTAGAGTATATTCACAACATTTATTCGTTGAGGGATGTCTCATTGTTTGTCTATTAATTTAAAAGGTATTGTAAGGAAAATGCGTTTGAATGCTTCTTCCATAAGGGGGGACTCTATTAGAGTATATTCAGAACATTTATTCGTTGAGGGATGTCTCATTGTTTGTCTATTAATTTAAAAGCTATTGTAAGGAAAATGCGTTTGAATGCTTCTTCCATAAGGGGGGACTCTATTAGAGTATATTCAGAACATTTATTCGTTGTGGGATGTCTCATTGTTTGTCTATTAATTTAAAAGGTATTGTAAGGAAAATGCGTTTGAATGCTTCTTCCATAAGGGGGGACTCTATTAGAGTATATTCAGAACATTTATTCGTTGAGGGATGTCTCATTGTTTGTCTATTAATTTAAAAGGTATTGTAAGGAAAATGCGTTTGAATGCTTCTTCCATAAGGGGGGACTCTATTAGAGTATATTCAGAACATTTATTCGTTGAGGGATGTCTCATTGTTTGTCTATTAATTTAAAAGGTATTGTAAGGAAAATGCGTTTGAATGCTTCTTCCATAAGGGGGGACTCTATTAGAGTATATTCAGAACATTTATTCGTTGAGGGATGTCTCATTGTTTGTCTATTAATTTAAATGCTATTGTAAGGAAAATGCGTTTGAATGCTTCTTCCATAAGGGGGGACTCTATTAGAGTATATTCAGAACATTTATTCGTTGAGGGATGTCTCATTGTTTGTCTATTAATTTAAAAGGTATTGTAAGGAAAATGCGTTTGAATGCTTCTTCCATAAGGGGGGACTCTATTAGAGTATATTCAGAACATTTATTCGTTGAGGGATGTCTCATTGTTTGTCTATTAATTTAAATGCTATTGTAAGGAAAATGCGTTTGAATGCTTCTTCCATAAGGGGGGACTCTATTAGAGTATATTCAGAACATTTATTCGTTGAGGGATGTCTCATTGTTTGTCTATTAATTTAAATGCTATTGTAAGGAAAATGCGTTTGAATGCTTCTTCCATAAGGGGGGACTCTATTAGAGTATATTCAGAACATTTATTCGTTGAGGGATTTCTCATTGTTTGTCTATTAATTTAAAAGCTATTGTAAGGAAAATGCGTTTGAATGCTTCTTCCATAAGGGGGGACTCTATTAGAGTATATTCAGAACATTTATTCGTTGAGGGATGTCTCATTGTTTGTCTATTAATTTAAAAGGTATTGTAAGGAAAATGCGTTTGAATGTTTCTTCCATAAGGGGGGGGACTCTATTAGAGTATATTCACAACATTTATTCGTTGAGGGATGTCTCATTGTTTGTCTATTAATTTAAAAGCTATTGTAAGGAAAATGCGTTTGAATGCTTCTTCCATAAGGGGGGACTCTATTAGAGTATATTCAGAACATTTATTCGTTGAGGGATGTCTCATTGTTTGTCTATTAATTTAAAAGCTATTGTAAGGAAAATGCGTTTGAATGCTTCTTCCATAAGGGGGGACTCTATTAGAGTATATTCAGAACATTTATTCGTTGAGGGATGTCTCATTGTTTGTCTATTAATTTAAAAGGTATTGTAAGGAAAATGCGTTTGAATGCTTCTTCCATAAGGGGGGACTCTATTAGAGTATATTCAGAACATTTATTCGTTGAGGGATGTCTCATTGTTTGTCTATTAATTTAAAAGGTATTGTAAGGAAAATGCGTTTGAATGCTTCTTCCATAAGGGGGGACTCTATTAGAGTATATTCAGAACATTTATTCGTTGAGGGATGTCTCATTGTTTGTCTATTAATTTAAAAGGTATTGTAAGGAAAATGCGTTTGAATGCTTCTTCCATAAGGGGGGACTCTATTAGAGTATATTCAGAACATTTATTCGTTGAGGGATGTCTCATTGTTTGTCTATTAATTTAAAAGGTATTGTAAGGAAAATGCGTTTGAATGTTTCTTCCATAAGGGGGGACTCTATTAGAGTATATTCAGAACATTTATTCGTTGAGGGATGTCTCATTGTTTGTCTATTAATTTAAAAGGTATTGTAAGGAAAATGCGTTTGAATGCTTCTTCCATAAGGGGGGACTCTATTAGAGTATATTCAGAACATTTATTCGTTGAGGGATGTCTCATTGTTTGTCTATTAATTTAAAAGCTATTGTAAGGAAAATGCGTTTGAATGCTTCTTCCATAAGGGGGGACTCTATTAGAGTATATTCAGAACATTTATTCGTTGAGGGATGTCTCATTGTTTGTCTATTAATTTAAAAGGTATTGTAAGGAAAATGCGTTTGAATGCTTCTTCCATAAGGGGGGACTCTATTAGAGTATATTCAGAACATTTATTCGTTGAGGGATGTCTCATTGTTTGTCTATTAATTTAAAAGGTATTGTAAGGAAAATGCGTTTGAATGCTTCTTCCATAAGGGGGGACTCTATTAGAGTATATTCAGAACATTTATTCGTTGATGGATGTCTCATTGTTTGTCTATTAATTTAAAAGGTATTGTAAGGAAAATGCGTTTGAATGTTTCTTCCATAAGGGGGGACTCTATTAGAGTATATTCAGAACATTTATTCGTTGAGGGATGTCTCATTGTTTGTCTATTAATTTAAAAGGTATTGTAAGGAAAATGCGTTTGAATGCTTCTTCCATAAGGGGGGACTCTATTAGAGTATATTCAGAACATTTATTCGTTGAGGGATGTCTCATTGTTTGTCTATTAATTTAAAAGCTATTGTAAGGAAAATGCGTTTGAATGCTTCTTCCATAAGGGGGGACTCTATTAGAGTATATTCAGAACATTTATTCTTTGTGGGATGTCTCATTGTTTGTCTATTAATTTAAATGCTATTGTAAGGAAAATGCGTTTGAATGCTTCTTCCATAAGGGGGGACTCTATTAGAGTATATTCAGAACATTTATTCGTTGAGGGATGTCTCATTGTTTGTCTATTAATTTAAAAGGTATTGTAAGGAAAATGCGTTTGAATGCTTCTTCCATAAGGGGGGACTCTATTAGAGTATATTCAGAACATTTATTCGTTGAGGGATGTCTCATTGTTTGTCTATTAATTTAAAAGGTATTGTAAGGAAAATGCGTTTGAATGCTTCTTCCATAAGGGGGGACTCTATTAGAGTATATTCAGAACATTTATTCGTTGAGGGATGTCTCATTGTTTGTCTATTAATTTAAAAGGTATTGTAAGGAAAATGCGTTTGAATGCTTCTTCCATAAGGGGGGACTCTATTAGAGTATATTCAGAACATTTATTCGTTGAGGGATGTCTCATTGTTTGTCTATTAATTTAAAAGGTATTGTAAGGAAAATGCGTTTGAATGCTTCTTCCATAAGGGGGGACTCTATTAGAGTATATTCAGAACATTTATTCGTTGAGGGATGTCTCATTGTTTGTCTATTAATTTAAAAGGTATTGTAAGGAAAATGCGTTTGAATGCTTCTTCCATAAGGGGGGACTCTATTAGAGTATATTCAGAACATTTATTCGTTGAGGGATGTCTCATTGTTTGTCTATTAATTTAAAAGGTATTGTAAGGAAAATGCGTTTGAATGCTTCTTCCATAAGGGGGGACTCTATTAGAGTATATTCAGAACATTTATTCGTTGAGGGATGTCTCATTGTTTGTCTATTAATTTAAAAGGTATTGTAAGGAAAATGCGTTTGAATGCTTCTTCCATAAGGGGGGACTCTATTAGAGTATATTCAGAACATTTATTCGTTGAGGGATGTCTCATTGTTTGTCTATTAATTTAAAAGCTATTGTAAGGAAAATGCGTTTGAATGCTTCTTCCATAAGGGGGGACTCTATTAGAGTATATTCAGAACATTTATTCGTTGAGGGATGTCTCATTGTTTGTCTATTAATTTAAAAGCTATTGTAAGGAAAATGCGTTTGAATGCTTCTTCCATAAGGGGGGACTCTATTAGAGTATATTCAGAACATTTATTCGTTGAGGGATGTCTCATTGTTTGTCTATTAATTTAAAAGGTATTGTAAGGAAAATGCGTTTGAATGCTTCTTCCATAAGGGGGGACTCTATTAGAGTATATTCAGAACATTTATTCGTTGAGGGATGTCTCATTGTTTGTCTATTAATTTAAAAGGTATTGTAAGGAAAATGCGTTTGAATGCTTCTTCCATAAGGGGGGACTCTATTAGAGTATATTCAGAACATTTATTCGTTGAGGGATGTCTCATTGTTTGTCTATTAATTTAAAAGGTATTGTAAGGAAAATGCGTTTGAATGCTTCTTCCATAAGGGGGGACTCTATTAGAGTATATTCAGAACATTTATTCGTTGAGGGATGTCTCATTGTTTGTCTATTAATTTAAAAGGTATTGTAAGGAAAATGCGTTTGAATGCTTCTTCCATAAGGGGGGACTCTATTAGAGTATATTCAGAACATTTATTCGTTGAGGGATGTCTCATTGTTTGTCTATTAATTTAAAAGCTATTGTAAGGAAAATGCGTTTGAATGCTTCTTCCATAAGGGGGGACTCTATTAGAGTATATTCAGAACATTTATTCGTTGAGGGATGTCTCATTGTTTGTCTATTAATTTAAAAGGTATTGTAAGGAAAATGCGTTTGAATGCTTCTTCCATAAGGGGGGACTCTATTAGAGTATATTCAGAACATTTATTCGTTGAGGGATGTCTCATTGTTTGTCTATTAATTTAAATGCTATTGTAAGGAAAATGCGTTTGAATGCTTCTTCCATAAGGGGGGACTCTATTAGAGTATATTCAGAACATTTATTCGTTGAGGGATGTCTCATTGTTTGTCTATTAATTTAAAAGGTATTGTAAGGAAAATGCGTTTGAATGCTTCTTCCATAAGGGGGGACTCTATTAGAGTATATTCAGAACATTTATTCGTTGAGGGATGTCTCATTGTTTGTCTATTAATTTAAATGCTATTGTAAGGAAAATGCGTTTGAATGCTTCTTCCATAAGGGGGGACTCTATTAGAGTATATTCAGAACATTTATTCGTTGAGGGATGTCTCATTGTTTGTCTATTAATTTAAATGCTATTGTAAGGAAAATGCGTTTGAATGCTTCTTCCATAAGGGGGGACTCTATTAGAGTATATTCAGAACATTTATTCGTTGAGGGATGTCTCATTGTTTGTCTATTAATTTAAAAGCTATTGTAAGGAAAATGCGTTTGAATGCTTCTTCCATAAGGGGGGACTCTATTAGAGTATATTCAGAACATTTATTCGTTGAGGGATGTCTCATTGTTTGTCTATTAATTTAAAAGGTATTGTAAGGAAAATGCGTTTGAATGTTTCTTCCATAAGGGGGGGGACTCTATTAGAGTATATTCACAACATTTATTCGTTGAGGGATGTCTCATTGTTTGTCTATTAATTTAAAAGCTATTGTAAGGAAAATGCGTTTGAATGCTTCTTCCATAAGGGGGGACTCTATTAGAGTATATTCAGAACATTTATTCGTTGAGGGATGTCTCATTGTTTGTCTATTAATTTAAAAGCTATTGTAAGGAAAATGCGTTTGAATGCTTCTTCCATAAGGGGGGACTCTATTAGAGTATATTCAGAACATTTATTCGTTGAGGGATGTCTCATTGTTTGTCTATTAATTTAAAAGGTATTGTAAGGAAAATGCGTTTGAATGCTTCTTCCATAAGGGGGGACTCTATTAGAGTATATTCAGAACATTTATTCGTTGAGGGATGTCTCATTGTTTGTCTATTAATTTAAAAGGTATTGTAAGGAAAATGCGTTTGAATGCTTCTTCCATAAGGGGGGACTCTATTAGAGTATATTCAGAACATTTATTCGTTGAGGGATGTCTCATTGTTTGTCTATTAATTTAAAAGGTATTGTAAGGAAAATGCGTTTGAATGCTTCTTCCATAAGGGGGGACTCTATTAGAGTATATTCAGAACATTTATTCGTTGAGGGATGTCTCATTGTTTGTCTATTAATTTAAAAGGTATTGTAAGGAAAATGCGTTTGAATGTTTCTTCCATAAGGGGGGACTCTATTAGAGTATATTCAGAACATTTATTCGTTGAGGGATGTCTCATTGTTTGTCTATTAATTTAAAAGGTATTGTAAGGAAAATGCGTTTGAATGCTTCTTCCATAAGGGGGGACTCTATTAGAGTATATTCAGAACATTTATTCGTTGAGGGATGTCTCATTGTTTGTCTATTAATTTAAAAGCTATTGTAAGGAAAATGCGTTTGAATGCTTCTTCCATAAGGGGGGACTCTATTAGAGTATATTCAGAACATTTATTCGTTGAGGGATGTCTCATTGTTTGTCTATTAATTTAAAAGGTATTGGAAGGAAAATGCGTTTGAATGCTTCTTCCATAAGGGGGGACTCTATTAGAGTATATTCAGAACATTTATTCGTTGAGGGATGTCTCATTGTTTGTCTATTAATTTAAAAGGTATTGTAAGGAAAATGCGTTTGAATGCTTCTTCCATAAGGGGGGACTCTATTAGAGTATATTCAGAACATTTATTCGTTGAGGGATGTCTCATTGTTTGTCTATTAATTTAAAAGGTATTGTAAGGAAAATGCGTTTGAATGCTTCTTCCATAAGGGGGGACTCTATTAGAGTATATTCAGAACATTTATTCGTTGAGGGATGTCTCATTGTTTGTCTATTAATTTAAAAGGTATTGTAAGGAAAATGCGTTTGAATGCTTCTTCCATAAGGGGGGACTCTATTAGAGTATATTCAGAACATTTATTCGTTGAGGGATGTCTCATTGTTTGTCTATTAATTTAAAAGGTATTGTAAGGAAAATGCGTTTGAATGCTTCTTCCATAAGGGGGGACTCTATTAGAGTATATTCAGAACATTTATTCGTTGAGGGATGTCTCATTGTTTGTCTATTAATTTAAATGCTATTGTAAGGAAAATGCGTTTGAATGCTTCTTCCATAAGGGGGGACTCTATTAGAGTATATTCAGAACATTTATTCGTTGAGGGATGTCTCATTGTTTGTCTATTAATTTAAAAGCTATTGTAAGGAAAATGCGTTTGAATGCTTCTTCCATAAGGGGGGACTCTATTAGAGTATATTCAGAACATTTATTCGTTGAGGGATGTCTCATTGTTTGTCTATTAATTTAAAAGCTATTGTAAGGAAAATGCGTTTGAATGCTTCTTCCATAAGGGGGGACTCTATTAGAGTATATTCAGAACATTTATTCGTTGAGGGATGTCTCATTGTTTGTCTATTAATTTAAAAGGTATTGTAAGGAAAATGCGTTTGAATGCTTCTTCCATAAGGGGGGACTCTATTAGAGTATATTCAGAACATTTATTCGTTGAGGGATGTCTCATTGTTTGTCTATTAATTTAAAAGGTATTGTAAGGAAAATGCGTTTGAATGCTTCTTCCATAAGGGGGGACTCTATTAGAGTATATTCAGAACATTTATTCGTTGAGGGATGTCTCATTGTTTGTCTATTAATTTAAAAGGTATTGTAAGGAAAATGCGTTTGAATGCTTCTTCCATAAGGGGGGACTCTATTAGAGTATATTCAGAACATTTATTCGTTGAGGGATGTCTCATTGTTTGTCTATTAATTTAAAAGGTATTGTAAGGAAAATGCGTTTGAATGCTTCTTCCATAAGGGGGGACTCTATTAGAGTATATTCAGAACATTTATTCGTTGAGGGATGTCTCATTGTTTGTCTATTAATTTAAAAGCTATTGTAAGGAAAATGCGTTTGAATGCTTCTTCCATAAGGGGGGACTCTATTAGAGTATATTCAGAACATTTATTCGTTGAGGGATGTCTCATTGTTTGTCTATTAATTTAAAAGCTATTGTAAGGAAAATGCGTTTGAATGCTTCTTCCATAAGGGGGGACTCTATTAGAGTATATTCAGAACATTTATTCGTTGTGGGATGTCTCATTGTTTGTCTATTAATTTAAAAGCTATTGTAAGGAAAATGCGTTTGAATGCTTCTTCCATAAGGGGGGACTCTATTAGAGTATATTCAGAACATTTATTCGTTGTGGGATGTCTCATTGTTTGTCTATTAATTTAAATGCTATTGTAAGGAAAATGCGTTTGAATGCTTCTTCCATAAGGGGGGACTCTATTAGAGTATATTCAGAACATTTATTCGTTGAGGGATGTCTCATTGTTTGTCTATTAATTTAAATGCTATTGTAAGGAAAATGCGTTTGAATGTTTCTTCCATAAGGGGGGACTCTATTAGAGTATATTCAGAACATTTATTCGTTGAGGGATGTCTCATTGTTTGTCTATTAATTTAAAAGCTATTGTAAGGAAAATGCGTTTGAATGCTTCTTCCATAAGGGGGGACTCTATTAGAGTATATTCAGAACATTTATTCGTTGAGGGATGTCTCATTGTTTGTCTATTAATTTAAATGCTATTGTAAGGAAAATGCGTTTGAATGTTTCTTCCATAAGGGGGGACTCTATTAGAGTATATTCAGAACATTTATTCGTTGAGGGATGTCTCATTGTTTGTCTATTAATTTAAAAGCTATTGTAAGGAAAATGCGTTTGAATGCTTCTTCCATAAGGGGGGACTCTATTAGAGTATATTCAGAACATTTATTCGTTGAGGGATGTCTCATTGTTTGTCTATTAATTTAAAAGCTATTGTAAGGAAAATGCGTTTGAATGCTTCTTCCATAAGGGGGGACTCTATTAGAGTATATTCAGAACATTTATTCGTTGTGGGATGTCTCATTGTTTGTCTATTAATTTAAATGCTATTGTAAGGAAAATGCGTTTGAATGCTTCTTCCATAAGGGGGGACTCTATTAGAGTATATTCAGAACATTTATTCGTTGAGGGATGTCTCATTGTTTGTCTATTAATTTAAATGCTATTGTAAGGAAAATGCGTTTGAATGTTTCTTCCATAAGGGGGGACTCTATTAGAGTATATTCAGAACATTTATTCGTTGAGGGATGTCTCATTGTTTGTCTATTAATTTAAAAGCTATTGTAAGGAAAATGCGTTTGAATGCTTCTTCCATAAGGGGGGACTCTATTAGAGTATATTCAGAACATTTATTCGTTGAGGGATGTCTCATTGTTTGTCTATTAATTTAAATGCTATTGTAAGGAAAATGCGTTTGAATGTTTCTTCCATAAGGGGGGACTCTATTAGAGTATATTCAGAACATTTATTCGTTGAGGGATGTCTCATTGTTTGTCTATTAATTTAAAAGCTATTGTAAGGAAAATGCGTTTGAATGCTTCTTCCATAAGGGGGGACTCTATTAGAGTATATTCAGAACATTTATTCGTTGAGGGATGTCTCATTGTTTGTCTATTAATTTAAATGCTATTGTAAGGAAAATGCGTTTGAATGTTTCTTCCATAAGGGGGGACTCTATTAGAGTATATTCAGAACATTTATTCGTTGTGGGATGTCTCATTGTTTGTCTATTAATTTAAAAGCTATTGTAAGGAAAATGCGTTTGAATGCTTCTTCCATAAGGGGGGACTCTATTAGAGTATATTCAGAACATTTATTCGTTGAGGGATGTCTCATTGTTTGTCTATTAATTTAAAAGCTATTGTAAGGAAAATGCGTTTGAATGCTTCTTCCATAAGGGGGGACTCTATTAGAGTATATTCAGAACATTTATTCGTTGAGGGATGTCTCATTGTTTGTCTATTAATTTAAATGCTATTGTAAGGAAAATGCGTTTGAATGTTTCTTCCATAAGGGGGGACTCTATTAGAGTATATTCAGAACATTTATTCGTTGAGGGATGTCTCATTGTTTGTCTATTAATTTAAAAGCTATTGTAAGGAAAATGCGTTTGAATGCTTCTTCCATAAGGGGGGACTCTATTAGAGTATATTCAGAACATTTATTCGTTGAGGGATGTCTCATTGTTTGTCTATTAATTTAAAAGCTATTGTAAGGAAAATGCGTTTGAATGCTTCTTCCATAAGGGGGGACTCTATTAGAGTATATTCAGAACATTTATTCGTTGTGGGATGTCTCATTGTTTGTCTATTAATTTAAATGCTATTGTAAGGAAAATGCGTTTGAATGCTTCTTCCATAAGGGGGGACTCTATTAGAGTATATTCAGAACATTTATTCGTTGAGGGATGTCTCATTGTTTGTCTATTAATTTAAATGCTATTGTAAGGAAAATGCGTTTGAATGTTTCTTCCATAAGGGGGGACTCTATTAGAGTATATTCAGAACATTTATTCGTTGAGGGATGTCTCATTGTTTGTCTATTAATTTAAAAGCTATTGTAAGGAAAATGCGTTTGAATGCTTCTTCCATAAGGGGGGACTCTATTAGAGTATATTCAGAACATTTATTCGTTGAGGGATGTCTCATTGTTTGTCTATTAATTTAAATGCTATTGTAAGGAAAATGCGTTTGAATGTTTCTTCCATAAGGGGTGACTCTATTAGAGTATATTCAGAACATTTATTCGTTGAGGGATGTCTCATTGTTTGTCTATTAATTTAAAAGCTATTGTAAGGAAAATGCGTTTGAATGCTTCTTCCATAAGGGGGGACTCTATTAGAGTATATTCAGAACATTTATTCGTTGAGGGATGTCTCATTGTTTGTCTATTAATTTAAATGCTATTGTAAGGAAAATGCGTTTGAATGTTTCTTCCATAAGGGGGGACTCTATTAGAGTATATTCAGAACATTTATTCGTTGTGGGATGTCTCATTGTTTGTCTATTAATTTAAAAGCTATTGTAAGGAAAATGCGTTTGAATGCTTCTTCCATAAGGGGGGACTCTATTAGAGTATATTCAGAACATTTATTCGTTGAGGGATGTCTCATTGTTTGTCTATTAATTTAAAAGGTATTGTAAGGAAAATGCGTTTGAATGTTTCTTCCATAAGGGGGGGGACTCTATTAGAGTATATTCAGAACATTTATTCGTTGAGGGATGTCTCATTGTTTGTCTATTAATTTAAAAGGTATTGTAAGGAAAATGCGTTTGAATGCTTCTTCCATAAGGGGGGACTCTATTAGAGTATATTCAGAACATTTATTCGTTGAGGGATGTCTCATTGTTTGTCTATTAATTTAAATGCTATTGTAAGGAAAATGCGTTTGAATGTTTCTTCCATAAGGGGGGACTCTATTAGAGTATATTCAGAACATTTATTCGTTGTGGGATGTCTCATTGTTTGTCTATTAATTTAAAAGCTATTGTAAGGAAAATGCGTTTGAATGCTTCTTCCATAAGGGGGGACTCTATTAGAGTATATTCAGAACATTTATTCGTTGAGGGATGTCTCATTGTTTGTCTATTAATTTAAAAGGTATTGTAAGGAAAATGCGTTTGAATGTTTCTTCCATAAGGGGGGGGACTCTATTAGAGTATATTCAGAACATTTATTCGTTGAGGGATGTCTCATTGTTTGTCTATTAATTTAAAAGGTATTGTAAGGAAAATGCGTTTGAATGTTTCTTCCATAAGGGGGGACTCTATTAGAGTATATTCAGAACATTTATTCGTTGTGGGATGTCTCATTGTTTGTCTATTAATTTAAATGCTATTGTAAGGAAAATGCGTTTGAATGCTTCTTCCATAAGGGGGGACTCTATTAGAGTATATTCAGAACATTTATTCGTTGTGGGATGTCTCATTGTTTGTCTATTAATTTAAATGCTATTGTAAGGAAAATGCGTTTGAATGTTTCTTCCATAAGGGGGGACTCTATTAGAGTATATTCAGAACATTTATTCGTTGAGGGATGTCTCATTGTTTGTCTATTAATTTAAAAGGTATTGTAAGGAAAATGCGTTTGAATGCTTCTTCCATAAGGGGGGACTCTATTAGAGTATATTCAGAACATTTATTCGTTGAGGGATGTCTCATTGTTTGTCTATTAATTTAAATGCTATTGTAAGGAAAATGCGTTTGAATGTTTCTTCCATAAGGGGGGACTCTATTAGAGTATATTCAGAACATTTATTCGTTGTGGGATGTCTCATTGTTTGTCTATTAATTTAAAAGCTATTGTAAGGAAAATGCGTTTGAATGCTTCTTCCATAAGGGGGGACTCTATTAGAGTATATTCAGAACATTTATTCGTTGAGGGATGTCTCATTGTTTGTCTATTAATTTAAAAGGTATTGTAAGGAAAATGCGTTTGAATGTTTCTTCCATAAGGGGGGGGACTCTATTAGAGTATATTCAGAACATTTATTCGTTGAGGGATGTCTCATTGTTTGTCTATTAATTTAAAAGGTATTGTAAGGAAAATGCGTTTGAATGTTTCTTCCATAAGGGGGGACTCTATTAGAGTATATTCAGAACATTTATTCGTTGTGGGATGTCTCATTGTTTGTCTATTAATTTAAAAGCTATTGTAAGGAAAATGCGTTTGAATGCTTCTTCCATAAGGGGGACTCTATTAGAGTATATTCAGAACATTTATTCGTTGTGGGATGTCTCATTGTTTGTCTATTAATTTAAAAGGTATTGTAAGGAAAATGCGTTTGAATGCTTCTTCCATAAGGGGGGGGACTCTATTAGAGTATATTCAGAACATTTATTCGTTGAGGGATGTCTCATTGTTTGTCTATTAATTTAAAAGGTATTGTAAGGAAAATGCGTTTGAATGTTTCTTCCATAAGGGGGGGGACTCTATTAGAGTATATTCAGAACATTTATTCGTTGTGGGATGTCTCATTGTTTGTCTATTAATTTAAAAGCTATTGTAAGGAAAATGCGTTTGAATGCTTCTTCCATAAGGGGGACTCTATTAGAGTATATTCAGAACATTTATTCGTTGTGGGATGTCTCATAGTTTGTCTATTAATTTAAAAGGTATTGTAAGGAAAATGCGTTTCAATGTTTCTTCCATAAGGGGGGACTCTATTAGAGTATATTCAGAACATTTATTCGTTGTGGGATGTCTCATTGTTTGTCTATTAATTTAAATGCTATTGTAAGGAAAATGCGTTTGAATGCTTCTTCCATAAGGGGGGGGACTCTATTAGAGTATATTCAGAACATTTATTCGTTGTGGGATGTCTCATTGTTTGTCTATTAATTTAAAAGCTATTGTAAGGAAAATGCGTTTGAATGCTTCTTCCATAAGGGGGACTCTATTAGAGTATATTCAGAACATTTATTCGTTGAGGGATGTCTCATTGTTTGTCTATTAATTTAAATGCTATTGTAAGGAAAATGCGTTTGAATGTTTCTTCCATAAGGGGGGGGACTCTATTAGAGTATATTCAGAACATTTATTCGTTGTGGGATGTCTCATTGTTTGTCTATTAATTTAAAAGCTATTGTAAGGAAAATGCGTTTGAATGCTTCTTCCATAAGGGGGGACTGTATTAGAGTATATTCAGAACATTTATTCGTTGTGGGATGTCTCATTGTTTGTCTATTAATTTAAAAGCTATTGTAAGGAAAATGCGTTTGAATGTTTCTTCCATAAGGGGGGGGACTCTATTAGAGTATATTCAGAACATTTATTCGTTGTGGGATGTCTCATTGTTTGTCTATTAATTTAAAAGGTATTGTAAGGAAAATGCGTTTGAATGCTTCTTCCATAAGGGGGGACTCTATTAGAGTATATTCAGAACATTTATTCGTTGAGGGATGTCTCATTGTTTGTCTATTAATTTAAAAGGTATTGTAAGGAAAATGCGTTTGAATGCTTCTTCCATAAGGGGGACTCTATTAGAGTATATTCAGAACATTTATTCGTTGTGGGATGTCTCATTGTTTGTCTATTAATTTAAATGCTATTGTAAGGAAAATGCGTTTGAATGCTTCTTCCATAAGGGGGGACTCTATTAGAGTATATTCAGAACATTTATTCGTTGAGGGATGTCTCATTGTTTGTCTATTAATTTAAAAGGTATTGTAAGGAAAATGCGTTTGAATGATTCTTCCATAAGGGGGACTCTATTAGAGTATATTCAGAACATTTATTCGTTGTGGGATGTCTCATTGTTTGTCTATTAATTTAAATGCTATTGTAAGGAAAATGCGTTTGAATGCTTCTTCCATAAGGGGGGACTCTATTAGAGTATATTCAGAACATTTATTCGTTGAGGGATGTCTCATTGTTTGTCTATTAATTTAAAAGGTATTGTAAGGAAAATGCGTTTGAATGCTTCTTCCATAAGGGGGACTCTATTAGAGTATATTCAGAACATTTATTCGTTGTGGGATGTCTCATTGTTTGTCTATTAATTTAAATGCTATTGTAAGGAAAATGCGTTTGAATGCTTCTTCCATAAGGGGGACTCTATTAGAGTATATTCAGAACATTTATTCGTTGTGGGATGTCTCATTGTTTGTCTATTAATTTAAATGCTATTGTAAGGAAAATGCGTTTGAATGCTTCTTCCATAAGGGGGGACTCTATTAGAGTATATTCAGAACATTTATTCGTTGAGGGATGTCTCATTGTTTGTCTATTAATTTAAAAGGTATTGTAAGGAAAATGCGTTTGAATGCTTCTTCCATAAGGGGGACTCTATTAGAGTATATTCAGAACATTTATTCGTTGTGGGATGTCTCATTGTTTGTCTATTAATTTAAATGCTATTGTAAGGAAAATGCGTTTGAATGCTTCTTCCATAAGGGGGGACTCTATTAGAGTATATTCAGAACATTTATTCGTTGAGGGATGTCTCATTGTTTGTCTATTAATTTAAAAGGTATTGTAAGGAAAATGCGTTTGAATGCTTCTTCCATAAGGGGGACTCTATTAGAGTATATTCAGAACATTTATTCGTTGTGGGATGTCTCATTGTTTGTCTATTAATTTAAATGCTATTGTAAGGAAAATGCGTTTGAATGCTTCTTCCATAAGGGGGGACTCTATTAGAGTATATTCAGAACATTTATTCGTTGAGGGATGTCTCATTGTTTGTCTATTAATTTAAAAGGTATTGTAAGGAAAATGCGTTTGAATGCTTCTTCCATAAGGGGGACTCTATTAGAGTATATTCAGAACATTTATTCGTTGAGGGATGTCTCATTGTTTGTCTATTAATTTAAAAGGTATTGTAAGGAAAATGCGTTTGAATGCTTCTTCCATAAGGGGGGACTCTATTAGAGTATATTCAGAACATTTATTCGTTGTGGGATGTCTCATTGTTTGTCTATTAATTTAAAAGGTATTGTAAGGAAAATGCGTTTGAATGTTTCTTCCATAAGGGGGGACTCTATTAGAGTATATTCAGAACATTTATTCGTTGAGGGATGTCTCATTGTTTGTCTATTAATTTAAAAGGTATTGTAAGGAAAATGCGTTTGAATGTTTCTTCCATAAGGGGGGACTCTATTAGAGTATATTCAGAACATTTATTCGTTGTGGGATGTCTCATTGTTTGTCTATTAATTTAAAAGCTATTGTAAGGAAAATGCGTTTGAATGCTTCTTCCATAAGGGGGGACTCTATTAGAGTATATTCAGAACATTTATTCGTTGAGGGATGTCTCATTGTTTGTCTATTAATTTAAAAGGTATTGTAAGGAAAATGCGTTTGAATGCTTCTTCCATAAGGGGGACTCTATTAGAGTATATTCAGAACATTTATTCGTTGTGGGATGTCTCATTGTTTGTCTATTAATTTAAATGCTATTGTAAGGAAAATGCGTTTGAATGCTTCTTCCATAAGGGGGGACTCTATTAGAGTATATTCAGAACATTTATTCGTTGAGGGATGTCTCATTGTTTGTCTATTAATTTAAAAGGTATTGTAAGGAAAATGCGTTTGAATGCTTCTTCCATAAGGGGGACTCTATTAGAGTATATTCAGAACATTTATTCGTTGAGGGATGTCTCATTGTTTGTCTATTAATTTAAAAGGTATTGTAAGGAAAATGCGTTTGAATGCTTCTTCCATAAGGGGGGACTCTATTAGAGTATATTCAGAACATTTATTCGTTGTGGGATGTCTCATTGTTTGTCTATTAATTTAAAAGGTATTGTAAGGAAAATGCGTTTGAATGTTTCTTCCATAAGGGGGGACTCTATTAGAGTATATTCAGAACATTTATTCGTTGAGGGATGTCTCATTGTTTGTCTATTAATTTAAAAGGTATTGTAAGGAAAATGCGTTTGAATGTTTCTTCCATAAGGGGGGACTCTATTAGAGTATATTCAGAACATTTATTCGTTGTGGGATGTCTCATTGTTTGTCTATTAATTTAAAAGCTATTGTAAGGAAAATGCGTTTGAATGTTTCTTCCATAAGGGGGGACTCTATTAGAGTATATTCAGAACATTTATTCTTTGTGGGATGTCTCATTGTTTGTCTATTAATTTAAAAGCTATTGTAAGGAAAATGCGTTTGAATGTTTCTTCCATAAGGGGGGACTCTATTAGAGTATATTCAGAACATTTATTCGTTGTGGGATGTCTCATTGTTTGTCTATTAATTTAAAAGGTATTGTAAGGAAAATGCGTTTGAATGCTTCTTCCATAAGGGGGGGGACTCTATTAGAGTATATTCAGAACATTTATTCGTTGAGGGATGTCTCATTGTTTGTCTATTAATTTAAAAGGTATTGTAAGGAAAATGCGTTTGAATGTTTCTTCCATAAGGGGGGACTCTATTAGAGTATATTCAGAACATTTATTCGTTGTGGGATGTCTCATTGTTTGTCTATTAATTTAAAAGGTATTGTAAGGAAAATGCGTTTGAATGTTTCTTCCATAAGGGGGGACTCTATTAGAGTATATTCAGAACATTTATTCGTTGTGGGATGTCTCATTGTTTGTCTATTAATTTAAAAGCTATTGTAAGGAAAATGCGTTTGAATGCTTCTTCCATAAGGGGGGACTCTATTAGAGTATATTCAGAACATTTATTCGTTGTGGGATGTCTCATTGTTTGTCTATTAATTTAAAAGCTATTGTAAGGAAAATGCGTTTGAATGTTTCTTCCATAAGGGGGGACTCTATTAGAGTATATTCAGAACATTTATTCGTTGTGGGATGTCTCATTGTTTGTCTATTAATTTAAAAGGTATTGTAAGGAAAATGCGTTTCAATGTTTCTTCCATAAGGGGGGACTCTATTAGAGTATATTCAGAACATTTATTCGTTGAGGGATGTCTCATTGTTTGTCTATTAATTTAAAAGCTATTGTAAGGAAAATGCGTTTGAATGCTTCTTCCATAAGGGGGGGGACTCTATTAGAGTATATTCAGAACATTTATTCGTTGAGGGATGTCTCATTGTTTGTCTATTAATTTAAATGCTATTGTAAGGAAAATGCGTTTGAATGCTTCTTCCATAAGGGGGGACTCTATTAGAGTATATTCAGAACATTTATTCTTTGTGGGATGTCTCATTGTTTGTCTATTAATTTAAATGCTATTGTAAGGAAAATGCGTTTGAATGCTTCTTCCATAAGGGGGGACTCTATTAGAGTATATTCAGAACATTTATTCTTTGTGGGATGTCTCATTGTTTGTCTATTAATTTAAAAGCTATTGTAAGGAAAATGCGTTTGAATGCTTCTTCCATAAGGGGGGACTCTATTAGAGTATATTCAGAACATTTATTCTTTGTGGGATGTCTCATTGTTTGTCTATTAATTTAAATGCTATTGTAAGGAAAATGCGTTTGAATGTTTCTTCCATAAGGGGGGACTCTATTAGAGTATATTCAGAACATTTATTCTTTGTGGGATGTCTCATTGTTTGTCTATTAATTTAAATGCTATTGTAAGGAAAATGCGTTTGAATGCTTCTTCCATAAGGGGGGACTCTATTAGAGTATATTCAGAACATTTATTCTTTGTGGGATGTCTCATTGTTTGTCTATTAATTTAAATGCTATTGTAAGGAAAATGCGTTTGAATGCTTCTTCCATAAGGGGGGGGACTCTATTAGAGTATATTCAGAACATTTATTCGTTGTGGGATGTCTCATTGTTTGTCTATTAATTTAAAAGCTATTGTAAGGAAAATGCGTTTGAATGCTTCTTCCATAAGGGGGGGGACTCTATTAGAGTATATTCAGAACATTTATTCGTTGAGGGATGTCTCATTGTTTGTCTATTAATTTAAAAGCTATTGTAAGGAAAATGCGTTTGAATGCTTCTTCCATAAGGGGGGGGACTCTATTAGAGTATATTCAGAACATTTATTCGTTGAGGGATGTCTCATTGTTTGTCTATTAATTTAAATGCTATTGTAAGGAAAATGCGTTTGAATGCTTCTTCCATAAGGGGGGGACTCTATTAGAGTATATTCAGAACATTTATTCGTTGAGGGATGTCTCATTGTTTGTCTATTAATTTAAATGCTATTGTAAGGAAAATGCGTTTGAATGCTTCTTCCATAAGGGGGGGGACTCTATTAGAGTATATTCAGAACATTTATTCGTTGTGGGATGTCTCATTGTTTGTCTATTAATTTAAAAGCTATTGTAAGGAAAATGCGTTTGAATGCTTCTTCCATAAGGGGGGGGACTCTATTAGAGTATATTCAGAACATTTATTCGTTGAGGGATGTCTCATTGTTTGTCTATTAATTTAAAAGCTATTGTAAGGAAAATGCGTTTGAATGCTTCTTCCATAAGGGGGGGGACTCTATTAGAGTATATTCAGAACATTTATTCGTTGAGGGATGTCTCATTGTTTGTCTATTAATTTAAATGCTATTGTAAGGAAAATGCGTTTGAATGCTTCTTCCATAAGGGGGGGGACTCTATTAGAGTATATTCAGAACATTTATTCGTTGAGGGATGTCTCATTGTTTGTCTATTAATTTAAATGCTATTGTAAGGAAAATGCGTTTGAATGCTTCTTCCATAAGGGGGGGGACTCTATTAGAGTATATTCAGAACATTTATTCGTTGAGGGATGTCTCATTGTTTGTCTATTAATTTAAAAGCTATTGTAAGGAAAATGCGTTTGAATGCTTCTTCCATAAGGGGGGGGACTCTATTAGAGTATATTCAGAACATTTATTCGTTGAGGGATGTCTCATTGTTTGTCTATTAATTTAAAAGGTATTGTAAGGAAAATGCGTTTGAATGCTTCTTCCATAAGGGGGACTCTATTAGAGTATATTCAGAACATTTATTCGTTGAGGGATGTCTCATTGTTTGTCTATTAATTTAAAAGGTATTGTAAGGAAAATGCGTTTGAATGCTTCTTCCATAAGGGGGGACTCTATTAGAGTATATTCAGAACATTTATTCGTTGTGGGATGTCTCATTGTTTGTCTATTAATTTAAAAGGTATTGTAAGGAAAATGCGTTTGAATGCTTCTTCCATAAGGGGGGACTCTATTAGAGTATATTCAGAACATTTATTCGTTGTGGGATGTCTCATTGTTTGTCTATTAATTTAAAAGGTATTGTAAGGAAAATGCGTTTCAATTTTTCTTCCATAAGGGGGGGGACTCTATTAGAGTATATTCAGAACATTTATTCGTTGAGGGATGTCTCATTGTTTGTCTATTAATTTAAAAGGTATTGTAAGGAAAATGCGTTTGAATGCTTCTTCCATAAGGGGGGACTCTATTAGAGTATATTCAGAACATTTATTCGTTGTGGGATGTCTCATTGTTTGTCTATTAATTTAAAAGGTATTGTAAGGAAAATGCGTTTGAATGCTTCTTCCATAAGGGGGGGGACTCTATTAGAGTATATTCAGAACATTTATTCGTTGTGGGATGTCTCATTGTTTGTCTATTAATTTAAAAGCTATTGAAGGAAATGCGTTTTGAATGTTTCTTCCATAAGGGGGGACTCTATTAGAGTATATTCAGAACATTTATTCGTTGTGGGATGGTCTCATTGTTTTGTCTATTAATTTAAAAGCTATTGTAAGGAAAATGCGTTTGAATGTTTCTTCCATAAGGGGGGACTCTATTAGAGTATATTCAGAACATTTATTCGTTGTGGGATGTCTCATTGTTTGTCTATTAATTTAAAAGCTATTGTAAGGAAAATGCGTTGAATGCTTCTTCCATAAGGGGGGACTCTATTAGAGTATATTCAGAACATTTATTCGTTGTGGGATGTCTCATTGTTTGTCTATTAATTTAAAAGCTATTGTAAGGAAAATGCGTTTGAATGTTTCTTCCATAAGGGGGGACTCTATTAGAGTATATTCAGAACATTTATTCGTTGTGGGATGTCTCATTGTTTGTCTATTAATTTAAAAGCTATTGTAAGGAAAATGCGTTTGAATGTTTCTTCCATAAGGGGGGAACTCTATTAGAGTATATTCAGAACATTTATTCGTTGTGGGATGTCTCATTGTTTG